>PUFA01000409.1:0-589802 GCA_003508835.1 Eonycteris spelaea | reverse complement strand
TATTCTTATGTTTCCTCTCCTGATGGTATTAGCTAATTTTTGTATTTCTCTTTCATTTTTCTTTCTTTAGTTTCTCTCTTCTTCCTTCTGATTTATTTCTAGATTTCTGTCTTTAATATCACTGATTCTTTCCTCCATTTGGTCGACTCTATTTCTCAAGCTTGCTATTTCAGTTTTCAACTCTTGCAGTGTGTTCTTTATCTCCAGAAGGTCTATTCTGTTCTTTTTGAGGATTTCAATCTCCTTGCTAAAGAAATTCTGCTCATATAGTTGTATTTTCCAATTCCTGAAATTGTTAATATGATTCATTTTGGATCTCACTGAATTTTTTCAGAAGTACCATCCTGAATTCTCTGTCATTTAAGTTACATATTTCTATATCTATAAGCTTATTTTCTGGAGATTTTTCTCTCTTTCTGAGATGACTTGTCACCTTGGTTGTTGATGGTGTTTAATGGACTATTTCTCTGCCCAGGCATTAATGGAAGTGTATTCTGCTTTTTTTTTTTTCCAGAAAGAAAATTTGTTATATAAAGGTCTCCCTTTAGCCTATTGCAAAGAAAGGCCTTTTCTTTTGGTTTCCAGTAGGTGGCGTCTACGCCTCTTGGATCCCTGCTGTGTATAAAGCCTTAATAATGCCTTCTTTTTTTTCTTGTAGAATCTTTATCACATTACTACTCTCAGTCTAAGTCCCTGTCAGCGTTAGCGACATTTTCACTAGCGTTTGCTCAGACTCTCCTGGGGCTCCATGGTGTTCAGTCTCGGAGATTATGGGGGAAGGGGCCCTCTAGGTTGGGGGATGGAAGCTGTTGCTTGGCCTGTTTTGCAACTGCAGCTGGTAAATGTCAACTGTTTTTTTTCTCTGCCATCCTACTTCTCTGCTTTCTGCCCTGATGACTGGGCCCTGCCTCTGGCCATGTGAAGCTCATAGCACTCCCAGGCAGGGTTATTCAGGGAACGCACTGCATCTTCTCCCCTCCTTCTCCTCCTCCTCCAGATAGCTCTGGTGGCTGCGAGAGGCAGCTTCTTTATTTTCCCTAGCCCACCGCCCGACACCTGGGGTTCTGACCTGTGGTAGCTTTTATGCGCAGATCCCATGCTCAGACATGCTGGTGTATAGTTTGGTTGTTTTTTGTTGTTGTTGTTGAGTTTTAGATATTCAGCTTATTGTTGTTTCAAGGGGAGAGACATGAGCAAGTCTCTCACTCCGCCATGTTTCTCCAAACTCTCTGATGCCAGAACAAGGCTGGAAGGCAGCCACCATTTAGCCTTAGTTCTCCTCCCCTCTTTTTTTAAGGCAACAACCAACTTTACTAAAGTATTTACTAAAGTATATTTTATTTTTCCTTCATTTATTTTTTGTAGTCTTTGATAGATATATTGCTCTTCTTTTTTTTTGAGAACTTCATCCAAAATTTTCCAGTGTGAGTTTTTGAGGCATATATTCTGAGGCCATATCTGCATAAGGATTTTTTTTTAATCATACCCTCATATTTGACTGGATCTAAAATCATAAGTAATAAAGTTATTTTCTGTCAATATTCTCTATATTAAGTTTAATATTAATATTCTTAAATTACACTATGTTGCATCTACATGGGAATTTGTCCTATTTCTCCCTTTTTCTCTCTTTTCAGTCTCTGAGCCCTTTCTATTTGAGGCTCATCACTTTTTTAATTCTAAAAAATTAATATTTACTATTCCTTCAAATAAGTCCTTTTCTTCATTTTTATTTTCTCTCTCTTTATGGGACACCTGCTACATAGATTAATACCTGGATAATACTTCTGTTTCTATCCATTGTATCGCTTTACTTTTCATTAAATTTAAAATTAAGCTAATTTAAAATTATTCAGTCTCTGCTAATATTTTTGCTTTTGATGGAATCTATTGGTTTTCCTTTTGAAGTGCTTCTACTCCTCAAACATCTCATAATTTTAGCCTGAGTCCATTTGCCACTGGGATGCTGTCTTGTAGGCAGCCTTGAGAGTATAGACCTCTCAGTGTCAACCCCCATGGGTGCGAGCCCAGGAAGGGGTGGGGGCACCCCAGGAAGAGTCAGGGCACCAGCTGGTCATTCATTCTGGGAGGGAGTGATTGTGGAGGGGGCTTACTAGTTCCCACCTTTTCCTTCAAAGCACAGGGTTTCTGTGCTGGCATGATAGGACCAGGCTGTGGGCCCAGATAGGCACTGTTTGTTCTAAAGTAATGAGAATGGTGATGAGGCAACATCAAAACTCCAATAGTTGTCTCCTATGTTAGCCCCTTAAGTAGGTTCTGGTACCAGTTCCAATGCTGCAGTGGTGGAGAGGTTCCTCCACACTAACAAGAGATTCTCTAAACAGCAGCTGGGTGTCTTACAGTTCAACTCAATTCTGAAACCATTTTCTGAGAGCATCAGATTCCATTGGATAAAGGTTCAGTCCTGTAAAACTGCCTCTCACTTCAGACACCAGTCACAAGACTAGGTTGTCACCTGTGCTTCTGACTGATTGGCTACATATTGGAAATTGCCATGACCCCCTCCTAAAATATGGTTGGTCTGCGACAGCGGCTCACAGAACTCAGAGAAACATTATACTTAACAGATCTCCAGTCTCCTGTAAAAGGATGTAAGTCAGGAACAGCTGGTGGAAGAAATGCAAAGGGCAAGGCATGGGGGTTTCAGAGTTTCCATGGCCACTCCAGGCATGCCATGCCACTCTCCTCAAATATCCTCGTGTTCACAATCAGGAAAGAAGCTCTCTGAACAATGTTCTCTTGGGTTGTTAAGGTTTTCTTTCATAAACATGATTGATTAAATGATTGGCCACTGGTGATTGATCCAGTTTCCAGCCCTTCTCCTCTCCCTGGAGGTCAGGGGGTAGGAAAAATTTACAGTCCTTCAATCACATGGTTGGTTCACCTGGCAAACAGCCTTGGATGCTTCCAAAAGTCACATCATTAACATAACAGAATTCCTTATCACTTAGGAATTTCAAGGGTTTAGCTCTGTGCTAGAAATAGGAAGACCAAATGTATATTTATCATAAATCATAGTATCACACCCCTGCAGTTTGCCTGGCTGCCTCCTGTGCAGGTCACACTGACATTCCTACCAGTAAAACACAGGCCCCACCCTGCCCAGGGTATCTCACAGTCTCCTCACTTGTTTACCTCTATAGATCTTCAGAGCTTGACTTAGGATGGAGAACCATCGATTTTGCTATACCAGCATCTCTGTCTTACTGTCTATGGTCTTTCTTTTTATTTTAAAGTAACAAGTGTATGTGGTTTAAAAGTGTCAACAAAAAAGTCCAAACCTATAGAAAATTTTATAAGAGTTTATTTGAGCCAACAAATGAAAACTATCACTGGCAATGGCCCATATGTTCATGAGGGCTACCTTGGAGCAGCTGGATGCATGCAGAACCCTTGTTAAAGAGTGGCCCCAACTACAGCATTGGCAGTGGTGGTAGAACAGACCCCTTGAAGGGGAATCTGTTACAGAGAGGCAGGACGACGGAAGTGAACACAATGAGGTAGTGCAGGGACCAGCTTCGGGAAGATGTGTTCATTCAACATTGGGGAGCCCAGGAAATTGTTTGACTCAGGGCCTTTGTCTCCTGCTCATTCTTCTTCACACCTCTCTTCACTGGATGGATGTGTGGAAGAACTGTGCATAGTCTCAGAAACTTCTCACTCATGTGGAAGGATCCATGTCATACTCCTCTTCTTCTCTTGGATATGTGCTTTGCCTATTTCAAGACCATACCTTTCATTTCCTGTTCCTGGGTGGAGACGTGTACTTCGTCTCTTCCTTTGGACATAGCGTGAAGAAAGATACTCTATTCTTGAAGAAATTTTCTTTTCTGGCCAAATTCTTTTTTCCCATTTCCTCAGAAAGTTTGGGCAACCAGCAGCCACGTGGTTACTCCCTGGCTTTGTACTGGCCCCCCAGAGCAGCTAGTCACTCTTGGATTTCTTTGTTGGAGGAAGAATTGGAGCAAGGGGCCAAGTTCACCCTTTGAGATCATGTAACATATTGGCGTGGGGATTATGTGGCGATGGAATGAGGAACAAGCAGAAGGCTCAGCATTTCCAGCAAACAACCAATCGGGGAATGAGAGCTGCCAGTATTTCCTGCTTATCTTTTTAAAGATAATTATCTGTTTCTTGTTCTCAAATTTAGAAATTACTTCATAGCAACATGATAGAAAATGAATATTTTAAGTTAATGGTATCATTCTTTCTTAAGTTGTCATGGCACCCTTCTCTCTTTCCTTCCTAAACAAAGTCAATTGTTAATCTAGATGTTTATATCCTCTGAAGTATTTGTGTCAGAAGTATCTTAAATTTCTCTCAAAGTTTCTGCTTAGAACTGCAGTGGCAATTTTAATTATGATCTAGATCATAATGTTTTTGACATTATATTTTGCACATAATATTTCATAATATTTTGCACATTGTTTAGAATTAAGTGCTATATTAAATTTTTTTTTTTAAGGTTTGAGTAGAGTGAAAAAAGGGAATCTTCTGTTTTGTCTTGGGAGCCATTCTGGGGGTCTTGGGGAGGTATCTGGGGATGGTTACGTTTATGGCTTCACCTTTGGTTAAATAAAGTTTATTACAGCAACTCAAGCAGTATTTTCCCACAAGCTTCATGTGAATTATCATTCTATCCTTAGGCACTATCCTTGTCTCTTTCCCTTGCTCAATGAATCCCCACCTGCATCCCTGTCTGTATGGCTGCTATGATAACATCATGAATGTGGAGCCCTCTGGTGCCACCTGTGATATAACCAGGTCGATTAACTATGGTAAGTGAAAAGCAAAGCAAACATTTAGATTTTCCCCTTTCATCATTTTCAGGTTCTTTCTTAGGAAGTAGACTCATTTTGAAAAGGTATAATCATTATTATAGCAATAATGTCAAAATTAAAAATGAGGAGAAAACAGAACCTTGAAAAACCTAACAAACTCCTTTTCATTTTCCTCTATTTTTGCCAAACTTTGCCCAGACGTGTTTATTTCTATATATTGAAATGATTACTCAAATAAAATATTAAATTCTGGCTTTGCTTTTGTTTGTTGTTAATTTCATGTCAGAGTATGGACAAGGTTTTAAGCAAGCCTTTTGTTCTTTGTATATTCTCACTTCTGGAACTCTGTTCTAAAGTCATCCTCTTGTTAGTGCAGTATTACAGTGTCATAGCTGGAAGTGACAATAAAGACCTCATCCTACTTCCCTAATTTACAGATCAGAAAACAGGCTCAGCAAGGAGAGGCTTTCCAAGGGCCTGGAGCTGGCTAGTGGCAGGAAATGGAAGAACAAGAAAGAGAGCAGAAGGGGTACCCATCTGGGGTTGTGGATCTTTCTAGGTTTATGCAGAGATCAAGAAATGTCCTAGAGTGACCGTCTCAAGCTGTGGGCCATCGTCATGGGCTGTGGCTAACTTATTAATCTTTGAAAAAGTGTTCTCTTCTGGAGTCAGTTTCTTTTCTATTGACTTTTCCAAGGTTCTGAAAATTTTACTGAGATGGACTTGAGGGCGTTGAAGCCTTACCAGGCTCTGATCAAAGAAGTCGGGCTGAGGCACTGAGTGGACTTAGCACTTACTGCAGCTCTCATTTCCAGAGAAAGCCATGGCGGAGCTGTCCTGCAGGATGGCTGAGACCACCGGGGACTTAAATTTGGCCTGATGCAGGTACTTAGCTAGGAACTTTCCATCAGCTTCATCCTTCCTTGCAGAAGCTCAGCCCAAACTGGAAGCCATCTGCAATACTTCCAGGCTTCAAAACACCCTGGCACGTTAGTTAGCACAATTTGTTTGGGGATTACCATAATACATCTTCAGTACCTTATTGGAATGTTATCAGTTATTGAATATCTTTTAAAAAGTATTTTATGAGTTTCATCGCTACAGTTTGTAATAAATAATATGCAACATACTTAAATTGAAAAATCCAATAAAGGACACCATTATTACAGGTGTCCTTTTGGGGTTGAAGAAGTAGTCAATTTCATCCATGTGGATCAAGACACTAATATTAAGCCCTACTTGAACCAACTTGTTCTTTAGACAAATTGGAGGAAGCGGATTCAAATTATCTGGCTATTTGATTCTAGGTTCTATTTTACATTGTTTGTAGAAACCCAGACTTTTTAGCCTTTCCAGTTAGAAACAAATTTTTTATTTTCAATTGCAAATATCTAAACTTTGAGTTCTAATTCATTGTTTTGAAACAACTTTTTCTTTTATTTATGCAAATATGTGTGTTTGCTAGAGTGCTTAATTAAAACTATGCCACCGCCACTTCTCCCAAATCTTCCTTTGTTTCTCTGAGTCTCTTTACGTGAAAGAAGGGGCTGTGGACTTGCTTCTGTGGGGATAAGAAGGGAGCCAAGGCCAGCATCTAAAGACTTGAACAGGAAAAGGAGAAATCAGGAACAGCAGAAAAGTGTGTTGCTTCATTCAGATGCTGACATGATTATCTGAATTTTCTAGCTAGATAAAAATATTCATCACCCTGATGGAACCTGGGACAGCATAGAACACCTTCTGCAGGCTGTTGGGATTGTAACAGAGTTAAGGCAATTCAGGAAAAATTCACCATGTGGAGTGTGGCTCAACACCTCAAAGGTAGGCCTTATGTTCTAGGCCTCTTTGGGAGTGATCCCACTGGGTCAGCAAGGGCCTGGGAGGTGCTGTCGAAAATGCTCTCAGAAACCCTGAGTCACTCTGAGTGGTCTTCCTCCCCAACTTTTATTTCCCTTCTGCTAGATGTTGGGATTCTCACTGTACCTCTCACTCGTTAGTGAGCAACTGAGTGTTACCCCAAGAGTTAATGCAGTAGTGGAACATGTTTGCCTTCCTCTGATTGGCTTTTTCCTGATACAAGAAGCTGTTAGTCAGTTTCTAAATTGTCTGAGCAAAGTTTTACCCTGTGAGCATTCTCAATGACATCAGGACTTTATGTACCATGATATGTCCAAGTGGAGAGCTCCGCCTAGCTGATGACAGACCCCATCAATCTCCCCATCTCCAAGACAGAATTAAAGCACAAGCCTCCTGCTAAAAATCTGCTCTTTCTTCTGCATTTTCTGTGTCTGTGAAAGGCACCGTAAATAGCCAGTCCTTCCAGCCAGAACACCAGATTGCTTCCTTAGGCTCTCTGGCTCCTTCTCTTTAACACTCTCTTAACATTCAACCACACCAGTTCTTATTAAGTCTACCTCCTATAGGCCTAGGTATGTGTGTACTTCTCTCCTTCCACACCTTAAGGCCTTCATTTAGAATAAACAAGATTAAGATTCTAGGGCATAATACATATATGCACATGCACGTTGCACATATCCCTACAAAGAAATGATTCTGTCTTGGGTACCACTGTGCACCCTGCACTCAGTGTGGCATCCACTCTGGTACATAGTAGGCACTTAAAAACATGTATTGAATGAGTGAATACGTGGATTACTGAATGACTGAGGGAATGTTACAAGCATTCTTGGGCTGAGCATTTGCTGGGGATCTAGTTTTGCAGTCCTGGACTACAGAAGAAGCAAATCTGACCTTTGCAGCAAGAAAAACAAAAGACTTTTAGAAAGAGAGAGAGAGAAGGAAAGCAATCTGGAATTTTCTTGTTGATGGTTGGGGAAGTCGGTCCTTTAGGGAGGGGAGGGAGGAGAAACGGAGGATCTGGGATTGCCTGCTTTTGAGGATCTGCCTGGCAGGCTGACATCTTGGGATTGCTCATATTTTATTTCTGCTGAAAGCTAATACTGCCACCTGGACCTCTGTGTTTCATTTCAGGTGGCCTCTTGGCCTTTAAATCAGGAATTGAAGCCATTGTCACTCCTGTGGACACAGAGACTTACTTGGTCAATGACCTTCTCACCCGAACTAAATTTTATAAAAGACGTGGTTTCTAGGCTAAGCTCTATGGGTGGGCCAGGATGGCCAGTGCTCAGATGGCTCCTCTCTGAGGGTTAGACATGGATGTGTTGTACCCCCACCCCGACACAACCTCCCTTAATGTTAACATCCCTCACCACAGCGATGTGTTTGATGTAATCGATGAACCTGAAATGACACATTGTCATCCAAAGCCCACAGTTTACATTAGGTTCACTCTTGGTTTCGTATATTCTGTATTTTGACAAATGTATAAGGACATGTATACATCGTTATAGTATTACACATAGTTTCACTGCCCTAAAAATCCTGTTTTGCCTGTTCTTTTCCTTTCTTCATCCAGTCACTGATTATTTTACTGTCTTGATAGTTTTGCCTTTTCCAGAATGTCATATTTAGAATCATACAATGTGTCAGATTGACTTCCTTCACTTAGTAATATGCATTTAAAGAACCCTCTTTTTTCCTCTCAAATCTTGACTCCACTCTAACAAGATATTTTTGCTAAATCCCACTTTGATTATGGCCATGTCCTTACTTGATAGCAAAGCACGTCAGGACTCTTTAATGTGTTGTCAGTTTTACAGGGGCTCCTGTAATGGTTGGGACATTTGTTTCTAAGGCATTTCAAAGTCACAACACATACCTATCTATTCATCAATATATTTACTTTTGTTAGTTGTTGGATGTGTGAATGGATACAATTTGAAGAAAGCTTATACTTCAAGGGCAAATTTGAGTCTGAAAACAAAGCCTGATTGCAGTTTTTAGTTCAACATGCTAAGTATAAATATCTACATAACAATTAAATCGTCATCTAAAGAGGTCTTTAAGTCTCTGCAGATTATTGAAGCATCCTGAAGCAGCAATTATGGGCTGTTTCTTTTGTGGGTGAGGAAGAAGGTGGTTGGGTCGAATGTTGCGATATGGAACAGTAATGTGTGAAGGAAAAGTAACAAAACTTCATAGGTAGGTGACTAGCTCAAAAATGCTGAGGGTTATTGTCAATCAAAGTCTATATAGCACAACATGAAGAAGCATTTTTGTGGAGACCTACAACTACATCAACTGAAATTTTCACTTTTGCTGTTGCTGCTATCGTTCTTAACAGGTGGTATATATTTCTTCATTATGGACATAATGAAGACTGAAAAAGCAGGAAGGTTCTAATGGTTTCTATTTAATGCAATTGGTTCCTTAATGCCTGTTCAAATACATAATAAAAGAAGGGGAAGGTGAGGGGAGGACTTGTGAATCTAGAAAAAATGGAAATGGAAAGTCTTTTGGAAAATATTGCACCGAGTCTTTGTATCTAAACAGGACTTTTCCTTTACCTTGAAAAACATATATTTATTGAAAATATTTAATAGACTACTTATTAAAGCTAGTTGGATCAATTCGCTTTTTGTCAGGTTTAATATTTAACTTGCTAGACAAACTCTCATAAGAATTTTGAATTTAAGTTGGAGAATTTTCAGTCAAACCTTAATAATTCTTATTGTTGTTACTTTTATGTGGTGAAAAAAATCTTTGTGCTATCTGATGGCCACTTTAGAAAAATGCACAGGTAGCTTAGGTAATAAAATACATCTTAATAATTTTACTATTTTAATTTTGGAATGGAGAAGGGTCAAGATGGCGGAGGAGGCAGACGCTGTGCTGCCTCCCCTCACACTTATCAACATTGCAACTAAACTACAAAACAACTATTAGTAGGAGTTGCCTGAAGTCTAGATTGTAATAGAAGTCCTACAGAGAGACACAGAGAAGAGGCCACATTAAGACTGGTAGGAGGGGCAGGGATGTGAAATCGGCTGGTCCCACACCTGCGTGTGGAGGTTGAGAATCAGGAAATATCTCAGCTGTGGGAGGTTCCCTGGAGGAGCAAGGGGTTCCATCCCCAGCCTGGGCTCCCCAGCCAGGGTATCGGTTGCAGGGAAGAGAAACCAGCAGAGATTGTGGCTGAGAGAGATGGATGGCTGCAGTAGGCACAGAATTTCCTCTTAAGGGCCGTGCAGACTCACTGCTGATAGCTCACTCACTCTGAGCTCCAGCACTGGGGCAGTGGCTCGAAAGGCACTAGGGGACACACAGGAAGGAGCTCAATGGTATGGCTTCAGGGCGAGGGCTGGAAGGTGGCCCTCCTGGACCCAAGTGCTGGCAGAGGCCATCATTCCTTTGTTGAAGCCATCTGGCTTGGCATGCAGGCCCAGGCAAGCCGCTCCGTCTTTTCCATACAAACTGCCTATCTTGGCTCATGTCATGGGCTTCCTAAAAATCTTTCTTAAGGCTCACAAAACCCAAACAAGCAGAATCTGGTCTTGGAGTGTCCCATACTCGTGCCGAGCAAGCCCCAAGCCTGGCACTGGATTGTGGCTGGCCTCTCAAGAAACTTCATTGCCAAGTTTGGGTGGCAGCCATCTGGGATTGCCTGGTGGTCTATATCATGTGGCCCCTGCACACCCAATGGCCAGGTTTGGTCTGAGCCAGAGCCCCACCTGGGGTCACAACTGAGGGATGAAATACCAAAGGGCAGGCTGGGCGCACCAGAGCTTGGCTGAAGAAGATCCTGCTCCATAGAGTCAGCTCCAGCACAACTCCTCTACTGTAATCACCAGTCATCACAACCAATCGCCCGAGGTCCCAATCCCTCCCATCGATGAGCAAACAGAACCAAGCTCACCTCAAACAGGAGGACCACACACAACCTACACAACAGACATACTTGGAGCCACCTGGCAGGTGACCAGGGAAGACTATGCCACTGGGACCCACAGCACACCTACTACATAAGGCCACTCTACTAAAACCAGGAGATATAGCAGTCCTACCTAAACATTGAAACAAACACAAGTAGGAAAGCCAAAATGGTAAGAACAAAGAAACAATGTCCCAAATGAAAGAATAAAACAAAGCTCCAAAGAAAGAACTAAACAAAATGGAGATGAACAATCTAGTAGATGTAGAGTTCAAAACACTGGTTATAAGGATACACAATGAACTTAAGGAAGAGTAGATGAACTCACTGAGAACTTTAAAAGACAGAAAAATAAAAGCAGAGAAAAGCATAGAAACATAAAGAACCAGACAGAAATGAAAAATAACAGACTTTGAATGAATTAAACAGATTAGATGAAGCAGAGGATTAAATCAGCAATTTAGAAGATAAGGCAGTAGAAAAACACCGGATCAAAACAGCAACAAGAACCCTCCCCCTCCCCTCCCATGAGAATACTTTAAGGGGCCTCTGGACAACATCGAGCATACCAACATTCATATCATAGGGGCATTAGGGGAAGAAAGTGAGCAAGGAATAGAAAATTTCCCTAACCTGGTGAAGGAAATAGACATACAAGCCAGGAAGTGCAGAGTTCCAAACAAGAAAACCCAAAGAAGCGCACACCAAGACACATCATTATTAAAATATCCCAAGTTAAAGAAACGAGAATTTTAAAAGCAGCAAAAGAAAAGCAGTTAGTTACCTATAAGGGAGCTCCCACAAAACTGTCAGATGATTTCTCAACAGAAAATTTGCAGGCCTGAAGGGACTGGCACAAAGTATTCAAAGTGATGAAAGGCAAGGATCTACAACCAAGATTACTCTACTAGCAAGACTCATTAAAATTGAAAGACACATAAAGAGCTTCCCAGGCAAGAAAGAGCTAAAGGAGTTCATTATCCACCAAGCCAGTATTACAGGAAACGTTAGAGGGACTTTTTTAAGAAAAGGAAAGAAGAGAAGAAAAAATATGACTAAAATGACAATAACTACATATCTAGCAACAATTACTTTCAATGTAAATTGATTAAATGCTCCAATCAAAGACAGTGTGGCTGAATAAAGAAACAAGACCTCTTACATATGCTGCCTACAAGAGACTACAGATTAAAGACACACACAGACTGAAAGTAAAGACATGAAAAAGATGTTTCATGAAAATGAAAATAAAAAATCTGGAGTAGCAATACTTATACCAGACAAAATGACTTTAAAACAAAAGCTATAATAAGACACAAAGGACCCAGTTATTTCACTTGTGGGTATTTATCTTTAGAAATCCAAACACTACTTTGAAGGGAAATGTGAACCCATATGTTCATTGCAGCATTATTTACAGTAGCCAAGATTTGGAGTCAAGCTGGTTGTCCACCAATGGATGAATGAAGAAGTGGTACATATGTACAATAGAATATTACTCAGCCATAAGAAAGAAGAATAAAATCTTGCCATTTGGAACAACATGGATGGACCTAGAGGGTATGGTGCTGAATGGAGTTAAGTCAGACAGAGAAAGACAAATGTCATACGTGGAATCTAGAGAACAGGATCAACAAACAACAGAAACAAGCTCATAGAGCATTTTGATGATTGTCAGATTAGGGTTGGGGGATGTGTGAAGGGGGAGGGGATTAAGAGGTACAAATTGGTAGTTACAAAATAGTCATGGGGATGTAGAATATAGTATGGGGAATATAGTCAGTAGTATTGCAAGAACTATATATGGTGTCAGACGGGTACTGGACTTATCTAAATGTTTATATAAACTATATAAATGTTTAATCACTTTGTTGTACACCTGAAACTAATATAATATTGTATGTCAACTGCAATTGAAAAAATAAAAATTAAAAAAATAATAAATTTGGGAATGATTTTGGGAAAGGCAAAATCATGAATAGTTTTTAGAGAAGACAAGATATGTACTAAGTAAAAATGGGAAATAATTTGATAAAAAAAAAAGGAATCCCTGGGCAAAACAGCTTACCCAAATTCTATTTTTACTTTTATTTTACATTATTCATGCACAGATAGCAGTAACAATATATTTTTATATGTATGTATTTAGGCATGTGCATATATACACATGGTAAATGTAAAGTATCTATGGGTTTAGAATAGAATTAATTCATCAATGTATTAAATAAAAGATATATATACCATGCTAAATTACCATCTAAATATTAATAAACAGAAAATCGTATCTACTATGCTATATACATATTTGTATTTCTTTTTATTCTACATGTTATAATGAACTGTCTATATTATCTTTAACTAAAGTGATTAATTTTTTTTTCCAGACAAAAATGAAAGTTAGGAAACAGAAAGTGGAGATTTTTCTAGGTTTTGCTCCATGAGCACTTATATCATATTAATGTTTTTGAGGTGAAAAAGAGCCACAAATGTTATTCAAAAGCATTTTCATCATGTGTTAATCAACTGCCATTCCAACAAGGGTAAAAATATTATTTAGTGACTGTTTTGTATATGTTTCTTTAGAAACTATTCATACTTCCAAGATTATTAATTATCTAAGGTCTTAAAATTAAGAGAAAAAACGTTTAGATGCAGAAAACAGATTTTGACATATACACACACACAAAGAGTGACAGTCTGTCTCCAGTTAGGCCTTGTTTTATATTCCCTCTAGGCCATACATGTACTGCATATTCAGCAATTGTTGAACTGAAACTGCAATTGCCTTGAAGTTTACTAATCAAAAGTATCTGGTCTGGCATTATTTCAGGTGGCACTTCTACTTGATGCCCCAAAACATGGGCCCTGAGACCACAAATGATGACCATGCCAATGTTATTGCTGTCCGAGCCAAACTGCACAAAAGACGAGGGAAACAAAGGTAACTAGAATTTGGAGATTCTTCACCATCATCTAGAATTAGTTGCCACAGAATTTCCCAGTATTGCACCTCTCCTAAGACTCTTACTGCTCCCCACGCTTCCAGGTATCTGAAGCAGAAAAAATGGAAATATAACAATTCCCCCTAAAAGATTTTCCCCTTCCTTTTCTCTTTTTTTAAAAAGTACATTCCACTATTGGCAGAGGTTTCTTAAGAATTCAAAGAACACCAATAAAGTTTGGGCCAAATGAAATTTATAATTAGATAATAGATTCTGTTTTTGGTATGACATTTGAGGATAAAACGAGGTCAGGCCCACAGGCAGATTTACAGACACTCAAGCACAAAGTAGATGATCTAGCTGCACTCTAGGTTTAATGATGTTGGCTGCACCTCTGTTCTCTGGCAGAATAGACTCTGGAAGGGCAGGGACCATATCCTGGTCAGCTCTGGATTTCTTTAGCACATAAGACACTGCTACAACTGCTAAGGTGACACCTGAACCTAGCTGTTCAAACAATGCCATTCTCACCCATGTGGTACTAAAACTTCCAGGCCAATAGTAAGAAAGAATCACGCAATGTTTAGTCAGTGAAAATGACTGACATTTAAAATACATTTTAATGAGAACACTTTCTCACCATTTTCAAATAAAAATATTTGCACATTTTCATCTGAAGCTGCTCTGGCATTAGGACTTGGGTGCGTCCTGGTCTGTGGGGCTGAGATGCCACCGCACTACTAACTCCCCGTTGCTCTTGAGGCATGTATGAGCCATGTCCTCCTCTGCTGGAAGTCCCTGTGGCAACCTCAGGGGCTTGATTCTGTGATGTAAGAAAACGCTTTTAGGATTATAGCAGGCAATTAAATTTTAAAAACTGCTAAAGTAACAAACGGCAAACCTTATCAAATGTTTGACCACTTTCAGTTTTGCATTCACAGAAGGGATGTTCTTGTGAACCTGTGGGGTATGTGCCTGCAAACAAATGGAAACCGTGTTAGACACCAACTCTGAAAGCGTAGATGGTCCCATGTGTCAGTAAAATGTTAAAGTAAAAGCTTGCTCTATCTAAAACGAACTTTCAAATACACTCCACTAAATAATACATTTAAACAAAACATATGTATACACACCTTAAAGTTTTAAAGGCTTCAAATTTAAAACAAATTTAAACACCACTAAAGATGACTAAGATAGGTGCATACTTTTTCTAATCCAAGCATCTTTATTACATCTTTTTCCCAGTATGGACGTCTTTTTGTACTCCTTATTCTGGTAACAACATGCAGTTTATGAGGATGCTGCATATCTCCACCATATTTTTCATGATCTGCAGGTGAAGGCTGAAATACCTAGAAAGGAAGAAATATAGATAGTAACTTTCAGCCTAAACGATTTCTATGTACCTTTTTCTCCTCATAAAACAAAAACAAACAACAAAAACGTCCAACTAACTAAACAATCTCATCCTTAATCTTTCTATAATCTTCAACCTCAAATCAAACATTTCTTCCAGTCTGATTACTCAGATGGATGGAATCTAAGAATTTCATTCTCTAAGAAAAACATCACACAGGCAAGTATTTTTTTGTTTTGTTTTGTTTTTTGAAGGGCAAAGCAAGAGCAACCGGATGACACTAGAGTTCAGATGCCAGGAGGATGCATTAGCACTGTATGAGCTGGGCACTGGGCTGCATCCCCTGCCCCTCCTGAAATGGGGGAACAAACATAGAAGTCTAAAGTGACAATAAAACTTGAGTATTATAAAATGGTATATGCAAAGTACCATGAGAGTACAGACAGATGACCCTGCCTATGAAGGATCAGAAACAGCTCCACGGAGCTGACATCTGAACCTGAGTCTCTAAAAATCAAAAGGGTCTAGAAAGATACCCCACAAAAAACTTTCACATAAAATGTACATAAAATGTATTGGGTAAAAATATACATTGTAAAACTACTTGTAATACCCAAAAACTTAAAGGTCACAGCCATGTTCCTCAGTAAACTAAGTAAATTAGAATGAATACATTCTATATAAAACTAATAAGAGGAAACCATTAGGATGGCCATAATACATTCTTGAGTAAAAAAAAAAAAGAGAGAGAAAACCCAAACCCAAATTGCACAGTATGCTATGTAGTAGGATCTTGTATTGGTTTCATCTGTATGGGATATAATACGTTCTATAAATACTGATTCTAAGTATCCACTATGTAGCATATGTGTACAGGTCTCAAAGACATTAGATCAAGTGGTTAAAAGTTATATTGTAGAAACTTACTGAGAGGTTCATATCATATAGTTAAATGAAAAGAGCAACTAGAGAAGCATTATACTTATGAGACAATTCACATCTTTAAAAACAAGACAGAAAAAGATGTGGAAGGTATTGACAGTAGCTATCTGTCTCCAAGTGGGTGAGATTAAAGGTGTCTTTTGGTTCTTTTTACTTGTTTGTGTTTTTCTAGGGATTTTGAAGAGGTGTGAGGTCAGGTATGTGCAAGGTGCACCAAAGAAAAGGAGAGAAGATATAAAACAAAACAGCACAAAGAGTATGAACTATTTGGGAAAACCAAGTGGTTCTGTGTGGCTAAGGTAGAAAAAAGAACAAAAAGCAATACTGGGGATGAAGTTAAACTACACTCAACTATGTGGAGCCATTAGAAATTTCCAGAAGGGATATGAAGCTGTTGAAAGTTTGAAGCAGCATGACCATCTTTCAAAAAAATGTTCAGAAAGAAAACTCTTACGAAAGAATGAAATGAACCAGAGGTGGGAGACCTGCACGAGGAAACTCGGTTAGGACACACTCATGGCCACAGTTTAAAAGCCTGAACTATGCAGCTGTTACAGGAAAGAGACTGATTTGGGAACTATGGGCAGTAAAATAGTTGAGTTTATACAGGGTGAAGGAGAAGGAGGGGTCAAGATTGCCCTGGAGGTCTCTAGGGACCAGTGCTAACTATGAGAATCTAACACCTGATGATCTGAGGTGGAGCTGAAGTGATGATGCTAGTGCTGGGGAGCAGCTGCAAATACACAGGAAGCTCTGCTAGCTAAACTGTCCGCCACTCCCCTCCTGCTGTGCAGCCTGGTTCCTAACAGGCCACATACCAGCGCTGGTCCACGGCCCCGGCCCAGGAGTTTGGGGTCCCTATGGTAGAGAATGGTAGCATTAACTGACATAACTAATGCAGGATGAGCACCTTTTTTGTTTGGTTGACTGGCAGGAAAGTCAGATACTGAGTTTAATTCTGGACTTTTTTAACTTGAAATACCCGAGTTATCCAAGCAGCAAGGTCTAG
Source organism: Eonycteris spelaea (assembly GCA_003508835.1). Classification (NCBI taxonomy): domain Eukaryota; kingdom Metazoa; phylum Chordata; class Mammalia; order Chiroptera; family Pteropodidae; genus Eonycteris; species Eonycteris spelaea. The sequence continues at coordinate 572,959 of PUFA01000409.1, read as the reverse complement.
AGACCATTTGCGAATATAGTAATAAGGTCAGAAGACAGGCAAGAACTGGAGATATACATCTCGGACTCATTTCTATGAAGTTTAAAAGTTTTCACATCTACTATAGTTGGTGATCAGATCACTGCCTTGCACATTTTAAACAAATGCTATGTCTTTATCCTTTTCTCCCAGAAGTTTACTAAGAAACATGGGAAAACATAAGACACGGGAAAGGAGAGCAACAGGAACACCATGACATGAAAAATAAAGATGTTTCTGATAAAATAACATCAAACGCATTAAAGGTATCAAAATAGTCAATGGTAACACTATTCTACCTTTTAGAAACATCAATGGAGAAGTGGTTGCCAGGGGGTTGGGGGCAGAGAGAATAGGGAGTTACTGTTTAATGGGGATAGAGTTTCAGCTTTGTGAGATGAAGAATCCTGGAGGTGGATGGTGGTGATGGTGGCACAACAATGTGAAGGTATTTGATACCCCTGAATTGTACACTTAAAACTAAACAGTCTTCCCATACTTCCCAGCAACTACATTCCTAGGTATTTACCTCAAATGAGTTGAAAACATGTCCACACAAAAACCTGTACATAAATGTTTAGCAGCTCTATTTACTACTGCCCCAAACTGGAAGCCACCAAGATGTCTTTCAGTAGGTGAGAGGATAAACAAACTGTGGAACTTCCAGAAGATGGAGAATTATTCAGCAATAAAAAGAAATGAGCTGCATGCAGCCACAAGACTCAGGTTATAAAAATGTAACTTTCATTACTTCTAGAACCTTGTTTGGTTTCTGAGTCCCCAGCCACTTTAAAGGAGAATACCTTGATATTTTCAAATCTATCTTCTTCCTGAGTTCTAGTCTTTAATTTTCTAGTTAACTCATGGTTTGTAATTCTTTTGATTAAATATACAGTTAAGTAAAAAGAAAAAAAAAGAAAAAGAAAAAAAGAAAAGAAAAAGAAATGAGCTATCAAGTCATGGTGAGACATCAAGGGACCTTAATTTTTTATTAAGTGAACAAAGCCAGTCTGAAAAGGATACATACTGTATGATGCCAACTCTATGACTTTCTGGAAAAGGTAAACTATGAAGATAGTAAAAAGATCAATTGTTGCCAGGAGTTGGGGTATAAGAGACAGTGATAAGTAGGAACACAGAGGATTTTTAGGGCAGTGAAACTACTCTGTATGATACTGTAATGGTGGATATAGGACATTACGTATTTGTCAAATCCCACAGAGAATACAACATGAAGAGTGAACGTTAAAATGTTTACCTCAGCCCCTTACACGAATGACATCCCATCTTACTACTAATGTATTACACCACAAAGAGCATGTAATTACAGACTGCTAGACCAGGGGTTGGCAATATTTCTCTATAAAGGCCTAGACAATAAACATTTCCAGCTTGGGGCTACACCATTTCCACTGCCTGAAGTAAACTATGGACTTTAGTTAATAATAATGTGCCAATATTGATTTATCAATTCTGATATATGTCTATCAATGCAAGACTTTAATAGGGTAACTGTGTATGTAGGGGGAGGGAGTATATGGGAACTCTCTGTATTTTCTGTGTAATTTTTTTATAAACCTAAAACTGTTCTAGGAAATAAAGTTTACTTATTTAAAACAAAACAAAAATCAATGGAGGGCTTAGCCAGTGTTTTCTGAAAGAATGATATGTACACATAAATCTGGCAGAGAAAACTCAAAGATTCAAAGTGGCAACAGTCAAACAGAAAGGGGTGCAAAGAGCCATGGAGACAGAGCCTGGGAGCAGGAAGAAGAGGGCTGTATTCTCAGGACGATGGTGATATGAAAACACAAAATATTAAGGGGAAAAAATGATACACAGGAATAAACATTCTGAGATGATGCAAACCTACTACTTTGAAGGCAAGTGGCACATTTTTATTTTTAATAACCATTGGCATAAATCCTACTGTGTTCTAAACTGCACTACCGCCTACATCTACAAATGATTTAACATAAAAGTTTTAAACATTACAAAAATAGGTACCTTTCAAAAATAACATGTTTCAAAAATAGAGTAGCATAAAAAAGAGAAACTTTTGTTCTTACTTTATCTGGAATTCTTGACTTGGTAAATTTGTGACGAATCCAATCGGTACAAATGAGAGACTCCACACCTTTTGCCACAGTCTAAAATATGATGTAAAACGTTTGTTTTTTAGAGATCTGTTTAGTGTACAAATCCATACCCACCAATATTTAGGTGACAAGCCTGTTTTTTTTTTTTTAACCTAATCTGTATCATTAAATGTTTATCTCAGCCCCTTACATGAATGATATCTCTCATCTTACCACTAATATAGTACACCACAAAGAACACATAATTACAGACTGCTAGACCAGCGGTTGGCAAGATTTTTCTGTAAAGGTTCAGACAGTAAACATTTCCAGCTCAGGACTTTACCATTTCCATTGCCACTGTAGGATGAAAACAGTCTAAACAATATGTAAACAAACAGGCATGGCTGTGATCCACAAAAACAGATGGGAGCTGAGTTTGCCTGCGGGCCAGAGTCTGCCAAGCCCCGCTCTAGACAAAGTGTGCAGTTATTTGCCCTCAACAACACAATGTACAAGAAGGCTGAATGAGTTTCCAGTTTCCCTCCTAGTGCCAACCATGCCAATGCTCTGGTTCCTATCTCCTTCCTCGATCTTACAGTCCTTTCTCTCAGTTAGCCAAAGAGAAGGCACTCGCTGCCAATTCTTCGCACCATGAAACTTCTTGCTGGGTGGGCAATAGCTGTTCTCTCCGGGCATTCCCTGTACTGAGGAGATGGCACATGCACAAGAAAGGCAGCAGGATGCGGTGGGGGCAAAGGAAAGACAAAGGTCTTGATACCCCCTATACATTTCTAAGCCTGGTTCTGTGCTCACCAGTTGGAGAATGAAACACCTATCCTCTCAGAGTCAGTTTCCTCAGTTACAAAAAAGAAGAAAGACTGGCATCATGGGATTAATCTGAGGTTCAGGGGATGTAGGTAAAGCACCTGACATTATCATCTCGAGCCAGCAGCAGGCCCATAACTAGGCTCTGGCCCTCATGCAGAGGTTAGGCTACCATGGTAGTTTAGAAAAAGGAAGACTTGAAGGAAAACACATGAAAATACAAATGTTAACAGTCTCTGGGACACTGTTTTTCTTCTTTCTAATTTCTATAATTGAAAATGTATTCTTTTCACAATTGAAGGGAAAAACACCTAAAACTTTAGAAAGATTAAGGCAGATCAAGGGGAATCGACACTGGCTATTTTCACCAGCATGTTCTCCAGGAAAAGCTAATTTGTGATTATAAAACATTAGGGATAAAACAACAGATAAATCATAAATAAGATTAATCCTCAACATTAAAAAAATATATATAGAGAGAAAGTTAAGTTTAACTTGCGCATGACGTTTTATTAATTAGAAAAGGTAACGAAAAAGTTTTAAAGAAATAGAAAAAAAAAAAGATAACTCTTGAAAAGAAACACTTACTTGCAATCTGCCTGGTGGCCTCTGAACTATTGAGCGCAAAATCCCGGCCATGAGTGTGATGAGTTTTCTGCAACAGGAAATAGATCCGTGGTACAAATGTGTCATAGAAATAGACAGGTTTCTATGTGTTAGATGCTGAGAGGGATGAACAAGACACAATTCTTGTTTTCAGGGCACTAAAGATTTAGTAGTTAACTCTCCTCAAACTGATCCATAATTGGTCTAGAGAGACTGGCTCAGTTGCTGAGAATTTTTCTATATATAAAAAACTAAACAAGTTAGTTTTCTAGTATCAAAAAACTAAACGAGTTAACTGTAAACTTGATTGATATTTAACAGTCATATCTTGGTTATGTTAATAAAGGCAAGAATAAAGTTACAATAAATATTTTATTCAGAGTTCAGCAAAACCATAGGTAATAATTATACATTAACCACATCCAATTTTCACCAAATGAGTTAGAGCCTCGTGGATTCACCAAAAATGGGCAATAGGTGTTACTATCATTTAAAAAGTCTTCAACAATAAGGGCTGATAAAGAACGCTTTGTTACAGAATCCCCCAAATGAATGAACTGGAGGGACTGAAGAAACCCCAACTCTTATAATCGGAAGTGGTAACCCTCTTACTTTATGCAGGAGGAAAACGAACCCCGGAAAGCCCATTTACCTGAAGGCACCCAGCTCTACAGGGAGTACACAGTTTGGGACCCAATTCCATTAATTCACTGTCCAGTGCATTTTCACTAAATCGTAACACCTTCCTGTTAAAAAGCAAAGTAGAATTTTTTTTTCTTCTTTGTATTTTTAAACTATTCTTAACAAACATGCATAGCTTCTATGACTTAAAAAAGTCAAGTTTATTTAGACACAAAACAATCACAGCTACTATATGGGCATATACTGAAAGCAGAAAGATTAGGTGTATGAACATCATGTATATTTTGGATCGGTTACTTAATTTATGTGTTTCAATTTTTTTTCCCCAAAGAACAGAAAGAAAATAATACCTATCTTGTAAATGAGTTATTCTAAAAACACCTAAAACAGCACCTGGACCAGGAAGCCCTCAATAAATTGTAGCTTTTACTATTACGTAGAAAATTATTAAATTAGTACAAAATTTTAATGAGAACACCCTAACAAACCAAAACAGGGTAAGTGCTGTACTTCAGTGTCCACCAGATTCGGGTTCACTCAAACTCTGCAGGTCTTTCCTGTGATGTGGATAAAGCAATGGAATTGTGGGAATTAATGCAAGAAGTCCCACGAAAAAGAGCCAGACTTCAGAAAAATTCTCAGCGAACTGAACTAGTCTCTCGAGACTAATATGAATCAGTTTGAGGAGAGTTAAAATCCTTAGTGCCCTAAAATCAAGAATCGTGTCGTTTGTTCCTCTCAGCATCTAACACACTATCTGATGAATGATAGGTATCCAGTGTTTGTTGTTGAATGTATGAATAAATTAATGAGTTAGATCTATGGTCTGCTCAACTAAGGATTCAGAAGTGCATCAGAACTTCCTGTCATTCAGACATCAGACCTCAAACATTACAAGACAGAATAACAATTTCTAGTTCAAATCACTCACTATTTGCTTGGCTAGTTTTTATATATTTGTATTGAGGCTCACTTAGAAAAGACGCTTAGTCCTCTGGCCTGCCAATCAGATAAGTGATGTGAAATTATTCTCTTTATCATACTTTTGCATCCCAAGTTAAACATTATATACTAACCCAATGCACGTAGCTTCACACTTTGTTAAATCTTCCTCCTATCACTTAGAATTCAACAAAAGTCTCCTAATTGGTTTTTCTTCTTCCATTCCAACTTTTCTGTCTTTACAGTAGCAATAATCTCATTAAATACTAAACCAGATCATGTCAACTCCTTTGCTCCAAACCTTCCAAATAGCCAGATTTCTCACTTTTGGAGTGGGAGGTTATACATAAGCAAGCGTGGAAGGCTAGAATAATCCATGTATCCCAGATACGGTGGAATGAGAATGACACACGATTAGAGCTGGAACTCATGTTTGGCTCAGTATTGATACTAAAGGCTATAGAAATAATTATAGATATGGATGTAACATGGGTTAGTTCTGATAGCTGAGAGGACCTAAAAGCAATGGCATCCCAGTAGCAATGAGCACACCCAGTGCCCAGATCTCAGTTTCTAATATAAGTCTCTAATAAAAGGACCCAGGGCTCCTTGGAGAAATAGCTGATTACAGGACTTCAGGAAGGGATACGTAGAGATGAATCTGGAGTATCTTGCAGTGCTAGAAAGGAACACTTAAAAAATCAAAATGATGGCAGCGGTATATCAAAGGGTCATAAGAGCCAACTCAAAGAGCTCTCAGTGGATAAAGCTGGAATAGTCCAGGGAATAAAATAACAAAATATTGGTTTGTAAAATCCAAACCATTAAATAATCATGAGTTTGTACTTATGTAAATAAGTTAAATTAATGAGAGAGAAGAAACAAATCTCTCTTACAGAAGAATTCCAAATAGTTTATGAAACTACTCCCCACTCTAAGAGGTGGAGCAAAGCCACTCACCAGAAGGGTGAGCTATGCTCCCAGAGGACAGTATAGTAAGGGGGAAAAATAATAATACACTAGAGAAACCTGACTAATCCACGTCAGCAAGGTGACCAAGGTTAACATCAACTGTGATAAAAGTCAAGTTGACAGCATGTATCCCAGATACGGTGGAATGAGAATGGCACTCCTACCTCTGTGGTCTTCCTCTCAAAAACCCCTAACACTCCTCTAAGAGAAAAACGTCTAACAAATTCCAATTGAGGAACAAAATACCTGACTAGTACCTCTTCAGATCCCTGACTGCCTCAAAATTGTCAAAGTCATTGTAAACAGGAAAGTTTGAGAAACTGTTATAGTTAAGAGGAGTCTATGGAAACAAGATGACTAAATGTAGTAATGCATGATCTTGGATGTGATTCTGGAACAGTGAAAGGACATCAGGCAAAAACTAAGACAATCTGAATGAAGAATGAACTTTAGTTAATAATGTATCAATATTGGTTCATCAATTATAACAAATGTACCATACTAATGTAACATGTTAATAAAAGGGGAAACTGGGTGTGGGGGTATATAGGAACTCTGTGCTATCTTCACAACTTTTCTGTAACTCTAAAGCTACTCTAAAATAAAATTTATTAATAAATGAAAAACCTCCAATGCTTCTCTACTTCAATCAGAGCGATAGCGAGTCTTTAACCCCCACCCCTAGGACTTCATCTCCAATTACTCTCTTGCTCAATCGCTAAAAGTACTGGCCCCCTTGCTGGTTCTAGAATTGCCAGGTAGGAGCACTCCCTTGGACTGGCTGATCCCTCTCCTGAAATGCTCCTTATATTCACATGGTTAATTCTCTCACTTCCTTCAATTTTTGGCTCCCATCTCACCTGCTCAGAGACCTACCCTGATTTCATTATTTAGCATTTTGACCCACGCCACAATTGTCAGCACTTCCAACCCTTCTGTTTGAATTTTCCATAGCAATTATCTCTCAACATAATTTGTTAGGTTTGTTTACTGTCTGTCTCCATCTAATAGCATGTTAGTTCTATAAGGACAAGAATTTTTAAATTTTATTTTATTTTGGGTTTGTTCTATTAATGCATGTAGCCTAAACATCTACTTAAAGCAGCACCTGCCATGTAGTAGGCACTCAATTTTTGCTCAATGAATGAAGTTTAATTTACAGACTTCAGAGTATGTGATGGTCAAAAGTTGTAAGTTTTAATAAAGTAAAGGTTATCTTAATAATTAGGCACATAACTCTTGGACCTTAAAGCAAATGTTATCTACTGTACAATAACTTTTCTCTTGCATAGATGCAAAAATAGGAAAACGCCTACATGATATGAGACATAAGATCTCATTCCCATTAAAAAAATATGTCTGTGAATGTGTGCGTATACATAGAAAACATCTGTTGGCTATCAGAAAAAAACGTTAACATACCCCTAGGGGGGCAGGGTACCAAGACAGTATTTTCTCTTTTTTGTCTCTGTAATATTTGATATTCTTTGTTGTTATTTTACAATGACCATGGATATAACCATTCTTTTAAAAAAATATATTTTCAAGACTTTTTTTAATTATAAAAAGGGGGAGACATTACTGAAAACGCAAAACATAAAATTTCCCTCTTGATAAACAGAGATCTCTGAAAGCACAAGGAATGTCCCTCTTTGAACTCTTAATGCCTAACAAGTAGTTGGCAGCCCTCCTAAATGCCTTTTGCCAAAAATACGCAGAACGCTCAGCTTTGAGTAGGAGGCGACCAAAACATGGTTGCAAAATCACAGCTTCTGGTAATATAGCAAACATTTTAACTGATAACTCTGGAAGGTTCGCCTTCTAAAATGCAGCAATTTTAAAATTAGGCGATTTTGTATCTTTATTAACAAATTAAGTTACGCTGACCCTCAGTGGAAAGCCTGGGTTATGAACAACGTAGAAGCACAGAAAATGCTAAAACAAATTCGAATTCCCCTTCCCAGGCTGTCCAGCCTAGGCGGCTTGGCCCCTGAGTTTCGGGAATCGGTGTTCAACTACCGCGCGTCCCACATTCCCTCCAACTTAGAAAACAGGCTCTCGTCGGCCAATGGCCTTTCGGGAGCCAAAGGGACAGGCCCGGGACGCAGGCCATCTAGGTTACAGTAGTAAACTCAAAATCAAACAGGGAAAATCCGCATTTACACAGGGTTCCCAGATACGTACTCTAAGCAAAAATGCAATAAACTCAGCCACGCATTTCCTCTATCACCAGCGACTGCTAATAGTTCAGCCTGAACTCACCCGCAGACATGAAGCTGAGCAAAGACCACGAAGCGCTACACTCAAACTCTGCCGGCCTGGTACACGCAAAATGTGGCACTTTAGTTCCGGCCGAGTCCCTCCCGAACTTAAGGGCCGTAAGAAGAGAGCGCAGGCGCGTCGGTGTCACGTGATCACTACGCGGAAGTGAGGCAGACCCATCTCTGGCTGGGTTTGTGGCGGAGTGCGGTTTCTAGAATTATGGCGAACTCCGGGCTGGGGCTGGATGCGGGGAGCTCAGCTGCAATCACTGTGCTAAAGCGGGCGGTGGAGCTGGATTCCGAGTTTCGGTACCAGCCGGCTCTGGTGTGTTACCAGGAGGGGATTGACCTGCTCTTGCAGGTTCTAAAAGGTGAGCAGTGAGCCATGGAGGAAGGATTACGGGAAAGGGAGATGGTTCCTGCTGTTTCAGGGCGGAGTCTAATTAAGAGTTAATGATTGTTGTGCATTGTGAGGAATGAGTCAAATACAGAAAATTGGATTTTCTACAGGACAAGTGGACTGGTTTCTTTTCTATCTTTAAGAAAAGGGGGTTACTATTCTAGATAGGTAAGAGATATAACCGAATGTAATATGTCTTGATAGGACTTGGGTTTGAACAAACTGTAAACGACATTTTTAGATCAGTTTGCAAAGTTTGAATATGGATTTGGTACATTCAAATCATTAGCTTTGTTAGGCAGTATGGTTTTTTCGAAAACAGCCCTAATTTTTAGCGATGGAGACCGAAGTATTTTAGGAAGAATTGTCATGATTTCTGAAATTCATTTAAGAAAAAAACGTTGAAGCAAAGGTAGCAAAATGCTAACAAATTTTAAATCTAGGTGCTGAGTAGTAAGGGTATTCCTTACACTATTAACTGTACTTTTCTGTTTAAACATTTTCATTAAGAGTAAACAAAAATAAAAGCGGTAGAAGACAAAGGTTTTTTTCCATAAGAAATGAAAGTACTGATATTCGGTGTGAGAAATGCATAGTATTGTGGGCTGGGACAGTGAGACTTTATGCTACACAGTCATTCAGGGTTGAGCAGTGTTGAGTAACCCTCAACACCAGGACAATCCCTGGTACAGAGTAGACACTGGATAATTATGTTTTAAATTGATTAAGAAGAGCCTCGGGTCCCCTCACCCTGTTGCTCTCAGTTGGCCTGTAGCCTAGGAATTTTTGTAAGTGCTCCAGAAGCTTTGAGGCAACACAGAGTGTTCTTCAATGTTTGGTGCTTCTCCCTTGAGCAGGGCCAATATGATGATGATGATGATGATGATGATGATGATGATGATGATGATAACAGGGTCACTTAACATTTATGAGTGCTGAGTGCCACACACTGTGTCAGAATCCATTAAACACATGATCTCATTTCACCCTTACAGTTGCCCTGTAAAGTAGAAGGTGATGTTATCATTGTACAGCATAAAAAAAGTAAAGTTTTCTTTCTAGTTCCCCCACAGTTGGTAGAGTTACAATTGGAAGCCAAAGCTTTGAAGACTCTGGTAAATTGACTGTCAAAGAGTGATGGTGTGTAGTGTTGGTCATTTGCTGCTCAAATCCTGGCACTTGAGAATCCGAAGCAGGAGAATGACAGACATTCTCCAGTGTGCTTCACTGATCCTGTAGAGGTTACAGAGACAGTGACACGATCTTGCAGGTTAAGGTACAAATGCAAATAACTCATAACAGAGAATAAGTGCCAAGAGCAAGCTATAGACAAATGCAGGGAAGATTTTAACATTTAAAGGTCATTTGGGATGGAAGGGTGGAGGTGACTTTTGATATAGGGGCTTTGGGAGAACAGGTACAATTTTTGAAATCAGAAATTCAGCTAAGAGTGTTCAAATTCTGTCTGTTTTGCCAAAAAAGTGGTTCTCTTTGTTTCAACATATGTCTGTAGAGGAAGGATGAGAGGTAAAGGTTAAAGTTGATGAGGTCTGGGGGTATACTGTGGATGACCTTGACTGCTAGGAGATTTTAACTTATTCCATAGACAAGGAGAAACCATTTCAAGTTTTTACAGAGGAGTGACGTAATTAAAGTTGCATCTCAGGCCTGGTTTCTCTTAGGAATATGCTCTTCTCCCAAATAATTGGGTGGCACACTCCTTCTCTTCTTTCAGTCTTCACACTAACATCACCTTTGTGAGGCCTTCCGTGCCCTCCAGGGTAACATGACAACCTTACCCCCAGGACTCCCTCATCCTTCCTGCTTTCTTTAATAGCATTTATCACAATCTAACATACATGTTTTACTGAATTATTTTTATTGTTGTCTTTCCTCTCACTCGAATAGTAGGAGAGAACTGTATCTGTTTTATTAACTGCTGTATCCCCAGTGCCTGGCAGGTAGTAAGTTTTCAATAAGTATTTCTTGGGTAATCGGTGAATATGGCAAGAGTGTAGGAGAGAGAGATTTACCTGAAGAGGCTGAGGCCAAGCAGATCCTTTAAGTAGCTCCTGCAAGGGTCAAGATGAGAAGTGATAAGGGGCCTGAGTCAGGGGGCGACACCAATATTAGGAAAAGGAGAGGACTGTGTAGATACTGAATCACTGATGTGGGCCCATGACCATATGTGGGAGTGAGGTTCCAATGGGAATCAGAGATGACTGTACGATTTCAAGCTTGGAAAACCAAGACATGATGTTTGGAGAATGGGTCTGCATTGTCAAACTCTGCCAGCAGATCAAGGATAGTGATTAACAGGATTGCTACATCTGTAGCAGATAGGGAGATTGGGGTATATTTATGGGCAGCAGTAAAATAACTGGACTTTAGGAAAAGAGATGTCAGATAAATTGTGCTTCTAAAGGAAGTCCAGAGTGAGGTATATGGGAAAAAATTATGTAGATGATAATGATATTGACAGTGTAGTAATCATCTTCACAACTCTCTAAGGTACTATTACTCTCTTCATGTTATAAATGAGGATATGGAGAGGTTGAATAAATGGCCAAGGTCACAGAGGCAGAGGTGGCATAGCAGGTTTAGAAATAAAGCAGTCTGACTCCAGACACTTTGCTGTTAACCACTATTCATACCTCTGTAAAGAGACTGTAAAATGCTTTATCTTTACAAAAAGACAGGACAGCTCAAAGTTTCTGAGTTTAGAGGAACATGTATCAACCTAGTAGAAGAGTGATGAGTTCTCATATCAGAATCCCTCACAGGAGATTTATGGATTATATGTGGCTATGTAAGGATTTTCTTGTGCTCCAGTAGTTTAGGCATGAGAAAACAGGGATCCAAACAATACCAATTTGCACAGTAGAAGGACCTGAAAGGGAATTATTTCAGTAGTTATATTGGTGTCAATAAAATGTTGGAACCAACCTAAATGTCCCTGGCTAGGAGTGGTTGAGTAAACTTGCGTATGTTTATAGCAGGATACTATACTGCTATAAAAAAAAAAAAGAATGAGTAAGATCTCTATGAAGTGATATAGAGTGATTCCAGGATACATTGTTAAGTGAAACTTACAAAGGACAAAGTATCTATAGTATGCTATCCTTCATGTAAAAAAGAGGACATAAGATAGCCACGTGTCTACTCATTTGTTTAAAAGAAAGATAAAACCAGGAACTAACCGAGGTTTGTGGAATGGTGGGAAAAGAGGTAGAGAGGAGGAAATGGGAATGGAGTAACAAGATGAGAGAGTGACTTTTCTCTGAGATACTCCATTCTAATACATAAGGAAGGGGGAAGAAACTAGGAAACCTAAGTATCTTTGGAAAATAGTATTTTGACTGTATTTTTTAAGGTTCAAAATGAAATCAAAGTTACAAACATTGTATTTTAGTTGGTAAATATTTTCCTCACGGTTAGGATTTCTGAACTACTTTATGTTTATGCTAGGCTTGAACAAGCCAGTAAATGTATTGTGGATAATAAAGGAAGTTACGAATAAGGAAAGGAGGGCTAGAATGAGCCTTGTGGTGTTACATTAGCACAAACTGGTGGTTTTTAATACATGCAGATGGATAGACACAGAAATCCATACAGGCACATCTCATTTTATTGTGCTTTGCATTATCATACTTTGCAGATATTGTGTTTCTTTTCTTTTTTTTTTTTTGAAATGCCTATAGCACCTGGTATTCCAAGGTGGATATTGCGTTTCTTTACAAGACCCTCCATCAGCAAAAAGATTGACTCGCTGAAGGCTCAGATGATGGTTAGCATTTTTTAGCAATAAAGTATTTTTTAGATTAAGGTATGTACATTTCTTTGTAGACATAATGCTTTTATGCACTTAATAGACTACAGTATCATGTAAGTATAAATTTTATATGCACTGGGAAACGAAAAATTGTGTGTGAGTCACTTTATTGCGGTAATTTTGTTACTCCAGTGATCTGGAACTGAAACCAAGATCTGCTTGAGTCACGTATGTGTGTATTTGTAAACCTACATGCTTTCTAGCTGTGTTGACTACAAGGGTATTGCAGTAGTGATAGGACTTCCCCGGTAGAAGTTAACACACTCAGCATCCAGAATACGGTTTCTTGAAGCCATTCGCTAATAAAAGGAACAAGGGCTCTTTGGAGAAATGGTTGATTCCAGGGCTGGGGCAGGGAAAATACAAGATGAGTTTAAAACATTTTGCACCAGAAAGTAAGGAGGTGCTCAAAAAATATGGTGGGCAGGTCAGAAGGACAGAGGAGCCAGCTGAAGGATGTCTTAAAGCCAAAGCTGATAAAATTTGAGCAAGAAAATGATAGTATTGGATCACAACCTATAGACTAAAATAAATACCCATAAGTCCGCATTGATATAAATGAGTAATTGAATAAGTAAGTAGGTGGGGGAGAAGGATAGCTCTTCCTTGCAGTAGGATTCCAATTAATAAATAGGAATTATGGCAATAGAAAATCAGAAGGTGGCAAGCACTGTGGTAATAACTGTTGTAGGCAGGAACCATTGATGGATGCTAAAATTTGTGAGTGATGAGAAACAGGATATCTTCCCATAAGATACTTAATAATTACAAAGGAGAAAAAAGTGATTTTTCAGTGGAGAAATCAGCAAACACCTTAACATCAGCAGTAATCGTACACAGCGACATCATGTACCCAGAAAAGCATAACCTAAATCTAATCATGAGGGAACATCACCAGCCCCAAATGAGAGACATTCATTCTACAAAGTAACTGACCACTACTCTTCTTAAAGGTCAAAGTCATAAAAGGCAGAGCAAAACTAAGGAATGATTACAAATTGGAGGAGACCTAATTAAGTGCTGTGTGGGATCCTGGAAAATTGGGTAAATACCAATAAGGTTTGTAGATAAGTTGATGGTGTTTTATCAGTGTTACTTTCCTAACTCTGATAACTGTGACATGTTAACATTAGGAGAATCTGGGTGAAGGGATTCTGTACCATTGTGCAACTTTTCCATGAATATAAAATTAATTCAAAAATAAAATGTTTAAAAAACCCCAGGAGTTTAAAAATGAAATTATTATGGAAAATATAAGCGATATCAAAAGGAAGGAGGGAACCAGAATGATTTGGGGTAAGAATTTATCAATAATGTATATTCAAAACTACGTTACATTTTTGGGGTGGCTGGGAAAACGATTGAGCATAAACTATAATGGAGAAGTCTAGAAGAGAAGCTGCTTTTGTGGGAGAAAGATATTATTCACTATCTTTTGATTATGTTAAGATTTTAAACGTGTGGGTCATTAGGACAAAATAGTACTCAGACTTAGGTTTGACATGTAATGAGCCACCTTTGTGGTCTCACAAGATTTGGTGTCCCCAGCAGTGAGACCCAGTGTCAGAGTCCCCACTTTGAAATAAAGCAGCTGCACATGCTTAGTGCACCAGTGAAAGTCCTTTCCTGATCAAGCCAAATTTGAGGCTGTTATTTGTGTATTTTAGGACCAAAGCAAACCATGCTAAGGGACAGGAAATGCATGGAGAACTGGAGAAGCTGGAAATAACACTAGTACTAATTGAAAAAGTTTTGAAACTTATGAATATATTTTTTAATTTGTAGGCACCAAAGATGATACAAAGAAAGATAATCTCAGGAAAAAAATTTCAGGCTACATGGATAGAGCGGAAAACATAAAGAAATACCTGGATCAAGAAAAAGAAGGTAAAGCGGCTGTTTGAGAGAATGTGTCCATGAGCTACTGAGAAGAAACCCATTTCACCCAGTGTTTCTGCCTCTGCTCTGGGGACTCTGTGGGGTCTGCATCATTTACCACTGGAGCTTACAGATTTGCTCTGCATTTCTACTCCCCTGTACATAGCTATTCTTAACCTTTTTTGGGGAGTGGGGTTGGGGAGGGAGGTGGTGGTCAGATACCCTCCTGAGAATCTGATGAAAGCTCCACATCTGCAGACTTCTGTGTGTGCTGAAGGAATTTGCAGATCCCCATGAAGCTTCCATGTGGACTCCAGTTTAAGTAACACTCAAGAGTGGCGGTCCCCAACCTTTAGGTACCAGGGACTGGTGCACCTATGAGAATCTAATGCCTGGTGACCTGAGGCGTAGTTGAGGTGGTGACGTTAGCGCTGGGGAGCAGCCTCAGTCCTGCCTCAGGTCATCAGGTGTTGTATCCTTTTAGGAGCACTGATCTGTGCTGCCAAAGAGGTTGGGAACTGCTGATATATATTATAGTACCATCAGCGTTGTGGTTTGAATACACTGAGTTAAGTTAACCTCTGTGACCATTAGCTTGGCTTGAAAACTGATGCAAAGTCACTAAAACTAACATTGTATCTGTGGAAATATTAGGGACAAAGACCAAACTACTGGTTTTTAAACAAAGTTTAAAAGTGCAATTAGCATATCAATTAGGAACTCCATTAGGAATCATAATTGTAAAAAACTTTAAAGGTCTTTGATAATGTGCTCCATAATTACTAATTTTGAATGAACAAGAACCTGGGAACTACCCTACAGACCCTGTAGCGCCCCAGTCCTTGGCGTGGGTTTTGAGTAGTACTGTCAGTTTTTGCTTAAAATACTCTTTACATGTTCTAAGAAAGATATTTAAACTCCATATTACACTGCAAGCTTGTGGTTCTGCTCATGGCGGCAGGACTGTCAGATATCTTTATACATACAGTTCTCTCTGGAATAAACTGTCTGGTTTATAGGAATTAGCTCAAAACTGCTCCCAGAAATCTCTGAACTTTGCCACATGCCTGGCCTCTGTAAATGCAGAAACCTCTCACAGAATGGTTTGCCTTATTTCCCTGTGTATGTGTAGTATCTCACAGTGCGCCTGGTATACAGTAGGCATTCAAAAATGTTTCCTGAGTGGAGGAGTTAAAAAAATTAACTCGTATCTCATCCTGATTAATCCCTATATATAAATGTAATATGTATAAAAGGAAGATAAGTAGTCATTGGTCTTATTATTGAAACTTGTGTTTTGCAGATGGGAAATATCACAAGCAAATTAAAATAGACGAGAATGCCACAGGTTTCAGTTATGAGTCGCTTTTTCAGGAATACCTTAGTGAAACAGTTACAGAAGTTTGGATAGAAGATCCTTATATTAGATATATTCATCAGGTAAGTGAAATGTATCAGTATGATGAAATGTCATTTAAAACGTACGAGTTAATAGTAACCCATCCTCATGTCTTTCAGCTGTATAACTTTCTTCGATTTTGTGAGATGCTTATTAAGAGACCTTGTAAAGTAAAAACCATTCATCTTCTCACTTCCCTGGATGAAGTAGGTATCTGAAGACATCTATTCTTTCTTCACTTCATTCATTTTATTGGGTTACAAGATGTAGGCCCTGGCTGAAATTCTTCAGATGGGAGTATTGCCTTTGGGCGAACTTATCTAACAGTGGGCATAAACACCTGCAGAAGATGCTGTTGACTTTAGTATTTTTACCTTGCATTTGGCCACTTGGCTAAACTCTCTTATTCAAATAGTTTGTCAGGTTCTTTATCATGAGACGATCATGATCAGACTGTGTTATTGACAGTTTTGTCTCTACTGATTATTCTATCTGTTTTTTGTGATTGATTACATTGGCTTTCTGGGAGATCATAGCGTGATAGTGGGTGTCTCTCTTGAATCGGACTTACATTGGAATGCTTCTAAATAACTCAGATTTCTCGGGTTAATTTAAGAAGACAGTCCCATCTGAATAACTAGACAGCATTACCAAAGTACATCTTAGGAGATAGGACAGAGTTGTATTATGTCTACATTAGGAAAAAACAATTATTTTGATAAAAACAATTGCTCATAAACTACTTCATATTCTTTGGTTGCTTCTCTGAGATACTAGATATTGAAACTCGTATAGACTCTTTCCATTTTAATTCACCTATGATGCACATTGCATAGCTCAGGGATAATTTAAAATATTAACTGAGGCAGAAAAATGTATTTTTCCTATTAACAGGGTGGTGGGAAAGAGCAGCAAATTAGTGGCCTGAAAGAAATAAAAGAGTCACTTAAGAGTCATGGAGTGCTGTTGAAATTAGAATACTCTTCTTCAATACATGACAGAGAAATCAGGTTAGTGTATAGTGACATTTTAATTTTATGCAGTTGAAAAATACTTATTTTTATTTAAGTTTTATAGAATTGTATATATTCAATTTAAGTATTAAAGTTTTAAATAAAATTCAATTTTAGTATCTTTTCACTTCTGAGGAAAAGACAATCTGGCTTATTTTACCCTGTACATTTTATATTTCCTAATGGAATGAAATGTACATGTTCTGTGTTGTGAGAAGTAGTTTTTGTACTTTTCTATTCAGCTCTACATACTGTGTTACGGTATTGGGAGAATTTCCTCTTTTGGTAATAATGATATGTATTTAATATGGCTTTACTTCTTATGGTTTATAAACCATTCTAGTAGGCATGACAATATGTCATGTCTGTAATGAAATGGTATATGCAGTTTTAGTGGTACATCCCCTTTGTTTAGCACAGTAGCATTCACATGTTTATAGCGATGGCACTTTGGGTTTTAATGAAAACTTAAGCACAAACTAAATGCAAAACAGATGAAGATGCCACAGCTGTGGTTGAAGCAGAGGTCAGGACTCTCAGCCCTTCCTGCTTAGGTTCCCCTGAAACACCAGCCCAGTCTGCTTGAGTACACTTTGAAACTACTCATTAACAGAATAGGAAAGTATCAGCAAGCTGAAATTCAAGAGTAAGGTTTAATCGTAATTGTTAAACTGTTTTATCAGCTAATCAAATCAACGGATGGTTTGTGTGGACATTTTGTTTCATTGTAGACACAGCCCATGATTCCCCCCAGGTTTGGTTCAACTCATGCCCCTGAAGGAAGCGATTTTCTCTATTAGGGGAGATATGCTAACACTTTACACCCTACAGCTTTGATCATCGTCTAATGTAAATGTCTGTAATATCATACTATTTACTAATTTCAATAGGTTCAACAATGGATGGATAATTAAAATTGGAAGGGGACTGGATTATTTTAAGAAATCGCAGGTACGATATAGCTTTATGAATAGGTAGCACACTTTTTGTATTATTTTAACAAAATGCTTTGGTCATTTTTGTTAAAGAAACTCTTTTCTTCTCTTCTTAGAATCGTTTTTCACTTGGATATTGTGATTTCGATCTAAGACCATGCCATGAAACAACAGTGGATATTTTTCATAACAAGCACACAAAAAAAATATGATGGGTAATAGCTTAATTTACAGTGTAGATTTCTATTTTAAGTGAATATTAGATTTTTTTTAACTTTGGAGAGATGATTTTTCTATTATGTGAATTAAACAATAAAATTGTACATTTCTACTAATTTATGGATCCATTGTTCAGTTGTGTGACCAATCATAAATATTTTTGTAAAAGCATTACTGAGTAGATTTACAGTGTTTCAAGTTATATGGTTAACTTAAACATTTTACCAGCTTTTCTCTCATTTGTCTGTTGGAGAGTGAATAAAAAAATAATGAGCACCTATTATAAAGATGAATTGGATGCTGATATCGCCCCTAAGAATTTAGAGTCCGGGAGGAAAAATCATAGATTATTCTTAAGAGACACGTGGACTAAGTCTAATAACCAGGAAAAAAAGTACAATATTAATTTTGTTACAATTAAGTGTCTTTGGCAGACATTCACAAGATTTCAGTTACCCAATATTCCCTAACTACATAAAGGCACACCAACCTGCTTAGTTTTCCAGGTACGTTATGCAGCTCATTCATCCTTGGCTGGCACATTTGTAAAGCTCTGCAGCTTAGAATCAACTATGCTGGGTAAGCTCCTCCCATAGATGCCAGTTGCCTGGTCGGGGACAAAGACTAGTTTTAGGGAGATAGGCTGGAAGAAGGGGATACAGGTGGAGACAGTGGGCAAGGCAGTTCAGAAGCTTAAAGAATAAGCTAAACCATAATCTACAGAGAAAAATGGACGTACTGGTATTGGAGAGTGCACATAGAAACATCACATCTGGAGAAGACTGAAGATTAAATTCAAGATTAGTGTGGGGGCCTGAAGCCAGGCGGAGGGAGGCCATGGCTATAGGATTGAGAGCATAGTCGTCCTGGGTGGGCTTAGACACCAGGTTTATGTTTTGCCTTTGTGGGCCAGCAGGTGCATAGTTCAGTTGGTATAAAGACCAAAAAGGGCTTCCAGAAAAGTTTCTGGTGTTTTCCTTTGATGTTTGCAGGTTCAGGTGCTGATAATGCTGAACCTGAAAACACTCCAGCCAGTTTTGCCAGACTTCATTCTATGGAAACTAAGGGTCCCGTCCCAGGAGAGCACTTGGACAAGTATTGGACCTGATCAAAAGTTACTTTTTGCAAGGAATCCTAGCTTATTTTGCCAGGTATCCATTGTTAAGTGGAAGTAGAGTGGTTTTTCATTCAGGTGAGAACACATATCAGACCTTGTTACTTTCGTGTTAAAATAACTCATTTCTAGAATATACGGATCTGCTACTAGAGAATCGGTAGTCCACAACTCTGTGAAATTAACATTTATTCATTTCTCATGGAAATCCTGCCTTAGAGATAATGATATTTAAGGAAGAGAGCCTACAGGCTTACCATTCATTATTCTGGATATTTGAAGTTCTATCCCTAGATCCAATTAGACCACCTATTAAATATATCAATAAATGTGCAAAAACTATGTAAAAGAAGATAAACTTTATGGACGGATGTAAAGAAAACTAGATGTAACTGGAAAGACAAATTATATTCCTGAATGGGAAGGCTTAATAAGATGTCATTTTTCCCTATGTTAGTTTATAAGTTAGATGACAAAAGAGACTAATGAGACTTAAAATAATTTTTTATATGTGTGCATAAGAATGGACAAATAAGTCAGTGTGTTAGAATAAGGAGCCTGGAAACACATCTGAGAAAGTGACTATATCTATGGGTACTTAGTATATAATAAAGGCATCTTTTAAATTAGTGGGGAAGAGTAGACTGTTCAATAAATGGGAAAAAAATAACATTATATCTCTACCTTACTCCACCTAGAGAAATTATTCTAAAGTGCTAATTAAATGAAAAATCCAAATTTTTAACCAAAAAAACCCAACTAAACATACTTAAGCATAACACAAAACCTAGGAATTATCAAAGAATGAGCAAATGATTTGGCTATTATTTAAAAATTTTAAACGATTAAAGAAAACCATTAGTTAAAAACATATGTGTTCAAATTTGTAACATGTAGAAAAAAGGTTATTAGTTCTCATTTGTAAGGAAGATAGTCACATTTTCAGCAGGTGAACTTGACCTCACCTGCTCTAGCCTCACCAAGGACTTGGTCCTTTGAGCAATCTCTCTACTGCATTGTTCCTGCTAGTACACACATCCCCATCCAGATACCATCCTATTTCTTTGTTCTTTTTCATGACCATACTTCTTGAGGGTATTCTCTATAAAGTTTTTTCCCCATTTCATCACCACCTATTCACACTTCAACTCAGGGGTCCCCAGTCTGGCATATGGGCAACAGGCCCTATAGGTTGAGCATTCAAATTGATTAAAGCCCTGGACAGTACTTTAGTCCACCCAACCAAGGTGGTTTTTACCTGTTAGTAATTTCATCTGCAGCTTTGATATTCCATTCCTCTGTCTACCAACCCTGCTGTCTGTGGATTATAGAGGAGATGGAGACTCCACTCGGTGTCATGTTCTTTTGCCCAGTCTTGAATATCATGACCTTTGTACTGTGATACACCATTCACTGTCCATTATCGAATGGACAGAGTGAATTTGGCTCAAGAGCCATCACTTTTTATTTCTGGGGGATCAGTGAATGGCAAGCTCAACTTGGGGGCCTCTGATCACCCCTAACAGCCCTCACCTGGAGGCGATCTTGGCCTGCATCCTATACCCAGGGCGTGGGAGTCCACCCCAAATAGGACTGTATCTCTGAGGCCCCTGCTGGAGCAGGTGGGGTAATTGAGGTGGTAGAGCCTGCAGTGGTAGGAGCAGGTCTGAACTGTTGTTCAGGATTTAAGGTGTTTCATAGGCTGACCAAAACAGCATTGGATTGTGTCCCAACAGCAGTAGAGTCAAACCACATTTACTTCCCGGTTACTTCTACTGGGTATAATCCCTTTATCCACAATTGGGATAACCTTTTGGCTTCTCGAATTTTCTGTCTTGGGTCTTCCCCATGTCTGTACTCATTCCTGGGATTTCAGTTTTCCCCAGATCAGTAATGGACTGCCCGACATCATAAATGGCTTGACCCAGGAAAAGGCTCAGCATGGATACCAGTGTCCCACATGTGGTGCTGGGGGTGGGCTGGATTCTTGGCTTTTATTCCTGCAGTGACTGTAGCTCAATCAGGGCCTTCAAAGACAGAAGTATAGATGGCTTGTCTCATTCCTAAGTCTCTAAATATTTGTTGTACTTCCTCTATTGATTTCCAGGGTCCCACATGTCCAGGGAGACTGCCTTCACTTGGCCTAGCCTCTCTGCAGGATAGAGTAATCCAATCTATAAGAGTGACTACTTTGAACCTCAAGTACCACACAGGTGCTGCCGAGGGCAGGGTACGTGGTGGTAAATGTTGATTGTTTTAAGTTACCAAGTTTTGGAGTGGTTTGTTTTGTAGTAATAGATAACTGATAAGACCTGGAATACTCTTCACTCTGTGTGGCAGCTTTCTTCTCCTTCTTCAGATCTCAGTTCCAAAGTCTTCTCCCTGATAGCTCTAAGTAGGTAGCCCCCATTATTGTCTGTTATAACTATGTGGACTTTCCTACTCTGCTCATTTTGTAATTATTTACTGATTTGTCTGTCTACTTTCTCTCCTAGGCTTGAGTTTTTAAAACTCAGGTCTTGACCTATTAATAATAGGCCATAAAATCAATTTTTAAAAAATGAAATTAAGTTGAATATAAAGTATCAGATAAGGATAACCGTTGTATTGTAAAACTTGTTAGGTATAGGTAATATATGTGTGTGCTAGTGCACAATATAAAATATGCATTTTACTCTAGTTTTAAAAAAGCTTGAAAGCCACTATACTAAACTATCAATTCCTGAGATCAGTGGCCACATCTCTCACTCACTAGGAACATCAACTAGCAAAGTATATGACAGTCCATAAACACATAGTGAATACTGTGGGCATAAGAGAAAGGTATGCGAATGAACTGGAGACAGGAAATAGGTGGAGGTGATGTTACTCTTTGAAGAAGTTAGGCAATGAAGAGATGGAGAAGGAATAAAACCTTGAGCAGGAGAGTTTTTGGGAAGGGGGAGATGTGAGCACATTCATTAATTGCAGTGGGGATCCAGTGAGAGTTGAGAGAGAGAAAATGCAGTATTTGACAACATAAGGCCCAAACAGGCTAGAGGGCAAAACTTGGGTACAATTAGGCTGGCTTTCAGGAAAAGGAGGTATTTCTTTCTGAGACTGAATGAAATGAGAAATTTTGAACTAAGGAACATGGGCTAAAGGAGCTCATTTCTGAAGGCTTCTGCTCTGAAATTCTGAGTCATGGTTTGTGACAAGATTACGAGTCGTGGACTTCCAAGCTTAAGACCGGAACATTTAGGATAAGGCCTTTCATGAAAGAGATGGAGTCCACAGATATGAGTTGAATCAACACCAACAGAAAGAAGAAATATAAGCTGACAACTGTAAATTAGAAATTGAGTTTATCTGCATGATTATGTGACTTTTCTTCCAGCATTGTTTGCCATCAGAGCACAGGAGTTAAAAAAAAAAAAAGTTGTTGAAATAAAACAAAAAGGTGGCCACGGTAGGTCAAGAATGCAGGTAAGAAAGGACAGTAGACTTAAAATAATTCCTGCTGGATAGGAAGGGAGATGAAGCGAGAGATCAGGGAAGAGTCAAGGGCTTGGAAATAGCACAATGGGCTTGATTTAGTGGGAAAGTATGGAAGGGTAAGAAAATATGACTAAAAGGGTGAATTTCCAGAGTTTAAGGTATCAGGTGGTGAGAAGCCTGAGTTATATTTCACAGAGGTAACAGAAAGAATGAACTCTGAGTTTAGAGTGTCCTCTATGGTACACATACATTTTCAAGGTGGCGACAGTGCCAGGCATTAAAATCAGTGCAGGAAGAGACAGAGTATGGTAGAAGTCAATAGCAAATACGGACAAGGAAAGGTGAGAGATGCTTTCAAATGGGAATTGGTTACTGAAAGAGTCTAGGCCTTTTTATTTTGAGAGACATACAATGTACATTTAAAATTTTTATTTTTTTTTCAGTGAAACTTGTCAATATTAAGAAATCTACTTGGAATCACATTATTCCCTTAATTTTTTCACAGAGAATATTCCATTTACTCTGTAGTTCACCGTCTTCTGCACATGTTCTTTGTAATATATTTGTTAGCATAGTCATTTCAGCCGGGCAGAACTTACTGCCAATAAAACTCGAATTTAATTTGTCACGTATTTCCAGTGGCAGCCAATGATCAGGTGCTTCAATGTTACAGATTTCAATTCTTCCATTCTTTATGTCTAGGAACACTTTTATTTCCAGGCATGACTGTCCATGTGACACATTGAAGGAAGTATTTACACTGAACTTTGGAGTTTTACCATAGATCCACTCCCAGGTTTGTAGTTCTTTAGCTTTGCTATTTATTCCAGGGAACTGTGTCTCGTCTTTTGGGTTTATTAGGATGATGTGATTATCAGTCTGATAAAAAGCAGCATACTCTACAGCAATAGCATTCATCAGCACTTCACAGGTCAGAGTGGGATCTTTTTCCAAAAGATTTCTTACCAAGGAAGGTATGCTGGCAGTGGCATTGCTCCTGATTCCTTGGTAAGGGCTTTGAGCAAAGATGACAAGAGGGTCCCATCAGTACTACATAACAAAGTGCAATGGTGATAAGCAGTCATCCGGCCAATCTTAGAAGCTGTTCCTGAGATTTTAAACTGTCCATCAAGAAGAAGGTCAAATCTTTTGGTGGGCTGCACATCCAGCTGGGGTTGGACGGCATTCAGAGCTCTCACAACTAATTTGAGATTTTCCATCCGATCGTACTTTTTTTTGGTTGTAAAAAAAGTCAAATTGATATTACCCATATCATGGTAGACTGTTCCTCCTCCACTTCTTCTCCGAGCCAGTTTTACACCTTCTTCTCTCATCAGATTCAGGTTACATTCCTGCCAAGGGTTCTGATGCCGACCAATTACAACAGAGGGAGAATTTCTCCAAAAGAAAAGAACTGGCTTGCTGTCTAGAGTCATGTGGTCATGGATCCAGTCTTCTACAGCCAGATTCTGGTAAACGTCATTGGAAATTGACTGTAAAATGAGTGCACCTTTTACTGTATTTTTAAAGCCAGCTGCTGGGACTTTGAGGTTATAAAGTAACTGGAAGCAGTTCTTCCTCGACAGTGGGATCAGCATGCTTTGAAAATGGAAGACAAGCAAATTGATTGAGAAAAGGAAAACTAAACTCTATTATCTAGTGATCAATTCTTGGTTATTTAATCCAAACTTATCTAATTCTCTTGTATCCAGGACAGTTGTTCTTCTTCTCTTTAACAATTTGACAATAGAATACTTGAAGTAAATGAAGACGAACCTCAGATAATTTCAGTTGAAATGGAATAAGGCACAAATTTTTCAAACAATAAACCTAAGAATACGTTATATAATGTCTCAAAGCTAAACCAATTATTTTGAATTCACAGATACTACATGTTCATTGAGAAAAATGAGAAAATACAGATAAGCAAAAAGGGCAAAATAAAAGTCTATCACCTGGAAGGAATCACAATGAACAATTTTGTGTCTATGTACTTTTTTCTGTGTTCGTGTCAACACATACAGTTTCTGTTATTTCATTCAGCATCAAACCTACATCATTTTTAATGTTGTGTAATATTCCACTGTCAGACATACCACAGTTTATTCAGTCTCTTACTCTGTCATTGTAGGTTGTTTCTAGTTTTTGTTACGAACAGTGTATTCATGAATATCTCCATAGAAAGCTTTACTTATGCCCTTGTAATACTTTTTAAATAATTCCTATTTGACTTTGAGGTATATGATTTAGTGGTAGCATAAGTGGTTTATTTAGATCAATATTAAATTAGGATGGACTCCCTGAGGTCACGGAAAGAGGCAGTCAGTACGTTATATGGAAAGGCTAGGAATAATTTTATTATATTTGGACACTTTACACATTATTTTGTTAGCAGTGCTGATGAATATTAGGTGGCAAAATGCTGAAAATACTAGCTACATTAATGAAGTATTCTGACTAGTTATGGTCATAAATAAACCATTCTATTTCAATTGTATTTTTTAAGATGATCATAATTTTCCTTTAAGTTAAAGAACTGGAATAAAATGGGTTGGCAAAATCCATAACTAGGCCAAATTCTCTTTTGTATTGTACAGTAAGCACAATTCCTAGGTTAAAGAGGTTTCACAGTTTTATCACTCTTGATATAGTTTGGTAAATTATGCTAAGAAAAGTGGAACTAATTTATATTCTGTCTGGAAAGGTCAGGAGAGCTTTATAGGAACACTTAAACTGGGTCTCGGAATCTGATGGCACTTACCAAGTGGATGAGAGTCTCACATCCCAGGTATGTGTAAATACAGTCATCGTGTACAGTAAGGTATGTTTTGGGGCTCCCACCTCAGGGACAGCCGCACTACTCTTCTCCCAGCCACCCCGAAGCCTGGCACCGCTGCCCTCAGATGCCTCTGCAGCCAGACTGCACTTCTTTGCATTGTTTTTTTTTTTGTTGTTCTTCTGTTTGACTTTGATCCAGTCCCTCACTCAACAAATATTTATGGACTGCCTACTAAGTACAAGGCAGTGAGGGACTAGAGAAGGGGAGGAGATGGATTCACTGAATCTAAGAAATTGAGACTTTTGCTAAAAGCAGCTGGAATGTACTGAGGTGTTTTAAGCAGGCGGGTGTTAAGTCAGCCATTAAACAACTGCTGCCAGCAGTGTTGAGCTCAGATTAAAGAACACTGGTGCAAGGCCAAGGCAGGGAGACCAGTTAAAATACCAATGCAGTTGTCCAACTAGAGGTAGTAAAGGCCTGAGCCATGGCAGCAGGCAGACATTAAGGCTGCAGACCGGTCCTTGCCTTCAAGGAACTCACAATCTAGGGGCAGACACTAAAAAGCAAACAAGGAAGGTAATTAAAATAATGTTATAAGTGCTGTGACAGGTTGAGTATATTAAAGGACCATCTAACCTCCTCATTAGTAAAAGTGACATTGAAGCCAACAAAGTGAAACAACCTGGGAGGGAAAAAACAAAGAATTTTATTCCAGTGGCCAATACATAAGAACGCAAGAATGGGGAGTTTCAAGAGAGAACGTGGTAGAAGTAGAGGTCAGAAAATCCATGTTAAACGTATAACTTTAACTGAGAGCCAAGGAGGAAGTGTGCTGAAGAGTTTTAAGGAAGTGAGGTCAGTTTTATACTTCAGAGACATCGCCTAGAGATTGAAGCATGGAGTGTATAAACTTGGTGACTGGTTGAATAAGGGTGGGAGAGGTCAAAGGTCATGTCCTTATGGTATGATGATTTTAAGCTCAAGCCAGAGTGCCTGCATTCAAATCCCAACTCTGTCTCTTACCACCTGAGTGACCGACCTAAGGCAGATGAGTTGACTTTTCCGTGCCTCAGATACCTTATCTGTAATGTTTGCGTAATGACAAGTTCATACCAGGATTAAGTGAGTTAATGCATGTAAAGTGCTTGTAAGAGTGCCTGACTCATAGAAAGTACACTATATGTTAGTTATTAACATGGACTGATTTCTGACCTGACAAATGGGTGGAAAGAGGTGACATTTCCTAAGACATTTCATAGGAAGAGGCGATATGGGTGAAGATAATTAGTTCCTTTTGACTGTATTGAACTTGAGTCTATGGTTATCCAGCAGCAATGGCATAGAGCTAAAGAGATGGTAACTGAGGCCATGGATGAGATTATCCAGAGAGGTTCAGTGAGAACATGAGAGCCTTAGAACCCCAAGAACAGAAACCTTTAAGAGATAGGCAGAGGAAGGAGGGAGAGCTCCCAGAGGAAACTGAGAATAGAAGAAAAGGAAGAGATTTTAAAAGATGGTATTAAACTTCAAAGAGACAAGGTTGTTAACAATACCAAATGCAAATAAGATGAGGTTGAAAATGATCTATTTGAGTTGATAGGATCAAGATTATTAGTGATCTCAGCAAGAGCTATATGTATTGAGGAAAATGGGGATAGTGAGTATATTCTAGTTGCAAAGTGGAAAAGCTAGGGACAACAGAAGGAAATGCAGGGTTAGAGGATTTAAAATGCAAGGAACCGAGCATGCTTACTTAGGTCCTCGTAGGAATCAGGAGAGGAAACTAGAGCAGCATTGGTGAAGGCAGGTCCGGGACAAAGTGGGACTGGTGACACCTAGAGTTCGGCTAGGGAGGGAAGGTGCCTTGA
This sequence comes from Eonycteris spelaea, assembly GCA_003508835.1. NCBI lineage: Eukaryota > Metazoa > Chordata > Mammalia > Chiroptera > Pteropodidae > Eonycteris > Eonycteris spelaea. Next base: position 545,698 of record PUFA01000409.1, on the reverse strand, counting down.
TAGACCGGATCCTCTTCATTGTCATCTAAGGGAGACACAGTAATGAACTGGTATGGTGGATGCTAATATGCTGAATGGCTTCTGTGGATTTGGAGAGTCTCAAAGACCTTGTGACACACCCTTCCCTAAAAAGATTCTGATTCTTGTCTGAATATGCAGTATGGGCAGATAGCAAAGCAGTTAAGAGCTTAAAGTCCCCCTTCTTCTGTTCTGAGATATAACTGATATATAACATTGTACTAGTTAAAGGTGTGCAACATAATGACTTGATGTATGTATACACTAGAAAATGATTGTATGTATACACTAGAAAATGATTAATACAAATCAATGTTATACATTTTTTTTTTCTTCTGCTGAGGTCTTTTAAGATTTACCCTCAGCAACTTTCAAATATGCAACACAAGATTGTTAACTATAGTCACTTACAGAGCTTAAGTTTTAATCCTGGCTCTGCACTTACTAACTGAATAACTTTAGGCACGTAGTTTAACCTCTCGTTGCTTCAACTGGCTCATTTGTAAAATGTTCCTACCTCATAGAATGGTTGAGAGAATTAAATGGATTGACATGCATTATGCACTCATGCCTGGCAAATATGCAGTGCTCTATCACATTAACTGATACAGAGTTCCTGCCTTCCCATCTCTTTTCTCACTGTTGCTGTCGTATGGCACATATTCCCTTCAGAAGCTTAATAGGAAACTGTTAAGATTCCTAACAAGATACATCGAAGTGGCATTTACCTAAATAAATTAATGATAGTGCAAGATATTGACTTTGCTCAAAAATGCGTTCTTTTTAGGGTTCCAGAATTGATTCAACTCATTAATAGTGCTGAAAGAATCTCTATTCATCCAGGCATTGTGTATACAGTGTGACTGAAACACAACAAAGGTTATTAATTTGACAAATCTTGAATCTACTACACAACAGGCATTGTTCTTGGCATAGGGGATTCATTGATGAACCAAATAAAGGTGATAAGGGCTATAGGAAAAAGAAAAAGTAGAGCTTAGAAAGGAGGATTGGAAATGGATATGTAAGAGGAACTAGACTGCAGTTTTAAATAGGGCTGTCAAGCTAGGTTTCCCTAAAAAAAAGAGCAAAGATTGAGAGAGCTGAGGGAGTTAGCTTGAGTGCCCACTCTGTGCCAAACTGTTCTAGGCACCTGAACACATAAACAAATAGGCCCCTGAGGATGTAACATTTCAATTGAGCCCTGAAAGATGAGAAGAATAACAGCGTGGAAACAAAGGGATGTCTAAAAAAAACCTGAATGCTAATTTATCAGCTTACAAAGAACTGCAGGCTCTTAACTGGCTTTTCAGATCAGCCTATTCAACTTATCCTAAGTTTGCTTGGTGAATACAGAACCCAAATGAAAGGACTGAGTTATATAATTTCAATGTCTGATGGGATGAGCCCTGAGGAAACCTCAACTCCTAGGCTCTGGAGAGATCCTGCTGTTGATACCAGGGCATCCTCTCTCCTAGAGGAGGCTTGGATTCATTCAAGACAGGTGCACCTCTCCGTGATTCCATGCTTCAGAGACAGATAGGACCTCCAGCTGAATGACAGTCTCTGTTTCATTGTCAGGATACAGTCAAGTCTTGAAGCCCTGGTAAAATTCTGTTTAAACGAACTTTGCATATCTCTACTCTCATCTTGTAATGATAAATTTTATAGACTGCCCTCAGAGGACAATCTTATTTCCCTGTCCTAGGGCACATTTCACTACCACTACTTGGCACTGCCAAACATGCTTCTTCATCACTCAACAGAAAGCAAAAAACAATCCCACCTATCTACCCAGGCAGGCCCAGCTCCTTCAGAAAACATTATCGTGTTATTTTGCCACCTCTGACAGTTGCGTCACTTAACGCAGTCTCCTGGCCGTCGCGTGTACGTTTTATTTGGTATTCTCAGCTCCTTATGGGCGCGCACACAGCTGGCACCCAAAACGTTTTCATTGTTACCCTCTAGTGTCGGGGAAAAACGGTTCCCAACCTTGCAAGTGGGTCGTCCCTAACGCTGAGTGCAGACTGCGGCGCCTTCAGCGCCAGTCAAAGCGCGGAGCCCGGCCTGGGGGTCCCAGATCCCCGGTCCCCGTCCGCCACAGCCCACAGCCCGCAGCCCGCAGCCCGCAGCCCGCAGCCCGCAGCCCGCGGCCGGCTTCACCCACCTGCTGTTTCGGTCGCGCCGACGGCCGCGCGCGTGTCAGTGCGGGATAAGGACGCACGGGACCTGGGACCCGGCAGGCTGCGCGCGCAGCTGCCCCTTTCGGCACCGCCCCGGAAGTGCCACGAGGAGGCGGGACCTCGCTCTTCGTAGCGCGGCTCGGGTGGGGCTGGGGGCGCAGGCGGGGTCCTAAGGGTGCATGGGAGCGGCGGAGCCAAGGCTAAATGAGATTAAAAGCAGGAACGCAGGGCACGACTGAAAGTCCTAGAGCCCCCAGTTGAGACGAATGCTCCCCGCATGACAGCAAGAGCTAACGGGGCGAAGGTAGGAGGGGCGGCCGTGTCAGGCTGAAGGGGGCACTTTGTGCAGCGGGCCTGGAGGAGTCCGCCCAAAACCGGGCAGTCGGGGGTCTCACGTCAGGCCCCAGTGCCAAGGGGTACTGTAACTGAACGTTCTGGGTCTTCACCTCTCTTCTCACAGTCTAAAGGGCAGGAAACGCCACCTGAGAGGGGCGTTTTAAAAGACAAATCTCATTTATAGGAATAAACGCTGGTATTTCCCATACAGAGATGGTAACAGGAAGGAGTGGGTCAGCAAGCACACATACGGAGGCGAATGAACGTTCCCATTTGGGGTGTGTTCCCCAGCAAGCCAGTTTCAGTTAACTGTTTGCTGCGTAACAAACTGCCCTAAACACTAGCGGCTTAAAAGGATTTGTTATTTGTAACGTGTATATGGGCAGGTTGGGTGATTCCTCTGCCAGTTTCACCTGGGCTAACCCGTGGGGCTTCAGTCTGCAAGGGTTGGCTGAATGGGGAGGTTCAGGATGGCCTCATTTACAGCTGGTGCTGGCTGGCTGCTGGGGCACCTCAGTTCAGGCCTGGACTCGGAAGTAGTGCTTCAGCCACATTCTAGCTGCCAAAGCAACCGCAAAGGGAGCCTAGAGTTGAGGTGTGGAGTAACAGACCCCATCTCTTGATGAGAGGAGCCCAAAGAAGGTGCGGTTCTCTTTTTCAGGCTTCCACGGAAATCAGTCTCTCCTTCAGGCAGAATAGAATGTGTCTGGCAGAAAGAAACATCTAATGTTCACAACTTGGAGATGCTGATACGGTAAATGACCAGGGATTCACATAAAGCTGGAACAAAGATACAGTGGCTCTTCGTGCATCTATTACCCATTTGAATGAAGTCACTCTGAGTTAGTCTTTCTTTATTAGATGGGAATGGATTCTGTTGAGTTAGTCCCAGTATTAAAAACAGCACTGTCGCCCTCTTTCTAAATTCCATTTGCCTGAAATGTGAGATGGTACAATCCACCTCCTTCAATGATTCTTACCCCCTTTCCTATTTCAGTTTCTCCACTGGAACCTTCTTTCTACCTTTCATCCTGTCTATTCCCTTTCATAGCGGAGCTGCTTCAAGGAGTTGCTACACCTCTTGCTTGTATCCGCTTACTTCCCAGTCATTTTTTAACCTACTCCAACATGGTTTCTATCCCCATTATTCCATCAAAAGTGCTTTTTGGGGGGTGGGTGAAATGGGGGCAGGTGGTCAGAAGGTACAAACTCCCAGTTATAAGACAGATAAGTCCTGGGATGTCATGCACAGCATGGTGTCTGTAGTTAACAATACTGTATTGTATATTTGAAAGTTGCTAAGAGATTAGATCTTAAAAGTTCTCATAAGAAAAAAATTGGTAACTATGTGTGGTGATGGATGTTAATTAAACTTTCTGTAATTATTTTGTAATATATACAAAAATAAAATCATGATATACATCTAATACTAATACAAGTCATATGTCAATAATATCTCACAAAATAAAAATGAAATTATTTAAAGCATATTTTAAAAGTGTTCGGGGTGACAGAATTAGGTCAGCTACTTTCTCTCAAATGGTTGGTGGGGAGGGAAAGGTCTTAGTATTATACTTGCACCTTTTCTGTAAATTTGAAATGGTTTCAAAATAAAATGAGAATAATATGTTAGGTGTCTGGCATTGTCGTAAAGGCTGTTAGTACCCTTATCCTGGGTCCCTTTACCCTTAATTCATGCATCCATTCTCCACCTCCTGAATGTGGGAGCTGTCATCCCCAGACACCTGAGTGAGTCCTGCTACCTCCCTGCACCCACCCACTTTGGCTTGGTGGTCGACAACCAGTGCCCAACTGGTACGAGAGTACAATAGTCCTTTCACCTCAAAGTGGATAGTGGTACAACTTTGCATTGTGAACCCTCCAGAGCACCCTATGGATCAGGGCAAGTATTCATATGAGTCCTCTTCCTTAGCTGACTTTTTCTGCTTCCTTTTCTTACTTTCCTCACCCCTTTACACGCTTTTTCCCCAAAAGTAACGTGCAGCTTCTAGGGAATCTCAACCAAGACAGTCACATGCCAGCTGAATAAATGGTAGCTATTGTTACTAGCATCAATGACAGCATCATTAGATATAACACCAACTCATGTATTATAGATCTGATACCCTTATATGGATTCATTGAATTTAAAGTTGTCTACCATCCTTATTTCTGCTGAACTACATTATTTTTATATTTACTTTCTATTACTTTCTATTTACTTTCTTATCAGAAACAACAGAATGCTGAAAAGTACTCACTTTAAGATTCCACTTGTAGACTTCTCCCCCAAAACAAATACCTAAGTGAGGCTGCTGTCCTGGTTAAACTTGCTCTATTCCAGGCCTTCCAGGAAGTCTTTGTGGATTTCCCTTCCCAGGTATGCTGCTTAATCTATGGCCTGAATGGGATTTGGGGATCCTGATTTTCTGATGTCTTAGCAGCAGTGGGTAATTAATGTTTGCACTTTTTATTGTCTCAATGACTAGGGTGCACCACTAAATTTGACATCCTGCAGTGCATGGAGCATCACACACAATGAAGGATCATTCCAAATTCAACATTCAACTATCAGATGTCCACTTGGACTTTCTTGGAGGTGAAAAACAAGTCTGTAAACATCCGAGCCAAGGCCCTGTTTTTAAAAAAGTGGTTTTGCTGAGGTCACTGGTGACATTTATGTTGCTAGATCCAATGTACCTTTCAGTTCTCATCTAACCTTTCAGCTGATGACCTCCATCTTAAAGACTCCTGTGGACAATCTTGACGTTATCTTATCTTGGTTTTCCATCAGTCTCACTACCAACTCTCAGTCCCCTTGGCCAGCTCCCCCTGTGCTAACCAGCTCCTAAGCTCCTGAAGTTCCTCAGGACTTTATCTCAAACTACACATTTGCCTTAAGCAATCTCACCCATTCCCATGGCTTTAAATACTATTTCTGTATACGACTTCAAAATTTATATTTTTAGTTCTATACATACAACTGTCTACCTGCCTTGGAAATCTGGTATGTCCAAAAACCATGCTCCTGAGTTCACCTTTCCCTGTGGAGCCTCCATGCAGCTAGCCATTTTTTTGCTAGAAACCCTTTTTCCTCAGGTGCCACTTTCAGACCATCGCTATGTCCTGCCATATTCCACCTGGAATCTGTCCCCTTCTCAACACCTCAGCCATCACCGTCATCTTACTTGGACAACCATATCACTGCAAAAGTTATAAATGGCATGTCCACAGAGAAGCCTTTCTATTTCCCACTATTACAAATCAAGTTTATGTCTCTTCTTCTGTTTCTGAACATTTTACTTTTTCCTCATGGCACATCACAATTGGTACCTTATGTGTCTTCCCTGGTAGACAAACAGCAAGCACTGTAAGGCAGTGTCAGGCTAGGTGAACAAATGAATAATTTGTCTGTGTTTTCTCTCCCAAAGAATTATGTTTTGTAAATGACAAACATCATCTTATTGGCTTATTTCTCATTATTCATATTTTTACTCTAGACTTAATATTCCCCTACAAATATATTTGTTTAGTACTGTTTTGATTTATAAAATATTGCTTCTCCTAAAAGAAGATGACTCTTCTTTGTTTTTATGAATATTAAGGAGATTACTCAGTTGGGCATTAGGGATAGTCATTATATATTAAAGTACAGGAAAATGTTCAAAACATACATAATATAAGTTGTTACAGGCCACTCAATGTCTAGACACAAAATGGCTTTAATTTCATCTAACATCACTTGGGACAACACTGCTGTTTCAAACTTCAGTAAGAATGATATTTAGTACTACTCTATTTTCTTATGAAATATTTATGGTACAAAATGATAGATAGCATTGGCAAGATAAACTATTACACTGGGAAATAACTATTTTGTAACTGAAATTAATTCAACATAAAGGAAAAATACCAGTTTTAAAAAGATAATTTAAAATATGAACTGCTTCTCAAAGTATACAATTTGCTGGTCTCTAACAGAGTTTACTTGCAGTGACTTTTACTAAACAGGAAGGAAGATAAAGTCCCCTAAAGCAAAATCCCAAACTGGAATTATAACATAGAAAATTGGTACACCAGAAATAGTGTAACATACTGATGTCAAATGTTTGGGCACCGTTTTATATTTTTTGAACACTTCTTAAAGAAATACATTGTAGTTAATATGTTTTGGTGTCATTTAAATAGTTACTCAAAAATTTTGATTTTGAATAGGATAGAATGTAATAACAGAGAATTTTGAAATTTTCTCTGCTTTGAATTTTGAAAAGCTTTTCCTCCCTAAAGCAACTTTTGAATATGTATCATCAAAAAATGCAGTCTAAGGTGATTCATAAACAGTGGGAAAAAAAGTGGTCATCTTCCTTCATTCTGTTAGGTTTTCTTAGTAAGGTTAAGTTCTCATTCAACACATACCCTCTTAGACAAAAGCAATTTGTGACTTTTTTTGTAATTTGTACAAATAACTTAATTCTACGTCTGTCATTTTGATTCTGGCACTTTCTTTAATATAAACCACTGAACCCAAAATTTTTTCTGAAAGAGATGCTGTGTCAGTCTCTTTACTTGCAAAGTTTTCTTGGTTTATGTTTTCTAATATTTTTTTGGTGTTTCAAAATAACCAAGTTACTGGTTTTAACTTGTTTTTCTCAGTTCCTTGCATTAAGTGGTCATCCGCTTTTGAATCCATACATATAGCAGATGTGAGTAGCAGACTACTAAGAGAAAATCCCATTGGAACAGCCGAATAAATATAGTTTGCACTTTAAGTAGTTTCTTCAATGTGATTGCCTAGGGGGGAAATAGAAACAAGTGAATACTGCCGTAACTTCAACTAATTTCATGGCAATGTTTGTTTTAATGAAATGTCATGGTGATGATGCCAAGAATATAAAGTAAAATCACCTCCTACCTCTCAGTGTTTACATTTTCTCTGTGGGAGGGTTACAGGTTCTATAGATTCTTTGAAAATCTTTTTAAAAAGGAATTTACCAGATTTTATGTTTTATCTGATAAATTTTATAAATGTATCAGATATTACTTTCAGAAAATAATAGAACTTATCTACTTAGTCTCTTCTATCATGCTAGTAATCAAAAACTTTAATTCATTATTAATGGCTTAAAGAAATAATTACTGAAGTCCAAACACTGCTAGTCTTCTCCAAAAGATAAAGATACTGAAGCAACTATAAATGTTTACCAGGTAATAACACACCATCAAAGTATATGGAGCAAAAATTAACAGAATCAAAGGGAGAAATACAGTTCTACAATAATAGTTGGACAATAAGTAAGGAAATAGAGGACTTAAACAACAAATTTAACCAACTAGATCCATCAGACACATGTAGAACAACAGCACCATGCATATTCTTACGTGCACAAGGGGCAATTTCTAGGATAGACCATATGTTAGGCCACAGAAGAGTCTTAATAGATTTAAAAAGATAGCATATATTTGCTCTAACCACAATGGGATAAAGTTAGAAATCAATAACAAGTTAAAAAGAAAAATTCATAAATCTGTGGAAATTAAACATTCTTAATCAATGGATCAAATCTCGAAATTAGAAAAGATTTAGAGTTGAATGTAAGCAAAACACAACATATCAAAACTTATGGGATGCAGCAAAATCAGTGTTAAGGGGGAAATTTATAGCTATAAACATATTTTTTTAAAAAAGATCTCAAATTAGTAACCTAACTTTACAACTTAAGGAACTAGAAAAAGAACAAATTAAATCCATAGTTAGCAGAAGGAAGGAAATAATAAAGATTATAGTAGAGAGAAATGAAATAGAAAAAATAAATTCAGAAATAAAAGTGGGAGATTACTACTGATTCTACAGAAATAAGATTTAAGAGTGCTATGAATATGTCAACAAATTTGATATCATAGCCGTATAGATAAATTTATGGAAACGCTGGACATACCAGGATGAAATCATGAAGAAACAGAAAATCTGCATATACCTATGACTACTCAAGAGATTGAATCAATAACCAAAAATCTCTTGACAAAGAAAAGCCCTGGACTCAATGGCTTCACTTGCAAATTCTACCAAACTTTTAAAGAAAAACTAGTATCAATCTTTGTCAAATGTTTCCAAAAAGAGAAGGGAACATTTCCTAACTCCTTCTAGGAGGCCAGTATTACCCTGATATCAAAGTCATGCAAAGACACTACAAGAAAACTACAGACCACTATTCCTTATAAACATTGATGCAAGAATCCTCAATAAAATACTAGCAAACTGAATTTAGCAGCATATCAAAGGGATTATACACAATGACCAAGTGGGTTTTTGCTTACATTTAACTCTAAATCTTTTCTAATTTCGAGATTTATTTGATCCATTGATTATTCCCAGAATGCAAGGGATGATTCAACATACAAGAATTGATTTATATAATACACCACATTACAGAAGGAAGGAAAAGAACCATATGATACTCTCATTTGTTGCAGAAAAAGGATTTGACAAAATCCAACACTCTTTCATGATGAAAACAATGAACTAGGAAAAGAAGGAAACTCAGTAAAAACTATATATGAAAAACCCATAGCAAACGTCATACTCAGTAGAGAAAGCTTTTCTTCTAAGATCAGAAATAAGGATACCCTGTTTGCCACTTCTATTCAACATAATACTGGAAGTTCTATAGCCAGAGCAAAAAGAAATAAAAGGCATACAAATTGGAAAGGAAGAAGTAAAATGATCTCTATTCATAGAGATATAATTTTATTGTGAAACACTCAAGATTCCATTAGAAACTGTTAGAACTAATAAATCAATTCAGCAAAGTAGCAGGATAACAAGTCAGCATGGCAAAAAGCAGTTGCATTTCTATACACTAACAAATGAACAACTTAACAAGGAAATTAAGAAAAAATCTAACTTACAAAAATAAATATAATAAAATACTTAGAAATGAACATAAACCAAGGGAGTTTAGTTAGTCTAAAGGAGTATATGAATAGCCAATAAGCACATGAAAGATGCTCACTAGCATTAATTAGGGAAATGCAAATTATGGGTGGTGGGATACCATCTCACACCCTATAGGATGGCTATTATAAAAAATAAATAAACAGAAAATAACAAGTGTTGGTGAGAATGTGGAGAAATTGGAACCCCTATGCACTGTTAGAGGACTATATAATGGTACAGCTGTTGTGGAAAAACAGTTTGGCAGTTCCTCAAAAAATTAAAAAATAGTATTCCATATGATCCAGAAAATACAACTTCTGGGTATATACCCAAAAGAATTGAAGCAGGATCTTGAAGAGATATTTGTACATCCACATTCATCATAACACTAGCATGACAGCAAACTGTGGAAAACAACTCAATGTCCATTGATGGATGAATGAATAAGCAAAATGTGGTCTATACATACAATGGACTATTTATTATTCAACATTAAAAAGAAGGGAATTCTACAATATGCTAAAAACATGCTAACTTTGAGGACTTGTGCTAAGTGGAAATAAGTCACCAAAGACAAAAACTATATATGATTCTACTTATATGAGGAACAGACTAGTCAAGAGAAGGAAGTAGAATGGTGGTTGCTGAGGGTAGTAATTTTTTAATGGGTACAGGGTTTCAGTTTACAAGTGAAAGAGTTCTGGAGATGGGTGTGATGATGATAGCAAAATATTATGAATATATTTAATGCACTGAACTGCACACTTCACAATGGTTAAGATGGTAAATTTTATATGTATTTTACCACAATACAAAAAATTGGGGAAAAAAAAGAAAGATGTCCAATAAAGATATAACCTTTTTATTATTGGATCCCAATTTGTTAAGAGAGATGAGCATGCAACATGGCGGGAGGGCCTGGGGAAGGCTCTGAAAGAAGGAGAGGCCTCTCTGGGTTGGACTTTGAAAGACAGGCAGGAATTTGGTGAGCAGAGTTAACCAGGGTGGCAGAAGGGACTGGCTTTCTGGCCAAGAGGGACAGTGAAGACATATGAAAGCCCAGTGCTTATAGGGAGCAGTGATCTGCTAAAGACGCTCTAGCAACAATTTAAGGTTAAAATAGACTCCACGGCTATGAATGAAAGCACTTAACCACTTTTTAGATATATTCTGTAATACTTAGGACTTTGTTTACCTTTTTATGAGTTTACAATTCCACTCCTGTCAAGCCCTAATCATTTATTGACAAGATTTCTAGAGGATATCATCTTAAAACCTTGTTATCTATATTTGTGATGAATAGCAGTGTTTTGATCTATAAAAGAATAGGGTCTTGGGCCTTTTTGTCATATGCTAAACATAGTTACTCAAATGTTTTTTAATATAAATATATTAGAAAAATAGTATAGATTTAGCTTTCTGGTAATCAAATGCCATTTAGTGAAATTTAGCCAAAATTATGGCTAAACTTTGAGATATATGTGATAATATTCTTAAAATGTAAGCATACCTGTTTTCTTAGATTTGGAACTTTAAGAGTTTTTTCTCATCAAATAAATATCCAATTACTACTTTGAAATTAATAAACTAGTTTATTCTATTCTTTGGTTTCTCCTCTTTATTTAAAAGAGAAACACTCCTGTCAAAAACACATAGCTTGAATCGAATCATGAGGAAACAATCAGAGAATGCAAAACTGAGAGACATATAAAACAAATAGCCGATACTCAAAAATTGTCAGTGCATGAAAGACAAAGAGAAGCTGAGGAATCGTTCCAGGTGAGAGGAGACTAGAGAGATGACTTCCATACGCACCGGATGATCCTGGCTGGGGAGGGTGGGCAGAGTTGGGATGTGTGCTAAAAAGGCAATTACTTGGGCAACTGGAAGTTTGAATGTGATGGTTTATTAGATAATAATATCACATCAGTATTAAATGTCTTGAATGTGCTCAATTGTATTCTGGTTATATAAGTGAATGTCCTTGTTCTTAGGAGATAGATGCGGAAATAGGAGTAAAAGGAGCATATCTACAATTTGCCTTAAATATCTAGCAGTAAAATAAAATATGTAAAATATTAACAATTGTTGAATCTATGTGAGAAAGGATAAAATATTGTTCAGTGTTTTTTCTTGTTAAATTTCTGTGATTAAACTTTTTCAAAATACAAAGTTGAAAAAGTTAAAAAGAAAAATTACTAAAATTATAAAACAACATACTGCATTTGAAATCAGCAAAGGTGTAATAACAGTAACATATCATTATCAACTAGCATATTAACTTCATTCTAATAGAGGAATTGGGGAAGAATCAAATGTCATAGGGTATATTTGACCCTAGGAGTCTCACCCTAACTTGTCTGGGATCTTGAGGACATGAAGGAGGACAAGTGTAATTGGCCTCTTTGGCCTGACATTTGGATTGCCATTCAAGAAGAAATCATGAATGCATAAGGAATAATACAATTCCATAAGGAGCTAAGTAAATTTGGACACACACACACACACACACAACACACATGCACACACACAGACTAGCCTTACTAGATATATGTACGCTACCAAGTAAAAAATCACAAAAACAATCTAGCACAGGTGCAGGTCCAAATAAGTGAGCAATAGAACAGACAGAGCTCCAACTTGCTCCAACAGGTTTGTGCAGGGGCCTCACATATTGATAAAGGTGGCACCTTACAGCAAAGGGGATAGAACAGACTAAGCTTACTGTCATAGTACTGTGAACACTGGCTCACTCTGTGGACAAAAATAGAGCAGGATCCCTCCCTTACATACAAAAGTGGACTCCAAATGCAGTAAAGACCTAAATGTGAATGGCAGTGATACAATTTTTAAAATGTAGGACAATATACTTGTTACCTTGGAGTAGAGAAAGACTTCTAAATAGACAAAACAGCCTAATAAGAGGAAAACCAATGGATCTGACTACTCACAATAAATTCTTTTTAATAAAGGAACTATTAAATAAAGTTAAAAAGATGGAGAAGATGTGCTGTCCACAGCTGACAGGGGATTTATAGCTAGAATATAAAAAGAATACTTACAAATCAACAAGGAAAACCCAACAAGAAAAATGGCAAAGGATGTAAAAACCAATTAATGGATTGAAGAATCTCAATAGAGAATGAGTACATAAAGAGATGTTGAAAGTTACTAGGAATCAGAGGAAAGCAAGTTTACTATCATCAGAATGACAGATGTTAGAAAGGTGGAGAATGCCTAGTATTGAGAATGCAGGTGACAGGAAAAACTTGTGCCTTTCTAGTGATGTAATTGTTAACTCCTATTTCATATTCCACATTCAGTCCTCCATTGAATCCTGTTTTATTTTCACCCTTGCTGTCCCTCCCCATTGTATGGTCTTCAAACTGTTCTAGAATGAGCTTTTAAAACATAAGCCAGATCACATCAGTGCTCTGCTGAAACACTCTAGTTGCTTCCTGTCTCAGCGAAAAAAACAGATTCTCTACATATCAAATCTCCAGCTGTAGGCAGAATAAGGACCCCCAAAGATGTCTAAGGTTGCAGACGGAATTAAAGTTGCCAATCAACTGACCTTGAGGTGGGGAGATTGTTGTAGATAATCAGTGTAATTACCAATTGTGATTACCACTGTACTCACAAGAGTATAAGTGAAGGAAAGGCAAGAATGTCACTGCTGCACTGTAGGAGGGACCTGACTGGTCATTGCTGGCTTTGAAAGATAGAAGGGGACCACAAGCCAAACAAAGTGGTGAGGCTTTGGAAGCTGGAAAGGCAAGAAAACAGATTCTCCCTGGAGCTTCCAGAAGGAATGCAGCCCTGCTGACATCTTGATTTTAGTCCAGTGAGATGCATTTTGGATTTCTAACCTCCAGAATGGCAAGATAATAAAATTGTGTTTCTTAAAGCAGAGGTCCCCAAACTCCTGAGCCGTGGACCAGTACCAGCTTGTGGCCTGTTAGGAACTGGGCCACACAGCAGAAGGTGAGCGGTGGGTTACGGGGAATGAGTAAAGCTATTCTGTATTTTGCAGTTGCTCCCCAGTGCTAGCATCACCGCGTCAGCTTTACCTCAGATCACCAGGAGTACCAGTCCTTTGGTGCCAAAAAGGTTGGGGACCACTGGCTTAAAGCCAACAGGTTAGTGTAAATTATTGCAGCAGCAGTAGGAGACTGATATACGAGCTAACATTCTGTTGTCTCAAACTCCTCCCGTGTCCCACTCTGCCTCAGCAACGTGACTGTTCCTCCCAGCATGTGCTGTGCCAAAGCCTCTTCTGCGTCAGGGCTTGGGCACTTACAATGTCCTCAGCCTGGAGCAGTTTTTGAATTGCAAACCACTTCTTTGGGGATGATTGGTGACAGGGGACTGAGACTGTGAGAACGCAGCTGACTTCTGCTTCTCTCCATGATATGGAAACAGGGACCAGATTTATCCTCATGCCTTAAACATCTTAAAACAGACAAAACATATGAAACTGTGGCTTTTAGATACTGGACAACAGGTTAGTGCAGGAGAATAATTCCTAAGAGAAGGGAAATAAACAAGGTAAGCCCTGGGAGTGCTCAGTGCCTAGAGACTTCAGGCTTCAGCACAAGGAGGGGGAACCAAATTTAGCCTGCTTATTTTCAAGTCTTTGAGAAGACAGAGTCCAGAATTTGCAGAGGCGGAGATAGCTAGAATTTGTGGGGAGAGAGAGCCGTAAAACGAGAGCAGGAGGGTTCCATAGTTTTTTTGGCTGAGCACTGATTAGTGCATGTGTGTAGGGAAACTTACTGAAGCCCAGGAAGAACCAGCAAAAAAGAGCAGACACGGGCAAAATCAAGTTCCAGCTAGAGTGGAGAAACTCCTAATACATTGGGCACTGAATAGGCCTCAGAGGACATTTGCTCAGTATTGGGGCCTAATTGCCCTAGATAAAAACTATTTTGGATCCAAAAAGCTTAAAAGCAACTTCAAAAGCAGTGCTGTCCAATAAATTTCTGCAATAATGGAAATATTCTACATTATTGTCCATATAGTCCCACTAGCTATGTATGTACATTAGAAATGTACAAGTGAGGAATTAAATTTTAAATTTATTTAATTTTTATTAACAATTCAAATAGAGACATACTAGTGGTTACTATTTTGACAGGGCAGCTTTAAAGAATCAACTGTTTCCAAGTAAACTTACTGCATCTCAGAACAAAGCCTAAATATATTTAAAAAAAAAAAAACCTTCAACACCCAACAATGTAAATCTGCAATATCTGACAGCCAACAAAATTTACCAGGCATAAAAATAAGCAGAAAAATATGAACCATAATCAGGAAGAAAAAAAAACAGTTAAATAGAAGCAGGAATGACACAGATGATAGAATTAGTATGCAAGTATGCAAGGACCCTAACAGCTATTTTAATATATATTCCATATTTTCAAGAGGTAGAGCAAAGTGTGGACATGATGAGGTGAGAAATGGAAGATATTTTTTAAAATTCAAACTTCCAGAAATGAAAAATACAATTCTGACATGAAAAATATTCTGGATGGGATTTACACTGCCAAAGAAAAGAATAGTGAACTTGAAGATAATATCGTAGAAACCGTCCAATTAAATACAACAAACAGAGCATCAGTTTAATAAGAATAATACAAGCACTTTAACACATATATAATTGGGAGTCCAGGTTATTTTGAGGGAGAAACAGGAAAAAAGGCAAAATAGACATTTTCATAGTGAAGCCTGTGAATGAGGGAGAAACTAAAGGACTAGAAACTCAGACCTTAGAATTGCAAGGATTGTGTTACAAGGGAGAGAGCAGAGGTATTTATATAAAAAGGGTTAGTTGGGGCAGGATGGAGTATTGACCACTTTTTGAATTTCATAGAGGGAAGAAAGTTTTTCATTCTTGGACTGGGGAAGAAGTCAATAGTCCTTGATAGGGAAAAGAAGGAAAATCCTCACACCTCTGTTTGGCCTTAAAATGATCTCTCACCTACCGTTCTTTCCAAAGAAGCTTCCATAACATCTAGTGACACATAAATGCTTAAACTTTTTCTATTTTTTCTCTAAGGGAAGTACTTTCCTATCTTATATTAATAATTCCTCCCTCTCTCATGTTTCAATTCCAACTGGGAGTTCTGAAGTTTGTACATTCCCTTATTCTCTCAATAATGCTGGATAATGAGATATTTTATTCAAAATAATCTTAGTATTTTGAGAGGAATGAGATTGCACATTGTTTCCCTAAAATGCCATATTTTCAGTATACAGTTGTTTAAAGATGTTTGTATGTGACATGTAAGCAATAACTTGATGCAAAGGAGGGGCATTGCTGGTAGTAACTGGAAGTCAGACTGCTGCCATTGGATAGCGCTTGCATCCAAGGTGATCATTGGTCAGAGGAGCTAATTGTTAGCAGGGAATCATGATTCAATCTTTGTGCTCTAAAAAATTATGTTGTCTCTAAAATTGTAGTGGGGATTTTCTTGATCCTCTGCCCCCTTTTTTTGTACATTGCAAGCATTTTTGTGTGTGTGTTGAAATTTAAGATAGACTATAGTTCATGATATTCATAACTTTTATCAGCAATTTTGATGGTTTGTCAAATGTTAAAGATATGAACAACATATTTTTTGTTGTTTTCAAAATAATAGCATACAGTTCTAGTGATGCAAATTATTTAAAGACAATTTAATGGTAAAATAAACACGTATAGTTTTCTGAATGATGCATATATCAAAGCATAAGAAGATGATTACTTTTTGTGACAAAAAGAATCTTGATAAAGAAAATTGATTTTGTTGTTTCTAATGAAGGAAAGAAGAGAGATTCTGAGTTTCATAAGGATATTTGATGACAAATACTATGAATCATGAGTGTAACCATTTCCTACATTTTTCTTGCAATATGTTTCTTTAACTGATTTAGTATTTACTTTGTCAGGTTTATCCAAATCTGTCTAAATGGTTAGTGTTTGCTTGGAGTGGCTGTGTACTTCATGTGAACTTGGCAGTAATTGGTGGGGAGACATTCCAAAGATAAAAATTTATATTTTATATTTTACAAATTTTAAAATCAACAAGCCTTACTCATTTGCACATGAAAGGATGGTGTCACTATGATCTGGTTGAGTAGTAAGGGACTCTTCTGACTACATCCCATAACTCTCCATGGTGGCAGTTGATACTGGTTGACAGGGCCTGTGTGACTGACTCCTAAAGGTTCCTGTCTGCTGCAAGACCCCAAGTTGTACAGATGCCCCAGGTATGCTATTTGGAGTGCTCCCACAGCCAGAGACAGGGACCAGGAGACAAGTAGTCTCCAGCTTTTCCTGTATGTCGCATTTGACCATATCATGGTTTAGAACTGCTTGGCCAGAATGCCTGGATTAGGGTTTGTCATGAAACCCTTCCATGTGAGTGCATTTTGGCAGGTGGGTTATCTTACCACCCCATGAGGACTCCACAAAGTGGCCGTCCGAACCCATCCCCTCTGTATGTCTGGCTTTGCTCTTACAGTCTCTTTTTCCCTGTCAAGTAAGGGTAGAGTTAGATCTCATAGCCAGTATTTTTGGTTGTTGTTTTTTAAATCTCTAGAGTCAAGTTGTTAGCAATTGTCTAAAGTTTCTATGTTTTCTTCTTCATGCTCTCTTGGGTTATTAACATAAGAAAATTTGAATGCACCTGTTCAGTGGTGTAATTCTTTTCTCTGAAGCCAGATTAACCAATTATTTTATGTAAATTTATTTCACTGCCTACTTAATGTACCTGTTCAGAATATTTGGTAAATGAGCAATTGCAGTTATTTCAGGACTGAAAAAGAGCCACTGAACATTTGAATCAATTAGTTAAATTCAGTCCATGTCTGAAGAGAAAGATTTACTTTTTTATGCTCCTGCAGGAACTCTCTGACATTTCAAGTTGAGAAAGTCATTTTTCATGTTACTTTTCATCATGTTTATTTTAAATATCTGTGAATAAAATTGTATCCATCAAATAATTTTTTATTGTTGAGTATTGTAGGGGTTAAGAGCACATATTCTGGCACCAGGTTGCTGGATTCTAATCCCAGCCCTTCTACTAGCAAGTGACTTAGTAAGTTACTAGTGGACAAGTTAATTCATCTCTGTGAGCCACTGTGTACACAACATTATAAACAGGGACACTAATAGTACCTGCCTCATAGGGTTGTTTAGATGATTAAGTAAATGCATGTCTCATATTAGATAAATAGATAGATGGGAACATGCATTCACATGGTTAAACACTCAGTACTTTTTAGATGACATATCATTAAGGAAAAAATAAATGCTGATTCAAAGATAACTGGCATGATAGCATCTAATTACATAAAGTCTATCAAGTTAGGGCATACCAGCTGGTCTAGGAAGATTTCATTTTAATGCCTTTTTTCCTTTTAAAAAGTGAAATTACTGAAAGTTAACAAAGCCAACATTAGTACATTTTCTTCCCGTGGGTTTTTCTTAGACAATTTAGTTCAGCAGTGTGCTTTTTCACATTTTGTCTTATCATCTGTTACTATCATAGGATGTCAAGTTCGGCTCACACTTCTCTTACAAATTCAGTTTGCTGAAATCTGTTCATCTTCCTTAATACATCAAAGAAAAATAGGCCTTCAGGAGTCCATGTTTGTTTGCTTCAATTGGCCCAAGGCTCACCTACCTCCTATCCACAGCAGGAATAGGATTCCATATGGAACTTAGGCCAGCTCTGTATTATATCCAGAGGAAGGAGGAGGATGGGCAGAAAAGATATTAAAGTGTTTTCCTGCAATAATAATGAATTCTTTTTTTGAAAAAGTGCTCTTGTTTATGTAACTGGGACAGGAAGATAGAGCCCAGGACACACGCTGGGTGTGGGCTAAAACTTTGGTCCTTGTAGGACTAACGAACTTGGTCTTGGACAAGCCATTTTTTTGCTTTCACCTGCAAAATGAGAATTGGACTAAACCGTACCTATGGCTATCCCAATTTCAAAATCTATTCTATTTAGCCTTCAAGCTTTAATTCATATAGCCAAAGCAGGGGGGATGTACCTATTTACCTTGTAGATTTGGGGCAACTAGATCACAAAGGTCGAGTGTTCAGATTTTCTTTTCTAAAATGCATATCATGAAAAAAATACAGAATGTCCACTTCCAGCTAATATTTTTTATCATCTGTAGTGACACAGTGTGTTCCATTTTGGAAATAATCCTAGTCTTCTGCTGAATAGTAAAAACACTGACAGTAAATTACACATAGTTTTGAAAATAAATTTTTGGCTAAGGTAGGAACATTAAAATTTAATGTTAAAAACATGGCGTGATGTTATTTTAAAAAATAATACACACCAAACATATAGATCATCTATAAGTGGTACTTCAATCATACAAAGGCAAGTGGAATAAGATCAAAATCTTGATTTTTTTTGGTGGAAGAGGGTCTCAAAATTTAAACCTCTCTCTCTATCTATCTATTATCTATCTATCAAGTACACACAGATTTTGTGGTGAAATAAGTGCTTTTTTGTCCCTTGGCCCCTTGTGGAAAATAGCTTTGGCTCATGGCTCTTTTAAGTTATTTCCGTTCTTCATAACACATTTAATTTCAAATGTGAAAAATCAGATTGCATTTGTTTTATAAAATATACAGCCAATGTAAACAGCAAAATTATTCCCATGCCAAAAAGATGAAATACTATATAACAGTATCTGTGACACTAAAATTTTCTTTAGCCTTCTTTCTTTTTTCTTTGGAAAGTTACTTATAGGTTTTGAGGTTATTCATGAAACCATATTTATTTGTCACTTCCTGTCATTTAGTACTCTAAATGGATGCTCTTTGTCTCAGTTGTTTCACCACGACCGTTTGGCATGTGCATCCTTGGGTTTGGATCATGGCCTGTCTTGATGGGTCACACAAGTAACGCCTTCCAGCCTGAACTTGATACGGGACCTGAGGTATGTATGTAAATGGGACGCGAGGGGGAGCTGTTGAGCTGTTAAGGACTCCGTTATTTTTTTTTCCCCTCATTAGAAAATTGGTAATCTATGTTAAACTACATAAATATTAAATGGGACCTTAATATTAAATTACATATAACAGTAAAGTACTCATAATATCTTCATCTCTATTTCCCATGTCGTAGTTTATCACTGAATGTGACGTTTGAAGTTTTAGGAAGTCTTGACTACATTCCAGGATGAAAAGAGCAGGACATTAGAGAAAATCGAAAGGAGGTCGGGCTCTGGTCTGCTGCTGTTCCTGCCAGACAGGGGGTGCGTGTTCTGAGCTCTGGAGCTGGTTGTTTTCAAATGCCACATCGATGGAGTAGAGGCTCTAAGGAAACAGACTTACTGTTATTCTTAATGTATTTCTTTAACTGTAGAACAGAGGAGACCTTTCTCAGAGTTCAACGCAGAAACGTATCAGGGCCCCAGATGTCTGCGCCTTACGATTGGAGCATGGGCTGATGTCGGTGACAGGCTTTGTTGCGGAGACACTGGGAACCTACGTGGTAGTGACCTAAGGATGGAAAAGCTCCTTCAGGCCTTCAGATCTTTGCTACAACAGCTTTCAGAGCTCATTGTGTCCACTCATTAGCCTTTTAAGGAGGACTGTTTCCAAACCAACTTATGAAAGTGAGAATCTAGCCAATTTTAAGCAATTTCTCAGTGTTGAGTGTCCGTTTGGCTCCTCTCACTTCCTCTAGAGGCAGTTGTCCTAATGGGTCTGTGCACACCTTCGGAAGACATGTTTAAACACCACAGCTGTATACCACAGCTCAGTGAATGTGACTGACAGGTTATTGACATGACACCCCCATTTCCTCATGTGTAAGGTACAGATAATAATGCCAACTGAAGTATTGTAAGATCAAAGAGGTAAAGGTTTTGTGCCAAGTAAGTAATAGGGTCCTGATTTACCCTCCTTCTGAGACAACCAGATATGGACAAGCTGCATGGAACAATGGTCCTTAAGTGGCTGGACATCAGGCAATGAAGGGTGGTCATCTTTGCGGGATGGGGGTTATGGTTGTTGCAGTTTACCTCAGGAGAGTTTCTGGGCAACAGTACCAGGATGGCAGGACCTAGCTGAGCTGGACAGACTCCTGAGTTAAGGAGTTGGAGATAGGATGTGGGAGACAGCAAGGGCAGGAATTCACAGGTCAGCATACCCTATGATAGAGCTGCTCAGAGCCGAAGCACCCGATCTGCACAAAGGTCCCCTGAGTATATAGGTGAGACCAATCTACTTACTTCTGTGTTGGAAGACTGAGGGTGGGAAAGAATCAGCCAAAGGATCAGCCAGAAAATGCGTGGTGCTTACTCACGTGGAGCTGGAACATGCCCACTTTTCATCAGACAGACAGAAGCCCCCCTTTCCAGGGCAGTGGGTGGGACATCTTGCCCAGCAGTGGGAGAAGCCTTGGATGGAAACTGCCAGGTCCTGCTTAGAGAGTCCTAAAGGCATGACCTGAAGAATTGGACTGTCCTAAGTGACTTAGTGGCTTCCAGGACACAAAGTTCAATGTACAGGGATATACAAGGTCAAAGATATCCACCCTAGCAAGTTAAATTTTTATCTCCACACCCAATAAATAATATAAATAATAATAATAATATAATAATAAAATTGCCAAGCCCCGAAGAAGCAGGAAAACAGAACCAAGGAAGAAAATGTAAGTCTATCTAAACCAAACGGAAAATGACAAGGTGTTAGAGTTAGCAGAACAAGGATATTAAACAGTTGTTATAACTGTATTCTTTGTTTAAAAAACAGACATGGAAGATACTGAAAAGACTCAAATTGACTTCTAGGGATCAAATCTACAATATGTAAGATTAAAGATACACTTGAAATTTAAGCAGTTTTGAGGTTACCGAAGGAAAATAAAATAGTAAACTTGAAGTCAGCAATAGACATTTCTAGAGTGAAACAGAAAAGAAAATTTAAAAGTAAACAGAATACCATATGAGCAGCTTCAAGTGCCCTCTCATATGTATGACTGGCATCCCTGAAGGGGAAAGAGGACAGAGAGAGTATTTGAGATATGACGACTAAAGCTTTTTCTAATTTGTGGAAATATATAAATCATGGAATGAAGAAGCTCAATGAACCTCAAGCAAGAATCATTAAGAGAACTAACACTGTAATCGAACTGCTCAGATGAGTGATAAAGAGAAATCTTAAAGCAGAAAGAGAAAAAGATGACAGATTTTTTTTTTTTGTCAGAAATAATGTAAGCAAGAAGGCTTGGAGGAACATCTTGAAAATGACAAAAGAAAAAAATACTGTCAACTTGGAATTTTATACTCATTGAAAGTATCTTTCAAAATGAAGCCAAAATAAAGATTTTCTTCAGGCTTGAAAAGCTGAAAGGGTTCATCACAGTGAGCAGCACTGCATGAAATATCAAAGGAAGTCCAGGACCTGGAGGCAGCCCTGGTCCATCCACCCGCAGAGGCAGCCCACACTGAGGCATCCATTTAGTGGAGTGCCACTCAGCAATGAGAAAGGGATGGACTGTTGACGCATAGTCCAACATGAGTGAATCTCAACATGACTGCAAGTGAATAGAGCCAACAAAGGGACACATACTGTGAGGTTCATTTACATGAAGTGAAAGCAAATGGACACTAATCTATAGCAGGAAAAAGCAGATCAGTGTATACCTGGGGATGGGGGTGGGGGAGCAGGTGGAAGATGTTGGATGGTGACGAGGTCTACCCACCATCCTGAGTGTGGCGGTGGTCTCACAGTGTGTGCTGATTGTATCGAGTTGTATGTTTTAAGTACGCACCACTTGTTGTATATCGATCATACCTCAATAGAGCTGTTAGACCTTATAGCATATTGAACATGTAATCTAGTTTTCAGTATTCAGTAACTGACCTACTGAAGAACGACAGCTGGTAGTGATGTGTAGAGACAGCCTAGGTGGGACTGCAAGGTAGCTGCAGTCTGCCTCACTATTAAGTGTTGGGCTGACTGGGGCTTGGGGTTGGGCACGTCTCACTCTCTAATATTTATAGACAGAGCTGTGGGTTCCTATGATTGAAATACTTACAGGAGGACAGCTGCCAGTGTTTGTCTCCAGTTTGCATCCTTTGCTCAGTGGAGCCTGCATTCTCGTGTTTGCTTCCTCTTGCTGATGTGACAGCCTTACTGGGTCAGTACCAGGCATTTTATTCTGTCCTCCTGAGTGTTTCCATCACTGCACTGGCACAACTAGCACCTGGGTGTTCATGTTGGAAGGATGGGTACCACCACATGTCTCCTCACCCCGACCCAATAGATTGTCGCTTTTCCTGTAACATACATCTTCCCTCTGTTTCTGTTTCATGTGCTCTTGCTCTGAGCCTCTCTGTCCATTCTGGACATACTGTGTCTCTGTGGCCAGCATGGCTATCATACTCAGTCCCTGACCCTTGTTTTAGCCTCCTAGTTAAGTTTATCTCCTGCTCTCCATGATAGAGCAAGCAGTCCTCAAACTGGGGACCTTCCATAGAGGCCAAAACTATTGAAAACACCAAAGAATATTATTATGTTTTATATCTATCGATATTTATAATACTGAACAATTAAACATGAGACGTTTTAAAATATTTACTTAGAAGTTCATTAAAAATAATAATGTTATTTTGTTAGTCTATTTTTATGAAAAATGAATTTTACCAAAAAAAGTAAAAAAAATACATTGTTTTACATTTTTCCAAATAATATCTGGCTTAATAAAAGATGGTTGGATTTCAATATTTGTTTCTGCATTCACACTTGCAATGTTATAAATCACAAGAACTCTGGTAAACTACATTGTCAATTGCATGCAAGGGAATGAAAAGGCAAATAACATCATATTAAAAGTTCGACGCAGCCAACTCCTCACAGAGTTTTAGGATCCCAGATGTTCCTGGATCAAACTTTGAGAACCACTGTTAGAACAGCCATACTGCTTTCTCTTCCCTGCCTGGCCATACCAAGACACACCTATCTTAGAGTCTTCATCAAAATGCTTACCTCTCTCTATGTCCTCCTTACCTTTCTGCACATTCTTTAGCTCCAGCAGCAGCATTTGGCTTCCTAGTCTCCATCTTCACACCTTAAAGAGCCCATTATCATTTGTAATAACCTTTTTCTACTTAATCTGATGTTTTTGTAAGAGAAAAAGCTTCTTCTAACCCTTACAGTTGAAAATCCATTCAGTGGCTTACTAAAGGGCTAAGACTTGGCACATGTAACACTCAGGACCTAGTATTACTTCTTGTATCTCGTGCCTTTCAGTTGTGCTTTTCCTGTCCTGGAATCATGGAGGCCAAACTCATACCAGCTGGGGGAGAAATTAGAGGGACTTAATATAAATAATTTTTCTTTTTTCATGGAGCATATGGTTAAATTTGATATATTGGAGTACCTTAAATGCAATGTGTAGGTAATCTGTTGTACAAAGTTTTTGCATAATAACATGTCTGTCTCTTGCATGTCGTTAATTATACTTTAATGAGACAGAGGCCTTGGTCACCACTATTTTTCATGTCCCAACACTGCCTCACACAAGCAGGGAGCTCAGTAGGTGTTCACTGAAGGGGTGACTGGGGTATGTCATCCTACCATCGATAGTGAGTTCTGTACATACGGCCATATTATCTTAGTGATTAATGCTTAACTAGTCTTCTGAATTTTTTCTAGACATCCTCCCTCATGCTACACTCAGTATCTGGTATGTGTTTTCTCTACTTTCACCAGTACATTTGTAATAAGACCTCTTGGCTGGGCCTTAGAAAAATTGTAAAATTGTTCACTTTTTTTCAGAAGTGTATCAAGAATACCTGGGGAAAATAAAAGAAATAACCTTGTTCCTAGTTCAACAACTACAGTTGTAGTTCCATTATTGACAAAACAGGCAATCTCCCCAGTTTTAGGAAGAAAACAAAATATTTATTTGTATTGCACGATGTCTGAAATCATTTCAAATCCTCTTTTGGCTTCAATGATGAGAAATAAATGCTGTCAACTTTAACAGCCATTGGTATGAAAAATCCCAAACAGTGAGTAGTCACAAAATAATTCAAAATCAATTTATTTATTTAATTTATTTATTTAATTTATTTATTTAAATTGAAGAAATGATTTAATTTTTCCCCAATCTCCTCTCCTTCCCCCCCCTACTCTCAGGTAACAATTATTAGTCCATTGTCTATGTCCATAAGTCTCCTGTTTGTTTGTTCTGCCATCGTGTGCTTTTAGGTTTATATCCCACATATAAGCGACTATCATGTGATTTTAACTTTTCCTGTCTGGCTTATTTTGCTTAGTAGATATTCTCAAGGTCTATCCATGTTGTTGCAAATGGCAAGTATTTCATCTCTTCTTATGGCTGAAAATACTTCATTGTATATATGTACCGCAGCTTCTTTAGCCAATCATCTATCATAGGACACATTGTTGCTTCCCACGCTGGCTACTGTGAATAATGCTGCTATCAACCTGGTGTACAAATATTGTTTTCCATAGTGGCTGTACCAATTGCAGTCCCACCAGCAGTATATGAGGGTTCCTATTTCCCTGCATCCTCTCCCAGCATGTGTTATTACTTGTCTTGTTGAATTATAGCTATTCTAACAGGTGTGAGATGGTATCTCAATTGTGGTTTTAATTTGTATTTCCCTAATAGCTAGCAATGTTGAGCACTTTTCAAAATACTTGTTGGCATGTATGTCCCCTAAGGGCAAAGTGTCTGTAGGTCCTCTGCTCATTCTTTATTGATTGTTGTTTTTTGTTGTTGTTGTTATTGAGTCGTATGACTATTTGGGATATTAGGCCTTTATTGGAGGCATTGCTTGCAAATATATTTTCCTATTGAGATGGGTTCCTTTTACTTTGTTGACGGTTTCTTTTGCTGAGCTGAAGCTTTTTAGTTTGCTGTAGTCTCATTCATTTATTTTAGCTTTACTTCCCTTGCCTTTGAGGTCAAATTCATAAAATCCTCCTTAAGGCCAAGGTCCTTGAGTTTAGTCCTATGTTTTCTTCTATGCATTTTATTGTTTCACATCTTAGATTCAGGTCCTCAATCCATTTTGAGTTAATTTTGGTGTGTGGTGATAGACAACAGTCTAGCTTCATTCTTTTGCACGTAGCTTCCAGTTTTCCCACACCACTGATTGAAGAGGCTTTCCTTTCTCCACTGTATGTTTTTGACTTTTTTGTTGAAAATTATTTGCCCGTATAAATATGCGTTTACTTCTGGACTCTTGATTCTATTCCACTGGTCCGTGTGTCTGTTTTGCTGCCAATACCATGCCATTTTGATTACTGTTGCTTTGTAGCATAATTTGAAGTTGGGCAGAGTGATGCCTCCAGCCTCATTCTTTCTTCTCAGGATGGCTTTGGCTATTTGGGGTCTTGCACTTCCATAAGAATCTGATGATTTTTTTTGTTCCATTTCTTTAAAAGAATGCTAATGAGATTTTGAGGGGATTGCATTAAATCTGTATAATGCTATGTTGATTCTTCCAACCAAGAACATGGAATATCTTTCCATATTTTTGTATCTTCTTTGATTTCTTTTAACTGGGTCTTATAGTTTTCATTTCCTTCACACATTTCATTAGATTTATTCCCAGGTTTTTTATCTTTTTTGTTGCAATTACAAAAGGAATTATTTTTTCAACTTCTTTTTCTGACACTTCATTGTTAAGAGTATAGGAATGCTATGGCTTTTTGAACATTGGTTTTGTATCCAGAAACTTTACTGTATTTGTTTATTGTTTCTAGTAGTGTTCTTATGGAGTCTTTCGGGTTTTCTATATAGAGAATCATGTCACCCACAAATAGTGACCGTTTGACTTCTTCATTCCTGTTTGGATGCCTTTTATATCTTTCTCTTGCCTGATTGCACTCACTAGGACCTCAAATGTTATATTAAATAGTAGTGGTGACAGTGGACAGCCTTGCCTTGTTCCTGATCTTAGAGGGAAGGTTTTTAGTTTTTCACCATTAAGTTGGCTGAGGGTTTGCCATATATCGGATATATTATATTAAGGTATTTTCCTTCTATACTGATTTTGTTAAGTATTTTGATTGTAAATGGGTGCTGTATCTTGTCAAAGGCTTTTTCTGCATCTATTGATATGATCATATGATTCTTATTTTTAAATTTGTTTATATGATATACCACATTAATCGATTTTGTATGTTGAAACATCCCTGTGCCCCTGGGATGGAACCCACTTGATCGTGGTGTATAATCTTTTTAATATGTTGCTGTATTTCATTTACCAGTATCCTATTTAGGATTTTTACATCTGTGTTCATGAGAGCTATTGGTCTGTAGTTTTCTTTTTTGTGTGTTATCTTTACCAGATTTTGGTATCAGGGTGATAATGGCATCATAAAATAAACTGGGAATTATTGCCTTCTCTTTGGTTATTTGGAAGAGTTTGAGGAGAATAGGTATTAAATCTTCTTTGAATGTTTGATAGAACTCACTGGTGAAGCCATCTGGTCCTGGACTTTTACTTTTTGGTACGTTTCTGATGATTGTTTCAATTTCCATACTGTTGATCAGTCTATTTAGATTTTCCAGTTCTTCTTGATTCAGTCTAGGAAGGTTGTATTTTTCTAAGTACTGGTCCATTTCTTCTAAGTTATTAAATTTGGTGTTATATACTTTTTCATAGTGTTCTTGTGTGATCCTTTGTATTTCTTAGATGTCAGTCGTAATTTCTCCTCTTTCATCCCTGATTTTGTTTGTCTCCTTTTCTTTTTTTGAGTGAGTTTAGCCAGGGGTTTGTCAATTTTATTAACCTTCTCAAAGAATCAAAGAATTTTTGTTACATTTATTTTTCTGTTTTTTTTTGTTTTGTTTTCAATTTCATTTATTTCTGCTCCAATTTGATGATTTCTTCTACTGACTTCAGGCTTCATTTGTTCTTCCTTTTCTAGTTTTTTAAAGATGAAGTGTTAGATTGTTTATTTGGGCTTGTTCTTGTTTTTGGAGATAGGCCTGTAATGATATGAACTTTTCTCTATGACCGCTTTTGCTGTGTCTGAAGTTTTGATATGTTGTACTATCATTATCATTTGCTTCTATGTATCTCTCAATCTCTTTTTATTTTTTCTCTTATCCAGTTATTCTTCAGTAGTATGTTGTTTAATGTCCATGTATTTGTGGTTCTTCCTAATTTCTTTTTGCAGTTGATCTCTAGTTTCAAAGCATCATGATCAGAGAATATGGTTGGTATGACATCAACCCTCTTATATTTGTTGAAGCTATCTCTGTGTTCCAAGATGTGGTCACATGCTTGAGAATGTTCCATGTGCACTAGAAAAGAATATATATGCAGCTTATTTGGGATAAAAAGCTCCATAAATGTCAATTATGTCCAGTTGGTCTAATGTATAATTTAAGGATGTTATTTCCTTATTGGTTTTCTTTTTGGTTGATCTGTCCATATCTGACAGTGGGCATTTAGGTCCCTCCTACAATAGTGTTTTGGTCTGTTTCTCCCTTTAGTTCTGTTAGTAATTGCTTTATATATTTGGGGCTCCCTGATGGGAGCATAGATATTAATAAGTGTTATGTCTTCTTGGTGCATGATCACTTTATCATTATGAAGTGTCCTTCAGTATCTTTTCTTATCTTTTTTATTTGAAGTCTATTTCATCCAGTATTAGTACTGCTACTCCCACTTTTCTCTGAATGCCATTTGCTTGAAATATCATTTTCCACCCTTTCACTTTGAGTCTATATTTGTCTTTGGAGCTGAGATGTGTCTCCTGGAGGCAGCATATGGTTGGGTTTTGTTTTTTGATCCATTCTGCAACTCTGTGCCTTTTTTGGTGAGTTCAGTCCATTTACATTTAGGGTGATTATTGAAATATGAGGTCTTCTTATAGCCATTTTATCTTTTGCTTTCTGGTAGCTCAGTGTTTCCATTGCTTCTTGTCCTTGTTTCTGTTTTCTTTATTTTGTTGGCTTTTGTGGGTTTTGCCTCTGGTTCTTCTTGTTTTATGTTATATACTTCAGTTCTGAATCTTTGGTGTGGTTACCATTATGAACATATAAAGGATAGTTATATATATACACGTATCCTTTCTTCTGTGCATACCTTATCTCCATTCCCCTTTGTGAATTTGGATCTTTGAATCCTCCCCTTTTCAGTCATGTTATCTCAATTTGTCTCTATGTATGCTGAACGTTCATTACTATCTTGTTATAGCAATTCTCTTATTATTGTTCAACTTATAATGCCCTGTTCTTAGTAAGGGTTGCAGTTCTCTGCTTCTATTTGCCTGCTAGTCTAATTATGTTTTGTTTTGTTTTGTTTTTACCATTTTGTTTTAGGTGAACTGATCCTTTTCAGTGTTTCCTGTAGTGCAGGCCTCTTAGTGGAGAATTCCCTCAATTTTTGTATGTCTGGAAAGGTCTTAATTTCACCTTCATATCTAAAGAAGAGCTTGGCTGGATCCATTATTCTTGGCTGGTATTTCCTTTCATTTAATAATTTGAATATTTGATTCCACTCCTTTCTGGCTTTTAAGGTTTCTGCTGAGAAGTCCGACGATAATATAACAAGTTTTCTTTTATAACTTACTGTTTTCTTCTCCCTGACTGCCTTGAGAATTCTGTCTTTGTCGTTGATTTTTGATAAATTTAATACAATGTGTCTTGGTGAAGGTCTTCTTGGGTTGAGATAATTGGGTGTTCTGTTGACTTCTTTAATTCCAAGCTCCAGCTCATTCCTTAGATTTGGGAAATTCTCGTCAACTATTTGTTGAAAATGATTTCTAGTCCCTGTTCCTTTTCCTCACCTTTGATAAGGCCCATTATTCTTAGTTTCCTCTCCTGATGGTATTCGCTAGTTCTGGTATTTCTCTCATTATTTTTTATTCTTCAGTTTCTCTCTTCTTCCTTCTGACTTATTTCTAGATTTCTGTCTTTAATATCACTGATTCTTTCCTCCATTTGGTTGACTCTATTTCCCAAGCTTACGATTTCAGTTTTCAACTCTTGTAGGTTTCATTCTCCTTGCTAAAAAACTCATTCTGCTCATCAATTTCTGAAATTGTTGATATGATTCATTTTGGATCTCATAAGGCTCTTTTAGAAGTACCATCCTGAATTCTTTGTCATATAAATTGCATATTTCTATGTCTGCAAGCTTATTTTTTGGAGATTTTTCTCTTTCTTCTTGAGATGCCTTGTAACCTTGGGTGTTCATGGTGTTTAATGAACTATCTACCTAGGCATTAATGGAAGTGTATTCTGATTTTTTTCCCAGAAAGATTTATTATATAATGGTCCTTAGCCTATTGCAAAAAAGGCACTTTTCTTTTGGTTTCCAGTAGGTGGCGTCTAAGCCTCTTGGATCTCTGCTTTATATAAAGCCTTAATAATGTCTTTTTTTCCCTTTCTTTTTCTTTTTTTCTTATAGATGTTTAATCATATTAGCTGACTCCAGTCTTTGTCCCTGTCAGTGTTAGCAACAGTTTTGGTAGCATTTGCTCAGATTCTCCTGGGGCTCTGTGGCATTCTGTCAAGGAAGGTTTGGGGGGAGGGGCCCTCTGAGTTGGGGGATGGGAGCTGTGGCTCAGCTGCTGTTTTGTACCTATGGCTGGAAAAAATCAACTGTTGTTTCTCCACTATCCCTGCTTTTTTGCTTTCTGCTCTGATGACTGGGCATTGCTGCTGGCCACATGGAGCTCACAGCACTCCCAGGCAGGGCTGCTCAGGGAAGTTGCAGCACCTTCTCCTATTCCCCTCCTCCTACGGGGAGCTCCTTTGGCTGCAAGAGACAGTTTTGTTGTTTCTCTCAGTCCATTGCCCAATACCCGGGGTTCTGATCTGTGGTAGCTCTTATGCGCAGAGCCCACGCTCAGAGATGCTGGTGTGCAGGCTGGGTCTTTTCATTGAGTTTTAGATGTTCAGCTTATTGTTGTTTCAAGGGAAGAGATCTGGGGATGTCTCTCACTCTGCCATGTTTCTGACATCACTGGTCAATTTTAATTTCTTTTAAATAATGTACATTAAAGTCACATCATGTGTTTAACAAGTCCGATATTGAAGACCTAGGAATAACTGACTCAGATGTTAAAATGTGACAGATTTTTTCCTGCTGAACACCTGCATGTTGGTGATTGACAGGACAAAAGAGGGAAAACACAAGACTTTCTTCCGTCTCATTGATATGTGCACTGTCTGTATTACATCTTCCTTAAGAGGTGGGGAGTGTAGCCTTCTCGATATTAAACAATCCTTTATTCACTTTTACATTTAACAGGAAAGATGAGTCTCTACTATAGCATCATAGAATGGTTGAGGACAGATATCCATCCAAGGCTTGTGGGTTCCATTCTTGAAAAACAAAAAACAAACAAAAACCTTTTTTTTTCTTGTTACTTGAATAACTTCTAGAAATTTTACACATACACAACACACACACACACTCAAAATTCCTTCCTTTCTTCTTATGGAAACACATTTAAAATGATCTATACTTTTTAAACATATATTTTTTTGGAGGATTTTTCATATCAGTACATTTAAAAGAAACTTATACTTGTGGGTAACTTATATCGTAAGTTATTTAACTATATAGCCTTATTGCTGGACCAATAGTTTGTTTTCAAGGTTGCTTCTATTATAAACAACAGTGCTATGTGCTTACCTAAGCATGTGTGATTTTATCTAACAAAATTTCTATAAGTGAGATTGCTGCATTAATGCCTATTTTTATATATAATTTTGGTGTATTCTGCCAAATTGCTATCCCCCAAATACATCCATTTAATATTTATTAGTAGTACTTGAGCATGGTTGATTCTACATGCCCTCCCAGTACTTTTAATTTTTTGATCTGTTCAGTGAAAATTAATTTATGCAAATTTAAATTAATATGAATAATTGACATTTAAAAATATTTGAATTTATTTAAGTTTATATTGCAAAAATTTTCTTGCCTTTATTTTGTTGTCTCTTTCTTACTAACTTATCCCATTTTATATGTACAAAAAAACAATTGACCCATTCTTTTTCACGCATAACAAAATGACTTTGCTCATTTACTTTTTTCAGATTAATTAGTCATTTAGAATATGGCATTTAGTTTTGTATCATGGTTCAAAAAGTCTCTAGTATTTTAGAAGTGTTTTTTTTCTGTTCTTTTTTTTTTAATTTAAAACTTTATGTAAAATACTTTTGGAACAGGCACTGAAATTGGAATCTAAGTCATTCCCCCCAGATTGGCTCGCAGGGGCTGCAGCGGTGCATATTGAGTCATACACCTGTCCTTCACATCACTAGATTTTGTTGAGAACCGATGGCTATAAAATGCAGTGGCTTCAGACAGCTTTGAGCTAGAAATTGTTCCTCTGGGGACAGCAAAAACATTAGGAAACAGCAGACACATGGACACCTCGTAACTAAGCACCAGCTCTTCTGACCACACTTTTTAACCTAAAGCAAGTTGGGCACCTCGGGGCATCAGAACTGGGGCACAACCACCTGTAATGAGGCCAGGCTGGCGTGCTGCTGCGTGGGCATGGTAGGGGGCAGGCGTTGGAAGCAGCCATGCAGTTTATGCCATCCTCACTGATTTAAATGCTGCCTTTATCACATAGTGATCTTCACATATACTTCAGCCTGTTTCTGAATTTTGTCTGTTGATTTATTTATATCTCCTGGGAAAATACCAAGCTATTTTACTTGTTCCCTTTGGTAGTCTTTTGTGGCTTTTAAAAAGCTATTGATGTTTATGTGTTAATTTTCAATTAATCGCCTTGTTACCATCGTATTGTCGTACATAATTCTTCTCTGTAGGTTCTCTTGAGTAGTCTGGATACATGGTTATAGCATTTATACTTAAAGTAATTTTACTTCCTCCATTTTTTCTCTAATTACATTCTTTTGGATAATTGCAGTGACTGGTTCTTCCAGAGCACGATAAGCAATTATTGTGACTTGAGGGGAAACAAAGACCCATTTGTTTCCAAATCAGTCATTAACCTTAAAAATAATGGAAATCCGAGTCACTTTGTCCAAGATAATTCTAGAGTAGCTTGCCTTTGACCTAAGATTGACGATGAGGACACAGCATGACTGGCATAGCAAGAAATTGAAATTTAGTATTGTGTTCTGCATTTTTTTCTTGATTTTAACAAGTCATTATTTTTCATATTTCCTTAGACTTTCCTTGAAAGTTTTCTACAACGTTTCATAAAAATTGTTATCTCAATGAAACAACAAACGGATTGACTTTGTGATAGAATCTGGGCATTAGATTCAAGACTGGTGTCATGCACAGAAGCCACTACGAACTCCCTTGTGCTGCCTCAGCGTGTGGCTCATAGGTTGTGGGGAAGGGCCAGCTTCCTGGCGTTGCAGGTACCCAGGGAGACCTGGGCCGGGCTCTCTGTCGCCCTCTGTCGCTGCAGCTCTGCTCTGCTGCTTGGCTCCATGCTCGCTGCATCCGCGCCCTCCGTGCGCCCTTAGGTGGCCGGTGCGTCGTGGGTGCCCCATGCGTTGTGGGTGCCCCGTCCGCCGGTGACCAACCACTTTCCCCCGCACTTTTTGGGAGAGTATCTGCCCTCTGTCGCGTGCACACACTCCAGCCCTACAATGGAAAACCCACGGGAGATCCTGACCAGCCAGTTTGGATGCTTTGCCTGTGCCTGTGGTGAGAGGTGGCGTGCGCAGACCACCAGCAGCTCCCAGGACACTCAGCTAGTTGGACTTGAGGAGTAATGTTTTCCTGGAAAACTGGGAAGGCGTGTGTGATGACAATTTCAACAACAGAGATGTGAGCCAGGTGAATCTACGATTCTTTTCTATCTTCTTGCTCTTTTCCTGATCTCGTTTTCCTCCCCTTCTGCGTTTCCAGCTGCCCCATGGCACATGCTCAGTTACTTTCTGACTATTTTTCTCCTCCTGATTTCTTTCTCTGTCATTTCCCCTATATCTCTGGGAAATCTAGGATTAAGGTGTGTTTTCTACTTATAGGGCTGCTACCTATTTGGTGAAGTTTCTGTGGGTGAAGGAGTAAGAGTAGCCATGGTGGTACCCAGAGCACTCTGTGTAACCAGGGGCAGAGGTGGAAGCAAGTGTAACCGAAGGAACTCAAGCCAAGAGGTCAAAGGTTGGGTTTAAGCAATAACTTTGGGACTTACACTCAAGATTTGTACTCAAGAGATGAGAAAGAAATAACTTTGTAATATGACTATTTCCTTGGGAAGCCCAATAGATTCCATTGAATAACTGTTTAGAGTTTTCTGTTAATTATACACATATTTTAACTCATTGTTCACATGTGGAAAGACTGAAAATTTCATTATTAATCATAGTTCCTTACTGAAGTCTGTTACTATTTAAAACAAATGTTTCTTTGGTAATGTTTTAGATACCAAAGAACAGGCGGGAACTATTTGTGCAAAACTTAAAACTGCTGTAGGACATAAACAAGCTGTGGCTGTGTGGCCAGATCAGGGAATGGTCAGGAGATGCTCGAAATTTCCAGAAGACCCAGTAGACATTTTTGAGGCAAAGAGGGCCTGCTAGGTTGACAGGGCAGCATGGAAGGCCCTGAGAAGACATGGTGGGTCTGGGGAAGCTGTTCATCCACTAGCGGCTGGGCAGCCTTGTGCCATGCTCTCAGCTGACTGCAGTGGGCTGTCTGTGGGAGTGTGGAGTGGGGCCTTGGACTTGCGGGATGTGTAAACACCCACGGCAAATGGCTACCACTCCCTGAGTGAGAGCTATTGACTAGAAGGCTCACCCGCCTGGGCTCAGTGGCTGGGGTTCTAATTCAATTCTGACAGCAGCAGCTTCAACAGTCACAGTATCTGTCCCCAGGCAGCCAGGGCCATTGTTATTCCTTTGTGACATTGAGTTCACTGTAGGGTCTTTTTGAAGATGATTTCATTTTCTTCTGACATTACACTGGTGTTTTGATGAAGAAGCTGATTGGGTGTACACTTACCCTGTGGGTGCTGTCTTAGATCCTGTTGATTTAAGCCTGATCATAGCCACAAGATCTCCCATCAACCCCCGTTTGCAGTTAAACCAGTGACAGCTTACAATTATGTACTAAAGTCTCTTCATGCTCCCTATCTTTTTTTTTTTTTTCAATTCTGAGCCATCTACTAGAGTTTCGTGTAGGTGCCTTTGGAGCCTGAGCCATCTGTTCAGGTAATGCCATGGTGTGTGTTCCAAAGTGACAAATGGTCCCAGGGAGTTAGCATCGCATGTGAAGACATTGCAGTGCCATCATTACAATGTGCCTGGGTCACAGGAACAAACGTGGCCACCACAGTGGTGCACAACCCAATCACTGTACACCATGGGTGTGTTCTTACAACCCATTGCAAATCTCATATTTTAGATCCAGACTGTGAGATGTAGGATCAGGGTAAATAGGATTCTAGAATAGCTAAAAAAGTAGGCTTCGGGATTTATTTGGAGTGGTGATGGTTCAAAAAAATATGAGAACAGAAGGAGAAGCAGGTTCAAGGGATTGATGATACAATTTGTGTGTCTTTTCTGGTCTTTTTGTTCAAGTATTTTTAACCATTTTGTCTGCCATGTGTAGGATTTCAGGCACATGTAACTGGCACTTGCACGTTCTGTGCTGAAGATGCTCACTATGTTTTTCAGAATTCGATGCAATCAGTAGTGCTGGGAAGATCTTATGAATATCCATCAAATACCCACACATCAGATGTCACTGCAAGAGTGACTGCTTACCAGTGAGAATGACAGACCTGTTTTACTTAGTTTCTCAAAATCACAAAAGTATCATTCTGAGATTTTATCAGACCCAATGGTGATGATACTGAGTGATTCTTATAGTTGAAAAGAAAAATGAGTTGAAGATTATCCTGTGCATCCCTGGTTTTACACAGCACAGGACAAGCAGCCTACCATGAACTCGTTTCATTTCCATCTACTGTCCAAAGAGTGACCAGGTTAACAGCATCCTCCTTAGTAACAGCTCTGTAAACCTGATCACTTATTGTTCACGGGGCTCATATGTCAGACTCAAAATAACGTGTCAGCTGCAGTACACCAGGAGAGAACGCAGGATGGTACAGTTGGCTCCCAGGCCCCTCTCTGGAAGACATCTGTGAGCCTCCTGATTAGCATCTTCCTAAAGCTTAGATGAGTTTCATCTTATACACACTTGAAAGTAGATGTGGATCTGGAGGCATTGGGACTTCCTCTGAATAGCCTGAATAGAATATTCATTGTTAAAGAGATTTGAAGAAAATTTTCCTAATCATAGTGACAAGTTAAATATATAGAGGAGATACATCCAAAGCAATTAGTATTGAGCTGTTGAGCTTTTCATGGCTTTTGCTCATATGCAAAATTCTAAATGTTTTGAAATGGGAGTAAAGAATTAAAATGTAAAAGTTGAACATCTTTAGTTTTTCTTGGTAGCTTAAGAATAGTTAGTTAATGTGTACTGCATATGTTCTTTTGCCTAAAGCAGATGCATTTCACTCCTCTTTTAAACTATGTACTGTAATTAAGATATTCTGACTCTACTAATATTCAATACAAAGGAAAAGAAAACCTTTTATGATGAAAATCTTATCAAGTGAAAAATGTTTAGCCAATAATAAAGATGATTCTTTTAGTTTAGTGTATTAGTTTTGACTATCTGTGATTTTTACATTCAACTAAATCATGATTTAATATTCTTTTTTTTTTTCTAAACATGGAAGCAGAGAGAAAGAGACTTGACCTAATTAGCATTTAATTAATGTAACCAATGCAGAGCGAGTTGTGAATCCTACAGGGGTTGTCATATGTGTCATTTAGAGATGGGGAATGTTAACTTCTCTTCAGCGACAGGTAACTGCCAACCCCTGTGTAGTACTGGGTAAAAAGATACAAATTAGAATGACTATTTATATACTTTTTTTTTATGGCATAAGACATGGACTGATGAAGCAAAAGATTTTGGTATTGTAAATCCTACATATTTAAAGAAAATTTAAAAAATATTTTCTTTGAAATCATGGGTACCTAATTTTTGTCTTCACAGTTAGTTAGGTAATTCTCTTGACTTTTCTAAGAGACCGAGCTGAACATTGGCATAAACACAAGGCAATACATTTGAACACAGGAAGCAAAAAATCACTTTTGTATCTTATTTAAGCTTCTGTGGAGATAGTAGGATTGTACCAAGGGAAATGACTAACACTGAGACCAAAGACACAGAGATCATAGACTATTGGCAGAATGTGAAAACACACATGCACACACATTTCACTGTCAGGGAGACACGAAGCTACCTAACCTCCTGCAAGGTAAGCTATACTTTTATCTTGTATGTGTTGGATGTGGGTCCCTCACTGTTGTTATGTTGCTTTTATAAATTTTTTTTAAATAATTAAAAATTTCTAAATTATATTTGCATACAATATTAGTTTTAGGTGTACAACATGGTGATTACACATATATATAACTTACAAAGTGACCACTATAATAAATCTGGTAATTATATGACACTATACATGTAGTTATTGCAATATTATTGCCTATATTCCTTAAGCTGTATTTCAGATCCCCATGACTATTTTGTAACTACCAATTTGTATTTATTCAACCCTTCACCTTTTCACCAACCACCCTCAATCCCCTCCCATCTGGCAACCATCAGTTCATTCTCTGTATCTATGAGTTTGTTTCTGTTTTGTTTCTTTATTTTGTTCTTCAGATTCCACATGTAAGTGAAAGTGTATGGCATTTGTCTTTCTCTATCTGATTACTCCATTGAGCACAATACTCTCTCGGTCCATCCATGTTGTTGTAGATGACAAAGTTTCATTCTTTTTTTAATGGCTGAGTAATATTCTATTGTATATATGTACCACCTCCTTATCCATCCATCCATCCATCGATGGACAACTAGGTAGCCTCCATCATCTAGTAAAACTCGTGATTACTCTTGACAGAGACCCACTGAAGATACAACAGTGTCTGGACGGAATTCAAAGAAAATAAGGAGATCGTGTCTCGGCCATTATTTTAAAACATGTATCTGTTTCACATGCTCCCCAATACTAGAATGGCTTGTGTTAGACTCGGGCATAAAAGGTCTTTTGTCTAGTTTGAATCAAGCATATAGCACCTTTTAATACTGTCATCATGGAGTTAAAATGACAGGCTCATGTGACATCCAAGCACTTTAATCCGGTTGGAATGACACTGTCTTAATCAGTTCCTTAAGACAAAAGATAAAAGTATCTCATTACATCCCCTACTCCCCACATGGCAACTCAGAGAGGAGATCAATAAATAATTGTTGAAGAGGGAGTGGCTCCATAGTGTAGTGGTTAGCACATCTGCTTTACACTCAGAAGGTCCTGGGTCACCACCCCAGGTGGAGCCACAGACCAGACCCCTGTTGCTGCGGGTGAGCTCCTCGAGGGTGTGGGAGGAGACACTGTCTTCAGAGACGGCAACATCCTAGGTCAGGGGTGGAAGTGTGTGGGAGGGTGTTGGAGTTAAAGAGGAAGAAAAATAATTGTTAAAGAAATGCACTACAGCACTATTAAAATAGCATAACTCTTACATAGGAAATTGAAGACTAAACCCAAGTAATGCAGTCAAAAACGCTTGT
Organism: Eonycteris spelaea; assembly: GCA_003508835.1. Lineage (NCBI taxonomy): Eukaryota > Metazoa > Chordata > Mammalia > Chiroptera > Pteropodidae > Eonycteris > Eonycteris spelaea. The sequence continues at coordinate 507,613 of PUFA01000409.1, read as the reverse complement.
AATGAATTTATGATATCTGATGTTATAATTCCACTTCAAAATTTCCTCCAAAATTTATCATATCACTTCTGTGAATACCAGTAAAAATAGGAAGGAAGTGTATAACCGGTGCAGGATTCAGAGAACAATGAATTATTGTGTTTTCACTATAACCCATATAGTAAATTATATAAACCAGAAGCAAAATAAATAATTGAAAGTCAATGTATAGTTTACAAAAAAAAAAACTTCTAGGTATCTCATTGAATATTTACTATAACCTATTATGCACATTTTGTATAGAAGGACACAGAATTAGAAAAGTTCATGCAGTAAGTGAAAGGGAGAGGGATGAGGCTGTGACTGATAATGAATGCCTGGCTTTAGTCTACAAAAATCTCTGGAGCAAAATAAACATCCAAAGTCAACTCCTATTCATTTCACTGGGTGCCAGAATGATTGTCATTTCCTTCTAAATATTTCTTTAAGACCCTAAGTAAGCCAAAGTCCTTTATTTTGTGCCTTCAAAGTCTGCTGATATCTCTTTTGACACTCATCAAACCTGATTATTTTTACATAGTCAATTGTAACTATGAGCCCACCAGAGCTCCTAGAAAGAGCCAGCTTACTGAATCAGAGTCTCAATAAGTTCTGACATTCCAGTGATTATTTGAAAGATGTGGAACAGAGTGCATCTACCTTATGTACCTCTGCATGTACCCAGAGCCTGGCATTTGCTAGATACATGAACACAAAATAAATGGCACCAAAGCAAAGTAGTCACACTTGACTTGGACTTAGGATATAGTTTCAGTCCCAAAAGAGCTTAGTATAAGATGAATGAGGAAAAATATAATACTCTCTGGGGGAGTATACCAAGAATATCAGACCTGATAGAAGAAAGAAGTGATAAGTTATGAATTATAAAAATGACAGAAAAAAAGAATGTACTTACAAGAAACCTGAACTACTTACATCTATACCTATACCTACACCTGTACCTGTACCTACTCCTACACCTACATCTACATAAAACATGACTAATGGAAAGTTTTGAGGTGCTTCTCTAGCATTAGAAGTGGATGGTGATTCATGGTCTCCTTTGATTGATACCTTTTTGCTCAGTGGTTTGTACAGAGTCTGAATTGAAGAATGGGGTTGAGTTGAGGGCTAGGTAGAAAACAGCCTGCACAGTGAAGTAGAGAGAAGTATTGATATATTATCAAGGATAGCAGTAAAAACTGCGTGACAGGATGGGAGTTCAGAGGTATAATGTTATAAACTATGAGTTCTTTATTCTATAAAACTGAAGAGCTGGGTATATGGTAACTTTTTTTGGGATGGATACCATGATTTTTCATGTGAAATAATATTTGAATCGAAGATGTCATATTTGTCTCCTAAATGTTTTCTAATATTAATACACCAAATGACCAAAATCAGTACAGACCTAGCCCATCTACCGACACTAGATAATGGTGAAACGGTTGTTTATAGTGATGCTCTTCAGACCCAGAGGAATGATTAAGTTAGAATCAGGATGTTCTGCTTAATAAAGCAGGGAAACCTATACAACACTTCAGGCACACTTCAACAGAAAGGATGAAGTTCTTTCTTCGTTCCCCATGCAGTGTGTTCCCTTGCCTGCAAAAGGCTGTAGTGCAAAGAGCCCTTGGCTGCCTGAGTACCAGACGCTTCTAGAAGTGCATTCATTAGCTGAGATCACTGATGTAAAAGTCAGCCATTTGGTATATTGGAACCTAATGACTTAAAACAATAATGCCCTTCAAATGGGAATAATTTACTCTTTATGCAATTATTGATGAAGTCTGATAGCCTGCTGTTAAAGCACCTGTTAACTGAGGACCCATTAATGAAACGAGGATTTTTCAGTCCTGTAGCTATGTTTATGTTTAACATATACTCTTTTTTCCTAATTTTTAATTAATACTTGCTAAGTCTCATCTGACTGTTATTGGTTGAAATGTTGATTCCCCCCCCCCCCCAACCCCCTCCCCCCCCCCCGGTTTTAGTTTGGGTTGATTGGCTTTCTTTCTTGGCTGAAGTATAAGAGATCTGTTTTGAATTTCATTTTTAAATTAAGTCACTTAAGATGCTAGACGATGGAGAGATGATATTCTGTTTTTATTGATAGCATGCATGCTCAATTAGTTAGGGCTACACAAAATGGAAAAAACATTCTATTCAGAGACTTTCAGCAATTGACTCTAGAAATTGAAAAAAAATATAAACCTTTTGGTGAAAAAGTAAGATGGATTGTTGATGTCATAACTGATAAGGAAAACAGGTCTCATAACTTCGTATGTTTTCATTTATTACTTTTGTTTTGCAAAAACAAACATTCGCTCATTAAATATTAGTGTTTTATGAGAGAAATATTTCACGAGAAGAATCATACAGATAAGAAATTATACTTTTTTTACAAAGCAATGAAAAATATTATAGAAAAAATTGTCACTTCATGGTGATCTTTAATGGTCTGTTTCTTTTCAGTGGTGTTGTGGGTCTGTTTTTTCTACTTCCTTGTAGTGTATATGTTTTTTCCGTATGTAGCTTTTCACTTTACTTCGTCAACTATATTAAACTAATTTCCTCTACCTTTAGTAGTAGCAATAAATTAAATCTTTAGATACAGGACAAGAAGCCAGCAATTCTACTAGTATGGGATTAGGTTTGCTCACTGTGGTTTACTGGGAGGACTCAGCTCCAGGAGTCCAGCTCAGAGTCAGACTGTGTCTGCTTTCACCGGTGAACACCGGTGGGCAGGGCAGCAGGACTCTGGGCAGTTGCTGGAACTGAGGGGCAGGACTAGTGTGCACCATGAGCCTTGTACCTCTTCCTGCAGTAATCTTTGTAATAATAAGGATCACATTTGCCTAGTATTGAATGGAATTGACATCCCATTGTTAACAAAGCTATAACCCTAATTGTTGGAAATTTTATAAAAAATGATAAGGTGGGTCTCTATATATTTCACTTTTTTCACAGCTTTAATAGTTTGTCTAGGATTTGGAGGATTCATTCTTCAAAGTACTGTTACTATTTTAGATGGTAATCACTGTTCCTATTAATGTAAAATGCCATGTGTTACACGCAGACTGTATCCATACAATCTGTGAACATTTTCATTTTCATTCTTCTAATTTAATACTTGTGCGAGCTTTCCATCTAATCATTATACTGTATTCTCTTTGAGACATTCTAGTTCCTAATTTACCCTGTTTTTTCCTAAAACTGTAACTTCGTCTTGGCAGAAAGTGTCTAAATGGTTACAGAGATACTGTGTATAGAGTCTCCTCTCCTCTTTAAGGCTTCCTCAGGGTCCTGGCTCTGGAGTTGGACAGACATGGGTTGAAATAACAATTAAGCTACCAGACAAGGCACTTAATCTCTCTGCATCAGAGTCTTCATTTTCTTCATCTGTAACATGGAGATGATGGGTCAAGGGAGGAGACAGAGGAAGGCAGGCAGGATACATGCTTCCGTGTGCAGACGTCATGTAGAATTCTTTGGACTTTTATGATGGTTCCAAAGTTATCATGTTCTGAATGGGAGATGAAATCGCTAAATCGTGGCTGTGCAACTTATGTAAGTTAGCTAGAACTCCGTCAAATATTTAGGTTTTAATTTACTTTTTATCAGTGATAATTCTCTATTTCTTCCAGCAGTATCACAATTTCTATGCTATGCTTCCTCTCTGTAAAAAGAAATGACAACATTTCTAAGTGGTCAAGCTGAGAGAACAAAGGCAACTTGGTTCATTTGTCCCAAGTCAGAAATAAAGCCTTTTCTTTTCCTTCATACTGTAAACAGTTGTTTAACACCATGCACGAGGTATTGTAGAAATTACAGGATAAAATTTTGCTCAAAAGGCATCCTTTTACCTCAGGTCTTATTCAGTCTTGATTTTTTTTTTTAGTGCTTTCCTTTGTTTTAGGACAAAGGGCCACTAAGGAAGGGGAGATTTAAAATGGATCATGAGGGTTTAGGAAGAGTGACCTTTCCAGTCCAGGAGAGACCTGATGCAGCTAGACAGGAATTAGTATGCTGGGCAGTTGACCCCCTGGAAAATTGCTTTGGTAAGCTATTCCTAGTTTTTGAAATTGAAAACCTATTTTAGGTACTGATCTTAAGTATAGGCTTCTGGCTACAGAACTAGGTGCATTTTAATTATCATTCTTTTTGAAGGCAGGCAAGAAAGGAATTCTGTTAACCCAGCAGAAATGTTAACACAGGCAACCTGGACAGAGCAGTGGAGAAGGAAGAAGAGATGTGAAGAATGCCCTGGGCAGAGAAGTGTCAGGTCACTGCGCTGTGGCTTTCCTGGCTTCCAGCAGTTAGGTTAGGTGCCCTTTCAGTATGTGGCCTGTCCTCACCATCAGCCAACCTTCTATTCCCGGAAAATATATTTCTATCAGAGAGTCGGGAAGGACCTTCATTGACCTCAGTACTATCTTCTATTTAACTGTGAACTTCTTTGAAACAAGGTTCAGGTTTTGCCTCTTTTTGCATCATCTTTACTAGGAGAGCAAAACCCAGAAAGAAGGTACCCTCTGTAAACATTTGTAAAAAGGAAATGGCAGGGTGTTTGTCCATTTAGTCAGTTTAACATGTATTTATTCAGTGTGTGTGATGAGTTGGGCATTGTTCTTCATGGTTATCATGCGTTAGTGAACAACAGAAGCAAACAGCTCAATCCTCATGAGCTTATGTTCCAGTGGGATTCACAGCAATAAATTAAAGACAGAATCAGAACAAACTTTACTGTTAGAGATATAAGTCCCATAGATGGTGGATCCCTTAGAGGGTATTCATCTCTCTAGGAAGAGTCAGTGTTTACTAGGTTCAGGAAATATGCCAGTAGCACTCAAAAATAATTATAGACAATATTTAATTTCTCATTTATTTGTATTTTTGTTTCCATTTAGCTATGTTTTTTGCACATACTTCAAAATTCTGCATAGACATGACCTCTAATAAATCTTCTTGACTGCTGAGGCTGACTCCTTCCTACGTACTCTCCCTTGCCCAGGTTTTTAAAGGTCATTGTTCGTGGATATCTACCACCATGGGACACGGCAGTCTTCCCAAGATATCTGGGTTTTTTAAGAGCAAGGACTGTCTTCTGTGTGTGTTGGAGAATATAGGTCCTTAAGTTTAATACAACTAACTTTTCTATGACTAGAATAACTGGAACAAGTGAAACAGAATCTAGTTCTGCTTTGAGAAGTGGAAGTGTTTCTGGAAGAGCTATTAAAAGGACGCAAAGTGACAACTAGTTTTAAATTTCTAAGTAAAGTTATTGGATTTGAAACAAAAGAAGGTGAGAGAAGACACTGTAGGGGAAACAGGTAGCCATTCCTAACGAGGCAGACATGTGAGGTTTGGCAGCACTGTGATGAAGCTGCGGTTCTGATACTGAGACCTTTTGTATCATGTTCAGAACTACTTGAATAGGTACCCAACAAAAGGAAGACAGAAGTAATAGTGAATATTAAATATTATTGACAGAAAGTTTTGCAAAGGATTTCTCTGAAAATAAAATAAAGATTGTGGCCAGATGGAGGGAACAGCTCTAATAACTGCTGAACTAGCTCAGTGAATGGATGGACGCTTCTGGGGACTTTCACTGGCTCAGAATTACTCCTAATTACTGAATGGTGGATGTAACTCCAGCAGTTCTTGGCAAATCTGTAAGGACCTGGTAGGAGTAGGATGGCTGCTCACCAACAGTAAACCTTTGTGTCTCTCTGTTATTGTAGGAACCTCAGGGAAGCAGCTGGGTGGGAGCAGAGGAAATCCTGAATCAGCCAGAGGAATAGAAGGTGCTGTTGCATTAGACATATTATTCCCATCTCACTTCTTGCCTTCATTCATGAAAATAACATAATTGGAGGGGAAAGGTGCACTAGCTCCTGCCCCTTTAGAGATGAGCCTGATGTCAGAAGGAGAGCAAGCTGAATTCTGTTAAACAGCATGAAGTCTCTGAGCATGTATCATTTAGACAGGACTCTCACACTGGAACCAGGCTAACCAGGGTTAATTTTCACTGTCCCCAGGATTACCAGTTTTTTTCCTGCCAAAGACTCTTTTTATTGCTGAATTGAATTTTTAAGTTTAGACTTAGCTATTTTCAATAACCCCAGCCTTTTGTGATCTTTTAACGCTAACATTATTCAAGGAAACAAAAAGCTTGTTTAGAAATCTGCCAGCTCATGTTACTATCTTTTTCTGGTTCTGTTCTGTTTCTTGAACCCCCCAGATCATTTTCAAGTTGTTAGGACCAGTAAAACAAATAGAAACTAAACCAAAATGTAATTCTTTTATACATCCACTTTCTGGGATGGTTTTTACATTTCACTTTTAGTTTCTATCCTAAAAGAGTTCAACAACTCAACAAACATTTATGACAGTTCTACCACTTGCCAAAGCTCTGTTATGCCCTGGGGATAATAGGGTGCTGAAACTATGCACCCATCCCAAGGAGTATCTGAACACCTGGGGAGTTTTTCAGTAAAGGAGAGATTTCAAAATGATGGTGGAAGTGACAGAGATTCTTTGCTTGACCAAACTTTAGGCAGGCTCTTGAACCTTCTCTGAGGCCCATCTGTTATCTCCTTGTAAAATCTAGTTCTAACAAGAAACCTACTGAGTCAGTTTACCCAGAGCTAATCCTTCCTTAATACCTGATCGTGTCCCCATCTTTCACTACTTCTCATGGGACGTCTGATCTTCCCGACTTACTGTCAGTATAAATCCCCTTAGGTCGACTGAGCTGGAAGACGCTTGCCCTTGATGGCTTCTCCCAGTAACTTTTCATCCAGTGACCCTGGCTGTAAGTTCCCACCTGCCCATGCTGCATGCAGGATTGAGCCCAGTCCTAGATGAGGTCTCTTTTCCCCTATGGCAATAGTTCTGACTAAAATCTGTTTATACTGCTTTCACTACAATCCAGCTCTGGTTTTGCTTTGACATAAGTGGGAAGGTGAAGGTAAGACTAGGAATGCAATACTCAGAAATCAAAGTAAACAGATTCCTCTGTGTCACTGCTTGGCTTTATATACTGGGAGGTGTCTCTACTTTCCAGCTTCCCAGGCACTGGCTGCCCCAAGGAGACCTTTGCCCACTGGTGCCTGGAGCCCTACTCCTTGATTCCCACCAGGGCTTTTGAAGCGGCTTTTGCAGATCTTGGTATCCTGTGCACAGAGCAGTTGCTCTGTTGTGTGGATACAGGCTGCAGGGCCAGTGACTGGTTGCTGGGCAATCAGAAGACTCGTGAGAGCACAGGTCACCGCTGGGTCCTGGGAGTCCACTGTAGCACTGACTGCTGCACCTTTTGGCTGCCACCATTGCTGTGGCAGTGCTGGCATCGTGGCCAGAGTTTAGACTTGTGAGTGCGGATATATAAAAGTCAGGGTTAGATTTAGGAGCAAGTTCGCTATATTCTAAATGTCCTGGGATGTCCTTTCCCAGGGTGGGAAGGAGGTCAGACTCCGACCCCATAGGGCTTAATTTAAGGCTTTATTTAAAAGAGAACACAAAGCATTAGGTCACATGACCACACATGTAGATCATTCAGCACTGGAGGTTGTGGTTTTGGGGAAAAAAAGAATATTAACCCATTTATGTATTTACTTGAAAAAAAAATTGATTCCTATTGGGCACAGGCTAATTGTAAATTAAGAAAGTTGGTTTTAAAAATACAAACATAGTAATTGTTAGGTCATATCTTTGATGAAGAAAATGATACAAGCATTTTGCCTCTTATTTTTTAAATAAGTTTAGTGAGAGTCACACCTGTTAGGATGTAATTTGCAAAAGAAGGACATGCAAGGTTGAGGGGAGACAGGTCCCATAAAACATGGCAAAGAAAGAGTAAAGATTTTGCATTAAAAGCTCTGGGAAGGAAAACAGTGGAACTGAGTGAGCCTGAGCCTTGACCTCCACATTCCAGGTTGTTGGTTTGGGAGGGAAGAGCTAAGAGATCACACTAAAGCCATGACTCACGTCTGGCCTGAGGTTCATCAGCCCTTGGAGCACAGACCCTTGGGTGCTGGAGACACATCTGAGTGACATTGCTGAGGCTAGGATAGATAATAACAGAGTCATAGCACAGATATGTTCAAAACTGTTTTGGCCCATAATTTTGTTTCTGTCTTTGAAAGTCATAAAAGTGAAGAGAAATATTATAACACAGCAATTGGGAGCCAAGACAGAGCAGCACTGCTGGTGTTCAAAGTCTGGTCTGCCTTTTCTCAGCTGTGTGACTTTAGAAGTCCTTCAGCCTCTGCGTCTTGGTTTTCTTATATTAGGATGAGTAGCATAGGGCTATGACTAGGATGGATACTCACAAGAGTGCCTAGCATATAAAAAATACTCACACACGGAGAGAAAAATGGTATGGATGATAGAGGCTCTGTTCATCCCTCTGGCAACCAAATCAAGTTGTGACAAAAACGAGCAGCAGCAAGGAAAAATCGCCTGAGATCTAGATAAACAAGCCATACAACTAGGGAGAAATCCAAGAAAGCACCCTTCAATGGCAGAAGGTAGGATGGGTAGAAAACGTGGGGCTGCCCAGTCTCAAGCAGCTGAGTGAGATGGAAGCTGCGACAGTGGCAGCAGCAGATGCCTTTTAAAGGGGCCACGACTGCAAGTGGATTTTTGCGGGGACGGACCTGCTCGCTCTGAGCACCAGTGCCGATTCGGCTGTGTACAGGGACACCAGGAACTTACAGGGAAATAGTGTTGGAGTGAGGCAAGACTTTCTCTGTACAGAAGTGCCAGTGGTATCCATTGTTTCCTGCTGAGCCTCGCCCCCCGCCCGCCCCCATCCCAGTGCGCAAACTGCCACCATAGCCGTGAGGTAATGTCATCAAACTGAATAACAGAGGTCACTCGGCCCAGAAGATTCCCTGAAACCCCACCTGCCCCAACTAGGGGCCCCACCCAAGCCACATCCAGATGTACCCTCAGCGAGTCAGGTGCTCCTTGCTGAGACTCACACTGGAGGCAGCCTTGGTTTCTGGTGTGGCCTTTTGAGGCAGCTATAATAAGCACAACATCTGTGGATTGCTTGCTGAATCTTAATAGGTGGCCCCGGAGGGGTAGAGGCTTGGGCTAAGTTTGGTCTGCAGCTGAACCCCTCTCAGGACTGTGCCATTGGACACCTACTTCACAAATCCACACTAATAAGACCGGTAGACTTAGGAACTTTGCTTAGCACATAGAAACAGACATGGAAAGGTAGCCAAAATGGGAAGACAAAGAAACAGGAATGATATGAGAGAAGAGAACAGAGATCCAGATATAATGGAGTCAAGTAATATAACAGATGCAGAATTCAAAACACTGGTTATAAAGAGATGCTCAGTGAACTTTTGGGAAGTGTATATAAATTCAGTGAGAACTTCAACAAAGAGATAAAAGAGTGATACTCACAATGACTCAACATTTTAGCTATATTAGAGCAAAACGGTGCTAACAGGTTACACTGCTGGAAAGTAGCTTCCTAAAGGAATCTCAGCCTCCAAATATTAACACAGTTAATGTTCGAAAGCAGCCTACATTGTATTCAAGCAGGTTGCCAGACCACAGATGAAACCAAAGGCCAAGTATCTAACAACAGTTGTCTGTTAAACTATGCCACCATCCTCATGCAAACCTTCTCTATGCAGACATGACATTTCTATTGAAGGGCAATTAGGTGGTTATGTAACACAGACACTATCATTTTCTCAGTGGTTATCTAAATTTTGCCAAGGTTTGGAGAAGGGTAATTCAAAACTGAGAGTCACACAATCAACTCAATATAACGTGACACCCTGTAACCCCTCAGGTTTGTCTCTCGATACTCTAGTGAACCCCATAGTGAGGTCTTGTGACAATTGTGATATTCCCTAATTCTTCTGATGAGATTTCCAGGAGACTTCCACCTCACATTCTCCTGCTAGGCTAAAATAAGCCTTTTCAGAACACGTTCATGGAACAGCCCCAATGTCAATATCTCAGTTTTCTTTCCTTAGTGGTTAAGCCAGTCCCTCTCAGAATTTGTAGTCTAGGTTTGGTATAGAGAAATAATGAGGCAGCCATTCCTTCCACCAAAAGTGGTATCCTCACAACAATAGCATTGTTTTTTACAATACAAAAAAATATGGCTATTGTTTTCACCACTATCCAGTCGGTGTCTCAAAGCACATTCAAGCTCAACTGTCAACACTCCCAAGGTGCGACTGTTGCCTCCACAAACGTAAGGCAGTTTTCCTGACAAACAGAGAAAATTAAAGATCATTGACTGTCCACATATACTGTTGACTTCAAATAAAATTTGTAATGTGGACATGAAATTCAACTGGAAGTAAGTACAAAGTCTATCTCGGCCACCTTCTTTATACACATACTAATGATTTCTCACTGTTGATGTGAATTTCCTCAGTTATTCGCACTCGTCACTTCAAAAAAAAAACACTATATTGTCTTCCCTCTTGAGGATGGAAATCGATGACATGTGCTCAAGGCGCAAGGCCTGTGTTTCCTTATAAAAAGCAGAAGGGAGTCTTTGAACCAAGGCACTAAGCCTGTCCTATTGAACTGGTAGATAAGATAACTTAAAGCACAGGGTAAGTCATTCCTCAGATAATTTGAGTCTCATCTCGAAACCTAGGAAATTGTCTCCTGCCTGCATTTCCTATTGGTATCCAGTGTGGTATTCATGGTTGCATCTGCAATCTCTATCTCTTGTTCCAGAAAATAGATTTGAGAAAATACCCAAGAGCATTTCTTAAGACTTACTCCAATTTAGACTGAAATGGTGGCCTAAGTTCATGGTTCCAAGGCTGTTCTCTGTGAATAAATGTTGCTTGAAGTCTTTGTCTCCAAACAAAAACCTTCTTTATGGAAGAAAAAAAGAAAATGGAGCCTTTGGAAATCTTAACCAAGCCTGACCTCCTTAAAGGTCATAGTTGAAGCCCAGCCCCACAACATCAAGGTCATCCGATTGGTAACAATGTCCAATGTGAAGACATACATCCAGAAACATCGAGCCTGGCCCCTGCTACCTGAAGCTATTGTGGACACCTAGGCCTACAGAATCAAGCTTTAATGTCCTTGAAGAAGGAAAAAGAAAGGTTCGGACCATGGCTCCGAGACCGTTCTCTCTTTAAAGTACTTATGATAGAAATTAGTTGAAAACACCAACCTGTGTCATCATATCAGTACATTCAACACAAACTGGTTTCACATCACCAATCTTTCTTTTAGACAATTATTGAAAGGTGACCATACATTATAGCACCAAGCCTTTTCCCTGGTAATAGAACATAATTCTGGCACTAAGAAACCTGGATCAAAGCCTGAACTGTTTTGTAAGTTACTCAATTGAAGAGCCCGGGAGCATGACCAAGCATTGCTTTTATTTCTAGGAAGTAGAGTGGAGACCTTGGCACACAGAATCTAAGCTAACTCTACTTAACAAATCTATAGATAGAGGATGTGGCATCCGGTCACAAGACCTTCTTGGTAGGAAAAAATATCGATGGAAGTCCACGAGCCAGGATCCAGTCATTTGCCAGAACAAGGGTGAGTTTTGTAGATGCTTGAATACATAACTTCATGCAGTATCATTTACAGGATATGATCGAGTGCAAAATATTTCACAAACTGAAGTATGATTCATTGTAAGAGGTAACGTAAAAATCTATGGCCACAGCTACCAGACTAGTCAGCTGGAAGACACCAGATTCCTGCAGCATCTTTATTGATCCTACATTGAATCCCTCTAGATAATCACTTAACCGACATGCAATTCCTTAGTGATTACTACATGGTTTTCAGGTGACTTCCACCTTATTCCTCTTCCACTATCCTCAACCAAGGAAAATCTCTTATTTTCAATATTTCAACATTGAGTCTTTGTCCTGCAAACAATTTCTTCTTGACAGTGGTAGCCTAAGGTTCACCTTCAAGAATAGTGTGGATCTCCCACCAGAACCATTAAGGGTTCTGCTCACAATGACTCAGCATTTCTGCTACAATATAGCATAATGGCAATTAGAGATTCCACCACTCTAAAGTAGCTTCATCATTTAGACTAAGCCTCTAAATTTCAATGCAGTTCATGTGTGACTGCTGCTTTCATTGTATACAGGCAGCTTGCATGACCAGAGAAGACAACTCAGGGAAGTTACCTAAAGATAAGTGTGTGATAGCCTATGCAGATAATCTTTGACTTCAGCTTCCATTTGTGATCAAGAAGGTTGCTTGACCACAGATGAAAGCTCTGGTCAATTATCTAACAACACTTTTCTGTTAATCTATGCCACCATCATTAAGCGAACCTTCTACAGACATGACCTTTACATTGATGGGACATTAGGTGGCTATGTTCCACAGACACTATTATTGTCTCAGTTGTTATCTAAATTTTACCAAGGAATGGAGAAGGGTAACTCAAAAGTAAGTGCCACACCTTCATCCCAATATCATGTGACTCCCTGTGATGCCCTCAGGCCTGTCTCTTGATGGTCATGTGAATCCCTCAAGGAGGCCTTGTGAGTATCGTGAGATTCCCTAATTCCTGGTACAAGATTTCAAGGTGACTTCCACTTCACTTTCTTCTGCTAGGCTAAAAAAGTGACTTCAGAACATTTTGATGGAACAGCCTCAATGTCAATATCTCAGATTTCTTTCCTTGGTGGTCAAGCCAAGTCTGTCTTAAATTTGTAGTCTGAGGTTTAGCATAGAGAAATTCTGAGGCAGCTGTTCTTTCCGCCATCAAGTGATAGTTTCACAATGATTCAGCATTTTCCCTACAATACAGAAAAATGGCAGCTATTGTTTCCAGAACTATCCAGTTTTGCCTCACAGCACACTCAGGCTCATTTATCAACGCAGCTAATGTGCAAACGTTGCCTTCACGAACATAAGGCAGTTTCCCTGAGAAACAGACAAAACTAAGGTGAATTAAAGATCATCAACTGCATGCAAATACCATTGATCAAATTAGATTTGTAATGTGGACATGACATTCAATTATAGGACAATTAGGAGGCTGTCCTAGCCACCTTCTGCTCCAAGTAGACTAATGACTTCTCAGTGTGATGTGAATCTTTTCAGTGATATGCACTTGTCACTATCAAGGGAGCACTATCATCATCCTCCCTTGAGAGGATATAGTTGGTGACACAGGCCCAAGGCAGAAGGCCTGCCTTTTCCTAACAAAAAGTAGAAAGGAAATAGAGACAAAAGCACTAAACCTGTCCTCCTTGCAAACTAGTAGATAAGAGAACTTAATCCAAAGGGCAAGCGTGTCCTCATGTAATTTGAGTCTTATCTAGAAAACTAGGACCTGTTTGCATTCTCTATTTTCTATTAGAAACCAGGGTGCTGACCTTGGATTTACAGTTCTAATGCCTACCCTATTTTCAGAAAATAAATCTGAGAAATTAGCCCACAGCATTTCTTCTGACTTTTTTCAACATAGACTGAAATGGTGACTTAAGCCCAAGTTCCAAGCCAGTTTTCTGTGAACAATTATTTCCTGCAGGCAAGGCTTAAACAAAAGCCTTCTTTATAGAAGAAAAATAAAATGGAGACTGTGGAAATCTGAACCAAGCCTTGATGATCTAAAAGAAAGCAGTTAAACTCAGGGCCACTACGTCAAGATCATCCAAATGGTAAGAAAATCCAATCTGAAGACCTAGGTCCACAAACATTCAGCCTGACTCCTGCTATGTGAAACTAATGTGGATACCTTAGCCTACAGAATGAAGCTGTCATATCCTTGAAGGAGGAAGTATGAAGGACGCGGTGCATGGTTCCAAGACTGTCCTCCCTTGAAAGTATTTACTATAGAAATACTGTGTCATCATAACAGTACATTCAACTCAAACTGATTCCACACCACCAACTTTCCTTTGATACAATTATTGAAAGGTGACCATTGCTTACAGCACCAAGCCTTTCCCCTGGTAATAGAAAATAGTTTGGGCAACAGGAAACCTGGATCAAAACTGTACCTAAGTTACCCGATTGGAGAGCCTGGAAGCATGGCCACCTATTGCTTTTATTTCCAGAAAGTAGTTGGAGATCTTGGCACATAGAATCTAGCCTGATTTTCCTGAACCCAGTCCTCTGCTCAGAACCCAGTCCTTTGCCAGAACAAGGGGAAGTCGTGTCGATGTTTCAATACACAACACTATGCCAGTCTCATTTACAGGGTACACTACAGTGCAAAACAAATCACAAACTAAAGACTGATTCATTGTAAGAGGTAAGGTCAAAACCTAAAGCCACAGCAACAAGACTAGTCACCTGGGAGACACCTGATTCTTGCAGAGTCTTCCTTGATCCTTAAGTGAATCCCTCCAGGTGTTCACTCGAATTCCATGTCATTCCCTGGTGTTTTCTATGTGATTTTCAGGTGACTTCCACCTTATTCCTCTTCCCCATCCTCAAATAAGTGTTTTCAAAACATATCTCATGAACTCTTATTTCACCATTGAGTCATTGGCCTTTAAGCAAATTCTTCATGACAGTAGTAACCTAAGGTTCACCTTCAAGAACAGTGTGGCTATTCCACCAGAACCATTAAGGGTTATGTTCACAATGCCTCAGCATTTCTTCTACCATACAACATAATGGCACTTAGAGTTTCCACCACTCTAAGGTAGCTTCATCTTTCAGACTCAGCCTCTAAATTTCAATGTGATTATTGTGTGACCACTGCTTTCATTGTATACAAGCAGGTTGGGTGACCAGAGAGGAAAGCTCAGGGCAGTTATCTAAGACAAGTGTGTGTTATCCTATGCCTCTGTCCTCAAGCAAGTCTTCTCATGCAGACATGACCTTTCGATTGATGGGCTGTTAGGTAGCTATGTTAAGGTAATCTTATTTTCTTGTTCTTATGAGAATTTTTCCAAGGAATGTAGAAGGTAGCACAAAAGTGAGTGCCACACCATCATCCAATTTCATGTGATTTTCGTGTGTTGCCTTCAGGCCAGTCTCTTCCCGGTTACCTGAATCCCATGGGAGATCCCTGTGAGTATTGTGAGATTTCCTAATCTTTGATAGAGATTTCCAGGTGACTTCCACATTATTACCTCTGCTAGGATAATACAAGCCTTTTAAGAACGTGTTGAAGAACTTGCCTCAACGTCAGTTTCTCAGCTGTGTTTCCATTAGTTAAGCCAGTCTCTCTCAGATTTTTAGTCTTAGATTTGATATAAGAAATTCTTAAACAGCCATTTTTTTTTTTTGTAATGAAGAGGTAACCTCTCGATGACTCAGCATTTTGTACAATAAAGCAATATGCAGCTATGGTTTCAACCGTTATCCATCCACTTCCTCACAGCTACTCACGTTTAATTTTTAATGCAGCCAATGTATGACTTCTCCCTCCACTGAGGTAGGCAGAGTTCCTGACAAATAGACAAAAGTAGAGGCAAATTAAAGATCATTGAAGGCCCACATATACTGTTAACCTCACATAAGATTGTAATGTGGATATGAAATTAGTATAGAGGTCAATACGAAGTCTGTCTCGGTTACCTTCTGTTTCAGGCATACTAATGTTTTCTCAGTGTTTATGTGAATTTTCAGTGATATGCAATAGCCACTTAAAGAAAGCACTACATCATCTTTCCATGTGAGGATGTGGATTCATAATTGGGCCTAAGGCACAAGATCTGTCTTTTACTAACAAAATAGAAGGAAGATTGGGAACCAAGTCACTAAGCCTATCCTCTCTGAACACTAGTAGATAAGATAACTTAAACAACAGAGCAAGCCTGTCCTCATGTAATTTGAGTCTTATCTTGAAACCTAAGACCTTGTCTCCTGCCTACATTTCCTATTGGGATCCAGCATGCTGTCCTTGGTTGCTGTTAAAATCCCTACCTCTATTTCCAAAAAACAGGTTTGAGAAATTAGTCCAGAGCATTTCTAACAAATGACTTTCTTCAACATAGACTGAAAGGGTGGCATAAGTTCACAGTTCTAAGCCAGTTCTCTGTGAACAAATGTTGCCTGAACTCTTCTTCTTAAAGCAAAATAATTCTTTGGGGAAGAAAAAAAAGAGTGGAGACTGTGGAAATCTAAACCAAGCCCGGACCTCCAAAAAGGACATAGTTAAAGCCCAGGCCCACAAAGTCAAGACCTTCCAGTTGGTAACAATGTCCAGTCTCAAGACCTTGGCCCACAAACTTGTAGCCTGGCCCTTATTCCCTGAAACTTTTGTGAACACCTTTGCCTATGGAACCAAGTTGTCATCTCATTGTGGGAGGAAGAATGGAGGACTTGGTGCACACCTCCAAGACTGTACTCCCTTGAAAACATTTATGATAGAAATTGGGCTAATGGAACCAACCTTGTGTCATCATAACTGTACATTCAGCAGAATCTATTTCCATGTCACCAATTTTTCTTTAAGGCAATTTTGAAAAATAATCATAGCTTGCAGCATAAAGCCTTTCTTATGGTAAGAGAAGGTACTGGGGGTACTAAGAAACCTGGCCAAAGTCTGGACTGTTCTTTAAAAAGCTCATTGGGGAACATGGAATCACAACCAAGTATTGCTCCAATTTCCATGCAGTAGAGTCTAGACCTTGGCCCTCAGAATCTAGCCTAGCTTTATATAAATAATATTTAGGTAGAGGACTTGGCAAATGGTCAGATGACATTCTTGGTAGAAAAAGAAAAGTCATTGGAAGTCCATAGCCTAGGAGGCAGTCTTCTGCTAAACTGGGGTAAGTTGCATGGACGTTTGAAAACACAACACCACACCAATTTCATATAGAAGGTACACTTGTTTCTATTATGATTCATGCTCTGAAGACTGGTTCATTCTATGAAGTAGAGTGAAAACCTACGGCCACAGCAACAAGACTGGTCACTTGGTAGGTACAATATAAGGACGGGGTATTCCTTCACCCCCATGCAAATTCCACCAGGTGTTTACTTGATATTTCTCTAGTGATTTCAAATGATTTTCAGGTAATTTCCACCTAATTCCTCTTCCCTATTTTCAAACAATTGTTTTCAAAACTCGTCTCATAAAGTCTTATTTTCAATATTCAGTATTCGGTCATGGGCCTTTAAACAATTCTCTGTTGATGATTGTGGCTAAGGTCCACACAAAAGATAGTGTGAGAGTCCCACATGAAGCCGTTCAGCATTATACTCACAATGACTCAGCATTTTTGCTATAATACAGCAAAATGTTGCTTATAGTTTGCAACGCTCTAAAGTAGCTTCGTCAAGCAATTCAGCCTCCAAATATCAACACAGTTAATGTTTGACAGCATCTTCCATAGCATTCAAGCAGGTTGCCTAACCAAAGATGAAACCTAAGTCCAGTTATCTACCTATTGTCTGTTAACCTATGCCACCATCCTCAAGCGAACCTTCTCATGAAGACATGACCTTTCAATTGATGGGCCATTAGGTGGTTATTTTCCACAGACAGTATAATGTTTTCAGTGGTTATCTACATTTTACCAAGGAATTGAGACGGGTAACTCAAAAGTGAGTGCCACGCCTTCAACCCAATATCACGTGACTCCCTGCAATGCCTCAGACCTGTCTCCTGAGGGTCACGTAAATCATGCAGGGAAGCCTCATGAGTATAGAGAGATTCCATAATGCTTGTTGTAAGATTTCCAGATAACTTCCACCCCACTTTCCTCTGCTAAGCTCCAATCGGCCCCTTCAGAACAAGTTGGTGGAACACTCTCAATGCCAATATCTCAGATTTCTTTCCTTGGTGATTAAGCCAGCCTTCTCAGAATTCATAGTTCAGTTTGGTATAGAGAAATTATGAGGTACAATACAGAAAATTGACGGCTATTGTTTCCACCACTATCCAGTCACACTGCCTCACAGCACACTCAGGCTCAATGATCAATCCGCCAATGTGTGACTGTTGCCTCCATGAATAATAGGCAGTTTTTCTGACAAGCAGAGAAATCTAGAGACGAATCAAAGATCATTGACTGCCCACATATGCCCTTGACTTCAAATTAGATTTGTAATGTGGACATGACATTCAATTGGAGGACAGTTAGGAGGCTGTCTCAGCCACCTTCTACTCCATGTAGACTAATGACTTCTCAGTGTTGATGTGAATATTCTCAGTGATATGCACTTTTCACTACAAAGGGAGCACAACATCATCGTCCCTTGTGAAGTTATGGATTGGTGACACGACACCAAGGCATAAGGCCTGCCTTTACCTAACAAAAAGAAGGGCAATTGGCCACAAAGCACTAAGCTTGTACTCTCTCAAAACTAGGAGATAGGAGAACTTACTACTATGGACAAGCCTGTCCTCAGGTAATTTGAATCTTATCTAGAAACCTAAAACCTTGTCTCCTGTCTCTATTTCTTATTAGGAACCAGGGTGCTGACCTTGGTTTTGTGGTTTCAATCCCTACACCTATTCCCTGGAAGACCATCTGAGAAAATAGCCCACAGCATTTCTTCTGATTTTCTCCATCATAGCCTGAAAAGGTGGCGTAAACCCAAGTTCCAAGCCTGTTTTCTTTGAAGAAATGTTGCCTGGAGGCCTAGCTTAAAGCAAAAGCCTTCTTTATGGAAGAAAAAAAAAACCAGAAACTGAAAACCTGAACCAAAACTTGACCACATAAAAGGAAGCAGTTAAACTCAGGTCCACAACGTCGAGATCATGCAATTGGTGACAATATGCAGTCTGAAGAGTGAGGCCCACAAACATCCAGCCTGGCCCCTGCTATCTGCAATTATTGTGGACACCTTGGCCTACAGAATCAAGCTGCCATCTCCTAGAAGGAGTAAGAATTGAGGACTCAGTGCACGGTTCCAAGACTGTCCTCCCTTGGAAGTATTTATGATAGAAATTAGGCCAAAGACACCAAACTGTGTCAACATGACAGTGCATTCAGCACAAACTGGTTCCACGTCACAAACTTTCCTTTAGACAATTATGTAAATGTGACCAAGCCTGTCCCCTGGTAATAGAACATAGTTTGGGAACCAAGAAACCTGGATTAAAGCCTGAACTGTTTTGTAAGTTACTCGATTGGAGAGCCTTGAATCATGGCCAACCATTGCTTGTAATTCCATGAAGTAGAGTGGAGACCATGGCACACAGAATCTAGCCTAACTTTACTTTACAGATCTTTAGATAGAGGACGTGGCACACAGTCAAAAGACCTTCTTGGGAAGAAAAAATGTCCGTGGAATTCCATGGTCTAGGATAGAGTTCTCTGCCAGAACTTGGGTTGGTTGTATGGAAGTTTAAATGCACAACACCACACCAGTCCCATTTACAGGGTACACTCGAGTGCAAAACATTTCACAATGAAGCCTGATTCATTGTAAGAGGTAAGGTAAAATCCTACAGCCACAGCAACAAGACTAATCACCTGGCGACACCAGATTCCTGCAGGGTCTTCCTTGATCCCCATGGGAATCCCTCCAGGTATTCACTTGACCTCAGTGTAATGCCCTGGGGATTACTACGTGATTTTGGGGTGACTTCCACCTTATTTCTTTTCTCTTATCCTCAAAAACCTGAGAAAAACACATCTCATATGATCTGTTGTTTTCAATATTTAAGCATTGAGTCATTCGCCGTTAAGCAATTCCTTCTCGACAGTAGTAGCCTAAGGTTCACTTTCAAGAATAGTGCAGATCTCCCACCAGAACTGTTAAGGGTTTTGCTCACATTGACTCAAGATTACTGCAACAATACAGCAGAATGGCACATAGAGTTTCCACCGATCTAAGGTGGCTTCATCATTCAGACTCAGCCCCTAAATTTCAACGCAGTCAATATGTGACCTCTACTACCATTGTGTAAAGCAGGTTGCCTGACCAGAGATGAAACCTCAGGAGACTTACCTAATGTCAAGTGTGTGTTAGCCCTTGCAGCCATTTGAAGACTGTCTTTTCATTGGGACACAGCTTCAATTGAAGGGCTGTTGTGTGGCTCTGTTACACAGGAAATCTTATTTTCTCAGTTCTTATTGAATTTTACCAAGAAATGCAGAAGGGTAACATGGGAGTGAACACCACACCATCAACCAAATTTCACATGATTTTCATGTGTTTTCCTCAGGCCAGTTCTTCCTGGTCACTTCTATCCTGTGGGAAAGCCTCAGGAATATTGTGAAATTTCCTAATTCTTGGTCTGAGATTTCCAGGAGATTTCCATCTCATTAATTCTGCTAGGCTAATACAAGACTTTTCAAAAGAGGTTGAAAAAACTGCTTCAATTTCAGAATCTCAGCTTTTTTCCATATAGGTTAATCCAGTCTCTTGCAGATTTTAGTCTGTTGTTTGATATAGAGAAATTCTTAAGCAGCCATTCTTTTTGCAATGAAGAAGTATCCTCACAATAACTTAGTATTTTTACTACAATAATGCAATATGACAGCTATGGTTTCAACCACTATCCATTCACTTCTTCACAGCACACTCAGGCTCAATTATGAATGCAGCCAATGTTTGACTTCTTCCTCTACTTACATAGGCAGTTTTCCTGACAACAGACAAAAATAGATGCAAATTCAAGATCATTGACTACCCACATATTCCGTTGACCTCGCATAAGATTTGTAATGTAGACATGACATTCGATTAGAGGTCAGTACGAAGTTGTCTTGGCCACTTTGTGTTCCATGCATACTAATGCTTTCTCAGTATTGATTTGAATTTTCTAAGTTATATGCGCTCATCACTTCAAAAAAAGCACTATATCATCTTCCTACGTGAGGATGTGGATGTTTGACATGGGCCCAAGGCCCAAGGCCTCTATTTTTCTCATATAAATAGAAGGGAGACTGGGAACCAAAGCATTAAGCCTATCCTTTCTGAAAACTATTAAAAGGGATAACTTAACACACACGGCAAATCTGTCCTCATGTAATTTGTGTTTTATCTCGACACATAGCACCTTGTTTCCTGCCTGCATTTTGTATTGGAATCCAGTGTGCTGTTTTTGGTTGCAAACACAATCCCCACCCCTATTTCTAGAAAGTAGATTTGAGAAATTAGCCCAGAGTTCCAAATCTGTTGTCTGTGAACAAATGTTGCCTGAAGTCTTGTCTTAAGCAAAAGCCTTTTTTAGAAAAGAAAAAATAAAATATAGACATGGAAATTTTAACCAAACCTGGACCTCCTAAAAGGACATAGTTGAAGCCCAGGATGGCAAGGTCAAGACCATCCAATTGGGAACAATGTCCACAATCAAGAACTTGGCTGACAAACATCCAGCCTGGCCCTTTAAACCTGAAAATCTTTTGGACACCTTGGCCGATAGAACAAAGCTGTCATCTCCTAGCAGGAGGAAGAATCAAGGTCTCTGTTCACACCTCCAAGAATATACTAACTGGAAAGCATTTACCATAGAAATTGGGCCGATGGCACCAACCCTGTGTCATTCTAACAGTATATTCGAAAAACCTGGTCCCATGTCACCAATTTTCCTTTTAGAAAATTATTGAACGGTGAACATATCTTTCAAAACCAAGCCTTTCTTCCAGTAAGCAAAGGTAGTTTAAGCACTAAGAAACCTGTCCAAAGCCTGGAATTTCCTTTAAAACACGCAGTTGGGAAACTTGGAATCATAAACCAAGTATTGCTTCTATTTCTAGGAAGTAGAGTGGAGACCTTGCCCCACAGAATCTAGCCTAATTTTACATAATGAATCTTTAGGTAGAGGACATGGCAAATGGTCACAAGATATTCTTGATAGGAAACGAAAAGGCGTTGGAAGTCCATGGCCTAGGAGGCAGCCCTCTACTGGAATTGGGGTAACTTGGGTGAATGTTTGAAAACACAACACCTTGCCAATGTCATATATAAAGTAAACTCATTGTCAATACAATTTATGCTCTGAAGCCTGGTTCATTCATGGAAGTAAATGAAAAGGTACGGCCACAACAACAAGACTCTTCACTTGGTAGATACCAGATTAGTGTTGGGTTTTCCTTGATATCCAGGCAAATTAAACCAGGTGTTTATTTGATCTCTGCGTGATTCCCTAATGATTTCTAAGTGATTTTTCAGGTGATTTCCACCTTATTTCTCTTCCCTATTTTCAAACCAGTGTTTTCAAAACTCATCTTATAAACTCTTATCTTCAATATTCGCCATCGAGTCATTGGCCTTTGAGGAAATCTCTGTTGACAGCAGTGGCCAAAGTTCTACAAAAAATAATAGTGCGGGAATCCCACATAAAACCATTAAGAATGATACTCACAGTGACTCAGCATTTTTGGTATACTACAGCAAAATTCCGCTAACATGTTACACTGCTCGAAAGTAGCTTCATCAAGAAGACTCAGCCTCCAAATGTCAATGTAGTTAATGTTAGACAGCAGCTTATATTGCATTCAAGCAGATTGCCTGACCATAGGTGAAACCTAAGCCCAGTTATCTAACAACAATTGTCTGTTAACCTACTACACTGTCCTCATGTGAACCTTTTCATGCAGACATGACATTTCTATTGAAGGGTCGTTAGGTGGTTACATTACACAGACACTATCAATTTCTCAGTGGTTATCTAAATATTTCCAAGGTTTAGAGAAGGATAACTCCTACCATCAATCCAATATCACGTGAAACCCTGTGATCCCCTTATGCTTGTCCCTCCATACTCTAGTGAAATCCTGTAGGAAGTCTCATGACAATCGTGATATTCCCTAATTCTTCTGATGAGATTTCCAAGAGACTTCCACCTCACATTCTTCTGCTAGGCTAAAATAAGCCTCCTCTGAACACGTTCATGGAACAGCCCCAATGTCAATGTCTCAGTTACTTTCCCTAGTGGTTAAGCCAGTCCCTCTTAGAATTTGTAGTCTCAGGTTTGATATAGAGAAATAATGAGGCAGCCGTTCTTTCCACCATCAGGCGATATCCTCACAATAACAGCATTTTTCCTATAATACAAAAAAATATGGCTATTGTTTCCACCACTATCCAGTTGCTGCCTCACAGCACACTCAGGCTCAATGAACAGTGCCGCCAATGTGCGACTGTTGCCTCCACAAACATAACACAGTTTCCTGACAGAGAAGAGTAGAGGCAAATTGATGATTACTCTCTGTCCGCATATACCGTTGACTTCAAATGAAATTTGTAATGTGGACATGACATTCGATTGGCAGTAAGTACGAAGTCTATCTCAGCCACCTTCTTTACACGCATACTAATGATTTCTCACTGTTGATGTGAATTTTTTCTGTTATATGCACTCGTCACTTCAAATAAAGCACTACATTGTCTTCCCTGTTGAGGATAGAAATTGGTGACATGTGCCCAAGGCACAAGGCCTATCTTTCCCTAACAAAAAGCAGAAGGGAGTCTGTGAACCAAGGCACAAAGCCTGTCCTATTGAATACTAGTACATAGGATAACTTAAAGCACAGGGTAAGTCAGTCCTCAGATAATTTGAGTCTCATCTCAAAACCTAGGAATTTTCTCCTGCCTGCATTTCCTATTGGTATCAAGTGTGGTGTTCATGGTTGCATTTATAATCCTTACCTCTAGTTCCAGAAAATGGATTTGAGAAATTACTCAAGAGTATTTCTTAAGACTTACTCCAACCTAGACTGAAATGGTGGCATGAGTCCACATTTCCAAAGTTGTTCTCTGGGAATAAATGTTGCTTGAAGTCTTTGTCTCCAAACAAAAACCTTCTTTATTAAAGAGAAAGAAAATGGACCCTGTGGAAATCTTAACCAAGCCTGATCCTCCTTAAAAGACATAGTTAAAGCCCAGCACCACAATGTCATCATCTAATTGGTAACAATATCCAGTGTGAAGACATACATCCACAAACACCCAGGCTGGCCCCTGCTACCTGAAACTATTGTGGACACCTTGGCCTACAGAATCAAGCTGTAATATCCTAGAAGGAGAAAGAATAAAGGGCTCAGTCCACAGCTTCAAGACTGTTCTCTCTTTAAAGTATTTATAGAATTAGGGCCAAAGACACAAATCCGTGTCATCATAACCAGCACAAACTGGTTTCACATCACCAATTTTATTTTTAGACAATTATTGAAAGGTGACCATACCTTACAGTGCCTAGCCTTTTCCCTGGTAATAGAACATAGTTTGGGCACTAAGAAACCTGGATCAAAGCCTGAGCTATTTTGTAAATTACTCTATTGAAGAGCCTGGAAGTATGCCCACGCATTGCTTTTATTTCCAGGAAGTAGAGTGGAGACCGTGGCACACAGAATCTAAGCTAACTTTACTTAACAAATCTATAGATAGAGGACGTGGCACCCGGTCACAATACCTTCTCGGTAGGAAGAAATATCAATGGAAGTCCATGGGCCAGGACCAAGTCGTCTGCCGGAACAAGGGTGAGTTTTGTGGATGCTTGAATACGTAACATGCAGTATAATTAACAGGGTACACACAAATGCAAAATATTTCACAAACTGAAGCATGATTCATTGCAAGAGGTAAGGTAAAAATCTATAGCCACACCTGCCAGACTAGTCACCTGGAAGACACCAGATTCCTGCAGAGTTTTTCTTGATCCCACGTTGAATCCCTCCAGGTAATTACTTGACTGACATGTAATTCTCTAGTAATTACTAAGTGATTTTCTGGTGACTTCCACCTTATTCCTCTTCCACTATCCTCAAACAAGTGTTTTGAAAACATGTCTCATATATCCTTATATTCAATGTTTCAACATTGAGTCTTTGTCCTGCAAACAATTTCATCTTGACAGAAGCAGCCTAAGGTTCACCTTTAAGAATAGCATGGATCTCCCACCAGAACCGTTAAGTGTTTCTGCTCACAATGACTTAACATTTCGGCTACAATACAGCATAATGGCACATAGATTTTCCACAACTCTAAGGTAGCTTCGTCATTCAGACTCAGCCTCTCAATTTCACTCAGTTAATGTGTGACCACTGCTTTCACTTTATACAAGCAGATTGCCTAAACAGAGATAAAACCGTAAGGCAGTTACCTAACAAGTGTTTGTTAGCCTGTGCCGCTGTCCTCAAGTAAGTCTTCTCATGCAGACATGAGCTTTTGATTGAAGGGCTGTTAGGTGGCTATGTTACACAGGTACTCTTATTTTCACAGTGCGTATGTGAATATCACCAAGGAATGTAGAAGAGTAACTCAAAAGTGAGTACCACAACATCATCTCAATTTCACATGATTTTGTGTGTTGCCCTCAGTCCAGCCTCTTCCTGGTCACCTGAATCACATGGGAAAGCCTCATCAGTATCACAAGATTTCCTCATTCTTGGTACGAGATTTCCAGGCGACTTCCTCCTCATTTCGTCTTCTAAGATAATACAAGCCTTTTAAGAACATCTTAAGAAAACTGTCTCAATTCAGTATCTCAGCTTTTCCTCCATATTTTTTAATCCAGTCACTTGCAAATTTTTAGTCTGTGGTTTGATACAGAGAAATTCTTTTTGCAATGAAGAAGTATCCTCACAACAACTCAGCATTTTTCCTACAATAAAGCAATATGGCAGCTAAGGTCCTAAACGCTATTTATTCGCCTTCTCACAGCACACTCAGGCTCAATTATGAATGTAGCCAATGTGTGACTTCTGCCTCCACTGACAGAGCATTTTTCCTGACAATCAGACAAAAGTAGAGGCTAATTAAAGATCATTGACTGCTTGCATATACTGTTGACCTCACATAAGATTTGAAATGTGGATATGACATTCGATTGGAGGTCAGTACGAACTCTGTCTTGACCACTTTCTGTTCCACGCATACTAGTGATTTCTCAGTGTTATGTGAATTTTCTCAAAGATATGCACTCATCACTTTAAAGAAAGCACTACATCATCTTCCCTTGTGAAGATGTGGATTGGTGACAAGTGCCCACAAGGCCTCTTTTCCTAACAAAAAGTAGAAGGGAGACTGGGAACCAAATCCCTAAGCCTTTGCTCTCTGAAAACTAGTAGATAAGGATAACATAAACCACAGGGCATGTCTGTCCTCATGGAATGTGAGTCTTATCTCAAAACCCAGGAACTTGTGTCCTGCCTGCATTTCCTACTGATATCCAATGTGCTATCCTTGGTTGCAGTTACAATCTCAACCTCTATTTCCAGAAAGTAGATTTGAGAAATTAGCCCAGAGCTTTTCTTATGGCCGACTTTCTCTGACATACACTGAAAGAGTGGCATAAATCCACAGTTCCAAGCCTGATTTCTGTGAACAAATGTTAACTGAAGTCCTTTTCTCAGAGAAAAATCCTTCTTTAGGAAAAAAAAATTAAAGGGAGACTGTGGAAACCTGAACCAAGCCTGGATCTCCTTAAAGGACATAGCTAAAGCCCAGGCCAACAATGTCAAGACCATCCAATTAGTAACAATACACAGTCTGAGGACATAGGTCCACAAACATCCAGCCTGGTCCTGTTTAACTGAAACTCTTGTGGACACCTTGGTCTACAGAATCAAGCTGTCATCTCCTAGCAGGAGGAAGAATGGAGGACTTGGTGCGTGGTTGCAAAACTGTCCTCCCTTTAAAGTATTTACAATAGAAATTGGGCCAAAGAGAGCAACCTTTGTCATCATAATAGTACATTCAGCACAAACTGTTTCCATGTCTCCAATTTTCCTTTGATACAATTATTGAAAGGTGACCATATCTTACAGCACCAAGCCATTCTCCCGGTAATTGAACATAGTTTGGGCACTAAAAAACCTGAATCAAAGCCTGAATTGTTTTGTAAGTTACTTGATGGCCAAGCATTGCTTCTATTTACAGGAAGTAGAATAGGGACCTTGGCACATGGATCTAGCCTAATGTTACTTAAAGGTATTTTAGGTAGAGGATGTGGCTCATGGTTAGAAGACCTTACTGGTAGAATAAAATTTTGAAGGAATGCCAGTGCCCAGGACCCAGTCTTCTCCTGGAACGATGGTAAGTTGTGTGGACATTTGAATACACAGCATCACGCAGTCTCATTTACAGGGTACACTCGAGTGCAAAACGTTTCACAAACTGAAGCTAGATTCATTGTAAGAGGTAAGATGAAAACCTAAATCCATAGCAAAAACTCCCGTCACCCGGTAGACATCATTCCTGCAGGGTTCTCCATGATCCCCACGTGAATCCTTCCAGGTATTCACTTGACCTCCATGAAATTCCCTGGTGATTCCTACATGATTCAGGTGACTTCTACCTTATTCCTTTTCCCCTATAACTGTCCTCCAATTGAATGTCGTGTCTTCACTATAAATCTCATTTTAAGTCAACGGTATATGCGGGCAGTCAATGATCTTTAATTCGCCTCTAGTTTTCACTTTTTGTCAGGGAAACTGCCATCTGTTTGTGTGGCTATAGTCGCACATTGGTGGTGTTGATCATTGAGCTGAGTGTTCTGTGAGGCAACAACTGGTAGCGGTGGAAACAATAGCCTCCATTTTTCTGTATTACAGGAAAAATGCTGAGTCATTCTGTCAGGAACTGGCTTAACCAACAATGAAAGAAATCTGAGATATTGACATTGAGGTTGTTCCATCAAAGTGTCTGAAGAAGCTTATTTTAGCCTAACGGAGGAAAGTGAGTTGAGAATCGATTGGAAATCTCATACTAGATTTAGGGAATCTTGCAATACTCATGAGGTTTTCCCGTAGGATTCACGTGATCAAGAAGATACTGCCTTGAGGACAACATACGAGAATCACATGAAATTGGGGTCATGGTGTGGTGTTCACTTTTGTGTTACCATTCTACATTCCTTGGTAAAATGCACATATGCACTGAGAAAATACCATTACCTGTGCATCATAGACACCTAACAGCCCTTCAATCAAAAGGTCATGTCTGCATGAGAAGACTTGCTTGAGGACAGCGTCATAGGCTAACACACACTTGTCATTAGGTAACTGTCCTGAGGTTTCGTCTCTGGTCAGGCAACCTGCTTGTATACAATGGGAGCAGTGGTCACACATTAACCACATTGAAATTTAGAGCCTGAGTCTGAATGACGAAGGTATCTTACAGCGTGGAAACACTAAGCACCATAATGCTGTATCATAGCAGAAATGGAGAGTCGTTGTGGGAATAATCCTTAACAGTTCTGGTGGGAGATCCATGCTATTCTTGAAGATGAGTCTTGGGCTACTACCGTTGAGAAGAATTTGCATAAAGGCCAATAACTCAATGCTAAAATATTGAAAATAATTATTTATGAGACATGTTTTGAAAACATGTGTTTCCAGGTAGGAGAAGAAGAAAAGGTGGAAGTCATCTGAAAATCATGTAGTAATCACCAAGGAATTACATGGAGGTCAAACAAATACCTGGAGAAATTCACGTGGTGATCGTAAAGACACTGTAGGAATTTTGTGTCTACCAGGTGATGAGTCTAGTTGCTGTGGCTTTAGGTTTTTACTTTACTGCTTACGATGAATCCGGCTTCAGTTTGTGAAATGTTTTGCATTCTAGTGTATCCTGTAACTGAGACCAGCATGGTGTTGTGTATTCAAATGCCACACAACTTACCCTAGTTCCAGCAGAGGACTGGTTCCTGGGCCATGGACTTTCATCGCCATTTTTTTTTAGCAAGAATGTCTTGTGACCATGTGCCAAGTTTTCTCTATAAAGATCCGTTAAGTAAAATTAGGCTAGATTCTGTATGCCAAGGTTTCCAACCTGCTCTCTGGAAATACAAGCAATGCTGGCCATGCTTCGAGGCTCTCCAACTGAGTAACTTACAAAATAATTCAGGCATTTCTCCAGGTTTCCCAGTTTCCAAACTATATTCTATTACCAGGGGAAAGGTTTGGTGTTATAAGGTATGGTCACCTTTCAATAATTGTATCGAAGAAAAATTGGTGATGTGAAACCAGTTTGTATTTAAGGTACTATTATGATGACACGGGTTGGTGTCTCTAGCCAATTTCTGTCGTAAATACTTTAATGGGAGGAAAGTCTTGCAACCATGCACCGAGTCCTCCATTCTTCCTCTTTATAACAGATGACAGCTTGGTTTCATAGGCCAAGGTGTCCACAATAGTTGCAGGTAGCTGTGTCCAGGCTATTTGTTTGATGGGTCTAGGTCTTCAGACTGGATATTGTTACTAATTGGATGATGTTGACTTTGTGGCCCTTAGTTTATCTGCTTCCTTTTAGGTGGTCAAGGCTTGGTTCAGATTTCCACAGTCTCCTTTTTAAGGAAGGCTTTTGCTTTGAGCCAGGGTTTCAGTATACATTTCTTCACAGAAAACAGGCTTGGGACTTCAGATTACACCACCATTTCACGTGTTGGAGAAAGTCGAAAGAAATGCTGTGGGCTAATTTCTCAGATCTACTTGGAAATATAAGTCGGGATTCGAACTTCAAAACCAAGGTCAGCACCCTGTTCCCTAATAGGAAATAAAGGCCAGAGACAAGGTCGTAGTTTTCTAGTTAACATTCAAATTACATGAGGACAGGCTTGTCTTTAGAGTTAAGTTCTCCTATCTACTGCTTTTCAGAGAGGACACGCTTCTGCCTTTTGGTCTCAGTCTCTCTTCTACTTTTTTTTTTTTTTTTTAGGAAAAGACAGGCCTTTTGCTTGGGGCCCATGTCACCTATCCATATCCTCACAAGGGAGGATGATGTATTTCCCCCTGTGTATTGAAAAGTGCATATCACTGAGAAAATTCACATCAACAGTAAGAAGTCATTGGTCTACGTGATCAGAAGATGGCTGAGACAGCCTCCTTTCCCTCTTTTAATCGAATGCTGTGTCCACATTACAAATGTAATTGGAAGTTAACGGTATTTGCGGACAGTCAATGATCTTTAATTCACCTCTAGTTTTGTCTTTTTGTCAGAAAAACTGCCTTACATTCGTGGAGGCTACATTCACACATTGGCGGTGTTGACAATTGTACCTGAATGTACAACTGGATAGTGGTGGAAACAATAGCTGCCATTTTTCTGTATTAGGAAAATGCTGAGGTTTTGTGAGGACACCACTTGATGGCATAAAGAATGGCTGCTTCAGAATTTTTCTACAGCAAACCTCAGACTGCAAATTTTGAGATGGCCTTGCTTGACCACCAATGAAAGAAATCCGAAATATTGACATTGAGCCTGTTCCATCAACGTGTTCTAAAGATGCTTATTTTAGCCTAGCAGAGGAAAGTGAGGTGGAAGGCGCCTTGAAATTTCATACCAAGGATTAGGGAACCTCGCGATACTCACGAGGCCTGCCTGAGGGATTCGTGTGACTATCAAGAGACAGGCTTGAGGGCATCACAGGGAGTCAGGTAATACTGGGCTGATGGTGTGGCGCTCACTTTTGAGTTATCCTTCTCCATTCCTTGGTAAAATTTAGATAACCACTAAGGAAATGATAGTGCCTATATAGCAGAGCCACCTAAACGCCTTTCAATAGAAAGGTCATGTCTGTAGGAGAATGTTCACTTAATGAAAGCGGCATAGGTTGACAGAAAATGTGGTTAGATAACTGACCTTATCTTTCAACGGTGGTCAAGCAACTTTCTTGAGCGCAATGGAAGCTGTGGTTGATCCTTTACTGCATTAATATTTGGAGGCTGAGCTTGCTTGACAAAGCAACTTTAGGGAGGTGTAAACTATTAGTGCCATTTTGCTGTATTTAGCAAAATCGCTGAGTCATTGTAAGTATAACTCTGAACAGCTTCATGTGAGACTACTGCACTATTCTATTATGCAGAACTTTGGAGACTGCTGTCGACAGGGCATTGCATAAAGGCTGATGAATCAATGCTGAATATTGAAAATAAGAGTTTTGGGATGAGTTTTGAAAAAATTTTTTGAAAATGAGTGAAGATGAATAAGGGAAAATCACCTGAAAATAACTGAGAAATCACAGGGGAATCACACAAAGAACAAGTAAACACTAGACGGAATTTATATAAGAATCAAGGAATACCCAGCACTAATCTGGTACCTACCAACTGACCACTTTTGTTACTATGGCCGTAGGTTTTCACGTTATATTGTAGAGTGAAACAGGCTTCAGAGCATGAATCATATTGCAAACAATTTTACTTTATATATGTAATAAGTGTGGTGCTGTGTTTTCAAACGTCCACCCAACTTATGCCTGTTTGAGCAGAGTACTGCCTGCAAGCGCTATGGACTTCTGAAGACTTTTCATTTCCTACCAAGATCATTTATCAAGTCCTCTACCTAAAAATTTATTATGTAAATTTAGGCTAGATATTGTGGGCCAGGATCTACACTCTACTTCCTAGAATTAGGAGCAATACTTTGCCGTGAATACAAGTTCCCCTATCGAGTTTTTTTAAAGAACAATCCAGGCTTTGGCCAGGTTTCTTAGTGCCCCCAGTACCTTCTCTTAGAAGAAGAAAGGCTTGGTGCTGCAAGCTATGGTCACTTTTTAATAATTGTCTAAAATGAAAATTGGTGACATGGGACCAGGTTGTGCTGAATATAAATTATGATGACACAGGGTTGGTGCCATCAGCGCAATTTCCATAGTCAATGCTTTCATGGGAGTACAGTCTCAAAGGCGTGCACAGAGTCCTCCATTCTTCTTTCTCCCAGGAGATAACAGCTTGGTACTATAGGCCCAGTTGCACAAGAGTTTTAGGTAACAAGGGCAAGCCTCAATGTTTGTTAGCCTTGGTCTTAAGATTGGACAATGTTACCAATTGGATGGTCTTGACGTTGTGGGTGTGGGCTTTAACTATGTGTTGTTAGAAGGTTCAGGCTTAGTTCCGATTTCCACAGTCTACGTTTTATTTTTTCTTCCCTAAAGTAGGCTTTTGCTTTGAGACAACAACTTCAGGCAACTTTTGTTCACAGAGAACAGGCTTGGAAATATGGGTTTACCCCACCTTTTCAGTCTATATTAGAGAAAGTCTGAAGAAATGGTCTTGTCTAATTTCGAAAATCTACATTTTGAAAATAGAGATAGAGATTGTAAATGCAACCAAGGACTGCGCATTGGATCCCAAAGGTGTTTTAGGCAGGAGACAAGGTCCTAAGTTTCAAGATAAAATTCAAATTACATGAGAAAAAAAATCTTACCCTGTGGTTTAAGTTACCCTATCTACTAGTTTTCAGAGAAGATAGGCTTAGTGCCTTAGTTCCTAGTCTCCTTTCTACTTTTTGTTAGGAAAACACAGACCTTGTGCCTTGAGTCCACGTCACCAATCCACATCCTCAAGAGAGAAAATGATGTAGTACTTTATTTGAAGTAGCGAGTGCATATAAATGAGAAAATTCACATCGACACTGAAGAATAATAGTATTCCTGGAACCAAAGGTGGCCCAGACAGACTTCGTACTAACCTTCAATCAAATGTCATGTCCATATTCCAAATCGTAAGTGAGATAAATGGTATATGCGGGCAGTCAGTGATCTTTAATTCGCCTCTACTTTTGTGTGTTTGTCAGGAAAACTGCCTATGTCAGTGGAGGCAGAATTCGCACATTGGCTGCATTCATAATTGCGGCTGAGAGTGCTGTGAGGAAGCGAATGGATAGCGGTGGAAACCAGAGCTCCTATATTGCTTTATTGTAGGAAAAATGGTGAGTCATCGTGAGGATGCAGCTTCTTTGTAAAAGAACGGCAGCTTAAGAATTTCTCTATATCAAACCAAAGACTAAAAACAATATGGAAAAAAGCTGAGAAACTGACATTGAGGCAGTTTCTTCAAATTGTTCTGAGAAGGCTTATATAAGCCTAGCAGAGGTTGTGAGGTGGAAGTTGCCTGGGAATCTCGTACCAAGATTGAGGGACTCTCACGGTACTCACGAGGTTTTCCTGAGGGATTCAAGTGACCAGGGAGAGACTGGCCTGAGGGTACACATGAAAATCATGTGAAAGTGGGGTGATGCTGTGCCACTCACTTTGTGTTACCATTCTACATTCCTTGGTAAAATTCACATATGCATTGAAAAAAATAAGATTACCTGTATAACATAGCCACCTAATAGCCCTTCCATTGAAAGGTCATGTCTGCATGAGAAGACTTGCCTGAGGACGACGCCATAACTAACACACACGTGTCATTAGGTAAGTGCTCTGATAAGACCCAAATTCCATGAGTACAGGTTTGCCCTTTAGATTATGTTTTCCTTTCTACTTGATTTTAGAGGGGGCAGGTTTAGTGCTTTGGGTCCCAGTCTCCCTTCTATTTTTTGTAAGGAAAAGATAGGCCTTGTACCTAGGGCCAATGTCACCAATTTACATCCTCAAAGGGGATGATGATGTAGTGCTCCCTTTGTAGTGACAAGCGCATATCAATGAGAAAATTCACGTCAACACTGAGAAGTCATTAGTCTTCATGGAGCAGATGGTGACTGAGAAAGCCTCCTAACTTTCTTCCATTTGAATGCCATGTCCACATTACTAAACTAATTCAAAGTCAACAATATATGCAGGCAGTCAATTATCTTTAATTCACCTCTAGTTTTGTCTGTTTGTCAGGAAAACTGCCTTCTGTTTGTGGGGGCAACGCTCGCAAATTTGCATCGTTGATAATTAGGCTACTACTGTCGAGAGAAATTGCTTAAAGGCCAAAGACTCAATGCAGAAATATAGAAAATAAGGGTTTATGAAATGTGTTTTAAAAACACTTGTTTGAGGAGGAGGCTGTCTCTGCTTTCTCATAGATAATGACTTCTCAGTGTTGATGTGAATTTTCTCATTGCAATGCACTTGTCACTACAAATCGAGCATGGCTTCACTCTCTCTTGTAAGGATATGGATTGGTGAGATTGGCTGAAGGCATAAGACCTGTTTTTGCCTAACAAAAAGTAGGAAAGAGACTGAGATCCAAAGCACTAAGCCCGTCCCTTCTGAAAACTAGTATATGGAAGAACTTAGTGTAAATGGCAAGCCTGTCCTCATGTAATTTGAGACTTATCTAGAAAACTAGGACGCTGTCTTCTGCCATTATTTCCTATTTGAAACTTTGGTTATCTCAACAGTAGTGGCCTAAGTTTCAATTTCAAGAATAGTATGGATCTCTCACCAGAACCATTAAGGGTTATGCTCACAATGACTCAGCGTTTCTGGTACTATACAGCATTATGGCGCTTAGCTTCATCATTCAGGCTCAGCCTCTGAATTTCAATGCAGTTAATGTGTGACCGCTGCTCCCATTGTATACAAGCAGGTTGCCTGACCAGAGACGAAACCTCAAGGCAGTTACCTAATGACAAGTGTGTGTTAGCCTATGCAGCCATCCTCAACCAAGTCTTCTTATGCACACATGATCTTTCGATTGAAGGGCTGTTAGGTGGCTATGTACACAGGTAATCTTGTTTTCTCATTCTTATGAGATTATTTCCAAGGAATGTAGAAGAGTATCACGTGGTTTTCGTCCCTTGCCTCCAGACCAGTCTCTTACTGGTTAGCTGAATCCCACAAGTTAGCCTCATGAATATCACGAGCATCCCTAATTCTTGGTACGAGATTTCTAGGTAAATGCATCTCATTGCCTTGGAAAGGCTAAAACAAGGCTTTTCAGAACATGTAGAAACTACATCAATGACAGTATATACCTTTTGTTTCATATATCTAAAGCCAGTCTCTTGCAGATTTTTAGTCTATTGTTTGATATAGAGATATTCTAAAGCATTCGTTCTTTTAGAAATAAAGAAGTATCCTCCCAATAAGGCAGTATTTTTCCTACAATAAAGCAAGATGGCAGCTATGGTTGCAACCCATATCCATTCGCTTCCTCGCAGCACACTCAGGCTCAATAATGATCACAGGCAATGTGCGACTTCTGCCTCCACTGACATAGGCAGTTTTCCTGACAAACAGACAAAAGTAGAGGTGAATTAATGACAATTGACTGTGCACATACACTGCTAACTACAAATTATATTTGTAATGTGGACATGGCACTCGATTGGAAGTAAGTACAAAGTCTTTCTCGGCCACCAAATTTACACCGCATACTAACGATTTCTCACTGTTGATGTGAATTTCTTCAGTTATATGCACTCATCACTTCAAAAAAGCACAACATCATCATCCCTTGTGAGGATGTGGCTTGGTGACATGGGCCCAAGGCACAAGGTTTGTCTTTTATTAGAAAAAGACAAAGGGAGATTGGGAACCAAGGCACTAAGCCTATCCTATTGAATAGTAGTAGATAAGATAACTTAAACCACAGGATGTCAGTCCTCAGGTCATTTGAGTTTCATCTCGAACCTAGGAACTTGTCTCCTGCCTGCATTTCCTATTGGGATCCAGTGTGCTGTCTGTGGTTGCAATTACAATCCCTACCTCTAGTTTCAGAAAGTAGATTTGAGAAATTACCCAAGAGCATTTCTTTAGACTTACTCCAAGGCAGACTAAACGGGTGTCATAGGCCAGAGTTCCAAGCCTGTTCTCTGTGAATAAATGTTGCCTGAAGTCCTTGTCTCCAAACAAAAACATTCTTTATGGAAGAAAAAATAAAACAGAGACTGTAGAAAAGGTCATAGTTACAGCCCAGCACCACAATTTCAAATTCATCCAATTGGTAGCAATAACCAGTCTGAAGACATACATCCATAAACATCCAGCCTGGCCCCTGCTAACTGAAACTACCGTAGACACCTTGGCCTACAGAATCAAGCTGTCATCTCCTAGAAGGAGGAAGAATGGAGGACTCAGTCCACAGCATAAAGACTGTCCACCTTTTAAAGTATTTATGATAGCAATTGTGCTGAAGACACAAACCTGTGTCATCATAACACCACATTCAGCACAAACTGGTTCCCTGTCACCAATTTTCTTTTTAGGCAATTATTGTAAGGTACTATACCTTAGAGCAATAAGCCTTTCCTTGGTAATAGAACATAGTTTGAGCACTAAGAAACCTGAATCAAAGCCTGAACTGCTTTGTAAGTTACTCGATTGAAGAGTCCGGGAGCACGTCCAAGCATTCCTTTTATTTCCAGGAAGTAGAGTGGAGACCTTGGCACACAGAATCTAAGCTAACTTTACTTAACAAATCTTTAGATAGAGGACATTGAACCCAGTCAAGACCTTCTTGGTAGGAAAAAATGTCTATGGAAGTCCATAGTCCAGGACTTCCAGTCATCTGCTGGAAGTAGGGTGAGTTCTATGGACACTTGAATACATAACACCACGCCGTTATCATGTACACGGTATGCTGGAGTACAAAACATTTCACAAACGGCAGCCTGATTCATTAAGAGGTAAGGTGAAAATCTACAACCACAGCAACAAGACTAGTCACCTGGAAGACTAGTCACCAGATTCCTGCAGGGTCTTCCTTGATCCCCACATGAATCCCTCCAGGTAAACATTTGACCTCCATGTAATTCCCTGGTGATTACTGGGTGATTTTCAGATGACTTCCACCTTATTCCTCTTCCCCTATCGCAAAGATGAGTTTTCTAAGCACATCTCATGTACTCTTATTTTCAATAATTCAACATTGAGTCTTCATCTTGCAAACAATTTCTTCTTGACAGTAGTAGCCTAAGGTTAACCTTCAAAAATAGTATGTATCTCCCACTAGAACCGTTAAGGTTTATGCTCACAATGACTCACCATTTCTGCTACAATACAGCATAAGTGGTGCTTAGAGATCCCACTGCTCTAAGGTAGATTCGTCATTCAGACTCAGCCTCTAAATTTAAACGCTGTTAATGTGTGACCACTGCTCCCATCGTATACAAGCAGGTTGCCTGGCCAGAGAAGACACCTCAGGGAAGTTACCTAAAGATAAGTGTGTGATAGCCTATGTGCCGTCCTCAAGCAAGTTTTCAGATGCAGACATGGGCTTTCAATTGAAGGCCTGTTAAGTGGCTATGTTATTCAGGTAATCTTATTTTCTCAGTGCTTATGTGAATTTTACCAAGGAATATAGAAGGGTAACACAAAAGTGAGCTCCACAGATCACCCCAATTTCAGGAGATTTCCTTGTGCTTCCCTCCGGCCAGTCTCATCCTGGTCATGTGAATCCCACAAGAAAGCCTCGTATCACGAGATTCCCTAATTCTTGGTACAAGATTTCCAGAAGACTTCCACCTCACTTTCCTCTGCTATGCTAAAATAAGCCGCTTCAGAACACTTTGATGGAACATGCTCAAAGTCAACATTTCAGTTTTCTTTCCTTGGTGGTTAAGCCTGTTCCTCACAGAATTTGTAGTCTGAGGTTTGTTATAGAGAAATTCTGAGGCAGCCATTCTTTCCGCCATCCAATGGTATCCTTGCAATGACTCAGCATTTTCCTCCAGATACAGAAAATTGATGGCTATTTTTCCCCACCAATATCTAGTCACTGCCTGGATACTGCACACATAGCACACCCAGGCTCAATTATGAACGCCACCCATGTGCGACTGTTGCATGCACAAATAGTAGTCTGTTTTCCTGACAAAAAGACAAAACTAGAGGCTAATTAAAGACCATGATGGTATGCATGCCGTTGACTTCAAATTAATATATAATGTGGAAACGACATTCAATTGAAGACTGTTAGGATGCTGTCTCAGCCACCTTATGCTCCATGTATACTAATGGCTTTTCAGTGTTAATGTGAATGTTCTCAGTGATATACATTGGTCATGTAATGAGAGTACTACGTCATCCTCACTTGTGAGGATACAAATTGGTGACAAAGCTGAAGGCACAAGGCCTGTCTTTTCCTAACAAAAAGTAGAAGGGAATCTGGAACCCAAAGCAAAATGGCTGTTTGCTCTGAAAACTAGTAGATAGAAGAACTTAATCCAAAGGGCAAGCCTGTCCTCATGTAATTTGAGTCTTATTTAGAGACATAGGACTTTGTCTCCAGCTGCTATTTCCTATTAGAAACCATGGTGCTGACCTTGATTTTACAGTTTCAATCCCTACTTTAATTTCCAGGAAGAATTTCTTAGAAATTAGCCCACAACATTTCTTCCAACTTTCTCCAATATTGACTGAAATGTTGGTGTAAGCCCAAGTTCCAAGCCTGTTTTCTGTGAACAAATGCTGCTTGGAGTTCTGGCTCAAAATATATATATATGTGTGTATGTGTGTGTGTGTGTGTACACACACACACACATATGTGTGTATATATATACACATACACATACACATACATATATGTGTGTATACGCACACACATGTATATATATACACACACACATACATATATATGTATATAAAAGTAAAACAGAGACTGTGGAAATATGAAACAAGTATGGACCACCTAAAAGGAAGCAGTTAAACAGGGCCACTGTGTCAAGATCATCAAATTGGTAACACTATCCAGTCTGAAGACCTAAGTCACAAACATCAAGCCTGGCCCCTGCTACCTGAAACTATTGTGGACACGTTGGCCAACAGAATCAAGCTTTCATCTTTTTCAATGAAGAAAAATGGAGGACTCCATGCACGATTCCAAGATTGTCCTCTCTTGAAAGTATTTACGATATAAATTGGGCATAAGACACGAACCTGTGTCATCATAACAGTATATTCTGCACATACTAGTTCCACATCACCAATATTTTTTTATATACAATTATGGAAAGGTGAACACACCTTACAGCTCAAGCCTTTCTTCTGGTAATAGAACATAGTTTGAGCACTAAAAACCTGGATCAAAGCCTGAATTCTTTTGTAAGTTACTCAATTGTAGAGCCTGGAGGCACAGCCAAGCATTGCTTTTATTTCCAGGAAGTAGAGTGTATACCTTTGCACACGGAATCTAGCCTAAATTTACTTAATTGCTCTTTAGATAGTGGATGTTGCATACCATCACAAGACCTTCTTCTTAGGAAAAAATGTCAATGGAAGTTCATTGCCAGGACCCAGTACTCTGCCAGACCTAGGATAAGTGGTGTGCACGTTTGAGTAGAAAACACCATGCCGGTCTCATATACAGGGTACACTAGAGTGCAAAACACTTCACAAACTGAAGCCCAAATCATTGTAAGGGGTAAGGTGAAAACCTAAAGCCACAGCAGAAAGACTAATCATAAAATTCCTTAGGGTCTTCTTTTATCCCCAGATGAATCCCTCCAGGTAGTCACTTGATTTCCGTGTCATTCCCTGGTGATTACTACATGATTTTCAGTTGACCTCTACCTTATTACTCTTTCCCAAACCTCAAACAAGTGTTTTCAAAACACATCTCATAAACTCTATTTTCAATATTCAGCATTGAGTCCTTGGCCTTTAAGCAATTTCTTCTCGACAGTAGTAGTGTAAGATTCACTTTCAAGAATAGCATGGATCTTCCACCAGAACCCTTAAGGCTTATGCTCATAATGACTCAGCATTTCTGCTACAATACCTCATAATGGTGCTTAGAGTTTCCACTGCTCTAAGGTAGCTTCGTCATTCAGACTCAGGCTCTAAATTTCAACACAGTTAATGTGTGACCGCTGCTCCCATTGTGTATAAACAGGTTGCCTGACCAAAGACTAAACTTCCGGACAGTTACCTAACAACAAGTGTATGTTCGCCTATGCTGCTGTCCTCATTAAAGTCTTCTCATACCAACATGACCTTTGATTGAAGAGCTGTGAGATGGTTAGTCACACAAGTAATCTTATTCTCTCAG
The DNA here is from genome assembly GCA_003508835.1 of Eonycteris spelaea. Classification (NCBI taxonomy): domain Eukaryota; kingdom Metazoa; phylum Chordata; class Mammalia; order Chiroptera; family Pteropodidae; genus Eonycteris; species Eonycteris spelaea. Next base: position 468,092 of record PUFA01000409.1, on the reverse strand, counting down.
TGCTTTTGTGAATTTTACCAAGGAATGTAGGAGGGTAACCCAAAAGCTTTTTTCGAGAGTTGCCCTCAGGCCAGTCTCTTCCTGGGCAGCTGAATTCCATGGGAACACCTCATGAGTGTCATGATATTTCCAAATTCTTGATATGATAATTCCAGGCAATTTCTACCTCATCACCTCTGCTAGGCTAATACAAGTCTTTTTAAGGACGTGTTGAAGAAACTGCCTCAATATCAGTCTCTCAGCATTTTTCCATATTGGTTATGCCAGTCTCTTGCAAATTTTTACTGTGTTTTCATGTAGAGAAATTTATAAGCAGCCATTCTTTTTGCAATGAAGTTGTATCTTCACAATGATTCAGCATTTTTCCTATAATAAAACAATATAGCAGCTGTGGTTTCAATCTCTATTCATTCGCTTCTTCACAGAACACTCAGCCTCAATTATGAACGCGAGCAATGTGTGACTTCTCCCTCCACTGATGAAGGCACTTTTCCTGACAAATGGACAAAAGTAGATGTGAATGAAAGATCATTGACTGCTCGCATACACTGTTAACCTCACATCAAATTTGTTACGTAGTCATGACATTCGACTGGAGGTCAGTACAAAGTTATCTTGGCCACCTTGCGTTCCATGCATACTAATGATTTCTCATTGTTGATGTGAATTTTCTCAATTATATGCACTTGTCACTTCAAAAAAATCATTACATCGTCTTCCCTTGTGAGGATGTGGATTGGTGACATGGGCCCAAGGCATAAGGCTTCTCTTTCCTCAAAAAGTAGAAGGGAGACAGGAAATCAAGGCACCAAGCCTACCCTCTCTGAAAACTATTTAAAAAGACAACTTAATCCACAGAGCAAGTCTGTCCTCATGTAATTTGAGTGTTATCTTGACACCTATGACATTGTCTCCTGCCTGCATTTCCTATTGGGATTCAGTGTGCTATTTTTGGCTGCAGTAGCAATCCCTATCTCCATTTTCAGAAAGTACATTTGAGAAATTAGCCCAGAGTTCCAAATCTATTCTCTGTGAACAAATGTTGCCTGAAGTCTTATCTCAAATAAATGCCTTCTTTAGAAAAATAAAATAAAACGAATACTGTGGAAATCTTAAACAAGTCTAGAAATAGTTGAAGCCAACAACGTCAAGATCATCCAATTGGGAACAATGTCCAGTCTCAAGAACTTGGCTGACAAAAATTCAGCCTGGCCCTTGTTGCCTGAAAATCTTGTGGAACACCTGGTCTGATAGAACCCGGCTGTCATTTCCTAGGAGGAAGAAAGATGCAGGTCTCTGTGCATGCCTGCAATAATGTACTCCCTTGAGAAGAATTTACAATAAAAATTGGGCGGATGGTACCAACCCTGTGCCATCCAAACAGTACATTCAAAAATTTTGGTACATCACCAATTTTCCTTTTAGACAATAATTGAAAAGCGACCATATCTTGCAGACCAAGCCTTTCTTCTGGTAAGCAAACATAGTGTGGGCACTAAGAAACCTGGCCAAAGCCTACTATTCTTTAAAACACTCAATTGGGGAGCTTGGAATCATAAACCAACTATTGCCCCTATTTCAAGGATGTAGAGTGGAGAACTTGCCCCACAGAATCTAGCCTAACTTTACATAATGAATCTTTAGGTAGAGGACTTAGCAAATGGTCAGAAGATGTTCTTGATAGGTAAAGAAAAGGTGTTGGAAGTCCATGGCCCAGGAAGCAGTCCTCTGCTGGAACTGGGGTAACATGGGTGGACGCTTGAAAAGATAACACCATGCCGATCTCATATATAAAGTAAACTCTGTTTCAATATGATCCGTGCTCTGAAGCCTGGTTTATTCTAAGAAACAAAGTGAAAACCAATGGGCACAGCAACAAAACTGGTCAACTGGTAGATACCAGATTAGTGCTGAGTATTCCTTGATTCTCAAGTGAATTAAACCAGGTGTTTACTTGATCTCCATGTGATTCCCTAGTGATTTCTAAGTGATTTTCAGGTGATTTCCACCTTGAAGTGACAGTGCATTTCTATGAGAAAATTCACATCAACCCTGAGAACTCATTATCTACAAGAAAGCAAAGACAGCCTCCTCTTCAAACAAGTGTTTTCAATACTCGTCATATAAACTCTAATCTTCAACATTCAGCATCGAGTCATTGGCCTTTAAGGAAATCTCTGTTGACAGCAGTGGCCAAAGTTCCACAAAAAATAATAGTGTGGGAGTCCCGCATGAAACCATTAGGTGTGATACTCACAATGACTCAGAATTTTTGCTATAATACAGCAAAATGGCGCTGACAATTTAAATGCTCGGAAGTAGTTTGTCAAGGAGACTCAGCCTCCAAATATCAACGCATTTCATGTTTGTCAGCAGCTTCCATTGCGTTCAAGCAGGTTTCCTAACCACAGATGAAACCTAAAGCTAGTTATCTAACAACAATTGTCTGTTAACCTATGATGATGTCCTCTGTGAACCTTCTCATGCAGACATGACATTTTGATAGAAGGGCCGTTATGTGGTTATGTTACACAGACACTATTCTTTTCTCAGTGGTTATCTAAATTTTACCCAGGTTTGGAGAAAGGTAATTCAAAAGTGAGCACCACACCATGAACCCAATATTATGTGACACCCTGTGATGCCCTCAGGCCTGTCAATTGGCACTCAAGTGAATCCTGTTGGGAAGTCTCGCAAGTATCGCAAGATTGCCAAATTCTTGTTATGAGATTTACAGATGACTTCCACCTCACTTTCCACTGCTGGGCAAAAATAAGCCTCTTCAAAACACTTTGTTCTAACAGCCTCAAAGTCAATATCTTTGACTTTTCAGTACTGATGCGAATTTTCTCAGTGCTATGCACTTTTCACTACAAAGGAGGCACTACATCATATTCCCTGGTGAGGTTATGAATTGGTGACATAAGCCCAAGATACAGGGCCTGTGTATGCCTAATAGAAAGTAGAAAGAAGACTGGGACCCAAAGCACTAAGCCTGTCCACTCTGAAAACTAGTAGATAGGTAAACCTAATCCAAAGGGTAAGCCAATCCTCATGTAATTTTAGTCATATTCAGAAACCAAGAACTCGTCTTTGGCTTCTGTTTTCAATTAGGAACCAGGATGCTGACCTTGGTTTTGCAGTTCCAACCCCTACTCCTATTTCCAGGAAGTAGATCTGAGAAATTAGCCCATAGCATTTCTTTCGACTTTCTCCAACAGAGAAGGAAACAGTCATGTAAGCTCAAGTTCCAAGCTTTTTTTTTTTTTTCACTGAACAAATGTTGCCTGAGTCCTGGATCAAAAGAAAAGATTCTTTATGGAAGAAAAGAACAAAACAAAGTAAGTGGAAATCTGAACCAAGTCCAGACCACCTTAGAGAAAGCAGTTTAACTCAGGGCCACATCAAGATATTCTAATTAGTAACAACATCCAGTCTGAAGACATAGGCCCACAAACATCCAGCATGACACTGGCTACCTGAAACTTTGGTGGACACCTTGTCCTACAGAATCAAGCAGTCATCTCCTAGAAGGAGGCAGAATGGAGGATTCAGTGCGCGGTACCAGGACTGTCCGTCATTGAAAGTATTTCCCGTAATATTGGGACAAAGACACCAATCCGTGTCATCATAACAGTACATTAAGCACAAACTGGTTTCACGTCACCAATTTTTTCTTTGAGACAATTATTTAAAGGTGACCATAGCTTAAAGCACCAATCCTATCCCCTGGTAATAGAACATAGTTTGGGCACTAAGAAGCCTGAATCAAAGCCTGAACTGATTTGTAAGTTACTTGATTCAAGACCTTGGAAGCTCAGCCATGCATTGCTTTAATTTCCAGGAAGTAGAGTAGAGACCTCAGCACACAGAATCCAGCCTAACTTTACTTGAACGCATCTTTAGATAGAGGACTTGGCACACAGTCACAAGACCTTCTTGGTAGGAAAACATGTGCATGGAATTCCATGGCCCAGGAACCAGTCCTCTGCTGGAATTAGGTTAAGTTGTGCAGACGTTTAAACACACAACACCATGCCAGTCTCATTTACAGGGTACACTCAAGTGCCACAAACTGAAGTATGACTCATTGCAAGAGGTAAGGTGAAACCCTACATCCAAGGCACCAAGACTCGTCACCTTGTGGACACCAGATTCCTGCAAGTTCTTCCTTGATCCCCACGTGAATCTTGCCAGGTATTCACTTGATTTCCATGTAATTCCCTGGTGATGACTACATGATATTCTTTCAGGTGACTTCCGCCTTACTCCTCTCCTCCTGTCCTCAAACAAGTGTTTTCAAAACACATGTCATAACCTCTTACTTTAAATATTTCAGCTTTGAGTCATTGGCCTTTCAGCAATTTCTTCCTGACGGTAGTTGCCTTAAGATTCACTTTCAAGAATAGCGTGGATCTCTCGCCAGAACCGTTAAGGGTTCTGCTTGCAATCCCTCAGCATTTCTGCTACCACATAGCATAACGGCGCTTCGAGTTTCCAACGCCTTAAGGTCGCCTCGTTATTCAGACTCAGCCTCCAAATTTCAATGTGGTAAATGTATGACCACCGCTGACATTGTATACAAGAAGGCTCCTGAGCAGAGTTGAAACAGAGGGCAGTTATTGAATGACAAGTCTGTGTTAGCCAATAGCCAATGCTGTTGTCCTCAAGCACGTCTTTTCATGCAGACATGACCAACTGATGGAAGGATTGTAAGGTGGCTATGTTACACAGGAATCTAATTTTCTCAGTGTTTATATGCAATTTACTAAGGAATGTAGAAAGGTGACACAAACGTGAGCGCCAAACCGTCACTGCAATGTCACGTGACTTTCGTGATTTCGCTCAGGCCAGTCTCTTCCTGGGCACGTGAATCCCCTGGGAATGCCTCGTGAGTATCGCGTGACTCCCTACTTCCTGGGACAGATTGCCAGGTGATTTCCCCCTCAGTTGCCTCTGCTAGGCTAAAAAAAGCCTCTTCAGAACACTTCGAAGGAACAGCTTCAATGTCAATATCTCAGATTTTTTTCATTGGCGGATAAGCCCGTCCATCTCAGAATTTGTAGTCTGAGTTTTCTATAGAGAAATTCTGAGGGATGGGTCTCTCTGCCATCAAGTGGTATCCTCACAATGACTCAGCAGTTTTCCTAAAATACAGAAAAACAGTGGCTATTGTTTCCACCACTGTCCAGTCGCTGCCTCACAACACACTCAGGCTCAATGATCAACTCCGCCAATGTGCGACTGTTGCCTGCATGAACAGAAGACAGGTTTCCTAACAAACAGACAAAATGAGAGGCGAATTCAAGATCATTGACTATCCGCATATACTGTTGACTTCAAATTAGATTTGTAATGTGGACACCACATTCGATTGGAAGACAGTTAGGAGGCTGACTCAGCCACCTTCTGCTCCATGTGGACTAATGACTTCTCAGTGTTGATGTGAATATTCTCAGTGATATGCACTTTTCACTACAAAGGGAGCACTATATCATCCTCCCATTCAGGATTTGGATTGGTGACACTGCCCCAAGGCACAAAGCCTATCTTTTCCTAAAAACAATTAGAAGGTAGCCTGGGATACAAAGCACTCAACCTGTCCTCTCTGAAAATGTATAGATAGAAGACCTTAATTCAAAGGGCAAGCGTGTCCTCATGTAATTTGAATCTTATCTAGAAACCTACACCCTTGTCTCCTGCCTCTACTTCCTATCAGGAATCATAGTGCTGAAGTTGGTTTTGCAGTTCCAATCCCTACCCTATTTCCAAGAAGTAGATCTGAGAAATAATCCCACAGCATTTTTTCCGACTTTCTCCAACATAGACTGAAATGATTGTGTAAGCTGAAGTTCCAAGCCTGTTTTCTGTGAACAAATGTTTCCTGGAGCCTGACTCAAAACAAAAGCCTTCTTTATGAAGAAAAAATAAAACGGAGATTGTGGAAATCTGAACCAAGCCTGGCCCATCTAATTGGAAGCAGTTAATCTCAGGGCCACAACATCAAGATCATCAAAATGGTAACGATATCCAATCTGAGGACTAGGTCCACAAACATCTAGCCTGGCCCCTGCTACCAGAAACTATTGTGGAAACTGTGACATACAGAATCAAGTTTTTATCTTCTAGAAGGAGGAAGAAAATGACTCAGTGCACGGTTCCAAGACAGAACATTTTAAAAAGTATTTATGATAGAAATTGGAGTAAAGAAACCAACCTGTGTCATCATAACAGTACATTCAGCACAAACTGGTTCCACCAATTTTTCTTTTAGAGAATTATTGAAAGGTGACCATACTTTACAGCATCAAGCCTTTCCCCTGGTAATAGAACAAAGTTTGGGACAAAGAAACCTTGATCAAAGACTGTACTGTTTTAAAATACTCAATTGGAGAGCCTAGAAACATGGCATAGCATTGCTTTAATTTCCAGGAAGTAGAGTGGAGACCTTGGCACACAGAATCTAGCCTAATTTTACCTAACAGATCTTTAGGTAGTGGATGTTACACATGGTCAGGAGACCTTCTTGATAGGAAAAAATGTTGATGGAAGTCCATGACCCAGGACCAGTCCTTTGCCAGAATTAGAGTAAGTTGTGTGGACATTTGAATACAAAACACAACTCCGGCCTCATGTACAGGTTGAACTTGAGTGCAAAACATTTCACAAACTGAATCCTCATACATTGTAAGTGTTAAGGTGAAAACCTATAGTCACCTGGTAGACACCAGATTCCTGCAGGATCTTCCTTGATCCCCATGTCAATCCCTTCAGGTATACACTTGAACTCTATGTAACTCCCTAGTGATTACTACCTGATTTTCAGGTGACTTCCACCTTATTCCTCTTCCCCTATCCTCAAACAAGTATTTTCAAAACACGTCTCATAAGCTCTTATTTTCAATATTTTAGCAATGAGTTATTGGCGTTTAAGCAATTTCTTCTCAACATTAGTAGCCTAATCTTCACCTTCAGAAATAGTGTGGATCTCCCACCAAAACTGTTAAGGGTTATATTTACAATGACTCAGCATTTCGGCTACAATGCAACATAATGGCGCTTAGAGTTTCCACCGCTGTAAGGTAGCTTCGTCATTCAGACTCAGCCTCTAAATTTCAAAGCAATTAATGTGTGACAGCCTGCTCCTATTGTATACAAGTAGAGTGCTTGACAAGAAAATGAAACCTTAGGGGACTTACCTCATGACCAGTGTGTATTAGCCTATGCCGCTGTCCTCAAGCAAGTCTTCTCATGCAGACTTGACCTTTTGATTGAAAAGCTGTTAGATTGCTATGTTCCGCAGACACTATCATTTGCTTAGTGGTTATGTAAATTTTCCCAAGGAATGGAGAAGGGTAACTCAAAAGTGAGCACCACACCATCACCCCAGTTTCATGTGGTTTTTGTTTGTAGCTCTCAGGCCAGCCTCTTTCTGGTCATGTGATTCCCATGGGAAAGTCTTGTGAGTATTGGGAGATTTCCTAAATCTTGGTACTAGATTTCCAGGTGACATCCACCTCATTAACTCTACTAGACAAGAACAAGCCTTTTCAGAACATGTAGAAGAATGTCTTAATTCAGTATATCAGGTTTTTTCCATATTGGTTCGGGTAGTCTCTCGCAAATTTTTAGTCTACTGTTTTATATAGAGAAATTCTTAAGCAACCATTCTTTTTGCAATGAAGAGGTATCCTTACAATGACTCAGTATTTTTCCTACAATAAAGCAACATGGCAGCTATGATTTCAGCTGCTATCTATTCGCTGCTTTACAGCACACTCAAGCTCAATCATGATTGCAGGCAATGTGTGACTTCTTCCTCCTGTGACATAGGCAGTTTTCCTGGCAAACAGACAAAAGTAGAAGTGAATTAAAGATCATTGACTGCCCATGTATATTGGACATATTTGTAAGGTGGACATGACATTTGATTGGTAGTCACTGCAAAGTCTTGTTCGGCCACCTTCGATTCCAAGAATACTAATGCTATCTCAGTGTTGATGTGGATTTTGTCAGTTATATTCACTTGTCCCTCAAAGAAAGCACTATATTGTCTTCCTTTGTCAGGATGTGGATTGGTAAATGGGCCCAAGGCATAAGATCTGTCATTTTCTAACCAAAAGTAGAAGGGATACTTGGAACTAAGACACTAAGCTTGTCTGTTCTTAACACAAGAGAGGATAACTTAAATCAGTAGGCAAGTCTGTCCTCATGTAATTTGAGTCTTTTCTCAAAACCTAGGACTTTATTTCCTGCCTGCATCTGCTATTTACATACAGTGTGCTGTACTTGGCTGCAGTTACAATCTCTACCTCTATTTCCAGAAAGTAGATTTGTAAAATTATCCAAGAGCATTTTCTCAAACTTTCTCAGACAGAGACTAAAAGGGTGTCTTAAGTCCACAGTTCCAAGCCTCTTCATTGGGAACGAATGTTGCCTGAAGTCCTTGTCTTAAAGCAAAAGCCTACTGAAGGGAAGAAAAAAATAAATCGAGACTGTAGAAATCTTAAGCAAGTCTGAACCTCCTAAAAGGACATAGTTAAAGCGTAGCCCAAAACGTCAAGACAATCCAATTGGTAACAATGTCTAGCCTCAAGACCTAGGCCCAGAAACATCCAGCCTGGCCCTTGTTACCTGAAACTCTTTTGGACACCTTGGCCTATAGAACCAAGCTGTCATTTCCTTAGGAGGAAGAAGAATGGAAAACTTGAGGTAGACATTCAAGACTGTACTCCCTTGAAAGCATTTACAATAGAAATTGGGTGATGGGACCAACCTTGTGTTATCATAACAATACATTCAGCACAACCTGGTCCCACATCACCAATTTTCCTTTTAGACAATTTTAAAAAGGTGACCATACCTTGTAGCACCAAGCCTTTCTTCTGGTAAGAGAAGGTAGTGTGGGCCTAAGAAACCTTGCCAAAGCCTGAAGTGTTCTTTCAAAAACTTGATTGAGGAGCTTGGAATCACAACCAAGTATTGCTTCTAATTCTTGGAAGTAGAGTGGACACCTTGGCCCCCAGAATCTAGCCTAACTTTACATAATGAATCTTTCAATAGAAGACCTGGCAAATGGTCACAAGACATTCTTAGTAGACAAAGAAGATTCGTTGGAAGTCCGCGGCCTAGGAGTCAGTCCTCTACTGGAACAGGAATAATTGAGTGGACGTTTGGAAACACAAAATCACGCCAATGTCATATATAAGATAAACTCATTTGCAGAATGATTCATGTTCTGATCTGGTTCACAATATGAATTAAAGTGATAACATACAGCCACAAGAACAAGACTGGTCACTTGGTAGATATCTGATTAGTGCGCAGTAATACTTAATCCCAATGTGAATTCCACCAGTTTTTTACTTGACCTCTGTGTGATTTTCTCATGATTTCTAAGTGATTTTCAGGTGATTTCCACTTTAGTTCTCTTCCCCTATTTTCAAACAAGTGTTTTCAAAACTTGTCCCATAAACTCTTATTTTCAATACTCAGCACTGCGTCATTGGCCTTTCAGCAATTCCTTGTCTTTAGTAGTGGCTAAAGACTGGCATAAAAGAATAGTGCAGAGTCCCCTATGAAGCTGTTAAGAGTTATACTCACAATGACTCAGCATTTTTGCTATACTACAGAAAATGGCGCTTACAATGTATACTGCTCGTAAGTAGCTTCGTCAACCAGAGTCAGCCTCCAAATATCATCAATGCAGTTAATGTTTGACAGCAGCTTCCAATGTGTTCATGCAGGTTGCCTGACCACAGATGAAACCTAAGGCCAGTTATCTAATAAGAATTATTTGTTAACCTATGCTGATGTCCTCAATCGAACATTCTCATGCAGCTGTGACGTTTCGCTAAAAGTGCTATTAGGTGGCTATGTTACACAGACACTATCATTTTCCCAGTGGTTATCTAAATTTTACCAAGGTTTGGAGAAAGGTAACTCAAAACTGAGCGTCACACCATCAACCCAATATCATGTGACTGTGTGCAATTCCCTCAGACCTGTCTCTTGACGGTCACGTGAATCTCGCAGGGAAGCCTCGTGAGTACCGGGAGACTCTCTAATTCTTGTTACAAGATTTCCAGACAACTGCCACCTCACTTTCCTCTGCTAGGGCACAATCAGCCCCTTCAGAACACGTTGATGAAACAGCCTCAATGTCAATATCTCAGATTTCTTTCCTTGGTAGTTAATCCACTCCTCATAATTTGTAGTCTGAGGTTTGGTATAGAGAAATTCTGAGGTAGCCGTTTTTTTCTGTCATCAAGTGGTATCTTCACAATGACAGCATTTTTCCTACTATACAAAAATATAGTGGCTATTGTTTCCACCACTATCCAGTCACACTGCCTCACAGCACGCTCAGACTCAATGATCAATGCCGCCAATGTGTGACTGTTGCCTCCACGAACATAAGGCAGTTTTGCTCACAAACAAAATTAGAAGTGAATTAAAGATCATTGACTGTCCACATGTACTGTTGACTTCAAATTAGATTTGTAATGCGGACTTGACATTCAATTGGAGGTAAGTATGAAGTCTGTCTCGGCTAACTTCTGTTCATGCATACTAATGATTTCTCAGTGTTGATGTGAATTTTCTAGTTATATGCACTTGTCCCTTCAAACAAAGCACTACATCATCTTCCCTTGTGAGGATGTGGATTGGCACAAGGCCTGTCTTTTCCTAACAAAAAGTAGAAGGGAGACTGTGAACTGAGGCACTAAGCCTGTCCTATTGAATACTAGTATAGTAGATAGGATCATTTAAACCACAGGGTAAGTCAGCCCTAAGTTAATTTGAGTCTCATCTCAAAACCTAGGACCTTGTCTCCTCCCTGCATTTCTTATCATGCTCAAGAGGGCTGTTCATGTTTGCAGTTACAATCTAGATCTAGGAAGTAGATTTGAGAATTAGCCAAGAGCATTTCTTACAACTTTCTTTGACATAGACTGAATAGGTGGTGTAAGCCCACAGTTTGAAGCCTATTTTTTTGTGAACAAATTTTGCCTGAAGTCCTTGTCTCCAAACAAAAACCTTAATGGAAGAAAAAATAAAATGGAGAGTGTGAAAGTCTTAACCAAGCCTGATTTTCCTTAAAGGACATAGTTAAAGACCAGCCCCACATGTCAAAATCATCCAATTGATAACAATATCCATTCTGAAGACCTAAGACCACAAACATCCAGCTTGACCCCTGCAGCCTGAAACTCTTTAGGACACCTTGGCCAATAGAATCAAGCTGTTATGTCCTAGAAGGAGGAAGAATGGAGGATTCAGTGCAGGGTTCCAAGACTGTTCTCCCTTGAAGATATTTATGATAGAAATTGGACCAAAAACTCGAACCTGTATCATCGTAACAGTGCATTCAGCACAAACTAGTTCCATGTCACCAATTTTCCTTTTAGACAGTTTTTGAAAGGTGAACGTACCTTACAGCACCAAGCCTTTTCTCTGGTAATAGAACATCATTTGAGCACTAAGAATCCTGGATCAAAGCCTGAACTGTTTTTCAGTTACTTGATTGAAAAGCCTGAAAGCATGACCAAGCATTGCTTTTATTTTCAGGAAGTAGAGTGGAGACATTTGCACACATAAATGGCTAACTTTACTTAAGAAATCTTTAGACAGAGGATGTGGCACCCAGTCACAAGAACTTCCTGGCAGGAAAAAATGTCAATGGAAGTCCATGACCCAGGACCCAGTCATCTGACAAAACCAGGGTGAGTTCTGTGGATGCTTGAATACATAATACCATGCCAATATCATTTACAGGGTACGTTCAAGTGCAAAATATTTCACAAACTGAAGCCTGACTCATTGTAAATGGTAAGGTGAAAATCTATGGCAACAGCAATAAGACTAGTCACCTGGAAGACAACAGATCCTGCAGGGTCTTCCTTTACCCCCACATGAATCCCTCCAGGCATCACTGGACCGAACATGTAATTCTGTGGTAATTACAACGTGATTTTTCAGGTGACTTCCACCTTATAGCTCTTCCTCTATCTGCAAACATGTGTTTTCAAAACACATCTCATACTCTTATTTATTTTCAATATTTCAGCATCGAATCATTGGCCTTTAAGTAATTTCTCGAGAGTAGTAGCCTAAGGTTTATCTTCAAGAACAGCGTGGATCTCTCACCAGAACCATTAAGGGTTATGCTCTCAATGACTCAGCATTTCTGCTACAATATAGCATAATGGTGCTTAGAAATTCCACCGCTCAAAGGTAGCTTTGTCATTCAGACTCAGCCTCAAAATTCAAAATGGTTAATGTGTGACCCCTGCTCCAGTTGTATACAAGAAACTTGCCTGACTTGAGATGAAATCTCAGGGCAGTTACCAAATGTCAAGTGTGTGTTTGACCGTGCCACTGTCCTCAAACAAGTCTTTTCATGCAGACATGAGCTTTCAATTGAAGGGCTATTAGGTGGCTATGTTACACAGGTAATCTTATTTTCTCAGTGCATATGTGAATTTCACCAAGGAATACTAAAAAGTAACACAAAAATGAGCACCATAAAATCACCCCAATTTCATGTGATTTTCATGTACTGTCCTCAGGCCAGTCACTTCCAAGTCACATGAATCACACGGAAATCCTTGTGAGTAACGTGAGATTCCCTAATCTTGGTACTAGATTTCCAAGCAACTTCTACCTCATTACCTCTGCTAGGCTAATACAAGCCTTTTAGGACACAATGAAGTAACTGCCTCAGTGTCAGAATCTCAGCTTTTTTTTCATATTGGTTAAGCCAGTCTCTAGCAGATTTTTAGTCTGTGTTTTGATATACTCAAATTCTTAAGCAGCCATTCTTTTGCAATGAAGAGGTATCCATATAGTGACTCAGCATTTTTTTTAAAATAAAGCAATGTGGCAAGTATGATTCAACCTCTACCCATTCACTTCTTCAAGGCACACTCATGCTCAAATATGAACACAGCCAATGTGCAACTTCTGCCTCCACTGACATAGGTAGGTTTCCTGACAGACAGACAAAATTAGAGACAAATTAAAGATCATTTACTGTCCGCATGTAACATTGACCTTGCATAAGATTTGGAATGTGTACATGACATTCGATTGGAGGTAAGTATGAAATCTATCTTGGCTACCTTCCGTTGCAAGTACACTAATGATTTCTCGCTGTTGACGTGAATTTTCTCAGTGACATGCACTTGTCACTTCAAGAAAGCACTACATCATCTTCCCTTGTGAGGATGTGGATTGGTGACATGAGCCCAAGGCACAAGACTTGTCTTTTCCTAACAAAAGTAGAAGGGAGACTGAGAACCAAGGAAGTAAGCCTGTCCTCTTTGAAAAGAAGTAGAGAAGATAACAAACCAAAGGGCACTACTGTCTTCATGTAATGTGAGACTTATATTGAAACCTAAGACCTTGTCTCCTGCCTGCATTTCCTATTGGGATCCAGTGTGCTATCCTTGGATGCAGTTACAATCTCTACCTCTATTTCAAGAAAGTAGATTTGAGAAATTAGCCCAGAGCATTTTTTTCTGACTATCTCTGACATAGACTGAAATGGTGGCATAAACCCACAGTTCCAAGCCTGTTCTCTGTGAACAAATGTTGCCTGAAGTCGTTGTTTCAAAACAAAAGCATGCCTTAGAGAAGGATAAATAAAACAGAGACTGTGGAAATCTGAACCAAGCCTGGAGCTCCTAAAAGGTCATAGTTAAAGCCCAGGCCCACATCGTCAAGACCATCCAATTGGTAACAATGTCCAGCCTCAAGACTTAGGCCCACAAACATCCAACCTGACCCTTTTTTTTTCCTGAAAATCTTGTGGCCACCTGGGCTGAAATAACCAAGCTTTCATCTCCTAGGAAGAGGAAGAATAGAGGACCCTGTGAATGCCTCCAAGACTGTCCTACCTTGAAAGCATTTAAGATAGTATTTGGGCAAATGGCACCAACTCTGTGTCATTCTAACAGTACATTCAGCACAACCTGGTCCACGTCACCAATTTTCCTTTGCAGCCCTGGCTCAAAGCAAAAGCCTTTCTTATGTAAGAAAAAATAAAATAGATACTGTGGAAATCTGATCCAAGCCTGGTCCACCCAAAAGGAAGCAGTTAAACTCACGGCCACTATGTCGAGATCATTCAATTGGTAACAATATCCAGTCTGAAGACATATGTACACAAACATCCAGCCTGGCTCTTGCTACCTGAAACTACTGTGGACACCTTGTCCTACAAAATCAAGCTGTCATCTCCTAGAATGAGGAAGAATGGAGGAATCAGTGCATGGTCCCAACACTGTCTTTCCTTGAAAGTATTGATGATAGAAATTGGAACGAAGAAACCAACTTGTGTCATCATTACAGTCCATTCAGCACAAACTGGTTCCATGTCACCAATTTTCCTTTTACACAATTATTGAAATGTGACCATACCTTACAGCATCAAGCCTCTCCCCTAGTAAGAGAACATAGTGTGGGCACTAAAACACCTGGATCAAAACCTAAACTGCTTTATAAGTTACTCAGTTGAAAGGCCCGGAAGCACAGCTAATCATTGCATTTATTTCCAGAAAGCAGATTGGAGACTTTGGCTCACAGAATATAGCCTAACTTTACTGAACATATCTATAGATAGAGTACATGGCACATGGTCACAAGACCTTCTTGGTAGGAAAAATGTTAGTGGAAGTCCATGGCCCAGGACCCTGTCCTCTGCCGGAACTAGGATAATTTGTCTGGACATTTAAATACACAACAGCATGCTGGTCTCAATTACAGGGTATGATTGAGTGCAAAATATTGTACAAACTGAAGCCTGATTCATTGTAAGTGGTAAGGTGAAAATCTACAACCACAGCAACAAGACTCATCACATGGTAGACACTACATGACTGCATGGTCTTTTGTGATCCCCACGTGAATCCCTCCAGGTATTCACTTGAACTCCATGTAATTCCTTGGTGATTAATACCTGATTTTCAGGTGCCTTCAACTTTATTCCTCATCTCCTATAACAATCTTCCAATCGAATGTCATGTCATCATTACAAATCTCATTTGAAAACAACGGTATATGTGGGTACTCAGTGATCTTTACTTCACTTCCAGTTTTGTCTGTTTTTCAGGAAAGCAGCCTTTGTTCATGGAGGCAACAGTCGCACATTGGCGGCCTTGATAATTGAGCTCAGTGTGCTGTAAGGCAGCAACTGGATAGTGGTGGAAAAGTAACTGCCATATTCTGTATTGTAGGAAAAATTCTGAATCACTGTGAGGATACCACTTGATGGTAGAAAAAAATGGCTGCCTCAGAATTCCTCTATACCAAACCTCAGACTATAAATTCTGAGAGGGACTGGCTTAACCATAAAAGAAGAAAAACTGCGATATTGACGTTGAGACCCTTCCATCAATGTGTTCTGAACAGGCTTGTTTTAGCCTAGCAGAGGAAAGTGAGGTGGAAGTCACCTGGAAATCACAAGAATTAGGGAATTACGAGTCTTCACTGAGGGATTTACGTGACCTTCAAGACACAGGCCATAGGGCATCACAGGGAATCATATGATATTGGATTGATGGTGTGGCTCTCAGTTTTGAGTTACCCTTCTCCATTTCTTGGTAAAATTTAGATAACCCACTGAGAAAAGATAGTGTCTATGGAACATAGCCACCTAATGGCCCTTCATCAAAAAGTCATGTCTGCCGGAAAAGGATCGCTTGTGGACGGTGGCATAGGTTAACAGGCAATTGTTGTTAGATAACTGGCTTTAGGTTTCACCTGTGGTCAGGCAACCTGCTGGAACACAATGTTAGCTACTGTAGAACATTAACTGCATTGATATTTGGAGGCTGAGTCTGCTTGATGAAGATACCTTAAAGCTGTGTAAGATGTTAGCAAAATTTTGCTGTATTATAGCAAAAATGCTGAGTAATTGTGAGTATCACTCTGAACACTTTCATGTGAAACTCCCACACTATATTTTATGTGGACTTTGGACACTACTGTTGACAGGGAATTGCTTAAATGCTACTGCCTCAATGCCAATATTGAAAATAGGGTTTATAGGATGAGGTTTGAAAACACTTGTTTGAAAATAAGGGAAGAGGAATAGGTTGGAAATGACCTGAAAATCACTTAGAAATCACAAGTAAATCACCTGGTGGATTTCACATGGGGATATAGGAATACTTCGTCCTTATCTGGTAGCTACCAAGTGACCAGTCTTGTTGCTATGGCCTTAGGTTTTCACTCTTCTTTGTAGAATGAACCAGGATTCAGAGCATGAATTGTATTGCATTCAAATTTACCTTATATATGATATTGGCATGATGTTGTGTTTTCAAACATCCACCCAACTTACCTCAGTTCCAGCAGAGGACTGCATCCTAACCCATGGACATCCAATGACTTTTCCTTTTCTACCAAGAATGCCTTGTGACCATTTGCCATGTCCTCTATGTAATGATTCATTAGTAAACTTAGGCTAAATTATGTGGGACAAGTTCTACACTATACATCCTAAAAATAGTAGCAATACTTCATAGTGATTCCAAGCACCCCAGTCTAGTTTTTTAAAGAATAGTCTGGGCTTTGGCCAGGTTTCTTAGTGCCCTCACTACCTTCTCTTACCAGAAGAAAGGCTTGGGGCTGTGAGCTATGGTCACCTTTCCATAATTCTCTAAAAGGAAAATTGGTGCTGTGGGACCAGGTTGTGCTGAATGTACTGTTATGAAGACACAGGGTTGGTCCCATCGGCACAAATTCTATCATAAATGCTTTCAAGGGAGTACAGTCTAAGAGGTGTGCAAGAGTTCTTCATTCTTCCTCCTCCTAGGGGATGACAACTTGGTTCTATATGCTAAGGTATCCAAAAGAGTTTCAGGTAACAACAGTCAGGCTGGATGTTTGTGGGCCTAGGCCTTGAGACTGGACATTGTTACTTATTGGATGGTTTTAATGTTGTGGGCCATGCTTTAAGTATGTATTTTTAGGAGGTCATGGCTTGATTCTGATTTCTACAGTCTTATATTATTTTTTTCTTTTCTAAAGAAGGCTTTTGTTTTGAGACAAAGACTTCAGGCAACGTTTGTTCTCAGAAAACAGCCTTGGAATTATGGTTTAGGAAACCCTTTCAGTCTATCTCAGAGAAACTTGGCAGAAATGCTCTGGGTTAATTTTTCAAATCTACCTTTTTGAAATAGATATAAGAATATTAATTGCAACCAAGGGCAGCACACTGGATCCCAAAAGGAAATAGAGGCAGTAAGCAAGGTTCTAGGTTTCGAGATAAGACTCAAATTACATGAGGACAGACTTTCCCAGTTGTTTAAGATGTCCTATCAACTAGTGTTCAGAGAAGATAGGCTTAGTGCCTTGCTTCCCAGTCTCCTTTCTGTTCTTTGTTAGGAAAAGACAGACCTTGTGCCTTGAGCCCATGTCACCAATCCTTATCCTCACAAGGAGGAATATGTAGTTCTCTCTTTGTAGTAAAAAGTGCATATCACTGAGAAAATTCACATCAACACTGAGAAGTCATTAGTCTACGCGGAGCAGAAGGTACCCAAGATAGCCTACTATTCTCCAATTGAATGTCATGTCTACATTACAAATCTAATTTGAAGTGAATAGTATTCAATGATCTTTAATTTGCCTCTTGTTTGGTCTGTTTGTCAGGAAAAATGCCTTATGTTCGTGGAGGTAAGGGTTGCATAATGGCGGCGTTGATCATTGCGCCTCAGTGTGCTGTGAGGCACTGACCGGATAGTGGTGGAAACAATAGCCGCCATTTTTCTGTGTTGTAGAAAAAATTCTGAATCATTGTGAGAATACTACTTGATGGCAGAAAGTACAGCTGCCCCAGAATTTCTCTCTAGCAAAACTCAGACTAAAATTCTGCAAGATACTGGCTTAACCAATATGGAAAAAAGTTGAGATTCTGACCTTAAGGCAGTTTCTTCAAAGTTCTGAAAAGGCTTATATTAGCCTAGCAAAGTTAATGAGGTAGAAGTCACCTGCAAATTTTGTATCAAGAATGTGGGAATCTCGAAATAGTCATGAGGCTTTCCAGTGGAATTCTCATGACCAGGAAGAGACCGGCCTGAGGGTAACACATGGAAATCACGTGAAATTTGGGTGATGGTATGGCACTCACCTCGTGTAACCCTTCTACTTTCTTTGGTAAAATTCAATAAGTACTGAGAAAATGAGATTACTTGTGTACCATAGCCACCTAACAGCACTTCAATTGAAAGGTTATGTCTGATGAGAAGATTTGCTTGAGGTCAGCAGCATAGGTTAACACACGTTTGTTGTTAGGTAATTGCACTGAGGTTTTGTCTCTGGTCAAGCAATCTGCCTGTATACAATGGGAGAAGCGTAGAAAATTAAAGATTGAGTTGAGTCTGAATGACAAAGCTATCTTAGAGCATTGGAAACTTAAAGCACCATTATGCTGTATTGTAGCAGAAATGCTGAGTCATTGTGATCATAACCCTTAATGGTTCTGGTGGGAGATTCGTGCTGCTCTTGAAGATGAACCTTCTGTCAAGAAGAAATTTCTTAAAGGCCAAAGACTCAATGATGAATATTGAAAATAAGAGTTTATGAGATGAGTTTTGAAAACACTTGTTTGAAAATAGGGGAAGAGAAATAAGGTGGAAATCACCTAAAAATAACTTAGAAACCACTAGGGAATTATGTGGAGCTCAAGTAAACACCTGGTGTAATTCACATGGGGTTCAAGGAATACCCCACACTAATCTGATACATATGAAGTAACCAGTCTTGTTGCTGTGGCCTTAAGTTTTCACTTTATTTGGTAGAATGAGCCAGACTTTAGTGCATGAATCATATTGCAAATGAGTTTACCTTGTATATAAGATTAGCCTGATATTGTGTTTTCAAACGTCCACCCAACTTAACTTAGTTTCAGTAGTGGACTGCCTATTAGGCCATGGACTCCAACTACTATTCTTCTAATACCAAGATGTCTTGTGACCATTTGCCAAGTCCTCTACCTAAAGATTTGTTATGTAAAGTTAGGCTAGATTCTGCAGGCAAAGGTCTTCACTAAACTTTCAAGAAACAGGAACAATACTGAATTGTCATTCCAAACTCCCCAATTGAGTGTTTTAAAGAACAGTCCAGGCTTTGGCTAGATTTCTAAGTGCCCACACTACCTTCTCTTGCCATAAGAAAGGCTTGATGCTGCAAGGTATGGTCACCTTTCAATGACTGTCTAAAAGAAAAAATTGGTGATGTGGGACCATATTACGCTGAATGTACTGTTAGGATGACACAGAGTTGGTGCCATTGGTGCAATTTCTATCATAAATGCTTTCAAGGGAACACATACTCAGAGGCGTGCACCGAGTCCTCCATTCTTCCTCCTCCAATGAGATGATAACTTGGTTTTAAAGGCCCAGGTGTGCACAAGAGTTTCAGGTATCAAGGGCCAGGCTGGATGTTTCTGGACCTAGGTTTTGAGGCTAGATATTATTACCAATTGGATGGTCTTGACATTGTGGTCCTGGGCTTTAACCATGTCCTTTTAGGAGGTCCAGATTTGGTTCAGATTTCCACAGCCTCCATTTATTTTTTCTTCCCTGAAAAGGCTTTTGCTTTGAGCCAGAGCTCCAGGCACCATTTGTTCATGGAAAACTGGCTTAGAACTTGGGTTTACGATACCATTTCAATATATGTCGAATAAAGTCAAAAGAAACGCTTCTGGCTAATTTCTCAGACCTACTTCCTCAGGAATTGGAATTGCAAAACCAAGGCCAGCACTCTGATTTTTAATAGAAAATATAGGCAAGAGGTTTCTAGATAAGACTCAAATTACATGAGGACAATCTTGCCCTTTGGATTAAGTTCTCCTATCTACTCATTTTAGAGAGGGCAGACTTAATGCTTTGGGTCCCAGGCTCCCTTCTAATTTCTGTTAGGAAGAGACAGGTCTTGTGCTTTGGGCCAGTGTCTCCAATCCATATTCTCACAAGGGAGATTGATATTATGCTCCCTTTGTAGTGACAAGTGCATATCTCTGACAAAATTCACATAAAAAAATGAGAAGTTATTAATCTACGTGGAGCAGAAGGTGGCAGAGACAGCTTCCTAACAGTTTCCAATCAAATATTGTGTCCACATTATAAATCTTATTTAAAGTTAACAGTATACTGGGCAGCCAATGATCTTTAATTTGCCTCTAGTTTTTCTGTTTGTCTGGTGCTGCCTTCTGTTTGCTTAGGTAACTGTTGCACATTGGCATATTATTAATTGAGCCTGAGTGTGCTCTGAGGCAGCGACTGGATGGTGGTGGAAAAAATAGCCGCCATTTTTCTGTATTGTAGGAAAATGCTGAGTCATTGTGAGGATACCACTTGATGGCTGAAAAAACGGCTGCCACAGAATTTTTCTATATCAAACTTCAGAGTCCAAATTCTGAGAGAGACTGGCTTAACATCCAAGGAAAGAAAACTTGATATTGACATTGAGGCTGTTCCATCAAAGTGTTCTGAAGAGGCTCGTTTTAGACTAGCAGAAGAAATTGAGGTGGAAGTTGCCTGGAAATTTTGTACCAAGACTTAGGGAATCCCTTGATACTCACAAGGTTTTCCCATGGAATTCACCTGAACAGAAAGGGACTGGTCTGATGGCAACACACAAAAATCACGTGAAATGGGGTGATGGTGTGGCACTCACTTTTGTTTTACCCTTTTATATTCCTTAGTAAAATTCAAATAAGCACTGAAAAAATAAGACTATCTTTGTAACATAGCCCCTAACAGCCCTTCAGTCGAAAGCTCAAGTCTCTATGAGAAGACTTGCTTGAGTACAGTGGCATAGTAACACACACTTGTCGGTAGGTAACTATCCTGAGGTTTCAACTCTGCTCAGGTAACCTGCTTGTATACAATGGAAGTAGCGGTCACACATTAACCATGGTGAAATTTAGAGACACTGAATGATGAAACTACCTTAGAGTGGTGAAACTCTAAGTGCCATTATGCTGTATGTAGAGAAATGCTGGTCACTGTGAGAATAACTTTAATTGGTTCTGGTGGAAGATCCATGCTGTTCTTGAAAATGAACCTCAGGCTACTACTGTCGAGAAGAAATTGCTTAAAGGCCAATGACTCAATGGTGAAATATTGAAAATAAGGGTTTATGAGATGTGTTTTGAAAACACTTGTTTGAGGAAGAGAACTTAGTGCAAATAGCAAGCTGTCCTCATGTAATTTGAGTCATATCTAGATACCCATGACCTTGTCTTTTGCCTCTTTTTCCTATTAGTAACCAGGGTGCTGACCTTGGTTTCTCAACAGTAGTGCCTGAAGTTCACCTTCAAGAATACCATGGATCTCCCACCAGAACCGTTAAGGGTTCTGCTCACAATGACTCCAGCATTTCTGCTAAAATACAACATAATGGCGCTTAGATTTACCACCGCTCTAAGGTAGCTTGGTCATTCAAACTCTGCCCCTGCATTTCAATGAGGTTAATGTGTGACCGTTGCTTAACTGTACACGAGCAAATTGCTGACTTGAGAGGAATCCTCACATGTGTTAGCCTTGCCACCGTCCTCAAGCTAATCTTTTCATGCAGACATGAGGTTTCAACTGCAGGGCTGTTGTTAGGTGACTATGTTACACAGGTAATCTTATTTTCTCAGTGCCTATGTGAATTTCACCAAGGAATGTAGAAGGGTAACTCAAATGGGAGCGCCACACCATCACCCCAGTTTTACATGATTTTCATGTGTTTGCTTTCAGGCCAGTCTCTTCCTGGTCACCTGAATCCTGCAGGAAAGTCTCATAAGTATCCTGAGATTTCCTAATTCTTTATACAAGATTTCCAGGGGACTTGCACCTCATTATTTCTTCTAGGATAATACAAGCCTTTTAAAAACATGTTGAAGAAATTGCCTGAATGTCCGTTTCTCAGCTTTTTATTCATAGTGGCTTAGCCAGTGTCTCACAAATTTTTAGTCTCTGGTTTGATATAAATAAATTTTTAAGTAGCCATTCTTTTTTTTTGCAATGAAGAGGCAACCTCACAATGACTCAGCATTTCTCCTATAATAAAGCAATATGGCAGCTATGATTTCAATCACTATTCATTCTCTTACTGACAGCACATTCAGGCTCAATTACAAACCCAGCAATGTACAACTTCTGCCTCCACTGACATAGGCAGTTTTTCTGACAAACAGACAAAAGTAGAGGCAAATTAAAGATCATTGACTCCCACATATACTGTTGACCTCACATACAATTTGGAATATGCACATGACGTATGATTGGAGGTCAATATGAAGTCTGTCTCTCCTACTTTCTGTTCCACACATACTAATGATTTCTCAGTTTTTATGTGAATTTTCTCAGTGATATGCACTCGTCACTTCATAGAAAGCACTACATCATCTTCCCTTGTGAGTATTTGGACTGGCAACATAGGCCCAAGGCACAAAGCCTTTCTTTTCCTAACAAAAAGTACAAGGGAAATAAGGAAACAAGTCATTAAGCCTATGCTCTCTGAAAGCTAGTAGATAGGATAGCTTAAACCACAGGGCATGTCTGTCGTCATGAAAGTTAGGTCTTTTCTCGAACCTAGGACCCTGTCTCCTGCCTGCATTTCTCTTTGGGATCCACTGTGCTATCTTTGGTTGCATTTACAATCCCTACCTCTACTTCCAGAAAGTAGATTTGAAAAAGCCCAGAGCATTTCTTTACTCTTTCTCCATAATAGACTGAAATGATGGCCTAAACCCACATCTCTAATTCTGTTCTCTGTGAACAAATGTTGCCTGAAAAACTTGTCTCAAAGCAAAAGCCTTTGTAGAGAAGAACCAATAAAATGGAGACTTTGGAAATCTAAAGGGAGCCTGGGAATCCTATAAAGACATAGTTAAAATTCAGGCCCTCAAAGTCAAGACCCTCCAACTGGTAACAATGTCCAGTCTAAAGACCTAGACCCACAAAGATCCAGCCTGGCTCTTTTTTCCTAAAACTCTCGTTAACACCTTGGCCTATAGAAACAAGCTGTCATCTCCTAGAAGAGGAAGAATGGAGAACTTAGTGCACACCTCCAAGACTGTAGTCTTCTGAAAGCATTTACTATAGAAATTGGGCCACTGGCACCAACCCTGTGTCATCATAATAGTACATTCAGCACAAACTGGTCCCACGTCACCCATTTTCCTTTTAGACAATTATTGAAAGGTGACCTTAGCTTGCAGCACCAAGCCTTTCTTCTGGTAAGAGACGTAGTTTGGTAATTAAGAAATCTGGCCAAAACCTGGACTGTTCCATAAAAATCTCGATTGAGGAGCTTGGAATCACAACCAAGTATTGCTCCGATTTCTAGGAAGTAGAGTAGAGACCTTGGCCCACAATATCTAGCCTAACTTTACATAACAAATCTTTAGGTAGAGAATTTGACAAACGGTCACAAGACATTCTTGGTAGGAAAAGAAAAGTCATTGGAAGTCCATGGCCTAGGAGTCAGTCCACTGCTAGAACAAGAGTAAGTTGGTGCGGCATGTTTGAAACACAACAGCACGTCAGTCTTATATAAGGTAAACTCGTTTGTAATACGATTCATGCTATGAAGCCTCGTTCATTCTACAAAGAGTGAAACCTATGTGCACAGTAACAAGAATGGTCACTTGGTAGATCCCAGGTTAATGTGGGGTATGCTTGATCCCCATGTGAATTTCACCAGGTTTTTACTTGATCTCCATGTGATTCTCCAGTGGTTTTGTGTGATTTTCAGGTGATTTACACCTTTTCCTCTTCCCCTATTTTCAAATAAGTATTTCAAATTCATCTCATAAAATCTTATTTTCAATATTCAGCATTGAGCCATTGGCTTTAAGCAATTCCCTGTTAACAGTAGTGTCCAAAGAGCTGCATAAAAGAAAATATGGGAGTCCAACATGAAGCTTTTCACAGTCATACTCACAACAACTCAGCATTTTTGCTATCATACAGCGAATGGGGTTTACAGTTTACACTGCTCTAAAGTAGCTTTGTCAAGCAGACTCAGCCTCCAATATTAACACAGTTAATGTTTACAGCAGCTTCCATTGTGTTCAGCAAGAATCCTGACCACAGATTAAACCTAAGGCCAGTTATATAACAACTACTGCTTGTTAACTTATGACCCCATTTTCAATCGATCCTTCTCATGCATGACATGACCTTTCGATTGAAGGGCTGTTAGGAGGCTATGTTTACACAGACACTGTAATTTTCTCAGTGGTCATTGAAATTTTATCAAGAAATGAGAAAGTTAACTCCAAAGTGAGCACCAAAACCATCAACCAATATCACGTGACTCCCTGTGTTGCCATCAGCCTATCCTTTGACGGTCACGTGAATCTACCATGGAAGCCTCATGAATATCGCGAAATTCCCTTATTCTTATGATGAGATTTTGAGGTGACTTCCACCTCACTTTCCTCTTCTGGGCTAAAATAAGGTTTTCAGAACACGTTGATGGAACAGCAGCAATGTCAATATCTAAGGTTTTTTCCTGGTGATTAGTCCATCTCAGAATTTGTAGTCTGAGGTTTGGTATAGGAAATTCTAAGGAAGCTGTTCATTCCACCATTAAGTGGTATCTTCAAAATGACTCAGAATTCTTCTATAATACGAAAAATGGTGGCTATTGTTTTCACCCCTACTCAGTCACTGCCTCACAGCACACTCAGGTTCAATTATCAATGCTGCCAATGTGTGACTGTTGTATACATAAATGTAAGGCAGTTTTTCTGACAATAGACAAACTAGAGGCAAAGTAAAGATCATTGATTGCCTGCATATACTGTTGCGTTCAAATTAGATTTGTAGAGGTGGACAAGATATTCAATTGCAGGATTGCTAGGAGGCTGGGTCAGCCACTTCGCTCCACAGTAGACTAATGACTTCTCAGTGAGGACGTGAGTTTTCTCAGTGATGTACACTTATCACTACAAAAGGAGCACTACATAATCCTCTTTGTGAGGATTAGTGAAGAAGCTCAAGGTACAAGGCCTGTCGTTCCTAACAAAAATTAGAAGGGAGACTGGAACCCAAAGCACTAAGCCTACTCTGAAAAGAAGTACATAAGAGAATTAATCCAAAAGGTAAAGCCATCCTCATGTAATTCAGTCTTATCTAGACACCTAAAACCTTGTCTCTTGTCTCTATTATCTTTTAGGAACCAGAGTGCTGACCTTGATTTTGCAGTTACTATCCCTACCCTTATTTTCAGAGGTAGATCTGAAATATAGCCCACAGGATTTCTTCTGACTTTCTTGGATACATATGAAATCGTGTGTAAGTGTAAGTTCCAGGCCTGTTTTCTGTGAAAGAATCTTGCCTGGAGGCCTGGCCCAAAGCAAAAGCCTTCTTTGGAAAAAAATAAAAAATAAAATGGAAACTGTGGAAATATGAACCAACACTGAACAACCTAAAAGTAAGCAGTTAAACTCAGAGCCACAACAGAAAGTTCATCCAGTTGGTAACTATATTCAGTCTGAAGACCTAAGCCCACAAACATCTAGCTGGCCCATGCTATCTGAAACTATTGTGGATACTTTGACTTATAGAATCAAGCTGTCATATCCCAGAAAAAGGAGGAATGGAGGACTCAGTGAATGGTTCCAAGACTGTGCTCCCTCTAAAATATTTCCTAACTCACCAACCTGTGTCAACATAACAGTACATTCAGCTCAAACTGATTTTAGGTCACTCATTTTCCATTTCTACAATTATTGAAAGGTGACCATATCTAACAGCACCAAGCCTTTCCTCTAGTAGTAAACATAGTTTGGGCACTAAGAAACCTGGATGAAAGCCTGAACTGTTTTGTAAGTTACTAGGTTGGGAAGCCTGGAAGCACAGCCAAGCATTGCTTTATTTCCTTGGTACACAGAATCTAGCCCAAGTTTACCTAATGGATCTTTAGACAGAGGACATTGGACATGGTTAGAAGACCTTTTTGTTAGGAAAAATGTCGGTGGAAGTCCATGATCTAGGACCCAGGCCTCTGACAGAACTATGGTAAGTTGTGTGGTCGTTTGAATACAAACACTATGCCTGCCTCATTTACAGGGTACACTAGAGTACAAAACATTTCACAAATTGAAACCTGATTCATTTTAAGAGGTAAGATGAAAACCTTCAACCACAGCAAGACTAGTCACCTGGTAGACACCAGATTCCTGCAAGATTGTCCTTGATCCCCACATGTAATTCTCTGGTGATTACTACATTATTTTCAGGTGAGTTCCACCTTATTCCTCTTCCCCATCCTGAAACAATTGTTTTTCAAAAACACGCCTCGTAAACAATTATTTTCCATATTTCACCATTGAGTCATTGGCCTTTAAGTAATTTCTTCTCGACAGTAGTAGCCTAAGGTTCACGTTAAGAATAGCGTGTATCTCCCACCAGAACCATTATGGGCTATGCTCACAATGACTGAGCATTTCTGCTATAATACAGCATAATGATGCTTAGAGTTTCCACCACTCTAAGGTAGCTTCATCATTAAGATTTATCCTCTAAATGTCAACATGCTTAATGTGTGACTTCTGCTCTCAATGTATACAAGCAGGTATCCGGACCAGAGGCAAAACCTCAGGACAGTTACCTAATGACAAGTGTGTGTTAACCTTTGCCGTCATCCTCAAGAAAGTCTTCTCATGCAGAAATTACCTTTCCATTGAAGGGCTATTACACATGCAGAAATTACCTTTCCATTGAAGGGCTATTACACAGGTAATCTTATATTCTCAGTGCTTATGTGAATTTTACCAAGGAATGCAGATGGATAACACAAAAGTGAGTGCCACACTGTCACCGCAATTTCACATGATTTTCTGATATTGCCCTCAGGCCAGTGCCTTCCTGGTCACGTTAACCTTATGGGAATGCCTCTTGGGAACCTTCAGATTTCCTAATTCTTGGCACAAAATTTCCAGGCAACTTCCACTTCAATACCTCTGCTAGGCTAATACAAACCTTTTTAGAGCATGAAGAAAATTCGATAATGTTAGTATTTCATCTTTTTTCCCATATTAGTTAAGCTAGTCTCTTGCAGATTTTTAGTCTGTGGTTTGATATAGAGAAATTATTAAGCAACCATTCTTTTTGCAATGAATAGGTAGCCTCACAAAGATTCAGCATTTTTCCTACAATAAAACATTATTGCAGCTGTGGTTTAATCTGCTATCCATTTGCTGCCTCACAGCACTCAATTTCAAATATCAATGCAGCCAATGTGCAACTTCTGCCTCCACTGACACAGGCAGTTTTCCTGACAAACAGACAAAAGAGAGGTGAATGAAAGATCATTGACTGCCTGCATATACCATTGACTTCACATACGATTTTAATGTGGGCATGACATTCAATTGGAGGTCAGAATGAAGCCTGTCTTGGCCATCTTCTGTTCCAGGCATACTAATAATTTCTCAGTGTTGAAGTGACTTTTCTCATTTAAAGGCAGTCGTAAATTCAAAGAAAGCACTACAATGTCTTCCCTTGTGAAGATGTGAATTGGTGATATAGGCCCAGGGCACAAGCCTGTAGAAGAGAGACTGGCAACCAAGGCCCTAAGTGTATGCTCTCTGAATAGGATAACTTACCACAGGGCAAAATCTGTCCTCATGTAATTTGAGTCTTATCTCAAAATCCAGGACCTTGTCTCCTACCTGCCTTTCTTATTGGGATCCAGTGTGTGGTCCTTTGTTGCAGTTATAATCTCTGCCTCTATTTCCAGAAGGTAGATTTGAGAAATTAGCCCAGAGCATTTCTTAGGACCGACTTTCTCCGATGTACACTGAAAGAGTGGCGTAAATCCACAGTTCCAAGCCTGATTTCTGTGAATAAATGTTAACTGAAGTCCTTTTCTCAGAGCAAAAACCTTCTTTAAGGAAGAAAAAATAAAACAGAGACTGTGGACTTCAGAAACAAGCCTGGATCTCCTAAAAGGATATAGTTAAAGCCCAGGCCCACAACATAAGGACCATCCAGTTGGGAACAATGTCCATCTCAAGTCCTATGCCACAAATATCCAGCTGGCTCTTGTTACCTGAAACCCTTGTGGACACTTTGGCCTAAGGAACCAAGGGGTCACCTCATAGGAGGAGGAAGAAAGGAGGACTCAGTGCACGTCTCCAAGAATGTATTCCCTTTAAAGCATTTACAATAGAAATTGGGTCGATGGCACTAACCCTGTGTCATCATAACTGTACATTCAGCACAACCTGGTCCCACATTACCAATTTTCCCTTTAGACATTTATTAAAAGGTAATCATAACTTGCAGCACCAAGCCTTTCTTCTGGTAAGAGAAGGTAATGTAGACACTAAAAACTGGTCAAACCTGGACTGTTCTTTAAAAAAATCGATTGGGGAGCTTGGAATCACATTTCTAGTAAGTAGAGTAGAGATCTAGGCCAAAGAACCCACCCATAATGAATATTTATGTAGAGGACTTAGCATAGCAAATGCACAAGACATTCTTGGTAAGAGAAGAAAAGTCGTTGGAAGTCCATGGCCTCAGAGGCACTCTTATGCTAGAACTGGGGTAAGTTGGGTGGATGTTTGAAAACAACATGATGCCAATCTCATACACCAATAAACTTGTCTACCATATGATTTATGCTCTGAAGTCTCGTTTATTCTACAAAGTAGAGTGAAAACCTGAGGCCAAGCAACAAGACTGGTCACTTGGTAGAAATCAGATTAGTGCTAGGTATTATTTGATCCTCATGTGAATTACAAAGTGTTTCCTTGATCTCCGTGTGATTCCCTAGTGATTTATAAGTGATTTTCAGGTGACTTCCAGCTTATTCCTCTTTCCCTATTTTCAAACAACTGTTTTCAGTACTTGTCTCATAAACTCTTATTTTCAATATTCAGCATTGAGTCATTGACCTTAAGCAATTCCCTGTAACAGTAGTGGCCAAAGGTCTGCATTAAAGAATAGTCTGAGAGTTCAACATAAAGGTGTTCAGAGTTACACTCACAATGATGCAGCAGTTTTGCTGCAATACAGCAAAACGGTGCTTATAGTTCACTCCACTCTAAAGTAGTTTCGTAAAGCAGACTCTGCCTCCAAATATCAACGCAGTTAATGTTCGACAGCAGCTGCCACTGTGTACAAGCAGGTTGCTTGACCAAGATGAAGCCAAAGGCAATATATCTAATAAGCATTGTCTGTTAACCTATGCACTGTCTTCAACAAACCTTGTCATGCAGACATGATCTTTCGATTAAAGGGCTGTTAGGTGGCTTTGCTCCACAGACACTAGCATTTTCTAATTGTTATCTAAATTTTACTAAAAAACGGAGAAGGGCAACTCAAAAGTGAGTGCCACACCATCAACCCAATATCACATGACTCTCTGTGATGCCCTCAGTCCTGTCTTTTGACAGTCATGAGATTCCTGCAGGGAAGCCTCATGATTATTGCAAGTTTGCCTAATTCTTGGTACGATATTTCTAGGCAACTTCCATATTAGGTTCCTCTGCTAGGCTAAGATGAGCCTCTACAGAACACACTGATGGAAGAACATCAATGTAAATATCTCAGTTTCTCTGCTTCATCATTAATCCGGTCCCTCTAGCAATTTGTAGTCTGAGGTTTGGTATAGAGAAATCTGAGGCAGCTGTTCTTTCCGCCATCAAGTGGTATCCTTACAATGACTCAGAATTTTTTCTACAATATAGAAAAATGGTGGCTATTGTATTCACCACTATCCAGTCAAAGCCTCACAGCACCACTCAGGCTCAATTATCAGCATCAATTATCAGTGACAATGTGCGACTTTGCCTCCACGGTCATAAGGCAGTTTTCCCGACAAACAGACAAACCTAGAGGCAAAGTAAAGATCATTGACTGCCCACATATATTGTTAAGTTCAAATCAGATTTGTAGGGTGGATGTGACATTCGATTGGAGGACAGTTATGAGGTTGTCTTCGGCCACTTTCTACTCCATGTAGATTAATGACTTCTCAGTGTCGATGTGAATTTTCTCATGATACACACTTGTCCTACAAAAGGAGCACTGCATCATCCTCCCATGTGAGAATATGGATTGGTGACACAATCCCAATGTACAAAGCCTGTCTTTCCTTAACAAAAAGTAGAAGGGAGACTGGGACCCAAAGCACTAAGCCTGTCCTCTCTAATAATAGGAAAATTTAATACAAAGAGCATGCTGGACCACATGTAATTTGAGTAATATCTAAAACCTAGGACCTTATATCTGGCCTCTTTTTCCTATTAGGAATGAGGATGCTGACCTAGTTTTGAAGTTCCAATCCCTACCCTATTTCCAGGAGGTATATCTGAGAAATTAGCTCACGGCATTTCTTCCAACTTTCTCCAACATAGACTGAATTTGTGGTGTAAGCCCATGTTCTAAAGCCAGTTTTCTGCAAAAAAAAAATGTTGCCTGGAGACATGGCTCAAAGCAAAAGCTTTCCTTATATAAAAAAAATGAAACAGATACTTTGGAAATCTGAACCAAGCCTGGACCACGTAAAAGGAAGTAGTTAAACTCAAGCCACAACATCAAGACCATCCAATTGGTAACAGTATTCAATTTGAAGACTGAGGCCCACAAACATCAAGCCTGGCTCCTGCTGTCTGCAACTATTGTAGACACCTTGGCCTACAGAATCAAGCTGTCATCTCCTAGAAGGAGGAAAATGGAGGACTCTCTCTGCACGGATCCAGGACTGTCCTCCCTTGAAGTATTTACGATAGAAAATAGGCCGAAGACACCAACTTGTGTCAACATAAAATACATTCAGCACAAAATGGTTCCACATCACAATTTTTCTTTTAGACAGTTATTGAAAGGTGCCTATACCTTACAGCGCCAAGCCTTTTCCATGGTAATAGAATATAGTTGGGCACTTAGAAACCTGGATTAAAGCCTGAACAATTTTGTAAATTACTCTATTGGAGAGCCTGGAGAGCCTGGAGGCACAGCCAAGGATTGCTTTTATTTTTAGGAAGTAGAGTGGAGACTTTGGCACACAGAATGTAGCTTAACTTTACTTAACAGATTCTTGGTTAGAGGACATGGCACACCGTCACAAGACCTTCTTGGTAGGAAAAATGTCAATGGAAGACCATGGCCCACAACCCAGTCCTTTGTCGGAACTAGGGTAAGTTGTTGGGACGTTTGAATATTCAACACCACGCCAATCTCATTTACAGGGTACAATCCAGTGCAAACAATTCACAAACTGAAGCTTGATTAATTGTAAGAGGTAAAGTAAAAACCTAAAGCCACTGTAATAAGACTAGTTACCTGGTAGACACCAGATTCCTGCAGAGTCTTCCTTGATCCCGACATGAATTCCTGCAGGTACTCACTTGACCTATATAATTCCCTGGTGATTACTATGTGATTTTCAGGTGACTTCCACTTTACTCCTCTTCCCCTATTACTGAAACATTTGTTTTCAAAACATGTCTCATAAACAGCATTCAATCATTGTCTTTTATTCAAATTCTTCTTGACGGTAGTAGCATTATGTTCACCTTCAAGAATAGGGTGGATCTCCCACCAGAACCCTTATGGATTATGCTCATCAGGACTCAGTATTTCTGCTACAATACAGCGTAATGACACTTAGAGTTTCCATCACTCTAAAGTAGCTTCGTCATTCAGACTCAGCCTCTAAATTACAACGTGGTGATGTGTGACCACTGGTTGCATTGTATACAAGCAGGTTGTGTGACTAGAGACGATACCTCAGGGCAGTCACCTAAGACAAGTTTTGGTTAGCCTATGCTGATCCTCAAGCAAGTCTTTTCATGCAGACATGATCTTTCTATTGAAGAGCTGTTAGGTGCTATGTTGCACTGGTAATCTTATTTTCTCAGTGCTTATTTGAATATTACAAGGAATGTTGAAGGGTACCACAAAAGTGAGTGCCACACCATCACCCCAATGTCATGTGATTTTTGTGTGTTGCCTTCAGGCCACGTTCTCTATCTAAAGATCTGTTCAGTAAAACTTAAGCTAGATTCTGTGTGCCAAGGTCTCCACTCTACTTCCTTGAAGTTTTATTCTATAGTCTAAGGTGTCCGCAATAGTTTCAGGTAGCAGGAACCAGGCTGGATGCTTGTGGGCCTAGGTCTTCACACTGGATATTGTTACTACTGGATGATCTTGACATTGTAGTACTGAGTTTAACTGCTTTCTTTTAGATGGTCCAGGCTTGGTTCAGATTTCCATAGTCTCCTTTTTATATTATCTTCCATAAAGAAGGCCTTTGCGCTGAGCCAGGTTTCCAGGCATCATTTGTTCACAGAAAACTTGTTTGGAACTTTGGTTTACAACACCATTTCAATCTATGTCGAAGAAAGTTGGAAGAAATGCAATGGGCTAATTTCTTAGATCTACTTCCTGGTAATATAATTTGAGATTGGAACTCCAAAACCAAGACCAGCACATTGGTTCCTACTAGGAAATAGAGGCAGGCGACAAGGTCCTAGGTTTTGAGATAAGACTCAGATTACATGAGGATAGGCCTGCTCTTTGGATTAAGTTCTTTTATCTATTTGTTTTTAGTGAGGACAGGCTTAGTGCTTTGCATCCTAGTCTCCCTTCTACTTTTTGTTGTAAAAGATAGGCCTTGTGCTTTGGGCCCATGTCACCTATCCATATTCTCACAAGTGAGGTTGATATTGTGTTCCCTTTGGTGTGATAAGTGCAAATCTCTAAGAAAATTCACATCAATAGTGAGAAGTCATTAGTCTATGTGGAGCAGAAGGTGGCCTCCTAATTGTCCTTTAATCGAATGCTGTGTCCATATTACAAACCTAATTTGAAGTCAACAGTATGTGCTGGAAGTCAATGACCTTTATGTCGCCTCTAGTTTTGTCTGTTTGTTAGGGAAACTGCCTTACGTTCGTGGAGGCAATAGTCGCACATTAGCAGTGTTGAACAATGAGCCTTGGTGTTCTGTGATTAAATTACTGGATAGTGCTGGAAACAATAGTTGACTTTTTTAGGTATTGTAGGAAGAATGCTGAGTCATTGTGAGGATACCACTTTATGGTGAACAGAACAGCTGCCTCAGAATTTCTCTATACCAAACTAAGACTACAAATTCTGAGAGGGACTGGTTTGACCTTCAAGGAAAGTAATCTGAGATATTGACATTGAAGCTGTTCCATCAAAGTGTTCTGAAGAAGCATATTTAGCCTAGCCAAGGATAGTGAGGTGGAAATTGCCTTGGAATATCATACTAAGAATTAGGAAATCTCGCAATATTCATGAGCCTCCCTGAGGGATTCACTTGAATGTCAAGAGACAGGCCTGAGGGCATCACAAGGAGTCACGTGATATTGTGCTGATGGTGTGGCGCTCACTTTTGAGTTACGGTTCTCCATTCCTTGGTAAAATTTAGGTAACCTTTGAGGAAACAATAGTGTCTGTGTAACATAGCCACCTAATGGCCCTTCAATCGAAAAGATATGTCTGCAGAAGAAGGTTCGCTTGAGGACTGTGGCATTGGTTAACAGACAATTGTTGTTAGTTAACTGGTCTTAGGTTTCACCTATACTCAGGCAACTTACTCAAATGCAAAGCAAGCTGCTGTGGAACATTAACTGCGTTGATATGAATTGAGTTTGCTTTACGAAGGTACTCTAGAGTGGTGTAAAGTATAAGTGCCATTTGCTGTATTATAGCAAAAATGCTGAATATTTTGAGAACAACTCTGAATGGTTTTTATATGGACTCCCTCACTATTCTTTTATGTGGACCCTTGGCCACTACTGTCAACAGAGAACTGATGAAACGCCAATGACTCAATGCTAAATATTGAAAATAAGAGTTCATGAGACAAGTTTTGAAAACACTTGTTTGAAAATAAGTGAAGAAGAATAAGGTAGAAATCACTTGAAAATCACTGGGAAATCTCAAGGGAATCATGGGGAGATCCAGTTAACACCTGGTGGAATTCACATGGAGATCAAGGAATACCCCACACTAATCTGGTATCTATCAAGTGACCAGTCTTCTTGCTGTGGCCATAGGTTTTCACTTTTCTTCATAGAATGAACCAGGATTCAGAGCATGAATAGTATTGCAATTTAGTTTACCTTATATATGAGATTGGCATGGTAGTATATTTTTCAAACGTCCACCAAACTTACTCTAGCTACAGCAGAGGAGTACCTCCTAGGCCATGGACTTCTAATGACTTTTCTTTTTCTATCAAGAATGTCTTGTGACCATTTGCCAAGTCCTCTACCTAAAGATTGTTATGTTAAAGTAAGAGGGTAGAGTCTGTGGAACAGGGTCTCTACTTCCTAAATAGGAGGAATACTTACTTGTGATTCCAAGCTGCACAATCGAATTTTTTAAAGAACTTTTGAGGCTTTGGCCAGGTTTCTTATTGCCCACAGTACCTTCTCTTACCAGAAGAAAGGTTTGGTTCTGCAAGATATGGTAACCTTTCAAAAATTGTCTAAAAAACAATATTGGTGATGTGAGACCAGATTGTGCCAAATGTACTGTTATGATGACACAGGGTTGATGCCTTCAGCCCATTGCCCATTTTCTATCATACATGCTTTCAAGAGAGGATAGTTTTGAAGGCGCACACCGAGTCTTCTACTCTTCCTCCTCATAGGAGTTGATAGCTTGGTTCTATAGGCCAATGTGTCCACAGAATTTCAGGTAACAAGTGCCATGCTGGATGTTTGTATGCGAATGGACGTTGTTACCTATTGAATACTCTTGACATTGTGGGTCTGGGCTTTAACTGTGTCCTTTTAGGAGGTTCAGGCTTGGTTCAGATTTTCACAGTCTCCATTTTATTTTTTCTTCCTTAAAGAAGGTTCTTGCTTTGAGACAAGGACTTCAGGCCACATTTGTTTACAGAGAATAAGATTGGAACTGTGGGCTTACACCACCCTTTCAGTCTATGTTGGAGAAAGTCATAAGAAAAGCTCTGGGCTAATTTCTGAAATTTTTTTCTACAAAAAGAAGTAGAGATTGAAACTGCAACCAAAACAACACACTGGATCCAAACAGGAAATGCAGGCAAGAGACAAGGTTCTAGGTTTCGAGATAAGACTCAAATTACATGAGGACAGACTTGCCCTGTGGTTTAAAATATCCTATTGACTACTTTTCAGAAGATTGGTTTAGTGCCTTGGTTCCCAGTCTCCCTTATACTTTTGGTTAGGAAAAGATAGCCTTGTGCCCGGGACCCATGTCACCAATCCACATCCTCACAAGGGAAGGTGATCTAGTGCTTTCTTTGAAATGACGGCAGCATATCATTGAGAAAATTCACAGTAACACTGAGAAATCATTAGTATATGTGAAACAGAAATTGGACGAGACAGACTTTGTACAGACCTCTAATCAAATGTCATCTCCACATTCCAAATATTATTTGAGGTCAACTATATATGCGGACAGTCAATGATCTTTAATTCACCTCTACTTTTTCTATTAGTCAGGAAAACTGTCTATGTTAATGGAGGCAGAAGTCACACATTGGCAGCATTCATAATTGAGCCTGAGTGTGCTGTGAGGCAGTGAATGGATAGCAGCTGAAACCATAGCTGACATACTGCTTTATTGTAGGAAAAAATGCTGAGTCACAATGAGGATACCTCTTTATTGTAAAAGGAACTACTGCTTAAGAATTTCTCTATATCAAACCATAGACTAAAAATCTGAGAGGTACTGGTTTAAACACCAAGGAAAGAATACTGAGGTATTGACATTGAGGCTGTTCCATCAAAGTGTTCTGAAGAGGCTTATTGTAGCTTTGTGGAGGTAATAGGGTTGAAAATGCCTGGAAATCTCATACAAAAAAATTAGGGAATCCTGTGATAGTCAAGAAGCTTTCCTGCAGGGTCACAAAAACAGGAAAAGACTGGCTGAGGGCAACACACGAAAACCACTTGAAGTTGGGGTGATGGTATGGTGCTCACTTTTGGGTTACCCTTCTACATTCCTTGGTAAAATTCACAAGAGCACTGATACAATAACATTACCTGTGTAACAAGGCCACCTAACAGCCCTTCAATCGAAAGGTCATGTTCATATGTGAGAGTGCTAGAGGACAGTAGCATAGGCTAACACACACTTGTCATTAGGTAAGTGCCCTGAGATTTCGTCTCTGGTCATGCAACCTGCTTGTATATAATGGGAGCAGTGGTCACACAATAATTGCATTGAAATTTAGAGACTGAGTCTGAATGATGAAGCTACCTTGGAGCAAGAAAACTCTAAGCATCATTAAGCTGTATTGTAGCAGAAATGCTGAGTCACTTTGAGAATAACCTTTATTGGTTCTGGTTGAAGATCCATGCTATTCTTGAACATGAACCTTAGGCTGCTGCTGTCAAGAAGAAATTGCTTAAAGGCTAAGGACTCAATGCAGAAATATTGAAAATAATGGTTTATGAGACATGTTTTGAAAACACTTGTTTGAGGATAGAGGAAGAGGAATAAAGTGGAAGTCACCTGAAAAATCATATAGTAATCACCAGGGAATTACATGGAGATCAATTGAATACCTGGAGGGGTTCACATGGGGATCAAGAAAGACCCTGCAGGAATTTACCAGGTAATGAGTCTTGTTGCTGTGGCTGTAGGTTTTTACGATACCTCTTACAATGAATCATGCATCAGTTTGTAACATCGAACAACTTACCCTATTTCCAGCAGAGGACTGGGTCCTGGGCCATTGACACCCATTGACATTTTTTTATACCAAGAAGGTCTTTTGACCATGTATCACATCCTCTGTTTAAAGATTTGTCAAGTAAGTTACCCTAGGTTCTGTGTTCCAAGGTATCCACTCTGTTTCATGGACATAAAAGCAATGCTTGGCCATGCATCTAGGCTCTCCAATCGAGTAACTTCAGGCTTTGATTCAGGTTTTTTAGTGCCCAAAACACGGGAAAGGCTTGGTGCTATAAAGTATGATAACCTTTCAGTAATTGTATCATGGGAAAGTTGGTGACATGGAACCATTTTGTGCTGAAGGTACTGTTATGATGACACAGGTTGTGTCTTTGGCCCAATTTCTATCACAAATACTTTAAAGAAAGTACAGTCTTGGAGCCATGCATTGAGTCCTGCATTCTTCCTCTTTCTAGGACATGACAGCTTGATTCTGTAGGCCAAGTTGTCCACTATAGTTGCAGATAGCAAAGTCCAGTGGTTTCTTTGTGGGCTTGAATTCAGACTGAATATTGTTACCAATTAGATGATCTTGACATTGTGGCCCTGAGTTTAAATGCTTCTTTTTAGGCAGTCTAGACTTGGCTCAGATTTCCACAGTCTCCGTTTTATTTTTCCTTCCGTAAGAATGCTTTTGCTTTGAGCCAGGGCTCTAGGCAGCATTTGATCACAGAACACAGGCTAGGAACATGGGCTTGCGCCACCATTCAGTCTACAATGGAGAAGTTGGAAGAAATGCTATGGGTTAATTTCTTAGATCTACTTCCTGAAAATAAGGGTAGGGATTGGAACAGCAAAACCAACTTCAGCATCATGATTCCTAATAGGAAATAGAGGCCGGAGACAAGGTCTTAGGTTTCTAGATAAGACTCAAATTACATGAGGACAGTCTTTTGCTTTGGATTAAGTTTTCCTATCAACTCGTTTTTTAGAAAGAACAGGCTTAGTGCTTTGGGTCTCAGTCTCTCTTCTACTTTTTGTTCGGAAAAATCAGCCTTGTGCCTTGGGCCCATGTCACCAATCCATATCCTCACAAGAGAGGATGATGTAGTGCTCTCTTTGTAGCCACAAGTGCATATCACTGAGAAAATTCACATCAACACTGAGAAGTCATTCATCTGTGTGGAGCTGAAGGTGTCTGAGACAGCTTCCTAACTTTCCTCCAATCCAATATCATGTCACATTACAAATCTAGTTTAAAGTCTACAGTATATGTGTCAGATCAATGATCTTTAATTTGCCTCTAGTTATATCTGTTTGTCAGAAAAATTGCCTTTTGTTCCTGGAGGCAACAGTCGCACTTTGGCGGCATTGATAATTGACCCTTAGTGTGCTGTTAGGCTGCAACTTGACAGTGATGGAAACAATAGCTGCCATTTTTCTGTGTTGTAAGAAAAATGCTGAGTCATTGAAAGGATATCACTTGATTGTGGAGAGATTGGGTGCCTCAGATTTCTCTATACCAAACTTCAGCCTACGAGTTCTGAGAGGGACTGTTTAGACACCAGAAAAGATAACTGAGATAGCGACATTGAGACTCTTCCATCAAAGTGTTCAGAAGAGGCTTATTTTAACCTGGCAGAGGAAAGTGAAATGGAAGTTGCCTGGAAATCATGTAACAGGAATTAAGGAATCTCGTGATATTAACGAGGCTTTCCGGCAGAATTCAGATGACCAGGAAGAGACTGTCCTGAGGGCACACACGAAAATCACTTGAAGTTGGGGTGATGGAGTGGTGCCTCTTTTGTGTTATCATTTACATTCTTTGGTAAATTCACATAAGTACTGAAGTACTGAGAAAATAAGATTACCTGTGTAACATAGCCACATAACAGCTCTTCAATTGAAAGGTCATGTCTGAATGAGAAGACTTGCTTGAGGATAGCACAAGGCTAACCACACACTTGTCGTTAGGTAAGTGCCCTGAGTTTCATCTCTGGTAAGGCACCTGCTTGTATACAACGAGAACAGCAGTCAACATTAACCGCATTATATTTAGAAGCTGATTCTGAATGACGAAGCTACCTTAGAGGGTTCTAAGAATGATTTTGCTGTATTGTAGCAGAAACACTGAGTCAATGTGAGAATTAACCCTTAATGGTTCTGGTGAGATCCACGCTATCTTGAATGTGAACTTAGGCTACTACTGTTGAGAAGAATTACTTAAGGCACTGACTCAATGCTGAATTATTGAAAATAATTGTTTATGAGACATGTTTTGAAAACATTTGTTTCAGGAAGAGACTGTCTCTGCTACCCTCTGCTTCACATAGAGTAAGGACTTCTCAGTGTTGATGTTAATTTTCTCAGTGATATGCATTGTCACTACAAAGGGACTACATCATCCTCCCCTTGAGGATGTGGATTGGTGACATGGGCCTTAGTCACAAGGCCTGTCTTTTTCCTAAAAAAAAAAAAAAAAAAAAAAAAGTAGAATGGAGATAGGAACCCAAAGCACAAAGCCTGTCCTCTTTGAAAATGAATAGAAAGAGAATAGCATCCAAAGGCAAGCCTGCCTTCATGTAATTTGAGTCTTATCTAGAAACTAGGACCTTGTCTCCAGCCTTTATTTCTTATTAGGAAATAGGGTACTGACCTTGGTTTTGAAGTTCCAATCCCAACTTATATTTCCAGGAAGTAGATCTGAGAAATTACCCCACAGCATTTCCTTCGACTTTCTCTGACTTAGACTGAAATGGTGGCATAAGCCCAAGTTCCAAGCCTGTTTCTGTGAACAAATGTTGCCTGAAGCCCTGGCTCAAAGCAAAAGAAAGCCTTCCTTATAGAAGTAAATATAAAATGGAGACAGTGAAAATCTGAACCAAGCCTTGACCACTTAAAAGAAAGCAGTTAAACTCAAAGCCACAAAGTCAAACATCAATCCAATTGGTAACAATATACAGTCCCTGAAAGACCTAAGCCCATCAACAAATAGCCTGGACACTGCTACCTGCAATTATTGTGGACAACTTGGCCTACAGATTCAAGTTTTCATCTTTTAGAAAAAGGAAGAATGGAGGACTCGGTGTACAATTGCAAGAACTTTCCTCACTTTAAAATGCTTATGATAGTAATTGGGCCAGAGACACTAACCTGTCATCATAATAATACATTCAAAATGAACTGGTTTGACACCACCAATTTTTCCTTTGATACAATTACTATAAGGTGACCATACCTTAGAGCACCAAGCCTTTCCCTTGGTAATAGAGCATAGTTTGGGAACTAAGAACTGAAGCAAAGCCTGAACTGCTATGTAAGTTACTTGATTAGAGAGCCTAAAAGCACGGCCAAGCATTGCTTTTATTTCCAGAAAGTAGAGCAGAGACCTTAGCACAGAATGTAGAAAAAATGTCGATGGAAGTCCATGGTCCAGAAACCAGTCTTCTGCTGGAACTAGGGTAGGTTGTGGGATGTTTCAATACACAACACCACACCAGTCTCATTTACAGGGTATACTCAAGTGCAAAACATTTCACAAATGAAGCTTGATTCATTGTAAGGGGTAAACTGAAAACCTAAAGCCACAGCAACCAGACTCATCACCTGGTAGACACAAAATTCCTGCAGTGTCTTCATGATCAAAGCATGAATTTCTCCAGGTATTCACTTGACCTCCATGTAATTCTTGGTGATTACTATGTGATTTTTCAGGTGACTTCCACCTCTTTCCTCTTCTCCTATCCTAAAACACATGTTTTCAAGACACGTCTCATAAGCAATTATTTTCAATATTTCAGCATTGAGTTATTGGCCTTTAAGCAATTTCTTCTCGACAGTAGTAGCTAAGAGTCATCTTCAAGAATAGCATGGATCTCCCACAGAACTGTTAAGGGTTATTCTCAAAATGACTCAGCATTTCTGCTAACAATACAACATATTGAGACTTAGTTTCAACTGCTGTAAGATAGCTTTGTCATTTAGACTCAGCCTATGAAGTTCAAAATGGTTAATGTGTGACCGCTGCTCCTGTTGTATACCAGCAGGTTGCCTGACCAGATGAAACCTCAGGACAGTTACCTAACGACAGTGTGTGTTAGTCTGTGCTGCTGTCCTCAGCAAGTCTTCTCATTCAGACGTGACCTTTCAGTTGAAGAGCTGTTATGTGGCTATGTTACACAGGTAATGTTATTTTCTCAGTGCCATATGTGAATTTCACCAAGGAATGTAGAAAGGTAACACAATAGTGAGTACCACACCATGACCTCAATTTCACATGATTTTTGTGTGTAGCCCTCAAGGCTGTCTCTGCCTTGTCACGTGAATCCCATGGGAAAGGCCTCATAGGTATCGTGAGATTCCCTAAATCTTGGTACGAGATTAACAGGCAACTTCCACCTCATTACCTCTGCTAGGATAGTACAAACCTTTTAAGAACACATTGAAGAACTGCCTCAATGTCAATTTCTCAGCTTTTTTTTTTTTCCGTATTTATTTAGCCAGTCTCTCTCAGATGTTTAGTCTTTGGTTGACATAGAGAAATTCTTATGCAGCTGGGGTTTTTTTGTTTGTTTTTGTTTTTGTTTTTGGCAATAAGAGGCACCCTCACACGACTCAGCATTTTTCCCTACATAAAAGCAATTATGGCAAGCTAAGGTTCTAAACGCTATCTCATTCACTTCCTCACAGTACACTCAGGCTCAATTATGAAACACACAGCCAAAGTGTGAATTTTGCCACCACTGATAAAGGCAGTTTTTCTGACAGACAAAAGTTGGAGCAAAATTAAAGATCATTGGCTGACTGCATATACCTTTGACCTTATATAATATTTGTAATGTGGACATGACATTCGTTTGGAGGTCAGGACGACATCTGTCTCGGCCAAATTTGGTTCCATGTATACTAATGATTTCTCATTGTTGATGTGAATTTTTCTCAATTATATGCAGTTGTCATTATAAAGAAAACATTATATAGTCTTCCCTTGTGAAAATGTTGTATTGGTGAAATTAGTCCAATGTACAAGGCCTGTCTTTCCTAATAAAAAGTAGAAGGGAGACTGGGAAACAAAGAACTAAGCCTATCCTCTCTGAAAACTAGTAGATAGGATTAACTTAACCCACAGATGAAGTCAGTCCTCATGTAATTTGATTCTTATCGCAAAATCCTGGCCTTGTCTCCTGCCTGTATTTCCTATTGGAATCAAATATGCTGTCCTTGGTTTCTGTTATAATTCCTACCTTTATTTCTAGAAAGTAGATTTGAGAAATTAGCACAGAGCTTTTCTTTGGACTTTTCTGACATAGTCTGAAACGTGGCTTAAGCGCACATTTTTCAAGCCTATCTCTGTGGAACATATGTGGCCCGAAGTATTTGTCTCTAAGCAAAAGTCTTCTTTAGGGAAGAAAAAATAAAACAAAGACTGTGTAACTCTGAACCAAAGCCTGGACCTTGTACAAGTAACATAGTTATAGCCCAGGCCCACAACTCAAGACTTATAATCGTAACAATGTCCAGTCTGAAGACCTAGGCATACAAACATCCAGCCTGGCCCTTGTTATCTGAAACTCTTGCAGACGCCTTGGCCTATAGAACCAAGCTGTCATCTTCTAGGGGAAGAAGAATGGAAAACTTTTGCACACCTCCAACTCTACTCCCTTGAAAGCATTTACAATAGAACCAATCTTGGTTCATCGTAATAGTACATTCAGCACAACCTGGTCCCAGGTCACTAATTTTCCTTTTAGTCAGTTATTGAAAGGTGACCATAATTTGCAGCATGAAGCCTTTCTTCGGGTAAGAGAAGGTAGTGTGGGCTCTAAGAATCCGGGCCAAATCCTGGACTGTTCTTTGAAAAACTCGATTTGGAGTTTGGAATCACAACCAAGTATGCTTCCTACTTCTAGGAAGTAAAGTGGAAACCATGCCCCACAGAATCTAGCCTAACTTTACATAACAAATCTTTAGGTAGAGGACTTGGCAAATGGTCACAAGACATTCTTGACTAGACATGAAACCTAAGGGCAGTTACCTAACAACAAGTGGTGTGTTATTTTATGCCACTGTCCTCAAGCAGTATTCTAATGCAACACATGACCTTTCCATTGAAGGCTGTTAGTTGGCTATGTTACACAGGTAATCTTATTTTCTCAGTGCTTATGTAAATTTTGCCAGGGAATGTAGAAGGGTAACACAAAAGTGAGTGCCACACCATTACTCCAATTTCACATGATTTTCATACGTTCTGTTCAGGCTAGTCTTATTGGTCACATGAACCTGCAGGAAAGCCTCATGAGTATTGCGAGATTTTCAATTATTGATGCAAGATTTCCAGGAGAATACCACCTCATTTTCCTCTGCTATGCTAAAATAAGTCTCTTCAGAACACATTCATGCAACAGCCTTGATGTCAATATCTCAGGGTTTTGCTTTTTTTTTTTTTTTTTTTGTGGTTAAGCCAGTGCTCAGAATTTGTAGTCTGAGGTTTGGTATAAAGAAATTCTGAGGCAGCAGTTCCTTCGCCATCAAGTGGTAACATCACAATGATTCAGCATTTTCCCTACAATACAGACAAGTGGCAGCTGTTGATTCCACCACTATCCAGTCACTGCCTCGCAGCACACTCAGGCTCAATTATCAACATCACCAAAGTGTGATTGTTGCCTCCACTGATAGGCAGTTTTCCTGACAAAAAGACCCAAATAGAGGTGAATTAAAAATTATTCACTGCCCGCATATACTGTTGACCACACATAAGATTTGTAATGTGCACATGACATTCTTTTGAAGGTCAGTACTAAATCTATCTCAGCCACCTTCGATCCATACATACTAATGATTTCTCAGTGTTCATGTGAATTTTCTCAGTGATATGCACTCATTACTTCAAAGAAAGCACTACATCACCTTCACTTGTGAGCATTGATTGGTGACATGGGCCCAAGGCACAAGGCCTGCCTTTCCCTATCAAAATTAGAGGAAAGACTGGGAACAAAAGCACTATGCCTTTCTCTCTGAAAACTAGTAGATAGAATAACTTAAATCACAGACAAGTCTATGTCGGGTAATTTGAGTCTTATCTTGAAATGTAGGACCTTGTCTCCTGCTGCATTGTATTGGGATCCAGTGT
This sequence comes from Eonycteris spelaea, assembly GCA_003508835.1. Classification (NCBI taxonomy): domain Eukaryota; kingdom Metazoa; phylum Chordata; class Mammalia; order Chiroptera; family Pteropodidae; genus Eonycteris; species Eonycteris spelaea. The sequence goes on along the minus strand of PUFA01000409.1, from coordinate 424,298 downwards.
GCTGTCCTTACTGCAGCTACAATCTCTACCTTTACTTCCAGAAAGTAGATTTGAGAAATTAGCCCAGAGCATTTCTTATAACTTTATCCATAAAGACTGAAAGGGTGATGTAAGCAAATGTTGCCTGAAGTCTCAAAGCAAATGCCTTCTTTAGGAAGAAAATATGAAACGGAGACTTTAAATCTGAATCAACCTGGACCTCCTAAAAAGACATCATTAAAGCCCAGGCCCACAATGTAAAGAGCATCTAAACATTATAGGCTTATCTCCAAAAACAAGAACGAGTCTAAATAAACAACCTAATGCTTCATCTTACAAAACTAGAAAAGGAAGAACAAATGAGGCAAAAATCAGCAGAAGGAAAGAAAGAATCAAAATTAGAGCAGAAATAAATAAAATAAAAAACAAACAAACTAAAAACAATAGAACAAATAAATGTAACAAAGAGCTGATTCTTTGAGAAGGTTAACAAAGTTGACAACCCTGGCTAGACTCACTAAGAAAAAAGAGAAAGGACACAAATTAACAATATCAGGGATGAAGGAGGAGAATTACAACTGACCGCAAAAACACAAAGGATCATGCAAGAATATTATTAAAAAAAAAAGTATAGAACACCGAATTTAATAACCTAGAAGAAATGGACCAGTACTTAGAAAAATATAATCACCCCAGACCGAATCAAAATGATCTGAAAAATCTAAATAGATTGAACAGCAGCATGGAAATTGAAATAATTATCAAAAACCTACCAAAAAGCAAAAGTCAGAACCAGATGCTTCACTAGTGAATTCTATCAAACATTCAAAGAAGATTTTAAACCTATTCTCCTCAACTCTTAACAAAAAAATCAAAGGGAGAGGCAATACTCCTAACTTGTTTTATATAGGCCAACATTACCCTTATACCAAACCTAGAAAAATTAATACAAGAAAAGTACAGACCAATATCTCTCATGAACACATGCAAAAATCCTAAATAAGATACTTAGCAAAACCGATACCAGCAAACTTATAAAAAGGATTATACAACATGATCAAATGGGCTTCATCTCAGGAGCACAGGATGGTTCAACATATGCAAATCAATTAATGTGATATACCATAAACAAATTCAAAAATAAGAATCGTATGATCATATATAGATGCAGGAAAAGCCTTCGACAAGATACAGCATCCATTTCTGATCAAAACACTTAACAAAATACAGTATAGAGGAAAGTAACTTAACATAATAAAGATCAATATATTGACAAACAATCAGCCAACATTATACTTAATGGTGAAAACTAAAAACCTTCCCTCTAAGCATCAGGAACTTCTTTTGTTGTTTATCTTTATCAGGTTTTGGGTATAAGGGTAATATTTAGCCTCATAAAAACAAGTTGGAGAAGTATTGCCTCCTCTTTGATTTTTTTGTAAGAGTTTGAGGAGATTAGGTGTTATTATTCTTGAATGTTTGGTAGAATTCACTGATGAACTATCTGGTCCTGGACTCTTACATTTTGCTTGATTTTTGATGATTATTTCAATTTCCATACTGCTGATCAGTCTATTTAGATTTTCTAGTTCTGATTCATTCTAGAAAGGTTATATTTTTCCCAAGTACTGGTCATTCTTCTAGGTTATTAAACCTGGTGTATATACTTTTCAAAATATTCTTGTATAATTCCTTTGAATTTCTGCAGCATAAGTCATAATTCTCCTCTTTCACCTCTGATTTTTGATTATTTTGTATCCTTTCTCTTTTTTTTCTTTATTGAGTTTAGCCGGGTATCTCATTTACTAACCTTCTCAAAGATCCAGCTCTTTGTTGCATTTATTTTTTCTATTTTTCTTGTTTTTTTGTTGTTTGTTTCAATATCATTTATTTCTGCTCTAATTTGATTCTTTCCTTCTGCTGACTTAGGCTTCATTTTTTTTACTTTTCTAGTTTTCTTTTAAGACAAAGCATTAGTTTATTTGGATTCATTCTTGTTTTTGGAGATAGCCTGTAATGATAGAAACTTTCCTCTTATGACCATTTTTGCCATATCCTTAAAAGGATTTTTTTGTTGTACTGTCATTATCATTCATTTATATGTATCTCTTGATCTCTTTTATTTCTTCTCTGACCAAGTTTTTTCAGTAGCATGTGTTTAATCTCCATGTGTTTGTGTTCATCTTCCTGATTCTTTTTGCTATTGATCTCTAGTTCAAGGCATTATGATCAGAGAATATGGTTGGTATGATTTCAACCTCTTCTATCTGTTGAGGCTATCTCGCATCCCTTATGTGGTCAGTCCTTAGGAATATTTCATGTGCAATGAAAAAAATGTATAAGCAGTTGTTTGGGATGGAAAGCTCTATAAATCCATCTATGTGAAGTTGGACAATAGTGTCATTTAAGGAGTGTTATTTCCATATTGATTTCTGCTTGAATGATTGTCCATATTCAACAGTGGCGTAATTTAGGTCCTTACATGGATGGTGTTTTGGTCTTGTTTCTCTCATTAGTTCTGTTAGTAATTGCTTACATATTTCAGGGCTCCCTGATTAAGAAGCATAATATTAATAGTGTTATGTCTTTTTGTTAGCATGAATCCCTTTATCAGTTATGGCATGTCCCTCAATATCTTTCTTAACCTTTTTTTATTTTAAAGTATGTTTTGTCTGATATTAACACGCTACACCCACTTTTCTCTGAATGCCACTTGCTTAAAAATACATTTTCCACCCATTTACTTTTGCTCCATATTTGTACTCAGAGCAGAGATATGTCTCCTGGAGATAGGATATGGCCAAGTTTTGTTTTTTATCCATTCTGCAACTCTGTGTCTTTTTAGTGGGGAGTTCAGTCCATTTATACTTATGATGAATTATTGAAAATATGAAGTTCTTATAGACATTTTACCTTTTGCTTTCTGGTAGCCTCAGTATTTCATTGATTCCTTGTACTCAGTTTTCTGTTTTCTTTATTTTGGTTGGCTTTGTGAGTTTATCTCTGGTTCTTCTTGTTTTATGTAATATACTTTGGTTCTGAATCTTTAGTGTATGGTTCCCATTATGAATATGTAAAGGATAATTATATATATATATATATATATTAATATATAAATATATTACATATAAATATTGATAATTTAATACAATGTGTCTTGGTGAATTCTGTTTGAGTTGACATAATGGGTGTTCTGTTGTGACATCCAAGCTCCAGCTCATTCCTTAGAATTGAAATTCTTGTCAAACTATTTGTCCTGGAATATGCTTTCTAGTCCCTTTCCTTTTCCTCACCTTTGATAATACCCATTATTCTTATGTTCCTCTCCTGATGGTATCGCTAGTTCTTGTATTTCTCTTTCATTATTTTTCATTCTTCGATTTCTCTCTTCTTCCTTCCAATTTATTTCTTAGATTGCTGTCTTCAATATCCTTCTTCCATTTGTAACTCTATTTCCCAAGCTTGCTATTTCATTTTTCAACTCTTGCAGTGTGCTTTTTTATCTCCTGAAGATTTATTCTATTTTTTGAGGGTTTCTATCTCCTTGCTAAAGAACTCGATTCTGCTCATCTTAGTTGTTTTTTTTTTTTTTTTTTCAATTCTGAAATTGTTGATATACTCTATTTGGAACTCACTGAGTTTTTTTAGAAGCACCATCCTGAACTCTCTACTATTTAAGTGGCATATTTCCATGTATGTAAGCTTAATTTTCTGGAGATTTTTCTTTCTTTCTGAGGTATGCCTTGTCACTGTGGTTGTTCATGTTTAATGGACTATTTCTCTGCCTTAGGCATTAATGGAAGGGTATTCTGTTTTTTTTTTTTTTTGTTATTTCATTTTTTTTTCCAGAAAGAAGCTTTATTATATAAAGGCCTCTCTTTAGCCTGTTGCAAAATGTGGTTTTCTTTTGGTTTTCCATAGGTGTCATCTAAGCCTCTTGGAACACTGCTTTATATAAAGCCTTAATAATTGTTTTTTTTTCCCTTTGTAGATTGTTTAATCACATTTGCTACCCTTAGTCTCAGTCCCTGTCAGTGTTTAGCGCACAATTTCGGTAGCATTTGCTCAGATTACCCTGGGGCTCCATGATGATTGGTCTCAGAGGCTATGGGGGAGGGGCCCTCTTTGGTTGAGGTTTGGGGGCTGCAGCTCAGTCTCAGTTTTATATCCGTGGCTAATAAAAATCAACTGTTGTCTCTCTGCTATCACACTTCTCTGCTTTCTGCCTTGATGACTAGGTCTACCACTGGCCACATGGAGTTCACAGCACTCCCTCTCCATCCTCTGTCTCTGCTCTGGTGACTGCAAGAGGCTGCTTCTTATTTCTCATAGTCCACCACCTGACCACCTGGGGTTCTGAGCTATAGTAGCTCTATCTGCACAGATCCCATGCTCATACGTGCTGGTGTGCAGTTTGGGTGTTTTGTTTTGTTTTTTGAGATTTAGATGGTTTTCTTATTGTTATTCAAGGGGAAAAGATCTGGGGATATCTCTCACTCTACCATGTTTTTCCAAACTCCCAACCTTTGGCATTTTAATACTTTTGTGTTTTGATGTGGGCTTCTTTGAATTTATCTTGTTTTGGGTTTTCTACACTTTCTTGTGCTGTATTCTGTTTCTTTCACCGAGTTAAGAAAGTTTTCAGTCATTATTTTTAAAATAAGTTTTCAATTCTTTGCTCTCTCTTCTTCTTCTGGAATTCCAGTGATGCAAATGTTATTACATTTGGATTTTTGTCACAGAGGCCCTTTAAACTATCCTTATTTTTTAAATTAATTTTATAGCTGTTCTGATTGTTTTTTCTGCTGTGTTATCTTCTAAATCTCTGATTTGATCCTCTGCTTCTTCTAATCTGTTGATCCTTCTAGTGTATTCTTCATTTTAGTTACTGTATTCTTTATTTCTGACTAGTTCTTTTTTATGTTTTATATCTCCATTTTATGTTTTATATCTCTGTTTAAAGTTCTCATTTAGTTCATCTACTCTTCCCTTAAGTTCCTTGAGCATTCTTATGACCAGTGTTTTCAAACTCTGCATCGCTAGATTGCTCATCTCCATTTTGTTTAGTTCTTTTTCTGGAGATTTGTTTGATTCTTTTATGTGAGACATATGTCTTTGTTTCCCCATTTTTGGCTGCCTCCCTGAGTTTGCTTCCATGTATTTAGGTAGGGCTGCTGTGTCTCCTGGTCTTAGTAAAGGGGCCTTATGCATTAGGTGTCCTGTGAGCCAGTGGTGTAGTCTCCCTGGTCACCAGAGTGAGTGCTCCAGTTAGCGTCCTTGTGTGGGTTGGTTGTGCCCTCCTATTGTAGTTAAGCTTTGGTTGCTGTTTGCACATCAATGGAGGATTGATCTTCAGCTTGACTGGTTGTAAGAAATGACTGTGACTGACAGTGGAGCACAGGCTGACCTACAGAGCAGGATTCACTTTAGTGGGGCTCTGGTGCCTGCCTGCCCGTCTGCCCTCTGGGTGTGTCTCCTCAGATTAAGGCCTCCTTTAGTGCTCTGGCTAGTGGACACAGACTACTGAAAGTGTGATGGCTTAAGGCTTCCTGGGAGGGGCCCAGCTGTAAATCAAGCTCAGCCACACTTGTGCACTATTTCTCAGTCACCTGGGAAAATCACCTATCAATCCACAGATTACTGCCACCCATGATGGTCTTTATAAGTACTCTCAGGAGACCAAGGCAGGAAGTAAGGCAGCTTTTTGCTCAAGCAAGAGGTTCAGGTCGTACTGAGGTCAGAATGCCTTCTTATTTGAGTTTTTGAGCCTTTGAGAGATTTTAAAAAGTCCACAAGCAAGAGCCAAACAAGCTATTCTGTATGGAAAATCCACTGGAAGCAGCTTGAGTGGGCTTACACTTTGGGAGAGGTGAGGTCTCATGGAATCTCCTGCATGGAATGTCTGTGTTATGCACATTGATGGAAACTCTAGTTTCCATTTATTTTTAGCAAAAAGACTCAAACTTGTTTATAGAGAAGTTGAATTCAGGCCATCTGTATGGTTGAAATATTCTAACTTATTTTGAATGCATTTTGTGAGGCAAAGATTTCAAGACACGTTTTAATTCCAAGGGCACACTTTAAATTCTCTCTTGTGCGCTCTCGCGCTGTCTCCTCTACTTTCTCTCATCTGCTTTTCTAAGCAGGGAAAATGATGTAACTCATAATTAATTATTCACACTTAAAGAACACATTAAAACATATATATTAATTTTTATAACATAGGCTATATTAAATTACCTTTTATTATCTGTAATTATACTTAGTGCAAAGTAAAATATATTATTGTTTTTAACCTAAACTGGAAGAATTTTATCCTGAAATCTACTAAGTAAGAAAGTATTACAGATAGCTAAACATAATGGAAGCAGACTATTTAATAATTTTATTTGTCATGTTTTAAATACAGAGATATAAAACAAATACATCCATACTAAAATGGAACAGCACTTATCTTTAGGAAAGTAAAATTTTTTTTCTTCTTATATAGAAAATATTTTGAAGACCTGTAAAAGTAGAATGTTTAAGTAACACATATGATATAAGATGTTCAGAATCATGATCCGAAGCACACTTTCTATATTATTGTATTTTCTCAATTTGTACATTTAACTATTTAAATGTCAATCAATTTGTTATAAGTATGTACAGGTACATGGCTTTAATTTTCCAAGGAATTAATCAGTCACCTTAGTAACATTAATTAAATAAATTCTTTATTTTTTTATTTGTATTGCTGCCTAGGCTACACAGAACTTTCTCGTGAATATTTAAATAAAAGTGGTTACTTGATTACCTCAGATCTGAGATATGCATATGACCTGGGAGTGGACTTAGGGATACACTTATGAGCAACCTTTGTTTCTCAAGAAGAATGAATTCTCTCTGTTGCGTCAATAAGGACACAGTAAATGAGGCCAGTCATATTTTTATTAGGTCAGAAGTAACATGAAAGCAAACATAAGAGACATAAGAGATAATTGTACTTCACATACTAGAGAAACTGTGATAAATTCTAACACACCAAGCTAGACTTAGTTTAAAAAAAAAATTCTCATGAAGCATTGCATCAGAATTACACAGCCAAGATTCAGAAGAAGAAAGAAGTCTTGAATATCAGATCATGTAACTTGTAAACAGAGGCAAATTTTATTTCTTCTTTTTTTAATTTGGATATGTTTTATTTTTTATTGTATAATTGTTCTTCCTAGTATTCTAATTACCATGTTGAATAGAAGTGGCAGGAGTAGGTATCTTTTCTTGTTTAATAATCTTAGGGGGAAAGCTTTCAGTTTTTCACCATTGGATAAGATGCTAGCTATGGAATTGTCATATTGTTCTATTATGTCTTTTCTTTTTATTATGTTGAGGTAGGAGACAGAAAAATAGTGTAGATGATAGAGGCTTTAGCAACCAATCAAAGTTGTGAAGAAACACGGAGCAACAACAAGGAAAGTTGCTGGGATCTAGTTGAACAGAAACATTACAACTAGGGGGAAAATAAGACATCACCTGCAATGGTAGAAGGTAGGAAGATGCAAAGATGAGAGGCTGCCTATATCCGGGCAGCTGCAGATGCTCTTAAGGGGCCATGTCCATGAGCGACGTTTCCCGGTGAGGAACCTGCTCACACTGAGCATCAGCACCAGGCGGGCTGATTGCAGGAGGGTGGGCACCAGGAACCTAGAGGAGGAAACTGAGTAGTTGAAGTGAGGGTTGGAAGTGAGGCTCTCTCCTGGGCAGACAAGTGCTGGCAGTATCCATTGTTCTATTATTGAGCTCCCTCACACAGCGTGCGACATAGCACCACCACGCTGAGAAACATCATAGAGCTGAATAAACAGAAGTCGCAACACCCAGCAGGATTCCCTGAGACCCTGCCTCCCACTGCAAACCCCAATCCACATCCAGTTGTGTCCTCGGGAGTCAGGTGACCCTTGCTGAGGAACACCCAACACACACACTGGTGCAGCTGTCCTCAATTTCTGATGTGGTTTTCTTAAAGGCAACTATAAGCACAGCATCTGTGGATTGCTTGCTAAATCTTAACAGGTGGCCCTGGAGGGACACGACTGGGGCTAAACTTGGCCTACAGTGAATTCTTCTCAGGATACACCACTGGACACCTAACAAGCCATGCTAATAAAACCGGACGAGACTTCTGGAGCTTTGCTTAGAATATAGACAACAGACATAGAAAGGCAGCCAAATGGGAAGTAAAGAAGCAGAAACCATATGAAGAGAACAGAACAAAGATCCATGGGTAATGGAGGCAAGAAATCTAACAGATGCAGAGTTCAAAAACACTAGTTATTACAAGATGCTTAATGAACTTATGGAAGTGTAGATGAATTCAGTAAGAACTTTAACAAAGAGATAAAAAAATGGAAATGTAAGTTATAAAAGGAAATCAATCAGAAATGAAGCACACATTACCTGAGATGAAGAGTGTATTAAGAATGGAATAAACAGAGGGGATAAAGAGAGAGGATTGAGCCACAAATATAGAATAGAGGATGGGGAAGCTAAGGCATGGCAATCAGAGTGGCAGAAAAGAGAAACCAAGAATATCATAATAATTTAAGGAGCCTATGGGACAAAATTAAATGCAAAAACATTCATGTCATAGGGGTACCTGAAGGAGAAAGAGGGAGAAAAGAAGTTGAAAACCTATTTGAAAAAATAACAAAAAAACTTTTTTACCTGGTGAAGAAAATAGACATACAACCCCAGAAAGCTCAGAACTCCAAAAACCAAAAACCCAAAGAGGACCACACCAAGATACAACACCATTAAAATGCCAAAGGTTAAATACAAGAAGAAATCTTACAAGCAGCAAGAAAAAAAGCAGTTACTTATCAACAAGGGAGCACCCATAAGATTGGAGCTAATTTCTCAGAAAAAACTATGCAGGACAGAAGGGCTTGACACAAAATATTCCACATGATGAAACCCAGGATCTACAGTCAAGAATACCTTATGCAGCAAAGCTCTTCGTTTAGAGTCAAAAGACAAAGAGATTTCCAGACCAAAATAAGCTAAACATTTATCAATACCAAGCCAGTATGTGTTATGGGAAATATTGCAGGGGCTTTTTTAAGAAGCGAAAAAAATATGTCACAATCATGAAGAAAGAAAAGTAATAACTACATTCCCATAAATAAGTACCTTAAATGGAAAAAGAATTAAGTGCTCCAAAGAAAAGATAGAGTGGCTGAGTGGATAAGAAAACAAGACTTCTACATATGCTGCCTAAAAGAGACTCACTTCAGATTAAAAGACACATACACACACTAAAAGGGGATAAAAATGCAACTGAAACTTACTGGATTTTGTTAACTAATGTCACCATTAAAAATAATTAATTAATTTAAATAAATAAATAGATAGGTAGGTAGATAGATAGATAAATAAATGGGATGAAAAAAGATGTTGCTATGATGGACTTAAAGGTATTGCGCTGAATAAATTGTTTGGATAGAGAAAGACAAATATCGCATGATTTCACATACATGTGGAATCTAAAGAACAAAATCAACAACAACAACAATAAAAGCAGAAATAAACTATAGATACAGAGAATATTTTGAAGGCTACTAGGCAGGGGGAGGGTTGGGGGAAAGGCAAAGGAAGACAAAGGGATTAAGAGGTACAAATAGATAGTTGCAGAATAGACATGGAGATGTAGAGTGTAGCATGGGGAAGATGATTAATGATGTAATAAATATGTGGAAGGAAAAAGCAGTACTAGATTTAGTGGGGTGATCGCTTTGTGGTTATGTGGATCTCTGATCACTATTCTGTACAACTGAAACTGGCATATTATTTTATGCTAACTGTAATGGGAAAAAAGTCATTGACTTGTACAATGTAAATATGAGCAACTAATTGTCTATTATATTTTAATAAGCTGGAAAAAAGAAAATGAAAACTCAATGATCAAATACCTATGGTACACAGTGAAAGTAGTCATAAGAGTAAAATTCATAACAATACGAGCTTACTTCAAGAAACAAAATAATCAAAATTATTTAACTGCACAATTAAAGGGTCTAGAGGGGAAAAAAACAACAAACAAAGCCCAAAGTGAGTAGAAGCAAGGAAATAAGAAGTATCAGGGCAGAAATAAGTAAAATAAAGTCTTTAAAAAACAGTACAAAAGATCAATGAAGCCAAAAGGTCATTTTTGAATAAAGAAAATAGATAAACCCTTATCCAGACTCATCAAGAAAAAAGAAAAGACTCAAATAAAATAAAATTGGAAATGAAAGATGACAAGTAACAACTGACACCACAGAAATACAAAAGATTATAAGAAAATAGTGTGAACTATTATATGCCAACAAATTGTTCAATTAAAAAATTTAAAAATTCCTAGACTGAATCAAAAGAAACAAAAAATCTGGACAGGTTACTATATGCAAAATCAAATTAGTAATCAAAAACTTTGCAACAAACAAGTGTCCTGAACCAAATGGCTTCACAGGTAAATTTTATGAAACAGTCAAAAGAATTAACACTTTGTCTTTAAATATATTCCAAAAAAATGCAAAATGAATGTCTCCAGCCTTTTTTTATGAGGCCATTATGATCCTGATTCCAAAACTAGACAAAGACATTAAAACAGAATAATAAACTATATGCTGATAGCACTGATGAACATAAATTCAAAAATCTTCAACAAAATATTAGCAAACTGAATTCAACAATACATTAAAAATATTATAAACTATAATCAAGTGAGATTTATTTCTGGGATGCAAGGTTGTTTCAATATCTGCAAATCAATTAATATAATGCACCACATAAACAAAATGAAAGATTAAAATTATACTGTCATATCAATGGATGCAAAATAGACATTTGACAATATCTAACAATGATTTATGATAAAAAAGACTCTCAGCAAAGTGAGAATACAGGAACCATACCTCAATGTAATAACGGTTATATATAACAAACCCACAGCTAACATTATTCTCAATTGAGGAAAGCTAAATTGTCCTTAAGATTAGAAACAAGGCAAGAATGTCTACTTTTACCATTTTTATATACTATTGGCAGTTCTAGTCACAACATTCAGTCAAGAGAGATAAATACATTTAAAAAGGGGAAAAATAAGAAAAACAGTCCTTATTTGCAAATGGTATAATACTATATAAAAGAACCTAAGGATTTCACTAAAAATCTATTACAACTGAAAATGAATTCAGTAAAAGTAGCAGGATACAAAATTAATATTCATAAATCAATTGTGTTCTATACGCCAAGAGCAAACTATCAGAAAAAATAATAAGAAAATTTCATTTACAATTGATCCGAAAAATAAAAATATCTAGAAATAACTTTAACTAAGGTGGTAAAAGATCGGTACTTGAAAACTTAAAAGCCATGGAAGAAATTGATGAAGTTACAAATAAATGAAAGAAGAACAAAGTCAGAGGTATCATGGTACCTGATATCAAACTATACTACAAGTCTACAGTAAGAAAATAGCAAGGTACTGGCATAAAAACAGATATATATTTCAGGGACACAGAACAGATAGCCCAGAAGTAAACTCACACCTGTATGGTCATTTAATCTATGACAAAGGAGGCAGAAATATACAATGGGATGAAGACAATGTATTCACCAAGGGTGTTGGGAAAATTGGACAGATACATACAAAAATGTGGATCACCTTCTTACACCACATACAAGAATAAACTCAAAATATATTAAAGACTTAAATGTCTTTAATTAAATACTGAAACCATAAATGTAGAAAAAAAACATAAGCAGAAAACTCTCTAAAGTTGTTCTTAGTAATATTTTTTTTTTCTGATGTATCTCCTCGAGCAAGGGAAACAAAAGAAATAATAAACAGGTGGGACTACTTCATACTAAAGAATATTTTGCACAGCAAAGGAAATTATGGACAAAATGAAAAGACCACCAACTAAATGAGAGAAGATATTTGCCAATGATACATTTGATAAAGGGTTAATATCTAAAATTTATTTTTAAAAAACTCATACAACTCAACATACACACATACTCAGAAAATCCAATTAAAAAATAAGCAGAGAACCACAATAGACATTTCTCCAAAGAGGACATACAGATGGCAAACAGACACATGAAAAGATGCTCAATGTCACTAACCATCAGAGAAAAGCTAAGTAAAATAACAATAAGATCTCACCTCATGCCTATCAGAATGGCCATTATTAATAAATCAAAAAGTCACAAATATTGGTGAAGATGTGGAGAAAAGGGAACCCTCATACATTGTTGATAAAATTGCAAATTTGCGTAGACACTATGTAAAACTATATAAAATTTTCCCAAAAAATTATAAAAGGAACTACCTAATGACCCAGAAATCCCACTTCTGGGAATTCAACCTAGGAAATTGGGTAAAAGATGTATGCACCCCTATGTTCACTGTACTATAGTTTACAATAGTCAAGATATGAAAGCAACATATAGATAATTGTATAAAGGTAAGGTGGTACATAAATATATGGAATATTACTCAGCCACAAAAAAATAAAATTGTACCATTTGCAATAACATGGATGGTTTTAGAGTGTATTATTCTGATTAAAATAAGTCTGACAAGAAATACAAATATTATGTGATCTTGCTTATAGGTAGAATCTAAAGGAAAAAAAAACAAAAGAATAAACAAAAGAGAAACAGATTCATTGAAACAGAGAACAAACTAGTGGATTCTAGATAAAATGGCAGTTGTGAGGCAAGGGTAATAAGGGAGAATGGATAAAGAAGTACAAATTGGTAGTTACAAAATAGTCATGGGTATGTAAAGTATGGCATAGGGCATATAATCAATAATATTGTAATATCTATTTAACTATCAATAACTAGTTTAAATGTAAATAAATTAATTCTCTGATCAAAATACAGAGTGACTGAATGGATAAGAAAAGATGGCGCTGACTTTTACAGAAACATGGTGGAGTGAGAGACATCCCCAGATGTCTCTCCTTGAAACAACAATTAGCTGAACATCTAAAAAACTCAACAAAAAACACCCAAACTACACAGAAGCACATCTGAGCGTGTGATCCGAGCATAAGAGCTACCACAGGTTAGAACGCCAGGTGTTGGGCAGTGGACTAGGAGAAATAAAAAAAAGCTACCTTTCACAGCCACCAGAGCTCCCTGCAGGAGGAGGGGGAGGGGTAAAGGTGTGGGAACTTCCCTAAACAGCCCTGCTTGGAAGAGCTGTGAGCTCCTCGGGCTGGGCGGAAGGGCCCAATCATCAGGGCAGAAGACAGAGAAGCTGGACAGGACCACAAAGAAATAACAGTTGATTTTTACCCACCCAGGTTGCAAAACCGAGGATGAGCCTCAGCCTCAACTCCCAGCCTGGGGGGCCCCTCCTCTCATACCTTCCGAAACTGATCACCGTGGAGCCCCAGGGGAAACTGAGCAAACACCGCCAAGACTGTTGCTGACACTTACAGGGACTAAAACTGAGGGTAGTGAGCATGAAAAATTTTTTAAAAGCCATTTTAGGCTTTATATAAAGCAGGGATGCAAGAGGTTTAGATGCCACCTACTGGAAACCAACAAAAAGCACCTTCTTTGCAACAGGCAAAGAGAGACCTTTATTTAATAAAGCTTCTTTCTGGAAAAAGAGCAGAATACACATCCATTAATGCCCAGGTGGAGAAATAGTCCATTAAACACCATGAACAACCAAGATGACAAGGCATCTTAGAAAGAAAGAGAAAATCTCCTTAAAATAAGCTTACGGACATAGAAATATGCAACTTAAATGACAGAGACCTCAATGGTATTTCTGAAAAAACTCAATGAGTTCTTAAACGAAGCATATAAATAACTTCAGAAATTGAAAAAAAAAACACCTAGATGAGCAGAGCAAGGAGATTGAAACCCTCAAAAAGAACAGAATAGATCTTCTGGAGATAAAAAAATATTCTGTAAGAGTTGAAATATGAAATAGCAAGCTTGGGAAATAGAGTTGACCAAATGAAGAAAAGGACCAGTGATATTGAAGACAGAAATACAAAATAAATCAGAAGGAAGAAGAGAGAAACCAAAGAACAAAAAATCATGAAAGAGAAATTCAAGAACTAACTGATACCATCGGGAGAGAAAATATAAGAATAATGGGAATTCTTGAATGTGAAAAAAGGGAGCAGGGACTAGAAATAGTGGACAAGAATTTCCAAATCTAAAGAATGAGCTGGAGCTCGAAATTCAAGAAGTCAGCAGAACACCCAATTGACTCAACCCATAAAGGCCTTCCCAAGACACATTCTACTAAAGTTATCAAAAATCAACAACAAAGATAGAATTCTCAAGGCAGCCGGGAGAAGAAAAAATGGTAACTTTTAAAAAGTAAACCCATTAGATTATCCTTGGATTTCTCAGTGCAAATGTTACAAGCCAGAAAGAAATAGAATCATATATTCAAACTATTAAATGAAAAGCAACTACCAGCCCAGAATAATGTATCCAGCTAAGCTCGCCTTTAGATATGAAAGAGAAATTAAGACTTTTTCAGACATATAATAACTGAAGGAATTCTCCACTATGAGGCTGGCACTACAGGAAATAATGAAAGGGGTCATTTCACCTAAAACAAAATAACAACAACGATAAAATACAGAATTAGGAGTAAAGTGACTATCAGGCAAAAAAAAAAAAAAAAAAAAAAAAAGCAGAGGAGTGCAATCCTTACTAAGAAACAGGGTATTATAAATTTTAAATAATAACAAGTTTAAGTTATAACAGATAGTAATGACCATTCAGATACATAGGGACAAATTGAGAAAACAATGACTGAAAATGGGGAGGGATTCAAAGATCCAAATTCACAAAGGGAGATGGAGAAAAGGCACACACGAAGAAAATGGATGACTGTGTGCATGTGTGTGTGTGTGTGTGTATACACATACTATCCTTTTCATTCGTAAGAGTAACCACACACCAAAGATTCAGAGCTGAAAGTATATAACATAAAACAAGAAGAACCAGTGGCAAAGCCCCAAAGCCAACCAAAATAAAGAAAACGGAAACACAGGAAAAGAAAAGCAATAGAAACATTAAGCTACCAGAAAGCAAAAAATAAAATGTCTACAAGAAGACCTCATCTTTCAATAATCACCATAAATGTATATGGATTGAACTCACCAATAAAAAGGCACAGAGCTGCAGAATGGATCAAAAAAACAAAATCCAACCATATACTGCCTCCAGAAGACACATCTCAGTTCCAAATACAAATATAGACTCAAAGTGAAAGGGTGGAAAATGATATTTCAAGCAAATGGCATTCAGAGAAAAGCAGGAGTAACAGTACTAATGTCAGTTGAAATAGACTTCAAAATAAAAAAGGTAAAGAAAAATACTTGGGGACACTTTATAATAATAAAAGGAATCATGCACCAAGAAGACATAACATTCATTCATATCTATGCTCCCAATCAGAGAGTCTCGAAATATGTAAAGCAATTACTAAAAGAACTGAAAGAAAAAAACAGATCAAAACACTGTTATAGTAGGGGATCTAAATAGTCCACTGTCAGATATGGATAGATAATCCAACAGAAAATCAATAAGGAAATAACATCTTTGAATGACACATTAGACCAATTGACATTTACAGAGTTTTCCCTCCCAAAACAGCATCTTATACATTCTTCTCTAGTGCACTGAAACATTCTCAAGGAATGTCCCCACATACGGGGACACCAGAGATAGCTTCAACAAATTAAGAAGGTTGAAATCATACCAACAATATTCTGATCATAATGCCCTTGAAACTAGAGATCAACTGCAGAAGAAAGCCAAGAAGAACCAAATACATGGAAATTAACAACATGCAACTGAAGAATGCTGAGTCAAAGAAGTAATGAAAAAGATGAGAGGTACATAGAAATGAATGATAATGATAATACAACATATCAAAACTTTTGGGATAAGCAAAAGCAGTCATAAGAGGAAAGTTCATATCATTACAGGCCTACCTTCAAAACAAGAATGAGCCCAAATAAACAACCTAATGCACCATCTAAAAAACTGGAGAAGGAAGAACAAATGAAACCTAAAGTCAGCAGAAGGAAAGAAATAATCAAAATTAGAGCAGAAATAAATGAAATTAAACAAAAAAATAAAACAATAGAAAAATGAATGCAACAAGGAGCTGGTTCTTTGAGAAGGTTAATAAAATTGACAAACCCTGGCTAGACTCACTAAGAAAAAGAGAAAAGATACAAAAAACAAAATCAGGGTGAAAGAGGGGAAATTACAACAGACACCACAGAAATACAAAGGATCATACAAGAATACTATGAAAAAGTATATAACACCAAATTTAGTAACCGAAAATAAATGGACCAGTACTTAGAAAGATATAACCTTCCTAGACTGAATCAAGATCTGGAAAATCTAAACAGATCAATCAGCAATATGGAAATTGAAACAAGCGTAAAAACCTACCAAAAAGTAAAAGTCAGGACCAGATGGCTTCACCAATTAATTCCTTCTAACATTCAAAGACGACTTCATACCTATTCTCCTCAAACTCTTCCAAAAATCAAGAGGAGGCAATACTTCCCAATTCATTTTATGAGGCCAATATTACCTGATACCAAAATTGGTAGATAACACAAAAAAAGAAAACTACAAACCAATATCTTTCATGAACGAAGATGCAAAAATCCTAAATAAGATACTAGTGAACCAAATACAGCAACATTATTAAAAAAAATTATACACCATAATCAAGTGGGCTACATCTCAGGGGCATAAGGATGGTTTGACATAACCAAATCGATTAATTTGTATGCAACATAAACAAATTAAAAAATAAGAATCATATGTTCATATCAATAGATGTAGAAAAAGCCTTCGACAAGATACAGCATCCATTTATGATCAAAAACACTTCCAAAATCAGTAAAGTAAAGTACCTTATAATAAAGACCATATGTGACAAACCCTCTGCCAACATTATACTTAATGGAGAAAAACTAAAACCTTTCCCTCTAAGATCAGGAACTAGGCAAGTCTGTCCACTATCACCACTGTTATTCAACATTGGAGGTCCTAGCAAGTGCAATCAGACAAGAGAAAGATATAAATAGGAAACAAAGAAGTCAAACTGTCACTATTTATGGATGACATGATTCTTTATATAGAAAACCCTAAAGACTCCACAAGAATATTACTGGAAATAGTAAGAAATACAGAGAAGTTTCTGGGTGCAAAAATCAATGTTCAAAAAATCTATAGCATTCCTGTATCTTAACAACGAAGTGTCAGAAAAAGAAGTGGAAAATACTTCCTTTTGCAATTGCAACAAAAAGAATAAACTACCTAGGAATAAATCTAACAAAACATGTGAAGGACCTAACATAATGAAAATTATAAGACCCTATTAAAAGAAATCACAAAGGATATAATGAAATGGAAAGATATTCTGTGTTCTTGGATTTGAAGAATACATAATTAAAATGACCTTATTACCTAAAGTATTATACAGATTTATTGCAACCCCATCAAAATTCCATGGGCATTTTTAAAAGAAATAGAACAAAAAATCATCAGATTTGTATGAAAGCACAAAAGGCTGAGAATTGCCAAAGATATCTTGAGGGAGAAAAAAAATTGAGGCTAGACGCATCGCTCTGCCTGACTTCAAATTATACTACAAAGAGACAATAATCAAAATAGCATGGTATTGGCAGAAAAACAGACACCCAGATCACTGGAACATAATTGAGAGTCCAGTGTAAACCTATGGCTATATGGGCAAATAAACTTTTTTTAAAAAGCCAAAACAATGCAGTGGAGAAAGGAAAGCCTCTTCAATAAATGGTGCTGGGAAAACTGGAAAGCCACTGCAAAAGAATGGAACTAGACTGTTATTTACCATCTCACACCAAAATTAACTCAAAATGAATTAAGGACATGAATATAAGACCTGAAACATAAAAATGTGTAGAAGAAAACATAGGAACTAAACTCAATGACCTTGGACTTAAAGAGGATTTTATGAATTTGACCTCAATGGCAAGGGCAGTAAAAGCTAAAATAAATGAATGGGACTACATCAAACTAAAAACCTTCTGCACAGCAAAAGAAACAGTCAATATGGTAAACAGACAACCATCTGAATGGGAAAATGTATTTACAAGCAACATTTTCCAATAAGGGCCTAATATCCAAAATATACAAAGAAGTCATACAACTCAATAACAACAAAAAAACAAACAATCAATAAAAAAAATGGACAGACATCCTGAACAGACACTTCTCCCTAGAGGACATACAGTGACCAATAAAAATATATGAAAAATGCTCAATATCGCTAGCTATTAGGAAAATGCAAATCAAAAACCACAATGAGATCTATCTCATATCTGTTAGCAATAGCTTTTATCAACAGGACAAATAATAACAAGTGTTGGAGAGGATGCGGAGAAAAAGGAACCCTCTTACAATGATGGTGGGACTGCAAATTGGTACAGCCACTATAGAAAACAGTATGGAGGTTCCTCAAAAAAACTAAGATTTGTTCTTACCATATGATCAGCAATCCCTCTACTGAATATTTACTCTGAAGGCTTAAAAACCCATATCTAAAAAGATATTTGCACACTGATGTTCATAGCAACGTTATTCACAGTGGCTAGGACATGGAAGCAACCAAAGTGTCCTACAGTAGATGATTGTCTGCAAGAAGCTGTGGTACGTATAAACAATGGAATATTACTCAGCCATAAGAAGAGATGAAATACTGCCATTTGTGTCAACCTGGACGGACATCGGGATAATCATTCTAAGCAAAATAAGCCAGACAGAAAAAGTAAAAAATCACATGTTATCACTTATATTGGGCATAAACCTAAAAGCAACGAATGAACAGGACAAACAAACAGAGACTTATGGCATGGACAATAGACTAGTGGTTACCAGAAGGTAGGGGAGAGGTGGGAGGGAGTAGGTAGATGAGGTAAAAAGGGGTCAAATATGTGGTGACAATAAGAAATCTTACTATGGGAGGGGAAACACAAAATGCAATATATGTGTTGTGTGTGTGTGTGTGTACATTTATGTATACACACACACACACCTTACTTTTAAAATTGCACACCTGAAATTATTGAATTTCATTAATCTATGTCACCCAAATAAATAAATAAAAATAATAAAATAAAATTAAATTAAATTAAGTAATAAAACCACAGTGAGATATCACCTCACATCTATTAGAATGGCTATTATCAAAAAAACAAAATATAAATGTTGGCAAGTTGTGGGAAAATTCAAATATACAGAGTTCATGGAAATGTAAAATGGTACGGAACATTATGAAAAACAGAATCAATATTGCTCAAAACTGAAAAATATAAATATCATATGATCTAACACACTTTTGAGTATATTTCAGAGGAGCTGAAATCAGAATCTCAAATGATTATCTTCATTCCCATGTTCATTGCAGCATTATTCACAATAACCAACCTAAGTGTCCATCTGTGGATGAGTGAATAAAGATGTGGCATATTATACAGCCTTAATTAAATGAAGATTATTAGAATATAAATGAATATCCTTCAGCCTTTTAAAATTTTTTCTACAATGTCCAAAAAATTGGATGATCTTTGAGAGTATTTTGCTAAGTAAAATAAGCTAGACACGGAAAGGTAAATACTTCTCTTACATGAGGTATGTAAAATAGTTAACTTATAGAAACAGAAAATAGAATGGTGGCATAAGAGAGAGGAGTTGCCATTCAATGTTTACAAAATTGCAGTTGTTAAGATGGATTGTGTTCTGGAGAGCCACTGTCCAATAACTGGAGAGCCACTGTCCAATAACTGCCTACACTTAACATGTTATAATGTGTACTTAAACGTGATGAAAAGGGTAAATAAGTTAAGTGTTCTTATCAAACACACAAAAGCAAAAGGAAGCAAGAAAACTTTGGAGGTGATAGTTAAGTGTATTTCCTTGATTGGAGTGATGGCATCATCATCATCATCATGATATATCCGAGTGCATGGATTTGCCCAGACTCATCAAATTGTATATATGAAATAAATTATGTAGTTTTTATATATCTGTTATACCTGAATCGAGCTGTAAAAAAAATCTATCAATCTGTTGTGTGAAATATATTAGACTGTTACTTTCATCCAACCAAATTTAACTATGATGTCTAATTACAGAAAGGGGTAACTAGAGATAAAACTGAAGTTTTACTTAAGCAATTTTCCATAAAGGAGGACTAAAACCATTTTTCATCAAAGAGTGGAAATTTGTCATAAGTTTACATTTTTAAATATATCAGATGTGATTGTCATTAATTAAAAATCAATTCCTAAGAGCTTATGTGGCCCAGTTAAAGGCACAAACACTTAGCAGTGTTTAAGGCAACACTAGGACCTCTCTTATAATCAACCCCATGTATGCATTAACTGAACACTCATTTGTCTTTTTTTTCCCTCTCCCTTAATGTTTTGTAGGTTGGTTTCTTTGTTTTTGCTTAATCTTTTCTTCAGTGGCCCAGAATCTTCCAGGATCGAGAAACAGATTTTAGGAAATAAAATGTTATCCAATATGATTTTATATTTTTCCTCTGTAATTATTTGCATTTTAGCCATTGGCTCAAAATGTGGGTGTAAAATGTGTTTCCAGGTTTAGAAGCAAGTAATTAAGGGGATGTTTTTATTATGAAAAGTCCAGTCTTTATCCTCACAGTTACAAAAGAAACTTCTTTCAGTAAAAATAGTACTTTACTGCTAGGCACACCCAAATCTTTGTTCTTAATTATATGGGAACCTGGCTAAGTGATTGATCTCTTATTTGACTGACTTGCATACGTGTCTTTCACAACAGTCTGTGAGATTGGCGAGGCCAGGGGTCATCTGCGATGTGATGTGTGGCCTCTGCCTTTACAGTGTCCAGCAACACAGCAGCTTGTCTAAAATTATTCAGCAGCCCACCTATATTATATCATCATTTCTTAATATCCTTCTTATTTTCCCTAGAAAGACTAACACATCTCTAGTCAACTAGCAGGTAGTGTCTACTTTCCAATTTTCTCCAAATTAAAGCTGCCTCAAACATGTGGTTCTGCCACCTACTTGAACACAAATTCATTAAAAGCATAAATATCAATAGGGGACCTTGTGACACAGTAACTAGGAGTCAAGACCACATACAGCCCTCTTCTCGATCTCAGTGAACTCTACCCTGTCCTGTAATAATTTTCTGAGCAAGCAAAAATATCTTCATTGCTCATTAAGACATCATACTTACTAAGCATAAAAGGCTTGAAATAAGTTCTAAATACACTTTTAAGATGTAAATATAGACAGTGATTGCAGTATTTTCACAACTTTCTCTTTAAAATTTAATAGTGTTGAACACATTGAACAGAGAATAGAAAAGAAATACCATTTTAAACAAGAAGGGGCCTAAACTATAGAATGTCTATAAGCATATGTCACAAATCCCACATATCATGTGCCTGCTATGTTGAAACTTAATAAAATCACATGAGCAGAGAGAAAAGCACTGCCTACCACATGGCTCAGGTGTCTAATGCATCAAGCCACACACAATGAAATATCCCACTGGGGCTGAAGTCCCAGGCAGGAGATAGTTCCTAGCAGAAAGAGTACATCTGAGTATCTTTGTTTGTCACTGTAACTTTTGACCAAGTAATTAAAGGACAGAACACAGATGTAAAAGTAGCACACTTAATTCTTCAGCTCATGTTCTAAAATTCCCAATTAAAATAGTACCCAGGAAATGGGAAAAAAGATCCTGGTATATTTTGGGGACAGACAAGTCTCAGTCACTCTCTACATTTAAAGATGATAAATATGTAATAAATATAAAACAGTGCCTTTACACATTTAACCTGTTTCCCAATTAGGAAACAAAAGTGCAGCTCACTGTCAGAGTTAATTTAATTTTACATAAAACATGCTCTTTGAGGCTGAAGTAAATATGGCTGGTCTTCAATGTGAAAATAAAATATAAAAACTGTTTTTTGGAGTTATTTCTAAACAGAACTTATCTCTAATCCTAATGTAATAGAAATGTGCACATAAATCAGGTTCATCAGATGAATCTTCAGCTAATGATTATTCGAGAACAATGTTAACTTCACACACATAGAATGCTACGTTTTTTTAGAATTTGACATTTTCAATGATCAAAGATTACTATATTTTGTAAATGGAAATACCTACTAAAAACAGAATACTATAAATTGAATAATGTCATTTGTTCCCCAAAGACCTATCGATATACTAGAGTGATGTGAAAATAAAATAAAGCAAGATATTTTGTGGCAAAATTGGGGGGTGAGGTTAGGACTATAATCTGTGAGTTAATCTTGAGTTAAGATACTGCAGCTGCAGTGCCATTGATTAGTATTCTCAGGGTAAACAGAAAATGGGTTAAAATCTATAATACAAAAAAACAACAAAGACCAAATAAAAAGAAAAAGAAAAGAGGAGAGATTTCTAAGAAACAAAACTAGGTGATGAAATCCATGGAAGGAGAATTTCTCCAAGAAATTGTAAAAAAAAAAAAAAAAAAAAAAAAAAAAGGTAAATTCCCCACAAACTAAAAAACACTTAGGACAACCTAGAGCTAATAAAAACAAATGATTCAAAAAATAACAAGTCATTTCAAAAAGAGAAAACGGTTGAACTATTTTAAAACAATTAATGAAATATATAATGGTTACATCCTATTTATATTTGGAAATGGAAAAAATGTAAATAAAGAATATGCTTGAGTAATTTGTACAGAATAAATGAAAGAAAAAAGAAAGGTTTGTTAAGAAAGATGACATTAAATATCAAAACATAATATAGTCTTCAAGTTCTCAGCTAGTAAATTTTCTTGACAACAAAAGCTCCACAGCCTAACACTGAAAACTAATATCCAAGTTAACAAAACATTATTAACAGTTTTTGTAACTATATATCACACAATCCACAATGAAGACATAACACTGTTAATTTTTCAGGCACTAAGTAACAAAAATAAATGCATATAAACCAAAACATAATAGTTATATAAAGTTTGGGTCATTGATCAAAATATCATGATTTTTAATCAAAGTGTAAAATATATTTGTAAATAAAGACACATTTCCTTAAATATGGCAGAGATATCATGGGAAGAATCAGATTGTCTAATTGGAACTGAATTAATATAATTAATGATTGCCATGACACTAAAACCATGAAGACTCCCACTCCCCAGGGTCGCTGAATTCCCTCCCAACCCCCAAATGCTGACCATGCCCCTACACAATTTTTTTTTTGTTGTTTCCGTGCAACCTACTCTTCTTAAGGCATTGCACACAATGACATGGTTTCCAAACCACTGTGTGAAGCTGACTGTTGAACTGAATAGCTGAAGACCTTTGACTTGGGCATTTTTACTCCCCCTTGTCTAGACCAATTAACAATGACATGGGGTGTTCCATGAAATAGAGTTCTTTAAATCCTTGAAACCCTACTCTCTGTGTCCCCCAGCCAACTACCCCCATTAAAGACCAACTGATTATCTGCACCACCTGCAGAAACAAGATGCCCATAATCAATGTCATTTGGGTTATATCTCCAAACCATGTACTTAAAGTATAGCAAAGTTATGAGTTTTTTCATGTAACTGGCGTCCGCCTGGTAGCAACATAAGCATTGATAATTCCCAGGGCTCCTCTTGACCCATCTAGGACTCATCCCCTTATGAGAATCTGTTCAGACCCTACTTGTGACACACAAACTCCAGCTCTAGAGTCACTTCCTGAATGTTCCTCTCTCTTGACCCCAACAGAGATACCACATGGACCAATAAATGTTGTGAACTCTCGTACGGTGCCATCTTCTCTCACACTTTCTTGTTATTTTGGAAATATTCTTGGGTTCATTATTTTACTGTATAATTGCAGATTGTGAATGTGTTGCCATAGTTCTAAGCCCATGAATTGTGATTCTTCTCAAAATACTGTACAGGATACAAATTCGGCCACAAATCATTCAACTTTCTGCTCTATTTTGGTACTCTTTTTGCATCACTAAAATCCAAAATCAAACCTAAAATATAGCTTATTTTTAAATGCACTAAAAACAATTTTTCATCCAAACAGAATTAAAAAATTCTAGGCCAAAGCCACAAATATTGTCAGCTAACTTATTGTGCCTTTTAAAAACAATAAAAGTTACACTCAAAACAACTTTTAAAATAGATTTTCAAATGTCCTTTCAATAGAATGAAGAATTATGTGATTACAATGAAAGGGGAAAGCATACTGATGTGGAACACAAGAATTTTAAATGTCTATGGAGCCTATCGTGCCGAGCAGGTCAGGAGACTGAGGGTACTGTTCAATAAAAGAACAAAGAGGATGGTAAGTGGAAGTATGTACTATAAGTTATGTTAATTTCCTTTTAGAATTGAAATTCTTGAGTTTGCTTGTAGTCATATGCAAGACTGTGGGTTGAGCAGATAATGTATATCCTGCTTTTCCAATTTTCATGAAATAATCTGCCTGACAAGATGTTTCAGAAGTGTGTATCACACACAAAAATATATGGGTTTGTTGTCATTTCATTTTGAAGAACATAGAAAGCTCAGGAATGATCAGTTTAAACCTATTCGTTGTTTCCTTTGAGTAGAGACAATATTGGACGTTAAGAAAAACAGAAATCAATTCTGCGACAAAAAAAATGTTCAGAAATTGTCAAGAACCACATGAAAAGACTAATCTGAAATCCATAGACTTCACAATTCTGAGTGCTCAAGTTAATAATTTGCTCTTTGTGCAGTAAAACATATAACCCGACAATGATAACCACAGCTGGCCCCTCCTACCAACATACCTATTTCAGGCCAAAAACATGTGTTGTGATTTTGGGGTTCTGTACTTGTCCACAGTAGCTCCTGCTGCCTGTGTCATGAGAAGAAATAGCAGGTGAGCCAGGGCTAAGGTCTCAGAGCTGTGGAGCTGCTCAAGGAAGGACTATTCAAATGCGAGATTCCCAGAAAAGGAAGCATGCAGTTTGCTGCAGATACTGTCACTGACTAGCACTTAAAGGGGACTAGTTCATCTTCATCCTACCTCAAAAAGCACATAAAGATGCTGAAGCCCCCTGTGGGAGTTTGGTACATGAGTGAAGTCTGACCCTCAATTATGAGTAAGAAGTATTGGCTAGGAAGCTACTTCTCTCTGCAAAGGCTGAAGACATTGTTCCTGCTCTGTGCTGTCTGTGGTACCACATGGAAACACCCATCCCAAACGAAAAAAAAAAGGATCTTTAAGCTCTGTTTTCGGGCTGGCTTGGAAATGTCTCGGAAGAAAGTAAGCTGTCCCCAGTGACTCTATTTCTAAGGAAATTAACTTGAAGGTGAGAAACCCCAGTCACTCACCTCCTAGATAAAGGATGGTTTATGCTAGGAGAGAAAAAATTTTGCTTTTGCTTTGCTGATGAGGCATCATCATGTCCCCAAAGGGTCAGGGAATTACCACCTTTCCTCTGTGGAAAAGGTGTGGCTAATTTAAACATCCATAACACAGGGTCTTGGTATGTGGCCATGAAAAAAATGCCCTGCAGTCACAATTTCTTCCTTGTACTTAAGAATGCACACAGTAATGTATCGGGAACTTACCTTGGCACTTTCAAAGCATATGCCAATTAAATTCATCCTGATTGCTCTGTTATAACACTTTCATGAAGCAGTAGAAAAAGTACTCATTCGGTAATTACAGAGAATTCAGGGAAATTACAGTAATTCAGAGAATTAACCTAATGAGTAAATTCCTTGAGTAATTGGTCCACAATGTCAAGGTGGCTGCAGACTTGAATCCAATTAACAGCAAATGTCAGACTTTGTTGAGCTGCACTGTCCTCACTAAAGTACATGCCCCTTTACATTTCTTAGTAATTGAATCAGAAATTCTGTTCTTGTTCCTCTTTTCTACTCTAATAGTACTTCGATTTTCCTAAAGAATAAAAAGCAGTGGTTGCTTTATTGTTACTCAAAATAGGAACACCCCCATTTACCCTTGATTACCTAAGTCTCTAGTCATACTCACAACTTCCAAATTCTGCATTTTGCCTAACATATTGTTTCCTTTTTGAAGTATTTTCTAGATCATTAAGCCCTACTTGGACTTCAGAGATGTTTGTGTTCTCCTCACCACAAGGGAGAACATTCTATTTCCAACCATATCCTACTATATTTCTGTATATGTCCTCTGATTCTTTAAAGAACTCTAAAGAAAATGTCTCTCTTCCACCTAGAATTGATTATACCACTTGAAGACTGTTTGGCTTCTGTTACAAATAAAATGAAAATACATAGCCATTAATCTTGTGATTTGGTTGAGATAGATTTGATTTTACAATCAATTTGATGAAAGTGGATTTTCCCCCTAAGACAGACTTCTATTTCTTGATAATAGATACCATCACATAGTGAAAATCTATCAATTAATAGAACTGGACCATCAGCATATAAACACTATAAAGGCTATTTTGATTACATCTGTGTCTTCAATACCTCAATAATTGTCAAATAAATAAGTTCATTTCTTAAAGGCGTTAAAACAAGCATAAAGATTGTATGCACCTAATAATGTATGAAAGAGTAGCAGTATACTGGAATTGGTGATTAATTTATTACATAAATATCTCTGTCTAATAAGAAGGCCTCTCAGCAGTGCATATGACAAATGCTGGATGGTTGAAATGAGTATAAGAGGGTAGACTAGGGAGAGTAGAGTAAAATCCACAGGTTGTGTGAAGGTTATGTACAGCAAGTGAGAGAGAGGACAGGAGCTGGATGATGTATGTTTCATTTTGTGGTATTAAGAATTTTGAGAAAGAACCAGAAATAGGAATATGTTTGTTTAGTTATGATGTGCTTATTTTGAGGTTGTTTTGATGCACCAGTGTGGAGAACTGAAATCTATAACCAAATATGAGGCTATGGATAGGAAAGATTGGGACTGAAATATACATCTGGGAGTCACCTGTGTGAAGATTTTATTTGAAATTCACACCCGTCAGAATGGTCATCACCAATAAATCAAAGGATGACAACTATTGGTGAAGATGTGGAGAAAAATGAACCTTTGTACACTGTTGGTGGGATTTGTAAATTGGTACGGACACTCGGAGAACAGTCTGGAGGTTCTACAAATAGATTAAAAAATGAATCTACCTTTTGACCCAACAATTGCACTTCTGGGTACTTATCCAAAAAAAACCGTAACACTAAATTGTAAAGATCTAGGCACCCTTATATTCGTGGCAGCACAATTTACAATAGCCAGGATATGAAAGCAATCTAAATGCCCATGAACAGAAAACTGGATAAAGAAGTTATGGTTCATATATACAATGGAATATAGCTCAGCCATAAAAAATGAAATCCTACCATTTACAATAACAAGGATAGACCTAGAGATTATTATGCTGAGCAGAATAGTCAGACAGAGAAAGAAAAATACCATATGATTTCATTTATATGTGGAATCTAAGGAACAACAAGAACAAACTAATCAAAAACAGACTCACAAATACAGAGGACAGTCTGGTGACAGCAGAGGAGAGGAGGTTGGGGGATAGGATAAAGAGGTGAAAGGTTAAAGAAGTAAAAATTAGTAATTGATAGATGGTCACAAGGATGGGGAGCATGGCATAGAGAATGCAGTCAGCAGTAATGTAATGACCAGGTAGAGAGCCAGATGGGTGATAGAGTAATGGGGCAGGGGAGGATTGTTTCATAAACTATAAAAATGTCCAACAAATACACCATATATTTTAATAATAAAAAACAAACTGTGGTCAAGTCATAACACATTTTCTGTACTCAAAAACTTAGAAAACAGAGATACAAAAAAGCAGGCACTTGTCATATGAAAAGGGAAATGAATAGTATCTGGGGGCTTGGTATGTAATGGGAGTCATACAAGAATCCTGACCATGAGGGGCCCAAGGCTCTATTAGATGGAAGAATAGTGCCACTAAGGTTTACTATTTGCTCTTTCTGTTCTGAGCAATTAGTCAACACATCTCAATTGCTGCAAAAGAAAAATTGTAATAATATCTATCTAACATGTATTTATGTCTATTAAATAAAATAAAATTTATGTACAAACTTGATGAAGAGTAGAACACTTAGAATAGTGATCAAATTGTAACTTGGCTCACTTGGTGTTATGCAGCTCATTGTGCAGACTATTGAGTCTTGTGGTAAAATGGGCCTTCATACTCAGGTCTGCCCAACTGGGACTTCAATCTCTATTTAATTTTTTTTTTGCTGAAACCCACTTGTAGGGTCATGAATGTCACTTAATCATGTATTGAGTCATCATCCATTAAATAAATCAGACTTAACAGCTCCTAAATATTTCTTGATAATCATATCCCACTAAATCACAAAACTTTCTCCAGCAATTTTTTCAGTGCTGCCTGCATTTTCTTACTTCTTCAGGTGTAGATATGAGGGTTGAGCATGGGGGTGACCACAGTGTAGAAGAAGGAAACCAACATTCCCTGGTCCTTTGCTCTACTCTTGGCCGACTGCAGATGGTTCCACAGGAAATGACAATCATCAGGCAGGAGCATTGGGTCCCAAATACTTTATGTCATCTGATGTTGACTTGATTTTCAGAACCACTAGGGCAATGTGGCAATAGGAGATCAAGATAAGTAACAAAGACAGGAATAAGACACTAGCCACAAAGAGCTCAGCCAGGTTAGCAGTGGTGTCTACACAAGCCAATTTGATGAGCACAGGGACCTTAGAGAATAAATTATCCACTTGGTGATGACCACAAAAGGATAGCTGCAGGGTGGCAGTGGACTGTACCAGGGGAGTGGCCATCTCACTAAGCCACACAATGGATCCCATGATATGACAGACCTAAGGTGCATGACAAAGGCACAGCAGACTGCAACATGGCAATTGTAGGAAATCATAGCCAGGGGGACACACTGTGTAGATCCAAAAACAAGGGAGGCATAGCGCTAAAACAGACAACTACCACAGGAGACAGATTTATCTAAACCCCCAGGTAGACCAGAAGCTAAGAAACAACACTGCTGCCAAAGCAGAGGTCCAGGAAGGAGAGATGGGAGAGGGAAAAGTGCATGGGAGTGTGGAGTTTAGAGCCAAGCAGGATAGTAGGTTGATAGTAGCATTGCCAAGGAATGTCATGAAATAAAATGACAAGATTACCTCAAGGACAACCAGCTCTAAAGTTGGACCAAGAAAGGAAAACATAAAAACAAACCCAGGGAGGGTACTGCCATTGGTCCACCACATTATTCTTACATTTATTATTTACATTTATTATTTATTTTAGAATGATGAAGTCACATTAAACAGAAACTGCAGAGATTTTTTTTTACTTCCTGGGCAACTAAGATCTAGGTGTAAGGAAATAAGATTTTGGACATATGTAAAAAGAAATGGCCAAAATAGATAATACTAGTGTGTGATATTGATTACCTAATAAAGTGGCATATCTTGTCTGTTGATCATAGGTTTTATATCTACCTCAAAAATTTTTTTAATTAAAAGAAGTTAAGGTATTCCTATCTCTTCATCAATAGTCATTTTTTTCAATATAAAGATAATAAAATTTTGTAGGAACTATGGAAATTACAAACACCATAGCAGATCCTCAAAATGGACCAAATGAATAGATAAATAAGGTAACATGGTATGAAACATGTAATGTGTACATGATATTACCTGTATCAGTGGTACATTATTAGATGCGAAGTAGGAAGAGGAATCTATAAGTGGATCAGAATGAGTAAACGTGAGAAGATCAATCTGAGACTGATGAACTGCATGAGGATGACGCAAGTGTGTAGTCCACCAGCTTCTCAATTCCTTCTCCTTTTACACCCAGCCCCAAAACATCCCTCCCATCTAGCCAACGTCAAAATGTTATCTGTATCTATCAGTTGCTTTCTGTTTTGATTGTTCATTTTTTGGTTGTTGGTTGGTTTTTTAGATTCTACATATGGGTGAAGTCATGTGGTAGCAATCTTTCTCTGTCTGACTTATTTCACTCAGCACAATACTCTTTAAGTCCATCCATGTTGTTGCAAATGATAAATATTCATTTTTTATGGCCGAGTAATATTCCATTGAGTATTTATACCACCTCTTCTTTATCCATTCGCTTATTGATAAATACTTAGGTTGTTTCTATATCTTGGCTAGTGTAAATAATGCTGCAATGAACATATGAATTCACATGTCCCTTTTAAGTATTGTTTTGGGTTTGTTCAGATGAATATCCAGAAGTGGGTCCTTCCTTGTCTCTTTTTAGCCTTTGTTTTAAAGGCTATTTTGTCTGGTATAAGTATTGCTACACCACCTTTTTTTTTTAATTTCCATTTTCATGAAATATCTTGCCATCCCTTTACTTTCAGTCTGTGTGTCTTTTGATCTGAAGTGAGTCTCTTGTCAGCAGCATATGTGAGGATTTTGTTTTCTTATCCATTCATCTACCCTATGTCTTTTGATTGAAACATTAAATCCATTTACAATTAAAGTGTTTTTGATAGATATGGCAGTTATTGCCATTTTATTATTCATACTTTAAATCTTTTATTTTCTTCTTCTTCTTAAAGAAGTCCCTCTAATATTTCCTGTAATACTGGTTTGGTGGTGATGAACTCCTTTACCTTTTTCTAGTCTGGGAAGATTTCATCTGTTTTTTTGTTTTGTTTGTTTGTTTGTTTGTTTTTTATAGCTTTGCAGGGTAAAGTAGTCTTTGTTGTAGGTCCTTGTTTTTCATTACTTTTAATATTTTGTGCCAATCTCTTCTGGCCTCCAAAGTTTCTGTTAAGAAATCAGCTAGTAGTCTTATGGTAGCTCCCATAAGACTGCTTTTCTCTTGCTGCTTTTAAGAGTCTCTCCTTGTTAACCACCCAAGCCACTTCAGTGGCTTTTGCATACAAACAGCTTGTCTTGGCTCATGCTATAAACTTTCCTAAAAATCTCTCAAAGGTTTGTAAAACCCAGTGAAGCAGTAGCTAACCTCATCATGCTCTATACCTCTTGCTAAACAGCCTGAAACCTAACACTAATGGCAGCCAGCCTCATTTCATGTCGTAGTCTCTTGAAACACATCCAAGCCCAACATGTGTGATGGTCTTCTGTGGATTGTTTGGTAGCTCCTACAGGATGGCTCCAAGCAGTGCACAAGCTGTGGCTGATCTTGACCTGTGGTAGGGTTCCCTCACAGGAGGCCCCAAGACTGGCATGTCCAGGAGACATCTTCAAACTAAACGAGTGCAACTCCTGTGGCCACATACCCAAAGGGAAGGCCTAGAGTCCTTCTAATGCAAATCCTACTCTGGAGAGTCAGCCCCTGCACAACAGCTCCTCTGCTGTAGTCATGGCCAGTCTTCACAGCCAATCAGCCTGAGGGTCAATCCCTCCTATTGATGAACAAATAGCAACCAAGACTCAATTACATAGGAGGGCACATACAACCCACACAAGGAACATACCTGAAGCACCCAGCTTGGGTGACCAGGGAAACTGAAGCACTGGATCCCACAGGACACCTACTACATGAGGCCGCACTAACGAGACCAGGAGACATAGCAGCTCTACCTAATACATAGACATTTATATAACTTACAAAATGATCCCCCTAATGAGTCTAATGTCTGTACAGCAGTGAACATAGGGGTACATATATCTTTTTTTTGCATATATCTTTTTGAATTAGTGTTTTGCTCTTCTTTTTTGTTATTCTTCAATTTAATTTTATTTATATTAGTTTCAGATGTACAACACAATGGTTAGACACAAACTTTACAAAATGATTCTCCCAAATACTCTAGTACCCGGTACTATATAGTTTTATTAAATCTAATTTTCTATTTATTAAATTTATTAGGGTGACATTGGTTAATTAAATCATACAGATTTCAAGTATACAAGTCAATAATATATCATCCATATATTGCACTGTGTGTTCACCACCCAAAGTCAAATTTCCTTCTGTCATTTTTTACCCTGATCTACCTTCCCCCCCCTCCCCTTTACCTCTGGTAACCACTAAATTGTTGTCTATGTCTATGAGTCTCTGTTTGTGTCTTGTTTGTTCATTGCTTTCAGTTTTATATCCCACATATGAGTGAAATCATATGGTTCTGAACTTTTTTCTGTTAGACTTATTTCACTTAGCATGATAATCTCAAGATGCATTATTTTTTCTATTGTCTTTTTTTTCTCAATTTTATTTAATTCTGCTCTAATTTTTATTATTTCCTTCCTTCTGCTGACTTTGGACTTCATTTCTTCTTCTCTTTCTAGTTCTTTAAAGATGTAATGTTAGCTGGTTTTTTGGGATTTTTTGTGTTTCTTGAGATAAGCCTCTATTAATATGAACTATTATTACCATGGGTTTATATGTACTTCTTGATCTCTCCTTTTATTTTTTATGACCTAGTCATTGTTTAGTGGAATATTGTATCATCTCCACATATTTGTGTTTATTCCTACTCTCTTTTTGCAGTTGATCTCCAATTTCAAATCATCGTAATTGGAGAATATTCTTGGTATGATTTCAATCTTTTTAAATTTGTCGAGGCTAGTTTTCTGTCCTAATACATAATCTATCCTTGAGAATGTTCCGCGTGCACTAGAGAAGAATGTATAATCCAGTGTTCTGAGATGAAATGCTCTATAAATGTTAATTATGTCAAATTGGTTTACTGTGTCATTTAAGACTGACACTTCCTTATTGATTTTCTTTTTTGGACAATCTATCCATAGTTGATGGTGTGGTATTTAGGATCCCTACCATAATTGTATTTTTGTCAGTTTCTCCCTTTAGTTCTGTTAGTAGTTGCTTTATATATTTTGGTGCTTCCTGATTGGGAGGATATATATTGATGTGTTATGTCTTCTTGATGTGCTGTCCTCATTATCATTATGAAGTGTCTATCTTCATCTCTTATTGCCTTTCTTTTCTTGACGTCTGTTTCATCAGATACAAGTACAGCTACACCTGCTTTTCTCTGGATGCCATTTGCTTAGAATATCATTTTCCATGCTTTTTCTTGGGGCGAGTCTATATTTGTCCTTGCAGCTGAGATGTATCTCTTGAAGGCAACATATGGTTGAGTTTTGTTTTCTAATCCAATCTGCTAATCTGTGACTTTTTATTGATGTTCAGTACATTTACATTTAGAGAAATTATTGAAATAAGAGGTTTTTCTATATTGATTGTATCTTTTCCTTCTGATAGTTCAATGTCTCCATTGTTTCTTTGTCCTTGTATTTCTGTTTGTTATTGTAATTTCGTGGTATTCTATAATTTTTCTTTCTGTGCCCTCTTGTTTTATGTTATGTGTAAAGTTCTATGATTTTTGTTTGTGGTCACCATTAAGTTTATGTAAAGAAAAATTTTATATGTACCATATTCTTTTTTCCTGCTTCCATCTTATCTTCATTCTCCTTTGCAGATTCAGATTTACACTTTCTCCTCTTTTCTGTTTTTTTTTTCTTTCTTTCTTTCTTTCTTTCTTTCTTTCTTTCTTTCTTTTTCTTTTCTTTCTTTTTTGGTCTCAAGTTATCAATATTTATGCTGTGAGATTATTTCTGGGTTGCAATAACTGCTATCTTCTTGTTTAAAGTGGTTTTTTTTACCTTTAACCATTTGTAATATTTTACCTTTACCATTATGTAATATTTAAGCTTATAATGCCCTATTCTAAATAAGGGTTGAACACTTCTGTTTCTGTCTCTCTGTTAGTCATCTTATTCATAGTTATGTATTTTTTTTTTGTCTTTTTGTTTTGGATAGAATGACCCCATTTAGCATTTCCTCTAATGCAGGCCTTGTGGTGCAAAATTCCCTCAGCTTTTGTACATCTGGAAAGGTGTTTATTTTTCTTTCATATCTAAAAGAGAGCTTTGCTGGATATATTATTCTTGGCTATTAATTTCTCTCTTTCAATGTTTTGAATACTTGGTTCCACTCCCTCCTAGCTTGCAAAGTTTCTGCTCAAAAGTTTGATGATAATCTAATTGATTTTCCTTTTAGATTACCATCTTATTTTCCTGATTGCCTTAAGAATTCTTTCTCTGTCATTAATTTTTGACAATTTTATATAATGTGTCTTGGAGAGGGTCTTTTTGGATTGAGATATTTAGGTGTTCTGTTTGCTGCTTAGATTCGAGGATCCAGTTTTTTTCCATATGTTTTAGGAAGTTCTCATAGACTATTTGTTTAAATATGCCCTCTACTCTCTTTGCCCTCTCTTCTCCTTCTGGTATGTTTATGTTGCTTTTTCTGATGGCGTCAGAAGTTCTTTTTTTTTCTTTTCATTTTTTTTCATCCCAAGTCTCTCTTTTCTGTGCCATTTCTAGATTTCTGTCTTCGATATCACTAATTCTTTCCTCATTCTGGTCAGCTCTATTTTCAAAGCTTACTATTTCATTTTCATCTCTTTATTAAGTTCTTCAGCTCCAGGGGTTTTATTTGGTTCTTTTTTAGAGTTTCAATATCCTTAGTAAAGTATATCTGTTGTTCATTAATTATGTTTCTAAGTTCTTTGAACTATCAATAAGAATTTTCTTGCATCTCATTGAGTTTTTTCAGAAGTGCAATCTTAATCTTCTGTTATTTAAATTGCATATTTCTATGTCTTTAAGCTTATTTTCTGGAGATTTTTCATTTTCTTTCTGGGCTGTCATGTCACTTAGGTTGTTCATGGCCTTTGATGGATTATTTCTCTGCATAGTCATTAATGAAAATGTACTCTGTTTTTAAAAAAATTACTTTCGGGGACACTGAACAAAATGGCATAAAGGATAAAGGATTTGTTCATCTACTCTTAAAATCTCATCAAAGTTGTGACAGAAACATGGAGAAAACAACTAGAGTCATCTTGGGTCTAGACAAACGAAGGACTACAACTAGGGAGAGAACAGGACAGAAAGGCTTGGCACAAAATATTCCATGTGATTAAAACCCAGGATCTACAATTAAGAATGCTTTTATCTAGCAAAGCTACTTACAGTCGAAGGACAGATAAACAGCTTCCTAGACAAAAATAAAGTAAAGGAATTCATCAACACCAAGCCAGTATTACAGAAAATGTTGGAGGGACTACTTTAAGAAGAAAAACATGTATCAAAATCATGAATAAAAAATGGTAATAACTACATATTGAACAACAAGTGCCTCAAATGGAAAAGAATTAAGTGCTCCAACCAAAAGATAGAATGGCTGAATGAATAAAACAAGACCCCTATGCCACCTATAAGAGACTCACTTGAGAGTAAAAGATACATACAGACTAAAAGGAAGGGGATGGAAAAAGATATTACCTTGACAGACCTAGAGGGTATTGTGCTGAATGAAATAAGTCAGATAGAGAAAGACAAATACCACATGATTTCATGTACATATGGAATGTAAAGTACAAATAAATAGCAATAATAACAAAAATGGAAATAAACTCATAGATACAGAAATATTTTTAGGGGTACTAGATAGGAGGGGTGGGGGAACATGATGAAAAGGGCACAGAGATTAAGAAGTACAAATGGATAATTACAAAATATTCATGAATATATAAAGTATAGCATAAGGAAAATCAACAGTGTTATAAAAAACATGTAAGGGGGAAGAAGGGTACTAGATTTAGTGAAGTGACCACTTTGTAAGTTATATAGATCTCTAATCACTATGCTATATATCAGAAGCTAATATATTACTGTATGCCAACTATATTGAAAAAACTCATTGAATTGTACAATATGAGCAACTAATTATCGATTACACTTCAATAAAGCTGGGGGAAATTATTTTTTTCAAATGATCTTTTTTTAGTAGAGGTTGATAAGAAGAGTTTTTTCATTGTTGTTTTGTTTTCCAGTAGATGGTGCACAAGCTCCTTCACAATCCAAACTTTCTGGTCTCTGCTATGAAGTTAAAATGCCCTTATTCCCTGAGGAGGTGTGTGTCTTCTCTGTGACCAGGTTGTCTCAGTCCCAGGGCTCCACTCCTATGGGAGAATGAATGTAAAGGGCTATGCGGATGAAAACCTTTGAAGAGCCCTGAAGTTCTGGGACTGCCCCAGTAGCCAGATGCAGTGCTAGGGCCACTGCCAGCTCTGGAGAGGTACAGGGAGTGGGAAGGGTATATTCTATGAGGTTTGGAATAGGAGACCGACCAGGCTCTGCGACTCAGCCTTTGGCCTGAAAATGGCAGTTGCCACTCTGTGTTTTTGGTCTCTGCCCTGTTCACTGGGCTCTGCCATATAGAATATGTTGATCACATAGGCAGGACTGCTCTGGGCCTCAAAGAGGGAAAACTACCACCACTCTCCTGCATCCTGCAGGGACCTCTGGGCTGTGATCACAGCACCAGGTCTCTGTTTCTTCCCTTTTGTCCTCCCTTAGTCATTTGATTCACCCACCTTCAGATGCTCTGATGTGCAAATCTCTCCAATGTGTTTGTATGCTAGTCTGGGGATTATCTGTTGGATTGTAGGTGTTTAGTTTGTTGTAACTGCAAGAGGAAAGCTCAGGGGAGCTCCTTCATGCTGCCATTATTCTGATATCACTCATTTTTAACCCTGCAGAGGTTTGTGTGTGGCCAGATGAGAAATCACCCAGGGGTGGCAACTCAACAGAGACCTCACAAGGCCTGCCCTTTCAGCAGATGAGGCCTTGGCTTCTGAGAGGGGCCACCCCAGGAACTTTCAAAATACTGCCTGGTCTTGGAGACATGTTTCTGAGTCTGGGACATGGTTGAGGTGGGAGTTCTGTGGGTAAGGATGGGAGGGCTGTAGCTGCTTTTCAGATGATCGCAGGGCCCTGATTTAGTGTTTTGGTTTCTTTGGATAAATAACCAGAAGTGGAATTTTTGGATCATTAAGTAGATTTTTAGGTTGCTTCCATCCCTTGGCTATTGTGAATAGCACTTCCATGCATAGATCTTTAGGATTTAGTGTTTTGGGATTTTGGGATAAATACCCAGAAATGCAATTGCTGGGTCAAAAGGCTGATTCAGTTTAATTTTTGAGGAACCACTAGACTGTTTTCCATAGTGGCTGCACAAATTTTTCCTTCCACCAACAGTGCAAGAATGTGACCCACAGACATGAAACGTAAACTCCTTGGACCTCCCAAGGCCCAGGAGTAAACAAGTCTTTATGTCCTTATTTTGATCTTGGATTAAAAATTTTTATTAATCATTGTAAGTTTTTTAGGGAAATAACAGATGATCAAATATTAAGAACATAAAACATTGAAAACACCAAAAAATGTCACCACATTTGCATGTATCTACTTGCCTATACACATTTTACACTAAAAAATTTAGAAAATTTTTGGATTAAAATACCTCCAGTGGTTTCACTAAAATTACACACACTTACACATCCAGAAAGTATATAACATAAGCGACTATTATGTATATTTATAATCAGTGTTTTTATTCAATGACATACTATCAATGCTTTTGCAATGTGTGTTAATAGGTGTGTGTTTTATTAATACTTGAAGATTGTTAAATTATAAGACATAGTATACACCATATTTGTCAAATAAATTTTTTGTTAGAACTGATGTTCCCATTTTTTCAATTATATAGCACTTCATGGAGTCACTTATACAGAAAATTTTGCAAAATGACTTGACATTTTTCAAAACTATTTTAACAGTTTTTTTCTAAAAATGTTGTACCACAAATAGTGAAATCAAATTTTCTAAGCCATTGATATCTTTGAATTTGACTGCTTATCAATACCTCTATTTCTTCACTTCTTTTTCTCTAAAATTAAAAACCACCAAATATCTGCTTCTCATAATCCTCTCCAAACTCTCTTTAATAATAGCACAAATATTGGACTAATTCAAGTCAGAAACTGGACACACCCATTCTCAACTTGCAGCTTTGATCACATTTTATCTTTCCTGATACCTTCCCACATTCTACCAAGATAATTCTACTCAAGTCTGGCTCATCTATTAGCTGCCTACCCAAGATCCATCCCCTCTTTTACACCTTAATTTGTGAATCCCAATTTTGGAAGAATGTGATGTGACTAGATAAAATAGCCAATGTCCCAATCTAAATTAAAGCTAGAGGTGGCCCAGTTCTGGCCAAGAGAGTTTAGGATGTCTCTGAAAAAAAAAAAAGGTACCTTCTCAGCTAAAAAGACAAATAATTGAGAGAATAAACCTTTTAGCTCTTTTACTCAAGTTCTGTTTCTGCTCAGAACACACCATGAGGCCTCCAGGTGCAAATGTGTTGATGAAATCATAGGGCGAAAAAGTATGAGAATGGAGACTCATGCTAAAGCTAGTGGAGGGGAAGATGGAAGAAGAGCCTGCGTATTCTTAGTCCATTGGCCTCAGACCCATCCTTTCCCCTTCTTTTGTCTGCTCTCTGCCTCAGGAAGCTGACCCCTGTGGACTGCATCTCCCAGATTAACCTCTTTGCTAAGTGCCAGCTGGGGTCCCATGCATCAGTAATTCAAGGCACCAAAAGGAGTTGAGAAAATGAGAGGACAGCTTCTAGGATATTTCCCCTTGCTTTCTTTTGCATTAGTGAACCTCTGAGAGCAGCTAGATCTCTACCACATGTGCAAGAAAACTTGTCACAGTTTCCAATCTCCTACCTTGATGACACTTTTCCTTCCCTTGTTCTTCTAGATCAAAGTACAACATGCCTTCTCCTGTGACTAATCTCTTGAGCCTTCCTACTTCTTCTGTGTCCCCATACTGACACTCCAACTGGTATGTGTACCTTTGTTACAACCTCTCATCTGAGCCAGGGTGATTCTTCTTACTTGTGAGGACTCTCCTTGATACCCTGAGATAGATGAAAATGAAAATACAATAGCTCGAAACTTTAGAACACAGCAAAAGTAGTCCTAAGAGGGAAATTTATGGCAATACATCAAGAAACAGAAAAAACTCAAATAACCTAAATGTACACTTAAAGAAACTAGAAAATAAACAGCAAACAAAGCTAAAAGTAAGTGAAAAAAAGAAAATAATAAAAATGTAAACAGAAATAAACAAAATAGAGTCTAAGGAAACAATGCGAAAGATTGAAGAAACCAAAATCTGGTTCTTTAAAAAGATAAAATTGATAAATCTTTAAC
Source organism: Eonycteris spelaea (assembly GCA_003508835.1). Taxonomy (NCBI): domain Eukaryota; kingdom Metazoa; phylum Chordata; class Mammalia; order Chiroptera; family Pteropodidae; genus Eonycteris; species Eonycteris spelaea. The sequence continues at coordinate 385,128 of PUFA01000409.1, read as the reverse complement.
CAGACCCATCAAGAAAAAGAGAGGACCCAAATAAATAAAATCAGAAATGAAAGAGAAATGACAACCAACACCACAGAAATATAAAGGGGTATTAGAATATACTACAAGAAATTGTATGCCAACAAATTGGACAGTCTGAAAGAAATAGATACATTCCAAGAAGCACACAACCTCCCAATATTGTCAAGAAGGAACAGAAAATCTGAACTGACTGCAAAAAAAAAAATTGAATTAGTAATCAAAAACCTCCCAACACACAAAAGTCCTGGACAAAATGGCTTCAAAGGTGAATTTTACCATACAGTCAAAGAAAAATTAGCACTCATTTTATGAGGCCATCATTACCAGACAAACTGATACTAAAGACATTTTAAAATATGTATATATCCCTGATATCCCTGATAATATCCCTGAGAATAAAAATTCTCAACAACATGTTAGCAAAACAAATGCAGAAATATGTCAAAAAGATCAAACACAAATAAATCAAGTAGGATTTATTCCTGGGATGCAAGGTTGGTTCAATATCCACAAATCAACTAAGATTATATACAACATAAACAAAGTAATGTATAGAGTCATATTATAATATTACTAGATGCAGAAAAAGCATTCGACAAAATCCAGCATCCATTTATGATTAAAAACTCTCAGCAAAGTGGGAATAGAGAGAACATATCTCAACATAATAAATGCCGTATGTGACAAACCCGCCATTAACATTATACTCAAGGGGGAAAAGCTAAAAGTGTTTTCCTTAAGATCGGGAATTAGACAAGGATGTCCATTTACCACTTTCATTCAACTAAATATCAGAAGTCTTATCCACAGCAATCAGCTAAGGAAAAGAAATAAAGGCACCAAAATTTGAAAGAAAGTAATAAAACTATCATTATTAGCAGATTGTAGGAAATAAAGTCAATAATATTGTAATAACTATATATATTGCCAGATGGGTACTAGACTAATCAGGGGATTACCTTCTAAATTTTATAAATATGTACACATGAAAATAATTTAAAATAATATTAAATGTCAACTATAATTAAAAATAAAAATTTAAAAAAGAAACATTAAAGAGACTTCTTTAAGGTGAAGAAAAAAGAACACACTTAGGAATAATAAAATGGTAATAACTACATACTTATAATTAATTACTTTAAATGTAAGTGGATTAAATGCTCCCATCAAAAGATGTATGCTAGATTAATGGATAAGTAGACATACATATACTGCCTACAAGAGACCCACTCCACCTGAAGTGAAGGGAAAAAAATTTCACTTTTTTTTTATTAACTTCTAATTAAGCACATTTAGTATTTCCTTTTTTTATTTATTCAGACGAACCTTGACACTATGATCCCTTGCAGTGGATCCCAGGTAAGAACTCCCAGATTGGGTGCTGGGTCTTGTAGAACCATGTCTGACTCTGGAAGCTCTCAATAAATAGTACTTCTCTCCAGCAAAAAATGCAGCTTTTCTCTTGGAAGGAAGGTGATCAAAAATTTACATGCTGTTCCAGGAAGAGAGGAAACTTCTCCTTAAAATGAATTAAGTCAGTCCTTCTAATGGATCAAAGAATAATGCAATGTTTCTATATCACAAAAAATAAATATACACACTTCAGATCAAAAGAAACACACAGATTGAAAGTAAAACAATTTAAAAAGTTATTTCATGCAAGTAGAAATGAAAAAATCTGGAGCAGCAATACTTATATTAGACAAATAGACTTCATAAAAGACAAAAAATATATTTCATATACAATAACCAAGATATGGAAGCAACTGAAGCGTCCATTGATAGATGATCTGATAAAGAAGTAGTACATATATACAATGAAATACTACTCAGTCATTAAAAATAATAAAATATTACCATTTGAAACAACATGGATGGACCTAGAAGGTACTACAATAATTGAAATAAGTCAGACAGAGAAAGAAAATACCATATAATTTCACTTATATGTGGATTCTAAAGTTCAGAATAAATGAACTAACAAAACAGAAATGGACTGATAGACATAGAGGTCAAATTGATGGTCACACAGATGGCAGAGTGTCTGCAGTGCTGGATGAAAAGGTGAGGGGATTAGGAAGTACAAATTAGTAGCTATGAAATAGTCACAGGGATGTAAAGTACAGCATAGGAAATATAGTCAATAATATTATAATAACTATATATGGTGCCAAGTGGGGACTAGACTTATGGAAGGAATCACTTCATAATTATATAAATATCTAACCATTGTGCTGTACACCTGAAACCAATATAAAATAATATTGAATGTCAACTGTAACTGAATAATAAATACCGGTATTGTGAGAAGTGCTGCCATCATGTTACTGAAGAAATAGGTTAAAGAAATATGTGTTAATTCGAAGAAGTTATGCAGTGAACTCTATTTCATATGTTGAAAGTATTTAGGTAAAGGGAAGATTATATTGTCAGAGGCTATTTTGCCTAGCTCTGAAGGCCAAGCCAAACCAACTGATTTAATAGAAGCAAACTTCCAGCTCACCCTTAGGAAAAACCAGAAATGAGCATATCTTGTCAAATGTGGAATATACACCTTGGGGAAAATAGACCATTTTTTTGTGTGTGTGTGGAAATGTTTAAATAAATTTGAATTACCATCATTCAAAACTCTTTTACAGAGATTTGAATACTATACAAATTAGGCCTGATGGGCTTTAAAGAACCACCGATGTAGAGATCGTAAATAATCTAAAACTAAAATTAATGCCCTAAAATTGCATGTGGGATTTCTTGTATTTTACATTTGTAACCTACAAAACACTATTTTATCTAACTCTATCCCACTCCTTTGCAACTATGCAGGGGGGTGTTTTCATTGCTCTTTTTCATAGTGATAAAAAGATAAGAGGAATTGCTTGATAGGCGTTGTCATGTAGCTGGTCATTGGCAGAGTGAATTTAAGAGATTATTAGCTAATCTCAGTTACTTAATGCCCATAGGTAAGCCATAAAATATATTAACTTGATAAAATTAATATCTCCTGACATATGAGTTTGACTACTCAGAAATTAAAAAACAAAGATTGCCAGTTTTTCAGAATTAAAAGCATCTCATGGTCGGGTCCATTTTGCAATCCTGCATTCTTTAGTTTCCACTCCTTCCCACCTCTCCTTTCTCTCTACTCTTTCCCCAACATCTTCCTCAGTGCTCTTTTCATATCTTTATTGCGTAATGTGTAGATGAAAGGATTTAGAGTTGGGGTGACAATTCCATAGAGTAAGGCCAATGAACTTGTCTCGGTCACGGAAAGTAGTCGAGGGCGACTGCAGTATGCAGCCCATAGCAGTGCCGTAAAAGAGAAAATACCACCATCAGGTGGGAAGAGCAAGTCCCAGGGCCTTGTGTCGCCCTCAGCGTCCTGATCTTCCACACAGCCGGGCAATGCAGCTGTAGGAGGTGAGTGAGAATGAGTGCGAGGGGTGCCAGGAGAAAAAACGCACTGACCAGGAGGAGTTCCATGCGGTTGAAGGTAACATTCCACACAGGCAAGTTTGAGCAGAACTGGCACTTCACAGAAGAGGTGATCTATGACATTTCTTCCAAAAGAGGGACCTGTGTTGACCAGCACAGTCTGCACCAGTTGAGCTTCCCAAGCCTGCCAGCCAGGTCATGGCCACCAGCTGCCCACAGATGCGTGGATGCATGAGAGTGGCATAGTGCAAGGGCCGGCACACCGCCACATAGCGGTCTACGGCCATGACCGCAAAGGAGGATGCACTCCATGGAACCCATGGCCAAGGACACATACAGCTGGCCACACAGCCACCATAGAGTAATGGTCTTCTTCGGGCCCTGCATGTTAACCAGCAGCTGGGGGACTGTGCTAGTGGTGTAGCAGAGGTCCATTAGAGACATGGTGTGTGAGGAAAAGGTACACTCGGGCTATGGAGCCGGGGATCTAGATGAGCTAAAATAATGATGGCCATATTGCCCAGCAGGGTCAGTAAGTAGAAAACCACACAATGGCAAAGAGGGTCATCTCCAGCAGTGGCTGCTCAGAGAATCCCAGCAGAAAAAAACCACCAAAGAAGCTGGTATTGAGAATGCCATCACTTTCATTGCCATTGCCTTTAAAGAAAAATATATTGGAGCAAGGAAAATATGTGAAATTGCATAGAAATCTGTACTTTCATCATCTTTCCTGGTGTTGACCTTACAGAGACAAACAGTGGTCCTCGCTTTAGGACTGTAAACAACCACCTCCAATGTAAGTCCTCACCCTTTTTAACCCTTATATTATTATCTTTCTCCCTGCCTTCCTGGATTTGTATTGGTAATTTTGTGTATTCACACACTATTTCTAACTCTGACTTCTCCACTTCTTACCTTTGCCTTCGAACATGTATATATTCTCCCCTGTTTTTGAAAACTGACACTTAAAATTCTTTTCTTCCATGCTGTTCTCTGTACCTTCTGCTATCATGTCCCTAAACTGAGGTTTGTAAGATATAATTCTGAAATCTATATATAATCTAAAGTGTCTCTCGATATGACCTCACTGCCGAAAGCACCCTTCATTCCATGGTGCTAGAGTTCTATCAGTGCATAATATGTATACAATCTATTATTAACCACTTAGGAAATGTTGCTCAATATCCTAAATTTATTTTCTGTGCTTTTGTTATGTTGAAACAGAACTCATGACACTTAGAAATACTCTCTTAACTGTCAGTCCTAGGAGCTTGACTCACTACTGTTTCTGTCTCATTATGCTAAGAAATAAACTATGTTAATTTGTCATATTTTATTTTCAAAATTCTATTCATTAGGAAAATTCTAAGCATATTTTTGTTCTTTCTCCACCATGACAACTTTTCCCTTTTATATACTAAATTTGTGCTTCATCTTGTCCCCATGGGAGTCATTTCCCAATTTTTGATGTGTTTTCTTCTTTCTTCTTCACTACTTCCCAACTATCTCACCTATTCACATTACTTCACCACATGACTTCATGTTTAGTTGATGTATTTTTTTGGGACCATGAAACTCTATTTTCACATGTCTGTGTTCATCTGTCTGTTATAATACCACCTTTAACTCAACCTGTGTTACAGTGAGTCAACACACAGCAATTCTGTGATGACGATTGAACAATAGGGCACCTAACTTTTTCACACACCTTAACTGAAAATTAAGCATCATATTTGAAACTCACCGCTTCACCCCTCCCATGTCAAACCATCCTGTCTTGGGACCATCACAGAGCTCAGATTCTAATAATACATAGAAATATTGAAACATGCCTCTTATCGCAATTTTTTTCCAATCAAAATCTTCAGAAGGCTTTTAGGCCATGAAAGTTTAGATCAAAACTTCAGAAGTTTTAATGTGTACCTTGCTCTGTGAGCTTCTAATGTTTTTGTCTGTTTATTTGTTTGGTCTTTACTGGTCATTTTTGCATTTAATCACACACAGACTTGTATATAGAATACTTATATATATTCATTTAGCTTTATTACACATATGATTAAGCATCTGGAACGAAAAGAGCAATAAGTGTGTTCCAAAGGCCCCATAGCCAAGTCTTCCAAATAAACAGAATTTCTACTGAAATGCAAACTGATCACATAAATTAAACTACCAAAACTGAGTGCCAAGGCCTTATTTCTTTCTTTTCTAAGTACACATTTTCTGGTTCTTACCACTCTGAGTTCTGTGTAGATTCCTGCCTACCAGACTCATCTATGTAGCAGAATAACCATCATCTCTGATTATCTCATCAGATATTCACATAGACCACACACAACACACACACACACACACACACACAACACAACACTCACACATTAACCTTGTTGTGCAATCTCCCATTTAACTACACATAGTCAACTCTAAAAATAAATAATGATTTGGAAATACTTGTTGGCCCATTGTTTGACTCAGTAATTGTTATGTTTAACTTTAACATTAAAGCAGGTCCTAGTGAATGGATTATGCTAACCTAAAATGTATTGAAAAGCATTTATCAATGGAACGTTTCACTTGTAAACTAGCTAAGCTCAGATGTGTTGCATCATGCTTGGAGCTTTGTCAGAAGGTTCTATCTGCCAGTTTCTTATTGCCAAGAAAATTCCTTAAACATGATCATAATAACAGAATAAGGAGAAGGATGAAAGTACAATTGGCCACTTTTAAAATTAGTCTTTTTGTTATATTCACAGGAAACACCATCCATATTTCACTTTCTTAATAATATTTTTTAAAAATCAGTTTATAATTCCTGAACATTTAATCTAATTATAAATGTGCCATATGATATCTTTGGCTACAAATAACATTCACATACTAGAAAAAGCATAGAATCATTAGCAATGTTTTTGTATCAAAATTCAAATAATTTTTTTCCTGGAAGCACTTTCTCCATGCATAAAACGATAGATTGAATAGTTTTTTGCTTTGTATGCAGATAACTCACTTAATCAATTCATATAGAAAAACAAATACCCTATCTGACAAAATCACTGAAAACAAGCATATTGGCCTCTCTTAAATCTGACTAATAACTGAAACACTTTATTTAGGTAGGTATTTATTTATTGTAAAAGAGCTTTACTCCCCATAAGAGCCTTTGCCACAAGGTCCATAAATGCTGCACCTGGAGAGAAAGGTGGGCATTACTACAGCATCTTTTACCTGACTTCAAGGAAACAGACACCAGGAAGGAGCACAGGGCATCTGCTTCTAAAAAGAAGAAGATTCCGTTTTCTCAGAAATAATGAGAGCATGGAGGAGTCACAGACAGGGACACGTGGTGTGTTTACTTGGCTGTGTCACTGGACTAGGACCCCAAGGAAGCAATTAGGGCTTCTGCTCTCTAGCGCACAGCCATTCAGAATTCATGTAAGAAAATAGACACGCTGTGGGGCACAATATGTGTGTTTCTCTGCTCTCATTGTTCGGTGAGAGAGGATTTGCACTTTTTCAAAATCCAAATAAGATGAACAGATACAATGAGGTATCACCTATATATGTACATTCAATAAGGTTTTTTCCAATTATAGTGGGCATACAATAATAGATTAGTTTCAGTTGTACAGCATAGTGATTAGAGATCGGTATAACTCAATAAAGTGGTCACCCCACTAAAACAGGTACCCTTCTTCCCCCTTACATATTTTTAATAACACTTTTGACTATTTTTCTTATGCTACATTTTATGTATCCATGACTATATTTGTATTTATCCATTTGTCATCTTAATCCTTTTGCCCTTTTTTCCATTGTCTCCCTTAAACTCCTCCTATATAGCAGCTCTAAAAAGTATTTCTATGTATCTATTAGTTTGTTTCGGTTTTGTTATTGTGGTGGTTGAATATTTGTTCTTTGGATTTCACATATACTTGAAATCACCTGGTATTTGTCTTTCCCTGTCTGACTTATTTCATTCAGCACAATACCCTCTAGGTCCATCAAGGGCAATTATATTTTTTCATCCCCTTACTTTTGCCTGTGTTGTCTTTTAATCTGAAGTGAGTCCTTATTGTAGGCAGCATATGCAGGTTGTTGTTTTCTTAGCCATTTAGCCACTCATGCTTTTGGTTGGAGCAACTTATTCTTTTCCATCTGAGCACTTGTTGATAAATATGTAGTTATTGCTATTATTTATTCATGCTTTTTGATACATTTTCCTTTTTCTTAAAGAAGTCCTCCAACATTTCCTGTAATGCTGGCTTGGTGTTGATGAATTCCTTTTGCTTAATTTTGTCTGGGAATCCCTTTAATCTGTCCTTCAACTCTAAATGATAGCTTTGCTGAGTAAAGTATTCTTGATTGTGAGACCTGGGTTTTCATCACTTTGAATATTTGTTCCAAGCCCTTCTATCCTGCATAGTTTCTTTTGAGAAAATCATTTGCCATCTTATGGGGGCTCCGCTTGTAGGTAACTAATACTTTTCTCTTGCTGCTTTTAATATTCTCTTTGTCTTTAACTTTTAGCATTTTAATAAATGAAGTATCTGGGTAAGGGTTTTCTTGGGTTCATTTTTGGAGGGGCTCTCTGAGATTCCTGCGGTTGTATGTCTATTTTCTTCACCAAGTTAGGAAAGTTTTCCATCATTATTTCTTCAAATATATATTCAAGCTCTTATTCCTCTCCTCTTTAGTTACCCCTATAACACAGATGTTGTTACACTTAATTTTGTCCCATAGGTTTCTTAAATTATTATTATATTCTTAGCCTAAATGTAACATGGGTTTACATCGATTTTTTTCCACTGGTCGGTGTGTCTGTTTTCTGACAAACTATGCCATTTTGATTATTGACTCTTTGTAGCATAATTTGCAGTTGAGCAGAGTGATGCCTCCAGCCTTGTTCTTTTTTCTCAAGGTGGCTTTGGCAATTCGGGGTCCTTTTGTGCTTCATACAAATCTGATAATTTTTTATTCTATTTCTTTTAAAAAATGCCACTGGGATTTTGATGGCGATTGCATTAAATCTGTATCATGCTTTAGGTCATAAGGTCATTTTAACTCTGTTGATTCTTCCAAAAAGAGAACACAGAATATCTTTCTTATTTTTTTTATCCTCTTCAATTTCTTTTAATACAGTCTTATAGGTTCATTATATAGGCCCCTCATATGTTTCATTAGATTTATTCCTAGGTTTTTGTTATTTATGTTGCAATTACAAAAGGAATTATTTTTCCACTTCTTTTTCTGACACTTCATATTAGAATAGAGGAATGCTATAGGTTTTGCAACATTGCTTTTGTATCTAGAACTTTACTGTATTTGCTTATTGTGTCTAATAGTGTTCTTGTGGGATCTTTAGCATTTTCTATATCTAGAATCATGTCATCCACAACTACCAACAATTGACTTCTTCGTTTCCTATTTGGATAGCTTTTATATCTTTCCTTGCCTGATTGCACTTGCTAGGACTCCAATGTTATGTTGAATAACAGTGGCAATAGTGGACAGCCTTGCCTTGTTCCTGATCCTAGAGGGAATGTTTTTAGCTTTTCACCATTAAGTATAATGTTGGCTGAGGTTTGTCATATATGGCCTTTATTATGTTCTTTTCCTTTTATACCGATTTTAAGTGGTTTATTTTTTCCATAAAATGGGCTTTGTATCTTGTCAAAGGCCTTCTCTGCATCTATTAATATGATCATAATGATTCTTATTTTTTAATTTGTTTATGTAGTTTATCCATTAATTGGTTCATATGTTGAACCATCCATGTGCCTCTGGGATGAAGCCCAATCGTGGTGTATAATCTTTTTAATATGTTGTTGTATTCAGTTAGCTAGTATCTTATTTAGGATTTTTGCATCTGTATTCATGAGAAATATTGGTCTGTAGTGTTCTTTTTTGTGTGTTATCTTACCAGGTTTTGGTATCAGAATAATATTGGCCTCATAAAATGAGTTAGGAAGTATTGCCTCCTCTTCAATTTTTTGGAAGAGTTTGAGGAGAATAGGTATTAAATCTTCTTTGAATGTTTGATAAAATTCACTGGTGAGGCCATCTGTTCTTGGACTTTTACTTTTTGGTAGCTTTTATGATTGTTTCAATTTCCTTGCTGCTGATTGGTCTGTTTAGATTTCCGGTTCTTCTTGTTCTGTCTAGGAAGGTTGTATCTTTCTGAGTAACGGCCATTTTTCTAGGTTATTAATTTGGTGTTATATACTTTTTCATAGTGTTGTTGTATGATCCTTTGTATTTCTGTGGTGTTTATTATAATTTCCCCTCTTTCATCCCTGATTTTGTTTATTTTGTTCTGTGTCTTGTTCTTTAGTGAGTCTAGCCAGGGGCTTGTCAATTTTATTAACCTTTTCAAAGAACCAGCTTTTTGTTGCATTTATTTTTTCTATATGTTTTTATTTTTTAATTTCATTCATTTCTGTTCTACTTTTGATGATTTCTTTCCTTCTGCTGACTTTAGGCTTCATTTGTTCTTCCCTTTTCCATTTTTTTAAGATGAAGTGCTAAGTTGTTGATTTTTGGAGATAGGCCTGTAATGATATAAACTTTCCTCTTATGACCACTTTTGCCATGTCCCAAAAGTTTGATATGTTGTGCTATCATTATCATTTGTTCTACGTATCTCCGATCTCTCTTTTATTTCTTTCTGACCCAGTAATTTTTCAGTAGAGTGTTGTTTAATCTCCATGTATTGTGGTCCTTCCTGATTTCTTTCTGCAGTTGTCTCTAGTTTCAAGGAGTTATGATCAGAGAATATGGTTAGTATGATTTCAACCCTCTTATATTTGTTGAGGCTATCTCTATGTCCCAGTATGTGGTTATCCTTGAGAATGTTCCATGTGCACTAGAGAAGAATGTATAAGCAGCCATTTTGGGATGAAAGACTCTTTAAATGTTATTTTAATGTCCAGTTGGTCTTAATGTGTCATTTAAGGATGTTATTTCCTTATTGATTTCTGTTTGGATGATCTGTCCATATCTGACAGTGGGTATTTAGGTTCCCTACTACGTTAGTGTTTTGATCTGGTTCTCCATTTAGTTTGGTTAGTAATTACTTTATATATTTTGGGGCTCCCTGATCAAAAGCATAGATATTAATAAGTGTATGTCTTCTTGCTGCATGATTCCCTTTATTATTATGAAGTGTCCCTTAATATCTTTCTTTACCTTTTTACTTCGAAATCTATTTCATCCAACATTAGTATCACTACTCTCACTTTTCTCTGAATGCCATTTACTTGAAATATCATTTTCCACCCTGTTACTCTGAGTCTTTATTTGTCTTTGGAACTGAAATGTTTCTCCTGAAGGCAGCAAATAGTTGGGTATTTTTTTTTTGATTCCATTCTGCAACTCTGTGCCTTTTTATTAATGAATTTAATCCATTTACATTTATGGTAATTATTGAAATGTGAAGTCTTCTTATAGCCATTTTATCTTTTGCTTTCTGATAGCTTGGTGTTTGCATTGCTTCCTTGTCCTTGTGTCTGTTTTTTTTTTTAATTTTGATTGGGCTTTGTGGGTTTTCCCTCTGATCCTTCTTCTTTGATGTTATATACTTCGATCTGAATCTTTGTGTGTGGTTACCATTAAAATATGTAAAGGATAGTTATATACATACAGTCATCCATTTCTTCTGTGCATGCCTTATCTCCATTCCCCTTTGCAAATTTGACCTTTGAATCTTCCCCTTTTCTGACATTATTGTCTCAGTTTTTCCCTGAATATGCTGAACATTCATTACTATCTTGCTATATAGCAATCTCTTCGTATTGTTTAAGTTTTTCATGCCCTGCTTCTTAGTAAGCATTGCACTCCTCTGCTTCTATCTGCCTGGTAGTTGCCTTACTCTTAATTATCTTGTGTGTGTGTGTGTGTGTGTGTGTGTGTGTGTATGTGTGTCATTTTGTTTTAGGTGAGCTGACCTTTTTCAATATTTTGTAATGCAGGCCTCTTAGTGGAGAATTCCCTCAATTTTCATGTCTGGAAAGGTCTTTATTTCTCTTTCATATCTAAAGGAGAGCTTTGCTGGATACATTATTCTTGGTTGGTAGTTCCTTCCATTTAACTTTGAATATTTGATTCAACTCCTTTCTGGCTTGAAAAGCTTTGTGCTAAGAAGTCCAAGGATAATCTAATCGGTTTTCCTTTATAGGTTTACCGTCTTCTTTTCCCTGGCAGCCCATGAGAATTCTTTCTTTGTCATTGATTTTTGGTAATATTTGTACAATGTGTCTTGTTAAAGGCTTTATTGGGTTGATATAATTGGGTAGTCTATGACTTCTTGAATTCCAAGTTCCAGCCAATTCCTTAAATTTGGGAAATTCTTAATCAGCTATTAGTCTGAAAAATGCTTTCTAATCCCTGCTTCTTTTCCTCACCTTCAATAATGCCCATTAATCTTATGTTTCTCTCCTGATGATATCAGCTAGTTCTTGTATTTCTCTTTCATTATTTTTTTATTCTTTGGTTTCTCTCTTCTTCCTTCTGAATTTATTTTCCAGAATTCTGTCTTCGATATCATTGATGCTTTCCTCCATTTGATCGACTCTATTCTCCAAGTTTGCTATTTCATTTTTCATCTCTTGCAGTGTGTTCTTCAGCTTCAGAAGTTCTATTTGGTCTTTTCAAGGGTTTCAATCTCCTTGCTAAAAAACTCATTCTGCTCACTAGTTGTTTTTCAATTCCTGAAATTGTTGATATGACTCTTATTTTGGAACTCACTGAGTTTTTCAGAAGTACCATCCTGAATTCTCTGTCATTTAAGTTGCATATTTCTATGTCTGTAAACTTACTTTCTGAAGATTTTTCTCTCTTTTCTGAGATGTCTTGTCACCTTGTTTGTTCATGGTGTTTAAATGGACTATTTTTTCTGGCCTGGTCATCAATGAAAGTGTATTCTGCTTATTTTTTTCCAGAAAAATTGTAATAAGAAAGGTACTGTCCTTAACCTGTTGCAAAGAAGCATTTTTCTTTTGGTTTCAAGTAGGTAGCATCTAAGCCTGTTATATCCCTGCTTTATATAAAATCTTTTAATGCCTTTTTTTAAAAAAAAAATAGATATATTCTATCATGCTCGCTACCCTCAGTCTCAGTTGCTGTCAGTGTTAGTGACCATTTCAGTAGTGGTTTACTCACATTCCCTGGGGCTCAAAGAATATGGTAAAAGGGGCCTCTGGGTTGAATAATGGGCCTGTGGCTCACCCTTACATTTTGCAGCTGTGGCTGGTAATAATATACTGTTGTTTCTCTGCTGTCCTGCTTCTCTGTCATCCCCACTTCTCTGCTTTCTGTCTGATGTCTGGGCACTGCTACCAGCTGCGTAGAGCTCACAGCTCTCCTAGGTAGGATGTTCAGGGAACTTGCTGCATCTCTTCTCCTCCCTCTCCTCCTACAGGGAGCTCTGGCTGCAAGAGGCAGCTTCTTTATTTCTCCCAATCTACCCACCCCACTCCTGGAGTTCTGACCTGTGGTAGCTTTTTATGTTAACATCCCATGCTCAGACATGCTGGTGTGCAGTTTGTCTGGTTTTTGTTGTTGTTGTTGTTGTTGTTGTTGTTGTTGTTGTTGTTGTTGAGTTTTAGATGTTCACTTATTGTTATTTCAAGCAGAAGAGATCTGGGGGACATCTCTCACTTCCGCTATGTTTCTGACATCACTCCATTGATTTAGTTTTGAAAATGGAAGAAAATTTAAACTTGTTTACAGTCTTTTGTGAACACAGTTTCTTAATATAAATACTAGGTTCACAGATCACATTTACAGTAACTTCTCAATCTTGATGCACAAATTTAAGATCTGAACAGGATTTACTTGGTAATATTTGATGTTATGTAGGTCAAGAGAAAAATCTTCCTCTTTGTTAATCAGTTCTGTAACTAGACCCAAATTACTTTGGAATTTAAGCACTGGGTAGTGTTCTGAATGGCTCAGAGTTGAACTTTAAGCAACACTGGGCTTGAACTGTTTGGCTCCACTTAAACAGGTTTTTCAATAAAGCTAGCACATCTCAGATTTCCCTAACCTTTGGCATTTTAATGATGATGTGTCTTGGTGTGGGCCTCTTTGGGTTTATTCTTGCTTGAGACTCTCTGTGCTTCCTGGGTTTGTATGTCTATTTCCTTCACCAGGTTAGGGAAATTTCCATCACTATTTCTTGAAATAGTTTTCAAATACCTTGTTCTCTCTCTTCTTCTGGTGTCCCCTATGATGCCAATGTGGTATGTATGATGTTTTTCCAGAGGGTTCTTAAATTATCCTAATTTTTTAAATTCTTTTTTTTCTGTTGCTTTTCTGATTGGATATTTTCTGCTAGCTTATCTTCCAAGTCACGATTAATCTTTTGCTTCATCTAATCTACTATTAATTCTTTTAAGGTATTTTTCTTTTTATATTGTATTCTTCATTTCTGACTGCTTTATGTTTGTTTTTGCCTCTATTTTTATGTTTCCTTTTCTTTGTTAAAGTTTTCACTAAGTTCATCTACTCTTTCTTTAAATTCATGAGCAGTCTTGAACTCTGCATCTGATAGATTGCTTGTCTCCATTTGTTTAGTTCTTTTTCTGAAGCTTTTTTTGGGGGGGGCCATTTTTTTGGTCTTCCCACTTTGGCTGCTACTTGTGTCTGTTTTTGTACTAGATAGGATTACTGTGTCTCCGATATTAGTAGAGTGGCCTTAGGTGTAGGATATCTGTGGCGCCCAGGGACTCAGTGTCCTCTATTCTTCTGAGCCAGGTGCTCTAGGTGTGTCTTTGTGTAGGTTATATGTGCTCTCTTATTGTAGTTGAGCCCAGATGCTGTACGTGTATTAGGGCTAATGTATTGTGAGGACAAGCCCTGACTACAGTGGAGGAGCTGTTGTGCAGGGGCTGACCCTATGGAGCAGGATTCACTTTAGAAGGGTTCTGGTGCCTGCCCATTCTTTCCTCTGAGTGTCATTTGTGGAGGTTGGTGAGAGATGGCTCTGTTGTAATCTAAATTTGGCCATCTGGTTGATTCTGGTCTTCTTGGGTGGGTCTCTGTTATAGGCCAAGGACAGCCACTGTCTGTGTCTTGCCTAAGCCATTTGACATGAGCTAAAAAGTGATCTGCAGATGGTTTCCACTTAATCTGTGTTTGGAGGTGTCTGATAGAGGACAAGCTGCAAACGAAGGTTGGATGCTGCTAGTGCTGGGCTGGTGCTGCTCAGCCGAAGTACAGGACATGTCAAAGCCAGATAATGCTTGTCTGGGCTTTATGAACCTTTGAATAAGCAAAGATAACTAAAGAATTTTACTTCAAAAGGGAGGAAAAATTAAAGATCTAGGGAGAGAGGTTTTTGTAGGTAAAGATATTTACATTAGGTTAAAAATAGCACTGTTTGGGGGGGATGGCTCCATAGTGTAGTGGTTAGCACATCTGCTTTACACACAGAAGGTCCCGGATTTGCACCCCAGGTGGAACCATGGACCATATCCCGGGTGTGCCAGGCCCCAGAGGCACCAGGCCCTGAGTGCATGCCACAAGCATGTGGGAGGAAATGCCCTGCCTTCAGGGATCCAGTGCTTAAGGGGAAACGGCAACATCCATAGGTCAGGGGTGGATGTGGGGGGTGGGGCAGAGAGGGAATTAAAGAGAGAAAAAATAGTTTAACATTGATTGAATAATCCAGTAAAAAAGAAAAAAAAATCAATTGATGTAAGAGAGATAATAAAATCCTGGAGCAATTTCCTTCGAGGTGGCAAAGACAGGTAAGAATCTAGGTTAGAAGTGGGAGAATTGGCTGTAGATAAGAGTATAAGAAGTTAATCTATCAGGAAAGGTGGAAAAGTAGAATAAGTAAGCCAATGCTGGCAGGTGGACAGATGCAGTGGTGAGATGCCTTGAAGTTTTCTTCTGATTGCTTCAATTTTTCTTAAAAATATATAATGTGAAAAAGTAATTGATAATAATAATATAGTTAAAAGTACAACAGAACATCATGAAACCTAGGATAAAGTGGGGACAATAAAAATATTAAAGATATTAGTGCATTACTCAAAAATATTTAAATTTCTGAAAGATGATGATTCTGAACTAATCATCTTAGTTATTTTTTTTTTCATTTTTAGGACTAATGTTCAGACAAATTACTTCCTAAACATTGAATACGTAAAATGTTAAAAAAGTGGAAAAACAACAGAAGAAAGAACAACAGAGTTCTTGAAAACATAACGGAGAAGGAGACGTCCCCGCGATCTCTCCCCTTGAAACAACAATAAATGGAACATCTAACTCTCAACAAAAAACCCAAACTGCAAACCAGCACATCTGAGTGTGGGATCAGTACATAAGAGCTATCACAGGTCAGAACCCCGGTGTCAGGTGGTGGACCGGGAGTAATAAAAAAGCTGCCTCTTGCAGCCGAACAGAGCTCCCTAAAAGAAGGATGAGGAGGGGAGAAGGACTGGCAACTAGGTGTGGCAGTTGCCTGAACATTTCTGCCTGGATAGCTGTGAGCTCCCCCTGGCCAGCTAGCTGCAGGGCTCACTCATCAAGGGAAAAAGCAGAGAAACAGCCAGCAAAGAAACAACAGTTGATTTTATAGTCTGAGGTTGCAAAACCTAAGCTGAGCTGCAGCCCCTAACCCCCAACCCAGAGGGCACCTCCTCCCATACCCTCCGAGACAGATCACCGCACAGCCTCAGGGGAATCTGAGCAAACACTGCCAAGGCTGTCGCTAACACTACAGGGATTGAAACTGTGGGTAGCAAGAGTGATTAAATACCGATCAGAAAAGTAAAAAGTCATTTTTAAAGCTTTATGTGAGGCAGGGATCCAAGACTCTTAAGACGTCACCTACTGAAATCAAAAGAAAAGCATCTCTTTGCAACAGGCTAAAGAGAGACCTTTATATAATAAATCTCTTTCTGGAAAAAAAAATATATTTCCATTGATGCCCAGGCAGAGAAATAGTCTATTAAACACCATGAACAACAAGGTGACAAGGTATCTCAGAAAGAAAGAGGAAACTCTCCAGAAATTAAGCTTACAGACATAAGAATATCAAACTTAAATAATAGAGAATTTAGGATGGTACTTTAGGAAAAAAAATCAGTAAATTCCAAAATGAGTCATATCAACAATTTCAGGAATTGAAAAAGCAGCTATATGAACAAAGCAAGGAGATTGAAAACCTCAAAAAGTACAGAATAGATCTTCTGGAGATAAAACACACAACCACACACACACACACACACACACACCACAACACACACACACTGCAAGGGTTGAAGAATGAAATAGCAAGCCTGGGAAATTGAGTTGACAAAATGGAGGAAAGGATCAGTAATATTGAAGACAGAAATCTAGAAATATATCAGAAAGAAGAGAGAAACCAAAGAATGAAAAATAATGAAAGAGAAATACAAGATCTATTTGATACCATCAGAAGAGGGAACATAAGAATAATGGGCATTATTGAAGGCAAGGAAAAGAACAGGAATAGAAAGCATTTTTCAGACAAATAGTGGATGAGAATTTCCCAAATTTAAGGAATGAGCTGAAGCTTGGAATTCAAGAAATCAATAGAACAATCTAACTATCTCAACCCAAAAAGGCCTTCACCAAGACACATTGTATTAAAATTATCAAAAATCAATAACAGAGCACAGATTTCTCAGGGCAGCCAGGGAGAAAAAATAAAAGGTTACTTATAAAGGTAAACCCATTAGAGTATCCTCTGACTTCTCAGCACAAACCTTACAAGCCAGAATGGAATGGAATCAAATACTTAAACTATTAAATGAAAGGAACTACCAGCCTAGAATAAGATATCCAGCTAAACTCTCTGATAGATATGAAGGAGAAATTAAACTTTTCAGACATACTAAAATTGAGGGAATTCTCACTGTGAGGCCTTTTGAAAGAGGTCAGTTGACTAAAACAAAATGACAAAAAAAATACATAATTAGAAGTAAAGTGACTATCAGGCAAATAGAAGCAGAAGAGTGCAATCTTTACCAAGAACAGGGCATTATAAGCTTAAATAATAATAACAGAATTGTTACGAGATAGTAATGAATGTTCAGCATACACAAAGGAAAATTGAGATAATAAAATAACAATGATGAAAAGAGGGGAATTCAAAGATCCAAATTCACAAAGGGGAATGGAAATAAGTTACACACAGAAAAATGGACAATTATATATATAACCTTTACATATTTGTAAGGGTAACCACACGCCAAAGATTCAGAAGCAAAGTATATAACATAAAACAAGAAGGACCAGAGGGAAAAACTACAAAGCCAACCAAAATAAAGAAACAGAAACACAAAGACAAAGAAAGCAATGGAAACACCGAGTACCAGAAAGCAAAAGATAAAAATATAAGAACCTCATATTTCAATAATCACCAATAAATGTAAATAGATTGAACTCACCAATAAAAAGGCACAGAGTTGCAGAATGGATCAAAAACAAAACCTCATCCATATGCTGCCTCCAGAAGACACATCTCAGCTACAAAGAAAAATATAGACTCAAAGTGACAGGGTGGAAAATGATATTTCAAGCAAATGGCATTCAGAGAAAAGCAGGAGTATGGTACTAAATATCGGATGGAATCGACTCCAAAATAAAAATGTTAAAGAAAGATACTGAGGGACTTCATAATGATAAAGAGAGTCATACACCAAAAAGACATAACACATTAATATCTATGCTTTCAATCAGTGAGCTCTGAAATATGTAAAGCAATTACTAACAGAACTAAAGGGAGAAACAGACCAAAAACTATCATAGTAAGGGACCTAAGTAGCCCACTGTTGGATATGAACAGATCGTCCCGAACAGAAATCAATAAGGAAATAACATCCTTAAATGACACTTTAGACCTACTGGACATAATTGATATATACAGAGCATTTTATCCAAAACAGCTACTTAAACATTCTTCTGTAGTGCACATGGAACATTCTCAAGAATCGACCACATATTGGGACATAGAGATAGCCTCAACAATATAAGAGGTTGAAATCATACTAACCATATTCTCTGATCATAATTCTTTGAAACTAGAGAACAACTGCAGAAAGAATCAGGAAGGACCACAAATACATGGAGATTAAACAACACTCTACTGAGAAATTACTGGGTCAGAAAGAAATAAAAAGAGAGATCAAGAGATACATCGAACAAATGATAATGATAGCACAACATATCAAAACTTTTGGGACATGACAAAGTGGCCATAAGAGGAAAGTTCATATCATTATAGGCCTATCTCCAAAAACAAGAATGAGTCCAAGTAAACAACCTAACTCTTCATCTCAAAAAATAGAAAAGGAAAAACAAATAAAACCTAAAATCATAGAAGAAAGAAACAATCAAAATTAGAGCAGCATTAAATAAAATTGAGAACGAAAAGAAAACAACAGAAAAAAATAAATGCAACAAAGAGTGGTTCTTTGATAAGGTTAATAAAATTGATAAGTCCCTGGCTAGCCTCACTAAACAAAAAGAGAAAGGACACAAATAAATTCAGAATGAAAGAGGAGAAGTTATGATATATACTGCAGAAGTAGAAAAGATCAAACAAGAATATTATGAAAAAGTATATAGCATAGAAGCTGGGCCTATAATGAAAAATTAGGTAACCAATCGCGATGGTATAGCAGTCAGACCGGGACCCTTTAAGCTGTGGCTGTTGTTGTGTTGTTGTTGTGAGAATAGAATTCCTCAGAGTCTTTCAGAGTTTAATCACTAGCCAATTTAGGTATGAGATGGCCAAGGTATTTTATTTGGCCAAGGTAAACAGAATCGAAGCTTGTCCTCTGAGACTGTATGTCTCTTTATGACCAGCTATTGTAATAGGTAAATTGTGTCCTCTTGGGAGTCTAATATATCCTAGAGCATAAAAAGTAAACCATCTGCACACTGGATTAGAGTGGTATTTCTTGGAAATTCATCATCATTCAAAATAAACCTTTAGTATCTAAGAAATAGGTGGGAGTCTCTGTACACCCCTGGGACATTACTGTTCAAGTAAACTAGTAATTTTCCCAAGTAAAGGCAAAGGAATAGTGATCATCCATTTCCATAAGGATGCTGAAAAAGGCACTGCATAAATCTGTTACTGAAAAATATTGCCAGTTCACAGAAATGGGTGCTAATAGGGTATGTGGATTTGGAACCACAGGATGTCTGGGAATAACTTTTATTTATAGCTCTGAGATCCTGTACAATCTCCCTAAGAAGAACTACTGGGGCTCATACATGGAATTATAAACCCTCTTTTCTTGAGTAATCTTAATTCCAGCTAGTGTATGAGATCTTAAAGAATATTGACAAAATATTAGGTAGAAATGAAGTATTATCAATAGTTACTTAGATAAGAGTGGTGGCTTAATCTTGCAACATCTTTACTGAAAAAGAGCCAGAGACCCATAGGAACCTCCTGCATCAAATTATTAGTTTTCTCTTTTGGATATTCCTTTAAAATCATTATTTTCTCATTTAGTTCTAAATACATTTCTCCCTTCATGGAAAAATAAAAAGATATGTGAACATCCTGGGTTTCAAGCAAGTCTCACCCTATCAGGTGAATCAAAGCTGGTTTAACTAACAATAATACGTTTTGCCCTGACATTTCCTGGCTAGAAGGAAATAGGTTCTAACTTAAAAATAGACATTGGCTGATGAAAAGCTTTGCCCTGAGGGAGAGGGCACCTTAACTGAGTATGACTGACAATGATAAGTAGCCCCAGTATCTGTAAGTATCGGTACTTTGCCTTCCATGGCGATTTTAATTTCTCCTAAAAGTGTTGGTAATAAGGGGGAAATGCCTCTTGGAAATATTTGGAGCAGCCCCATGGTTGCTTCTTTGTCTCTCTTTCTAAATCCCATTTCATTTTCTACAATCCTTCTTAAGATGATCTGGGCTTTTTACAGTAAAAGCAGACCCTCCTTTCCTTTGTTGAAAAGGCCTTCAGTAAGGTCTTGCTTGATTGCTTATTGCTGGAGCCACAAATTCATCCTCTATATGAGTTTCCTAGTGAATGTATTGCTGTTTTGCTCTCAGAAATGAGTAAGAGTACTAGCTGGAATAGGTCAGGAGCCAGGATCATGTGTTTCAACAGTTAAGCTCCTGAGAACCCATCAGGCTCTTGAGTTGGTGGGGGAAATCTAAGGAACATAAGCAATTGGCTTATCTTCTCCTGAGACTGGCTTTCTCTGAAGTGATCTGCCAGAATTTTAGGTTTTCTGTGTCTCTCCTGGACTGCCTTTCTATTCTTGGTTTCTTCCTGGATAAGTAGAGGGTGCTGATGAGGAAGGTATAGGGGAGATAGAGAAGACAAGTCCACGACAAGGAAGTTCAAAAAGCAAAGGATACAGTGGAGCAGCTGAAGAGGGAGAGGAATGGGGCATTGGCATTTATCAGCTTCAGAAGACTTTTGTTCAGAGACATGCCCTAAAATTTTGCTTTTAACTTCCTGAACAGAAGAGAATCTATTATGCATCATTTAGATGCTTCATTTGGCCAAATTTGCACACAGAAAAATCATTTTAGAGGTATCAAAGAAGCCTCAATTCAGCCATTTTAAGCTGAATTGCTTTTATTAAATCTCCCCATTCCTACAGATACTGGAAAATTAATGATTTGTACAAATTGTAAAATATATCCTGCAGGAGTATTGGGAGTAATGGGATTGTAAGGTCATCTCCTGGGTCACTCAAACTCTCTTACATGTCTTGTTTTCTCTCCTCAGCTGTCTAATAACCATGAGGACTTGGAGTGCGAGGTCACCAACTTTTTGCATACATCTCCAGACAAGTCACTTTTTTAATTACAGTGTCTTGGAGTTCCCTATGGGACCACTTCATGTCTATACATTCCTCAGTCACCTCCACAAAGATTATTAGTCACCTAATACTGAATGAAGATTGGGCTGGAAGGAGTAGACATCCCTTTTTTTCAGAGCTGAATGAGCTCAGTCTCTCATTCAACTAACAAAGATTTTGTTCAGACTCACAGTGAATACTTACAATTGAAAATCTGAAATTAGAAACAGCCACCCATTTTTCTCCTGTCCTTGGCTGCATCAACCCTTACTGGTTAGCCTGGGTTATCTCAATCCTTATACTATTATGCCACCTTGAGGATTTTCTAAGCACTGCTCAAGTAAAGTCAGGACCTGCTATCTCAAGCAAAGGGAGGGAGGTTCAGGATTCAGAGAGAAAACTCACCTAAGATCACCAAATGTGTAGAAGGGAACTGGAGGGGTCTCCATGTTTGCACCCTAGTGATGGGTGGTCTTCTTTAGAATTCTTTGTGGCAGGACAAGACAAATTCCTCTGAGTGTGGGAAACTCAATGCTGCACTAAGAGAAAAAAGTTTATGTGCTGAGCACAAGAAAGAATGAAAGCACATACCAGAGTTAGAGTCAAAAGGAAAGTCTATTAGAGAAGGGGGAACACTCCATAGACAGAAAAGGCACAAGACAAGAGACAGCAAAGACGAAAAGCCAAGACAAGGAAAAGCCCTGAATATTGGGGAATTCAGTTTATACATCATTTGTAGTTTCTATGGATTTCAGTTTAAAGACTTTATTTACCCATTTTCTTTTGATGGCATGGACATACAGTGAGGAAGGGGAAAAGTATATGAGTGAAAATGTAAGAATATATAGTGTGAAGGCCTGCTTGCAATTCCCAGACTTTGATCCATAGATTCTCCTTGGTTTTAGCCATAGAGAATGAACAATTTTATTGTGTAGGGGTGTCATTTAAAGACTCTTCCTGTTTCCCCTTCAGTTGTAGGGAAATAGGCTATTAGCAATCCCAGCAGGAATCTTTCTTTGTTCTGTAGTTTTTCCCTCCTATTCTGGCTGTAGAGCTGATCAGCATATTGTACTCTCTAAATGTAGCTGATTTAAGATTTAGTTATCTTGCTCCATCTTACATTACTGTCAAACTATAATAAGTAAATGTCAATGAAAGAACATCTGAACCTGTAAAAGTCTTATAAAAATTTATTTGGGCCAAAATGTTGAGGACATGCCTGGAAACAAAGTTCAATGGATTGAGAAAGTGTTCCAGGGAGTAGAAATTTTGCAGCTCATTGAATACATTTAGAATCAAAGGAGAAATCATAAGGGAGGTTACATGCCATCCATTGGTGGCAGACTAAGCAGGTAGAAGAAAGCAAAGCGAGAAATCTGTAGGATTAGAAAGAAACAAAATGGAGAAACGCATTTTTAAATTTATTTATTTTAATTAGTTTCAAGTATACAGTACATTAGTTAGACATCTACATAGTTCATAAAATGATACCCCCAATTGCTCCCTCTCTCCCCTGACCCTCCACCTAGCCAACATATTAATGCTATCTGCATTCCCTATGTCGTGCTCATGACCATCTATCAGCTACTACTTCGCACTTCTTTAAGCCTTCACCCCATTCTCTCAGCCCCCTAATACCCTCCTCTGTCAGTCACCAAATTGTCCACTATTTTGTGAGTTTGTTTTAATAAGCTTGTTCTTTTTATTTTTAGATTCTGCAAATAAGTGAAATCATTTAGTGTTTATCATTCTCTTTTTGACTTAAGTACATTCTAGTTTCATCAAAGCAATATCTTTTTCCATCCCCTTCTTTTAGTCTGTGTGTGTCTTTTAATCTGAAGTGAGTCTCTTGTAAGCATTGTAGGGGTCTTGTCTACTTATCCATTCATCCACTCTACTTTTAGTTGGAGGACTTAATCTTTTCCATCTGAGATATTATTGATAGGAATGTAGTTGTTACTATTCTTTATTCCTGTTTTTCGATACATGTTTTTTTCTTCTTACAGAAGTCCCTCCAACATTTCCTGTACTACTGGCTTGGTGATAATAAGTTCCTTTAGCTTATTTTTGTCTGGAAGTCTTTGTCTGTCCTTCAACTCTAAATGATAGCTTTGCTGGATAAAGTATTCTTGGTTAGACCTGGGTCTTCATCCTGTCGAATATTTTTTGCCAAGCCTTTCTGTCCTTCATAGTTTCTTTTGAGAAATCAGCTGCCAGTCTTATGAGTGTTATCTTATAGGTAAATATCTGCTTTTCTCTTGCAGCTTTTAATATTCTTTCTTTGTATTTAACCTTTGGCATTTTAATTATGATGTGTCTTGGTGTGGGACTCTTTGGATCCCTGGTTTTTCGGGACTCTCTGAGCATGCTGAGGTTTATGTCCATTCTTCACCAGGTTAGGAAAGTTTTCCATCATTATTTGTTCAACTATATATTCAACTTCTTGTTCTCCCTCTTCAGGTATCCCTATGACATAGATATTTTTACCTTAAATTATTATTATCATAGTCTTGGCTTCTTTTATCTTGCTATTCTGATTGAGTGTACTTGGCTTTCCCATTATCTATATAGATCATTTGATCCTCTTCTTTATTCACTTGGTTTCTTCCATTTAATAAACTTCTCATCTCAGATAATGTGTTCTTCATTTCAGATTGGTTCTCTTTATAATTTCCATTTCCATTTGTGTGTTTTTTTATCTCTTTGTTGAAGTTCTCACTGAATTTGTCTACACTTCCCCTCAGTTCATTGAGCATCTTTAAAACCATGTTTTGAACTCTGCATTTGTTAGAATGCTTGCCTCCATTATTCCTGGATCTCTGTTCTGTTCTCTCATATAGCTTTTGCTCCTTTGTCTTCCCATTTTAAGCTGCCTTTCTGTGGCTATTTCTATATACTAAGCAAAGATCGTAAGTCTCTCGGTATTATTAGTGTAGATTTGTTAAGTAGGTGTCCAATGGCACAGTCCCGAGAGGGGTTCAGCTAGCAGGCCAAATTTAACCCTAGCCTGTTCCCTTCTTGGGCCACTTGTTAAGATTCAGCGAGCAATTCACAGATGCTGTGCTTATAGTTGCCTCAAAAGGCCACACCAGAAACCAAGGCCAGTTGTCTTCCGTGTGAGTCTAGGCGCTGCTCAGCAAGGAGCACCTGCCTCACAGAGGATATATCTGGATGTGGCTTGGGTGGGGCTTCGAGTTGGGGGAGGCAGAGTTTTGGGGAATTCTCTGGACGGCGCGACCTCTGTTATCCAATTTGATGATGTCTGGGCTATGATGGCACTATGCCTATGCATTGGGGACAGGGAGGGCTCAACAAGGAGCAATGGATAATGCCGGCACTTATGTACAGAGTAAGTCTCATCCCGACCATCACTCAGACAATGTCTCCCTATAAGTCCCTAGTACCCCTGTGTGCAACTGAATTGGCACGGTGCTCAGAGTGAGCAGGTCCATCACCGTGAAAATCCACTCTCATACACGGTCCCTTTAAGAAACGTCTGCAGCTGCCACTGCCTCTGTCTCAATCAGCCACTGGAGACTGGGCAGCTCTGTGTCCCTACCCCATCCTACCTTCTGCCGTTGCAGGATGATTACTTGGATTTCACCATAGTTGTATGGCTTTCATCTAGATCCCAGGTGATTATTCCTTACCCTTTGCTCTTTGTTTCCGTCACAACTTGATTTTGTCGCCGGTGGGGTGAACAGAGCCTCTATCATCTATACCATTTTTTTTCCTCTCCAGAGAAACACATATTTTTTACATTGGCTGGTACAGGATAACCAGCATTAACTCTTACAGTTTATAGAGATGATATGCAGATATAAGGTAATGTTACTGGTTCAACTTTCATGTGTCCTATGCTTCAAAATGCCAGAACTCAAAACATCAGAGTTTGGAGTAAGGAAAGTTACATTGGTTAAGAAGCTGCCAATCCATCTTAAAGAAGAACAGAGTTCAAGCTTCTTTTATGTCAAGGAGAGGGGAAATGGGAGGAGCTTTTTTTTTTTTTTGTAAAATCTCAAGCCACAAGCAGAATTTCTCTAATGATTAGCAAGGCTAAAGCCAGAGCCATTTGCCTGAAGGCCTTAGGAACAATGAAGACTTGAACAAAATGTGGTCAAAGAGTTGGGTATTTAACTCTGTTACAATTTTTTTGTTGTTCATTCCTGAATCTTGAGGGGAACTGGTTTAATTAAGAGGGAAGATTAGCCTTAAGATAAAGCCTAATTTGTCTTCCCATTGTGCCTCTCTTATAATCTCACACACCCACCTCATTTGTGATGGTTCTTGAGCCTTAGAGGGGGCATTCTGTGTGTGTCAACTTATGAGCAGAGATCAGAGCAATGATAGAAGTAATGGCAGGCCAGAATACCAGTCCCCTAATATGAGACAAAGAATAAAGGGTAACGTTATTATGTCCCCAGGGCCCAAACCATGATGAATTGGCCATTGTACAAACAATTCCTAGTTCAGCTAACAAGTAATATATAGCCATCCTAGTGTCTAAGAACCCTGTGCCAAAGACTAAAGTGTGCAGACAGAGTCTCAGAGCTTGAGCAGTAGAATGGGCCAAATGGCTTAATGGGGAAAAAAGGACAAACAAAAGCTAATAATCAGAGCATACCATAAACCAGACTGAGTCTTTTTTGATTCTTTATTTACTCACTTCTGTGTGCTCAAAACTTTAAAATTATTTTTAAAAGGTTAATTCTCTAACATTTTGAAAATAGCATTAGTTTCTGCCAGCTACCTTAACCTATCCTATAGATATGTTATAAAAATATCAGTAAACTTTAAGACTGGTAAATATCTTAACAAGCTGATCTAGAAAAGTAACTATGTCAATAAATAGTTGGGAGGCTCCTATCTGCTGGTGGTTGGGAGAATCTCTTAAAAGTCTGTCAGTCAGATTCCTGAGCCCCATATAACAGGTGCTAGTTCTGCTTGTCTGAAATGGCACAGAACTACTTTGTGAGTACATTATGAAGGACAACATGTGATTCTAACTCAGGTGATCAAGGAGCCATTCATTGGAAGCTTGACATAGAGGTGAAAGACTTTGCACTTTTATAGGATGGAGAGAAAATAATAGTCTTCTTAGGTAGAACAAAACAGCATTGAGAAATTTACTTGATTCTCGACAATCTATCCTCATACCCATTATTAACCAGGGAGTGCTTCTGAGGCATCACCTGAACACTAGGGACTCTTCTGTAATCTATGAGTGAAGACATTGAACTTTCTCTCATGGAATCAACAGGAAGCTCAGCAATGTTTGTGTTCATGTGGACCATCAAGTAGAAATGGTTCAGAGGAAGGATGGGCATTAATCCATGTACCAGCATGTCATCCAGGATTATAGACAGAAATTCTAATAATTATTAGACAGAAATTTTGCTACTGAGTAATATTAGTTGACTTTTCCAGGTTCCTGCAGGGGTTATTTTTTAACTGACAAAAATGTTCCTTGCTGGTACATCTCTGAATTGCTTGCAGTTGTTAATGGATTTCTGCACTTTTTATGGAGAACTGATCTTCCCCATCAACTTTTTTAGTGCACCCACAACTTCCTTGTTTCTGAGACTGTAAGCAAGAGGTTCAGGAGAGGGAGATTAATATTCCAAACAGAAAAGACCTTGATTCAGCTTTAGAGACTTGGCGGAGCCAGGTCTA
Organism: Eonycteris spelaea; assembly: GCA_003508835.1. Lineage (NCBI taxonomy): Eukaryota > Metazoa > Chordata > Mammalia > Chiroptera > Pteropodidae > Eonycteris > Eonycteris spelaea. The sequence continues at coordinate 358,185 of PUFA01000409.1, read as the reverse complement.
ATATGTAGATGCACAGACCTGGACCAAAAAAGAGACCACCACACAGAGGTGAGAAGAGCAAGTAGCCAGAGCCCTGTTCATGCCTTCTGGGGAGTTCACCTGGAGTAAAGCAAGGAAGATGAGAACATAGGAGTACAAGATAATAGATAAGGTCAGCAGCAAAACGAGGATGCTTGTCACCACCACTTCCTTCCATAGGCTGAGATGTCCTCACAGACAATCCTGTGAGGATTGACTCCATGACTTCTCCACAGAAAAAGTGAGGGATTCTCTCTGGAGCTGCAGATGTAAAAATGCAAAGGTGAAGCGGTGTGGCCAAGGAAGTAAGTGCTCTTTCAGCTCAAGACATGGCAATCATCTGCAAGCAAACCCTAGGGCTGATGATGACAGGGTAACCAGAGGTGATTGCAGATGGCCACATAGCAATGAAAGTACCATGAGAGTTATAAGGTTGAATTCTTGCAAAGGCTTACAGTCAGGGAGAAGAATATTTGAGTCCCACAAGCCAGGAATGAGATGTTCTGCCATCCAGAGAAGAAGTTGGCTGCCAACCTTGGGGATGATGTTCAAGGTCAAATCAGGTCATTAGGACAGCTACTAAGCAGGAAGTACATGGGGTGTGGAGCTGGGAATGCAACCAAATGAGCAGGACCAGCAGAGTGTTGCTAGTGAAGGTGCCATGTAGATTAAAATGGTGAAAAATCATGGTTGTGAGGTCTAAATTCTGGGAAGAACCCCAGGAGAGTGAAATCTGTGGTTCTGTCTCATTCTCTCTCCACACTGACTTGTGACAACAGAAAGGGAAGAGATTTATAAAAACTGTCATAGTAGTACGCAAGGCAAGGTCTTATAGTTTTTTAAAAGAACAATATTATAACAAAAATGACAAACATAAAAATCATTCACCCATGATCACTTAAATCAATCTTAACATTTTTTCTTATATTTCTTTCAATGTTCAAATATACTTTAGAAACTAGCGTACATTTATAATATGGTCCATTAACTTTATGGTATGAGAAGCATTTTCTATATTAACATCAACTTTTTAAAAAATTTTTTAAATTTATTTTCCCCAAGTTTATTGAATATAATAGACAATTAGTTGCTGATCTTACATGTACATTCAATGAGTTTTTTTAATTTAGTCAGCATACTATTAATATGTTATTTCAATTATACAGCATAAGAACTCAAGTGATCATCCCACTAAATCTAGTACTTCTCTTCCCCCATTCTTTATTTATTACAACACTGTTGAGTATTTTCCTTATGCAACATTTTATATCTCATGACTTATTTAACTATTCCATTTTTATTTTTTTAATCCCTTTCATTCTTATTCCCATCCCCCAACTCCCTCTCAACTAGAAACCCTCAAAATATTCTCTGTATGAGTTTGTTTCCATTTTTCGTTGTTGTTTATTTTGTTCTTTTAGATCCACTTATATGTGAAAGCATTGTGGTTTTGTCTTCTCTATCTGACTTACTTCACTTAGTGCAATACTCTCTAGGTGAATCAAGCACTATCTTTTCATCCCCTTCTTTTTAGTCTGTGTGTGATTTTTTAATCTGAAACGAGTTCTTATAGGTGGCATATAGAGGTTTTGTCTTCTTATCCATCCAGCCACTCTATCTTTCGGTTGAGCACTTCTTTTCCATTTGAGGCACTCATTGATAAAACATGTAGTGATTGCCATTCTTTATTCAGGCTTTTGATACATTTCCTTCTTCTTAAAGAAGTCCCTCCAACATTTCCTTTTAATACTGGCTTGGTATGATGAATTCATTTATTTTTGTTCTGAGAAGCTCTTTATCTGTCCTTCGACACTAAATGATAGCTTTGGTGGATAAAGTATTCTTGATTGTAGATCCTGGCTTTTCGTCACTTTGAATATTTTGTGACAAAGCTTTCAGTCCTGCAAGGTTCTTTAAGAAATAAGCTGCCAGTCTTATGGGTGCTCCCTTGTAGGTAGCTAACTGTTTTCTCTTGATGCTTTTAATATTCTTTCTTTATATTTAACCTTTGGCATTTTGATTGTGTGATGTGTCTTTGGTGTGGGATTCCTTGGATTCTTCTTTCTGGGACTCTCTGATTCTTCCCAGGGTTTGTATGTCTATTCTCCACCAGGTTAGGGAAGGTTCCACCCATTATTTCTTCAAATACTTTTCCACTTCTTTGTTCTCCCTCTTCTTCTTCAGGTACCCTTATATTACAGATATTTTTGACACTTAATTTGTCCCAGAGACACCTTAAATTATTATTATATTCTTGGCTCTTTTTTCTTGCCATTCGGATTTGGTAGACTTGGCTTCCTCATCCTCCATATTGGTGGTTTGATCGTCTTCTTCATCCACTCTGTTAGTTTTCCTTAATATACTCTTCATCTCAGATAATGTGTTTTATGTCTGACTAATTCCTATTTATAATTTCCATTCCATTATTTTTTCTCTTTGTTAAAGATCTCACTGATTCAACTAGACTTCCCCTAAATCATTGAGCATCTTTATAACCAGTGTTTTTGAACTCTGCATTTTGTAGACTGTTCACCTCCATTATTCCTGGATCTCTGTTCTGTTCTCTCCATATAGTTTCTGCTTCTTTTGTCTTCCCATTTTGGCTGCCTTTTTGTGCTATTTCTATATACTAAGCAAAGCTCCTAATTCGCTCGCGGTCTTATTAGTGTGGATTTGAAGTAGGTGTTTAGTGGTTCAGCTGTAGACCAAGTATTGCCCAGCCTATTCCCCTTGGGGGCCACATGTTAAGATTCAGCAAGTAATCCACAGATGTGGTTCTTATAGTTGCCTCAAGGGCCATGCCAGAAACTGCAGGTCAGCTGCCACCAGTGTGGGTCTTAGAGCTAGCTGCTCAAACGTGTTGCAAGGACTCTCCAGCGTACACAACTGGATGTGGCTTGGTGGGGCATGAGTTTGGGAGGTGGAGTTTCAGGGGTCACTCTGGGCAAAGCAACCCTGTTATCCGTCTGATTGATGTCTCAGCTATTGGTGACACTGCGTTCCACACACTCCTACCATTGTAGAGTGATTTATTATTTCTCTCTCTAGTTGTAGGGCTTCTGTTTCATCTAGACCTCAGGTGTCTCTCCTTGCTGTTGCTCCATATTTTTTCACAGCTTTTGATGTGGTTGTAAAGAGCAGATGAAAAAAAGCCTCTGTTATCTACAACCATTTTGATTCTCTCTCAATATTAACACCAAATTTTGATAATTACAGCTTGTTTTTAAGTAGAAAATTTGCTACTGGGTTGATAATTCACAATCTCTAATTATACATTGTCCAGTTTTTCAATATTTTAGAAAAATAATCCTATTTTTACTTTTTTATTTTTTAGACATTTCCTTAATAATCTTTTGAGAAAAAAATTATATTTATTTTCAGGACAGATATTATAGTCTTTATTTTGACCATAGAAAAGCATTGCTAATTTAACCTCTGGAAGGATTTTTTCTTAATATTTAAGTGTTCCTTCTTTACCCAAATGTTTTCTGGCTCTAGGCAGCATAATTTAAGAAGAAATTGATCATTAGGAATGTAAATGTTATATACATTTGTGATATTTAAACTTTTCATCCAATTAGCCTTTTCTGTCCAGGGGTAAAACTCATAGTATTTAGATATTCAGATTACATATCAATAAGGGCAAAGTTTTTGTTTTTTCCTTATGTGACCTTGTAGATTCCTTGTCCTGCAAAATGTATATATCTTTAACTACTAGCCACAGCAGTTATGTTCATGGTGGGCACAGGGAAAACATAGACGTCTTTTCCTCACACTTTACCAACTTTTCCTTCTTAGACTTTTCTTTGCTGTTAACCACCCTCATCCCCTGATATTTCTACAACCATGTAAACATCTACAACAAACTCTTGCTGAGTTTAGAACAAGGAGGAACACACCCTTCTCATCCTATAAGGCTCATGTGGCCTCATTACAAAAACCTGACTAAGAAGTACAATAGGGACAAATGAAAGCAAATTTACTCATGAAAATAGCTCACAAAATTCTTTTTAAAAAGCAAATTGATTCTAACAGTGTGTATTAAAAAACACAAAATATTTGAATCTATTGTAAGTCGAGATTAACTCTAGGATGTTTTTAAAGTTAGAGCAGATTTTTTTTTTTTTTGGAAGAGTGATGTCAGAAAACATGGCAGAAGTGAGAGAATGTCCCAAAGATCTCTCCCCTTGAACAGCAATAAGGTGAACATCTAAAACTCAATAAAAAACACCCAAACTGCACACCAGGCACATTCTAAGCATGGGATGTGCCCATAAGAACTACCACAGGTCAACCCCAGGATCCAGCATAGACTAGGAGAAACAAAGAAGCTGCCAATCACAGCCGGAGTGGAGAGGGGAGAAAGTGCATGAATTCCTTGAACAACCCTACTGGAAGAACTGTGAGCTCCATATGGCCAGCGCAGTTGCCCAGCATCAGAGCAGGAAAGCAGAGAGGTGGGGAATGGCCGAGAAGCAGGGACAGGCAGAGAAACAACAACTGATTATTACCAGCCACGGCTTCAAAACACAAGGCTGAGCTGCAGCCCCCATTCCAGAACTGAGAGGGTCCCTCCCGCCATATCCTCAGAGACCCAAAATCATGGAGCCCAAGGGGAAGCTGAGCAAACACTACCGAAAACTGTCGCTAACACATGACAGGGACTGAGATTAAGTGAAGCAAGTGCGATTGAAATACCTATTTTTTTTTTTTTTAAGGCATTAAGACATTTAATAAAGCAAGGATCCAAGAGGCTTAGGCGCCACCTATGGCAACCAAAAGAACACACTTTCTTTGCAACAGACTAAAGACAGCCCTTATATAATAAACCTTCTTTCTGGAAAAAAATAAAATAAAAAAATAAAAAAAATGCAGATTACATTTCCATGAATGCCCAGATAGAGAAATACTCCATTAAACACCATGAACAACCAAGGTGGCAAGGCAGCTCAGAAAGAAAGACAAAAATCTCCAGAAAATAAGCTTACAGGCATAGAAATAGCGTTTTAAATGACAGAGACTTCAGGATGGTACTTCTGAAAAAAACTCAGTGAGATCCAAAACAAATTATATAAATAATTTCATGAATTGAAAAGAAAACAAATGAGCAGAGCAAGGGAAATGAAACCTTCAAAAAGAACCAAATAGAACTTCTGGAGATGAGAACACACTGCAAGAAATAAAAAATGAAATAGCAAGCATGGGAAATAGAGCTGACCAAATAGAGGAAAGGATTAGTGATATCAAAGACAGAAATCTAGAAATAGATTCAGAAGGAAGAAGAGAGAAATCAAAGAATGAAAAATAATGAAAGAGAAATACAAGACCTAGCTGATACCACCGGGAGAGGAAATATAAGAATCATGGGCATTCTCAAAGACAAGGAAAAGGAACAGGGATTAGAAAGCATTTTCGGACAAATAGTTGATGAGAATTTCCCAAATTTAAGGAAATGAGCTGAAACTTGGAATTCAAGAAATCAATAGAACACCCAATTATCTCAACCCCAAAAGACACATCATGTTAAAATTATCAAAAATCAACAATGAAGACAGAATTTTCAAGGTGGCCAGGGGAAAAAAGACGATAACCTATAAAGAAAAACCCATTGGATTGGATCGTTGGACTTCTCTGCACAAGCCAGAAGGACTGGAATCAAATATCAAACTATTAAATAAAAAGCAACTACCAGCCAAGAATAATGTATCCAGCAAACCTCTCCTTTAGATATGAAGGAGAAATAAAGACCTTTCCAGACACACAAAAAATTGAGGGAATTCGTTTCACTACAGAGGCCCTGAATTACAAGAATACAAATAGGATCACATCCCTAAAACAAAAATTACCTATATATATATATATATATAAACATAACTAGAAGTAGGGCGACTAGCAGGCAGATAGAAGCAGAGGAGTGCAACCCTTACTAAAAACAGGGCATTAAAAAGCTTAAACAATAAGAAGAGATTTGCTATAGGGATATAGTAATGAACATTCAGCATATATAGGGACAAATTGAGACAACAATAACTGAAAAAGGGGAGGATTCAAAGATCCACATTCACAAAGGGGAATGGAGATAAGGCACACACAGAAAGAAATGGATGACTGTATATATACAACTTTCCTTTACATTATTTTTAATGGTAACCACACACCAAAAGATTCAGAACTGAAGTATAACATAAAACAAGAAGGAACAGAGGGGAAAACCACAAACCCTGACCAAAATTAAAAAACAAACAAACAAACAAAAAAAACCCAGACACACAATGACAAGGAAACAATGGAAACACTGATTTACCAAAGCACAAAAGTTAAAATGGTTATAAGAAGACCTCATATTTCAATAATCGCCCTAAATGTAAAGGGACTAACCTCACCAATACAAAGGCACAGAATTGCAGATTGAATCAAGGAACAAACCCAACCATTTGTTGCCTTCAGGAGAACATGTCCGTTCCAAAGAAAAATATAGACTCAGAGTGACAGAGTGGAAATAATATTTCAAGCAAATAGCATTCAGAGAAAAGCATGAGTAGTGGTACTAATATCAGATGATATAGACTTCAGAATAAATAAGGTAAAGAAAGAAACTACTGAGGGACATTTCATAATGATAAAAAACATATGCACCAAGAAGATACAAAAAGTATACAATACTTATTGATATTGATATGCCCAATCAGGGAGCCCCAAAATATGTAAAGCAATTATTAACATAACTAATGAGAGAAACAGACCAAAACACTAACATAGTAAAGGGACCTAAATATACTTACTATTGGATATGGACAGACCATTCAAACAAAAAAATCAATAAGGAAATAACATCCTTAAATGACACGATAGTTGATATTTACAGAGCCTTCCACACCAAAACAGCTTGCTTAATACATTCTTCTCTAGTGCACATGGAACATTCACAAAAATCAACCACATACCAGGACACGAGATAGCCTCAAACAAATATAAAAGGGTTGAAAATGATACCAACCATATTGTCTGATCATAATGCTTTGAAGCCTGAGATCAACTATAAAAAGAAAGTGGGAAAAACCACAATACATGGAGACTAAACAACATGCTACTGAAAAATAACTGGGTCAGAGAAGAAATAAAAACAGAGATTGAAGGATACATAAACATGAATGATAATGATAATACAACATATCAAAACTTTTGGGACATGGCAAAAGTGGTCATAAGAGAAAAGTTCATATCATCACAGGCCTATCTCAAAAAAAAAAAAAAAAGGCACCAAAATTAATAACCTAACGCTTCACCTTAAAACACTAGAACTGGAAGAACAAATGAAGCCTAAAGTTAGCAGAAGGCAAGAAATCATCAAAATTGTAGCAGAAATAAATAAAATTAAAAAAAACTAAAAAAAAAAAACAATAGAAAAAATTAATGCAACAAAGAGCTGGTTCTTTAAGAAGGTTAATAAAATTAACACACCCTTGGCTAGAATCACTAAAGAAAAAATAGAAAGGACTCAAATAAACAAAAGCAGGGATGAAAGAGGAAATTATGACTGATATCACAGAAATACAAAGGATCATAAAGAATACTATAAAAAGTATACAATACTAAATTTAATAACCTAGAAGAAATGGACCAGGTCTTAGAAAGATACAACCTTTCTAGACTAAATCAAGATGTAATGGAAAATCTAAATAGACTGATCAGCTGCATGGAAATTGAAATAATCATTAAAAACCCACCAAGAAGAAACAGTCCTGGACCAGATGGCTTCACCAGTGAATTCTGCCAAACATTCAAGAAGATTTAACATCTATTCTCCTCAAACTCTTCCAAAAAATCGAAAAGGCGTCAATACTTCCTAACACATTTTATGAGGCCAATATTACCCTAATACCAAGACCTGGAAAGATAACATACACACACAAAAACTACAGACCAATATCTCTCATGAACACACCTGCAAAAATCCTAAATAAGATACTAGCAAACAAGTACAGAAAAATATTTTTAAAATTATACACCACAATCAAGTAGGCTTCATCCCACAGCACAGGAATGGATCAACATACACAAAACGATTAATGTGATACGTCACATAAAAAAATTTTTTAAAAAGTATCATATGATCATATCAATAGATGCAGAGAAAGCCTTCAACAAGATACATCATCCATTTATGATCAAAATACTTAACAAAAATCGGTATAGAAAGAAATTACCTTAACATAATAGAGGCCATATATGACAAACCCTCAGTCAGCATTATACTTAATGGTGAAAATCTTCCCTCTAAGATCAGGAAGAAGACAAGGCTGTCCACTATTGCCACTGTTATTCAATATAACATTGGAGGTCCCAGTGAGTGCAATTAGACAAAAGAAAGATATAAAAGGCATCCAAATAGGAAACAAAGAAGTCAAACTGTCACTATTCATGGATGACATGATTCTCTATATAGAAAACCCTAAAGACTCCACAAGAACACTACTAGAAACAGCAAGCAAATACGGTAAAGTTTCTGTATAAAAAAAATCAGTGTTTAAAAAATCCATAGCATTCCTATACTCTAATAATGAAGTGTCAGAAAAAGAAGTGGAAAAAAATAATTCTTTTGCAATTGCAACATAAAGAATAAAATATCTAGGAATAAATCTAATAAAAACATGTGAGGATCTATATAATGAAAACTATAAGACCCTATTAAAAGAAATCGAAGAGGATACAAAGAAACAGAAAGATATTCCATGTTCTGTGATTGGAAGAATCTACATAGTTAAAATGACCTTATCACCTAAAGCATTATAGAGATTTAATCCTATCCCCATCAAAATCCATCAGCATTTTTAAAAGAAGTAGAACAAAAATCATCAGATTTGTATGGAAGGAAGCACAAAAGACCCCGAATTACCAAAGCCATCCTAAGAAAAAAGAACGAGACTGGAGTCATCACTCTGCCTAACTTCAAATTATAATACGAAGACAATATATCAAAAATAACATGGTATTAGCAGAAAAACAGACACACGAACCAATGGAACAGAATCGAGAGTCCTGCTGTAAACCCATGATTATATGGGCAAATAATTTTTAACAAAAAAGCCAAAACATACAGTGGAGAAAAGAAAGCCTCTTCAATAAATGGTACTGAGAAAACTGAAAGCCACCTGCAAAAGATGAAACTAGACTGTTGTCTATCACCACACACCAAATTAACTCAAATAGATTGAGGACCTAAATATAGACCTAAAACAATAAAGTGCATAGAAGAAAACATAAGAACTAAACTCAAGGACCTTGGACTTAAAGAGGATTTTATGAATTTGACCTCAAAGCAAAGGAAGTAAAGCTAAAATAAATGAATGGGACTACATAATACTAAAATGCTCTACACAGCAAAAGAAACTGTCAACAATACGTAAAGAGAAACCATTCAAAAGGGAAAATATATTTGCAAGCAACGCCTCCAATAAGGGCTTAATATCCAAAATGTACAAAGAAGTCATACAACTCAATAACAACAAAAACAAACAAACAATCCAATCAAAAAATGGGCAGATGACATGAACAGACACTCTTTCCTAGAGGACATACAAATGGCCAGCAAACATATGAAAAGATGCTCAACTTCTCTAGCTATTAGGGAAATGCAAATCAAAACCACAATGAGATACCATCTCATACCTGTTAGAATAGCTATAATCAACAGGACAAGTAATAACAAATGTTGGAGAGGATACAGAGAAATAGGAACCCTCATACACTGCTGATGGAACTATAAATTGGTACAGCCACTATGGAAAACAGTATTGAGTTTCCTCAAAAACTAAGAATTGATCTACCATATGATCCAGCAATCCCTCTACTGATTATTTACCACAAAGACTTGAAAACCCATATCCGAAAAGATATTTGCACACCGATGTTCATATCAGCGTTATTCATGGTGGCCAGGACATGGAACAACTGAAGTGTCCTACAATAGATGATTGACTAAAGAAGCTATGGTAGATATATACAATGGAATGTTACTCAGCCATAAGAAGAGATGAAATACTGCCATTTGCAACAACATGGATGGACCTTGAGATTATCATACTAAGAGAAATAAGCCAGACATAATAAGTTGAAAACCACATGATATAAGTATATCTGGGATATAAACCTAAAAGCAACAAATTAACAGGGCAAACAGAGACTCATGGACGTGAACATAGGCTAGTGGTTACCAGAAGGTAGCAAGGAGAGGGTAGAGGGGAGGTAGATGAGATAAAAGGGATCGAATATATGGTGACAGAAAGAAATCTAGAGGGTGGCTCCATAGTGTAGTGGTTAGCACGTCTGCTTTGCATGCAGAATGTCCAAGGTTTGCACCTCAGGTGGAGCCACGGACCATACCCCAGGTGTGGCCAGGCCCTGGGTGTGCCAGGCCCCGGTGTGCCAGGCTCTGTGGTGCACCTGGTGCATCTGGCCCCAAGTGCGCCAGGCCTTGGGTGCATGCTGGGAGGGGAGCGCATGGGAGGAGAATCTTTGCCTTCAGAGATCCAGGGTTTTTTTAAAAAAAGAAAAGAAAAAGGGCAGGGGAAATGGCAACATCTATAGGTCAAGGGTGGAAGTTGGGGATGGAAAAATTATAAGAGGTGAAAAAGAAAAAAGAAAATCTAACTATGGGATGTGAACACACAAACTGGATTTGTTAACCAATGTCACCATAAAAAAAATAAACTTTTAAAAAATAGGTAAATAATGATAAAGTTAGAACAGATGATTATAAACATTACATTATTTATTAAAAAATTATATGCCCTTTTCATTAGTTCAAAAATTATGACAAAATTTATCACTAAATTCTGTATTAAATTCATCCTAACAAACCAGTAGTAGAATAAAATTCTCCAATGTCCTATTCTTTTACTTTGTCAAGTTTTGACATTCATTTGTTAATAAAATTATTGAAGATATTATTTCTACATTGTTAATCTATCCTCCTCTGACATGTATGTAGGCATGTTAACATGAACAGCAAGATCCAAGTTTATTTTGTTATTTATAGGAAAGTCTAAAGAATCTGTTGCCCCTCCACGTGGTATCCCTTCCTTAGAAAGAGCTGGCTCAAATATTAGGTCATTGATTTCTTTTCTAATTCCCATGCAACTTGACATCAATTCGCTGCTTCCATGTAGACACTTGACTTAGATTTGTTCAACAAAAATAGTAATGTTGGAATGTAGACATTGTGATAACAACAGCAAACACTTTAAGTCTGTTCTCCCTTTGCTCATTCATTAGGAGCCTCAAAATTCCTGTGAAGAATTTGCAGAACTCTAGGAGTAGGCATCTACTACAAACCAGCTTTCATCTGAGCAGGATATAGGATCACCTTCAAAAAAAAGATCACAGACTCATCAGGTCTGTCTCGTGTCACTGGGTGTTTGATTGACTTAATGAGTTAGCCTGATTTTAGAGGTGGAGATAGTTTAAGAGATAAACACAGTTTTAATAACAAAAGTGGCCAGCACACACCTTACAGTCTCCCTCATCACGGTGAGTCTCGATGCAGTCAGTGGGTTTCTGTACCTGACCAAGTGTTGTTAGATGGTGAGAAACCAAGATTTCAGAATCACCAAACCTTTGATTATTCTCTAATTTTACATAGGAGGAAATCAGGGCTCTGCGATTTAAGTGCTATGTCTCACAGTCCCCCCCCCCACCCCATTTCTGGCTCAAGTGCCGATTCTGAGGCTTTGGGGCATCTCCAGACTTGGTCAGGTTCTGTTCTCATTCCATTCATCACAGCCTGAATAGAAACCTAAATTTCATCATTGTTTGTACTTACCTGTGTTAGCATCTGTCTCACCCTTTGCACTGTGAGGTTTACCATGGAAGGAACTGTGTTTGCTAAATTTCACCTTCTCTCTCCATCTAGCATGTTGCCTCCAGTCAAAACAAGTTACACACAGAATAAGGTCAGGGCTGGAACCCATGCCTTTTGTACTTTGGATTTCATGTCTGTACCACACTAGATGCTTTTAGCACAAAAATTCATTTCCCCCCCAAAGGCGTTACTTTATTTTGCTTGATGCCCTTTACTGGCTTCAAAGCACTTTCTAGCAATTTATATTATTGGGATTTATGGGATGAGGCTGGGCATAGTGATGTCCACTTGAGCAATGATGTCTGGAAAAGTGCACACAACCTGCCATGTCATATACATAAATAACACTTTCTGACTCCTGAGTAAGTCCCTGTTCACCAAGATTGATTCTCATAAACACTACTAATGGACAACTGTAGAATTTGCATTATGAGTGGATGTTCACAATCAGGAAAAGCTGGATGACTTCCTTGTCAAGATGCTTGCCTTGTAATTTGTGTCCATTCATTATAATTTCTTAGAAAGCGTACAATGTTTAAAATTCCTTCTGACCATTGGTACTGAGTATGCTGTTAAGGAAGAACGAGTAGACCATTTGAGTAGGAACGAGTAGACCATTTGAGTGGGTCTCGCTAGGCTGTCGCACCTCAGTCTGCCAGTTTGTGAGCAGGGCTGGGATCACCCTAATCCCCAGTGCCATGGGACCAGATGAGAGGCTGGTCAGCCTGAGTGATGCTGCTCCATGGCTCGGCCCCGCCAGCTTCCCACTAAGGGCTGAGGCACCCAGGTGTGTTATCCTAGAGGAATCTTCTCCCCAGGATATAATTAGAACTTTTCAAAACAAGCTCTGATTTTTCTTTTGGTTGTTTGGTTAGCACCACCATACTTTCCCCAGAGGTTCAACTTGGAATTTTCTTTGACTTTTTTAATTTTTAATCTCATATAACGATTAGGCAAGTTAGTGATTGTTATCTTATTTTCTCCTTCCTTTTTATCCTCAAACCCCACACTCTAGACCTCTTTCTTCAGTCTAGAATTATCTTTTTTATCCCACATTCTTAGCTAAATTATCCCTTTTTTTCAGGGTCAGATTTAAGTTATGCCTCCCCAGTGCAGTTTCTTTTATTTGCACAGTGAGTATCAACCTATTGTTCTTTAGTTATATGACATCTCTCTCTCTTTTGGCTTATCATACCTACATTGTCCAGTTATTTGTATTTTACCACTCCTGAAGTTAATGATGGGATTTTAAAATATAGAACCTTTGTGTTGTGCCTCAGTTCTCCCTTTGTTTCCTAACTTATCCCCTCGGGCAACCATAGTTTGTTCTCTGTATCTATGAGTCTGTCTGGTTTTTGTTTGTTTGTTCATTTGTTTTAGATTTAACTTGTAGTGAAATCATATGCTTTTTGTCTTTGTCTGAATAATTTTACTTATCATAATACCCTCTAGGTCCATCCAAATTGTCACAAATTGTAAATTTCATTTTCTTATAGCTAAGAAATATTTCATTATATATATGTGTACCACATCTTTATCCAATTGATGATTTTATTTAATTTATCGGGGTAACATTACTTAATAAGATTATATAGGTTTCAATTGTGCAATTCTATATGTCATATGTATATTGCATTGTGTGTTTACCACACAAATTGAGTATGCTTCTATCACCCCTATTCATCCCTCTCCCCTTCCCTCTGGTAACCACTAAACTGTTGTCTGTTACTATGAGTTTTTGTTTTTTGTCTTGATCATCTGCTGCTTTCAGTTTTATATTTTATATATGAGTAAAATCATATGGTTCTCAACTTTTTCTGTCTTTTCTATTTATTTTGCTTAGCATGATAATCTCAAAATCCATCTATGTTGCCACAAATGGCAGTATTTCATCTTTTCTTATGGCTGAATAATATTCTATCGTATATATGTACCACATCTTCTTTATCCAATCATCTATCAATGAACATTTTGGCTGCTTTCATGTCTTGGCCACTGTGAATAATACTGCTATAAATATCTGGGTGTATATATCTTAATGGATAAATGTTTTCAAATTTGGGGGTAAATACCCAGAAGAGGGATTGCTAGGTCATATGGTATTTCTAATCTTAGTGTCTTGAGGAACCCCTATATTGTTTTCCATAGTAGTTGTACCAATTTACATTCCCACCAGCAGTGTTTGAGGGTTATTTTTTCTCCACATCCTCTCCAATATTCATTATCACTTGCCCTGTTGATGATAGCCAAATGAGTATGAGATGGTGTCTCATTGTGGTTTTGATTTGCACTTCCTTAATAGCTAGCAAAGCTGAGCATCTTTTCATATGTCTGTTGGCCATTTGTCTTTTTGGGAGAAGTGTGTCTGTTTAGGTCTTCTGCCCATTTTTTAATTGGATTGTTTGGGTTTTTTGTTATTATTGAGTTGTATGAGTTCCTTATGTATTTTGGTTATTAACCCCTTATCAGAGATGTTGTTTACAAATATCTGCAGTTCAATTGGTTGCCTCTTTGTTTTGTTGATGGTTTCTTTACTGTACAGAAGCTTTTTAGTTTGATACAGTCCCATTCATTTATTTTTTAAGAGCAAATATTTTTTTATTTATTTCTAAAATTTTAATTAGTTTCAAGTACACATTACATTGGTTAGACACCTATATAATTAGTAAAATGATCCCCCCAACTGCTCCCTCCTTCCCCTGACCTTCCACCTAGCCAATGTATTAATGCTAATTGCATTCCCTATGCCGTGCTCCCCGTGACCATTCATCAGCTACGGATTTGTACTTCTTTAACCCTTCATCCCATTCTCCCAGCCTCCCAAATCCAGTTCCCTCTGTCCGTCACCAAATTGTCCACTATATTTGTGAGTCTGTTTTTAATTAGTTGTGTTCTTTTTATTCCTTAGATTCCTCATATAAGTAAAATCATATAGTGTTTATCTTTCTCTGTCTGACTTAAATACCTTTTAGGTCCATCAAATCAATATCTTTTTCCATCCCCTTCCTTTTCATATGTAAGGGTCTTGATTTTTTTATCCTTTCAGCCACTCTATCTTTGGTTGGAGCACTTAATTCTTTTCCCTTTAAGGTACTTATTGATAGGAATATAGTTGTTATCATTCTTATTCCTGTTTTTGATACATTTTTTTTCTTTTTAAAGAAATCCTTCCAACATTTTCTGTAATACTGGCTTGATATTTAGCTTATTTTTGTCTAGGAAACTCTTGATCTGTCCTTCAACTCTAAATGATAGCTTTGCTGGATAAATTATTCTTGATCCTGGGTCTTCATCCTGTCAAATATTTTTTTTGCCAAGTCCTTCTGTCTTCATAATTTCTTTTGAGAAATCAGCTACCAGTCTTATGGGCGTTCCCTTATATGTAATTATTTGTTTTTCTCTTGCTGCTTTTAATATTCTTTGTATTTAACTTTTGGCATTTTAATTATGATGTGTCTAGGTGTGGGCCCCTTTGGACCTCTGATTTTTGGAATTCTCTGAGCTTTCTGGGATTTTATATCCATTTCCTTCACCAGGTTAGGGAAGTTTTCCACCATATTTTCTTCAAATAGCTGTTCAACATCTTGATTTTCTTCAGTTACATCAATCAAACAAATATTTGGAGCCTTAATAGTGTCTTTATAGTCTTGATATTTTTTTCTTGCCATTCTGATTGAGTGTCTTGATTGGCTTTCCTGTCTTCTAGATAGGGCATTTGATCCTCTTCTTATTCATTTTGTTTATGCCTTTGTTTATTCCACTTAATATACTTCTCATCTCAGATAATATGTTCTCCATTTCAGACTGGTTCCCTTTTAAATTTCATTTCCATTTTTATCCCTTTGTTGGAGTTCTCTACACTTTCCCAAAATTTGTCGAGCATCTTTATAACTAGTGCTTTGAACTCTGCATTTGTTAGATTACTTGACTTCATTATATTTCGGACCTCTGTTCTGTTCTCTCATATAGTTTCTGCTGCTTTGTCTTCCCATTTTGGCTGCCTTTCCATGTCTGTTTCTTTGTACTAAGCAAAGCTCCTAAGTATCCCGATCTTATTAGTGTGGATTTGTGAAGTAGGTGTCCAGTGGCACAGTCCTGCGAGGGATTTAGCTGCAGGCCAAGTGTGCTTATAGTTGCCTCAAAAGGCCACACCAGAAACCGAGGCCAGCTGCCTCCACTAGTGTGAGTCTCAGCAAGGAGTACCTGACTCACTGAGAATGCACCTGGATGTGGCTTGGGTGGGGCCTGAATTGGGGTAGGCAGAGTATCAGGGAATCCTCTGGGCGGAGCATCCTCTGTTAACCAGTTTGATGGCATCAGGACTATGGTTGTGCTGTGTCTGCACACTGGGAGCAGGGAGGGCTCAACAGGGAACAATGGATACCTCTAGCACTTCTGTACTAGCAAGTCTCGCTTAGGCCCTCACTCCGGCAATGTCTCCCTGTAAGCCCCTGGTGACCTCTGTGTGCAGCTGAATGGGCACTGGTGCTCAGAGCAAGCAGGTCCATCAAAGCAAAAATTCGCTCAGGGACGTGGCCCCTTTAAAGAGGTGTCTGCTTGCCACCGCCTCTGTCTCCCTCAGCCACTCAGGACCACATCCCTGTATCTTTGCCCTTTCCTACTTTCTGCCATTGCAGAGTGCTTTCTTGGATTTCTCCATAGTTGTATGGCTTGTTCTTCTAGATTCCAGGTGATTTTTCCTTGCTCTTTGCTCCTTGTTTCCATCACAACTTTGATTTGGTCACCAGAGGGATGAACAGAGCCTCTATTATCTACACCATTATTTTCTCCAACTCCCATTCATTTATTTTTGCTTTTATTTCCCTTGCCTTTAAAGTCAAATTCCTAAAATCCTCTCTAAATCCAGTATCCATGAGTTTAGTACCTGTGCTTCTTCTATGCAATTTATTGATTTGGGTCTTATATTTAGGTCTTTCATCCATTTTGAATTAATTTTGGTTTAGGGTGACAGATAACAGTCTAATGTCATTCTTTTGCATGTGGTTTTCCAATTTTTTGGTACCATTTATTGAATAAGCTTTCTTTTCTCCATTGTATGTTTTTTAGTTCCTTTGTCAAAAATTATTTGTCCATCTACATGTGGGTTTATTTCTGGACTCTCGATTCTTTTCCATTAGTCTGTGTGTCTTTTTTTCCCCCCAGTAGCATGCTGTTTTGATTACTGTCACTTTGTAGTATAATTTGAAGTCAGGCAGAGTGATATCTCCAAACTTAATGTTTCTTTTCTCAGGATTGCATTGGTTATTCAGGGTCTTTTGTGCTTTCATAAAAATCTGATGATTTTTTTTGTTCTATTTCATTAAAAAATGCTTATGGGATTTTGATGAGGATTGCATTAAATTTATATAATGCTTTAGGTAATAAGGTCATTTTAACTATATTAATTCATCAAATCCATTAACACAAAATATTTTCTATTTCTTTGTCTTTTTCAATTTCTTTTAATAATGTCTTAGTTTTTACTGTATAAGTCCTTCACATTCTTCATTAAGTTTATTCCTAGTTATTTTACGTTTTTGTTGCAATTGCAAAAGAAATTACTTTTTCTGAAAATTTATTATTAATGTATAGAAATACTATGGATTTTTGTATGGTGATATTGTATTCTAAAGCTTGATTGATTCTAACAGCTTTTAAGTTGAGTCTTTAGTGGGTTTTGTGTGTGTAGAAAATCATGCCATCTGCAAAAAGTGACAGTTTAATGTTTTATTCCCAATTTGGATGCCTTTTTTTCTTTCTCTTGCCTGATTGTTCTAGCTAGGACTTCCAATACTATATTAATAATGATGATAGCAGACAGCCTTGTCTGTTCCTGATCTTAGAGGGAAATATTTTAGTTTTTCACCTTTAAATATGATGTTAACTGGACTTTTGTCACATATGGCCTTTATTATGTTGTTGTGCTTTCCTTCTATATTCATTTTATTAACTGTTTTAGTCATAAATGGATGCTATATCATATAAAATGCTTTTTTCATTTATTAACATGATCATATAATTTTTATTCTTAATTTTGGTTATGTGGTGTATCACATTGTTTGATTTGCACATACTAAACAATTCCTGTGTTCCTGTGATGAATAAGCTTTCAAGTGGGATGAAGCCCACTTGATCATGGTATATAATCTTTTTAATGTGCTGTTTGTATTGGATTTGCTAGTATTTTTATTTAGTATTTTTTGTATCTGTATTCATGAGAGATAGTAGTCTATAGTTTTTGGGGTTTTTTTGAGTTATCTTTACGAGGTTTTGGTATCGGGGTGATGTTGGCCTAATAAATGTGTTAAGAAGTATTGCCTCTCCTTCAGTATTTTGGAAAAGTTTGGAAAGGATAGGTATGAAATCATTTTTGACTATTTGGTAGAATTCACTGGTGAAGATATCTGTTCCTGGTCTTTTATTTTTTGAGAGGTTTTTGAAGATTGTTTCAAATTTCCTTACTGTTGGTCAGTCTATTTAGATTTTCCAGTTCTTCATGAGTCAGTCTAAAAAGGTCGTGTGTTTCTCAGAACTTGTCCATTTCTTCTCAGTTATTGAATTTGGTTAGTGTATAATCTTTCATAGTATTTTTGTTTGATTCTTTGTATTTTGGTGGTATCTGTCCTATCTTTGTTTTTTTTTTCCTTAGTGAGTCTAACCAGAGATTTGTCAATTTTTATAAATTGAAAAAACCCAGCTCTTTGTTGCATTAATTTTTTCTATTGTCCTTTTGTCCTCAAGTTCATTTAATTCTGCTCTAATTCTTATTTATGTCTTTCCTTCTGCTGACTTTGGGCTTTATTTGTCTTTTTTTTTCTAGTTCCTTAAGATGTAATGTTAAGTTGTTTATTTGGGATTTTGTTTTGTTTTGTTTTGTTTTGTTTTGTTTTAGAAAGACTTGTAATGATATGAACTTTCCTCTTATATCTGCTTTGCTGTATCCCAAAATTTGATACGTTGTATTTTCTTCTCATTTGTTTCTATGTATCTCTTCATCTCTCCTTTTATTTCTTCTTTGACCCAGTCATTCTATAGTAGAATGTTGTTTAATCTCCACATATTTGTGGTTATTCTCACTTTTCTTTTTTCAGTTGATCTCCAGTTTCAAATCATTATGGTCAGAGAATATGCTTGGTATGATTTTAATCTTCTTAAATTTGTGAGGCTAATGTTGTATTCCTAGATATGGTCTGTCCTTGAGAATGTCCTATGTGCACTAGAGAAGAATGTGTAATATGGTGTTTTGTGGTGAAGGGCTCTATAAATGTCAATTGTGTCCAATTGGTCCACTGTGTCTTTTAAGGTTGATATTTATTTATTTTCTGCTTGGATGATCTATCCATATCCAACAGTGGGGTATTTAGATTCACTGCTATAATTGTGTGTTTGTCAGTTTCTCCCTCTTGTTCTTTTAGAGTAGCTGCTTTATACATTTTGGTGCTCCCTGACTGGGAGCATATATATTGATAAGCGTTATGTCTTCTTGATGTATGGTCCTCTTTGTCATTATGAAGTGTCTACCTTTGTTTCCCATTATTTTTTTTATCTTGAAGTCTGTTTCATCAGATATAAGTACAGTTATACACACTTGCTTGGAGTATCATTTTCCTCCCTTTTACTTTGAGTCTGTGTTTGTCTTTGGAGTTGATGTGTCTCCTGACACATTGTTTTTTTAAATTCTTTCCACTACTCTCTGCCTCTTAATTGGTGAGTTCAGTCCATTAACATTTAGGGTGATTGTTCAAATATAAGGTTTTCCTATAGCCATTTTATCTTCTGTTTTCTTGTAGCTCAGTGTCTCCATTTTTTCTTTGTCCTTGTGTTTCTGTCTCTTATTTTGATTTGGTGGTTTTCTATAATTTTTCCTCTGTTCTTTCCTGTTTTATATTATGAGCCTCAGTTCTGGATTTTTTGTATGTGCTTACCATTAAGTTCATGTAAAAGAAAGTTTTATATATACAGTAGTATTTTTTTGTTTTTTTCTTATCTCCATTTTCCTTTGCAGATTCAGATCTTTACTTTTATCCCTTCTTTTGTTTTTATTGTCACAAATCGTCCCTATTTATACTATTTAGTATGATTTATACTATTTAGGTTGCAATAGTGGTTGTTATCTTCTCTTTCAAATTTTTTGACCTTTAATCATTATATAATATTTAAGTTTAAAATATATTGTTATTAATAAGGGAATAAGGGTTACACTTTCCTATTTCTGTCAGTCATGGTATTCATAGGTTGGGGGTGAGGGGCATTGTCTTTTTATTTCAGGTAGAAACCTTCAGTATTTCCTATAATGTATGTCTGAAAAGGTCTTTATTTCTCTTTCATATACAAAGGAGAACTTTGCTGGATATATTATTCTTGGCTGGTAATTTCTCTCTTTTAATAGTTTAAATATTTGATCTTACTTTCTCCTAGCTTGTAAAGTTTGTCCTGAAATGTCCAGTAATAATCTGATTTTTTGTTTGTTTGTTTGTTTGTTTGGGGGGGGGGTATCATCTTCTTTTCCCTAGCTGCCTTGAGAATTCTTTCTTTGACATTAATTTTTGACAATTTTAATACAATGTGTCTTGGAGAAGGCTATTTTGGATATAGATAATTAGGTATTCCCTTTGCTTCTTGAATTCATGGATTTAGGGTTAAAAAAAAAAAAGACTCTCTGTTCCCTTCTCCCTTTCTTCTCCTTCTAGTATACCCATAATTTTATATTGCTTTTTCTGCTGAAATCAGATAGTTCTTATAAAGGTGTTTTTTTTTTCACTCCCAATTCTCTCTCCTTTCATCTGCATCATTTCTAGATTTCTGTCTTTGATATCACTAACACTTTCCTCCACCTGTTCAGCTCTATTTCCTAAGCTTGCTCTTTCATTCTTCATCACTTTTGTTGAGTTCTTCAGCAACAGAAGTTCTACTTGGTTATATTTTAAAGTTTCAGTATTTTTGGTAAGATTACTTTTGTTCATCGATTTTATTTTTGAGGTCATTAAACTGCCTGAGTATTTTTTCATCTTGTGGAGCTTTTTCAGAATTGCAATCTTGAATTCTCTGTCATTTGAATCACATATTTCTATGTCTTTAAGCTTATTTTCTGGAGATTTTTAATTTTCTTCCTGAGCTGCCTTGTAAAAAAATTATTATTAAGGGTGATCCCTTTTTAAAAGGTTGATAAGAAGAGGGTTTCTTTTTGTTTTCTAACAGGTGACACACAAGTCTTCTGCACTGTCCAGGCCTCTCAGATCTCTGCTTGTGGCAAAAAAAAAAAAAAGAAAGAAAGAAAGAAAGAAAAAAAAAGAAAAAAGAAAAAAGAAAAGAAAAGAAAAGAAAAGAAAAGAAAAGAAAAAGAAAAAGAAATGCCTTTTACTTTCTGGAAAGATGTGTGTCACCTGTGTGGCCAGCTTACCCATGGGAGAATGTGGTGGTCAATGGAAATCCAAGCCTCCTAAGAGTCCCTGACATCCCTGTCCTTCACCAATAGCCAGATGCTGTGCTGGGGCCCCTTGCTAACTCTGAGAGGGTATAGAGGTAGTGGGGCATACTCCTAGATGGTGGGGAGAGGTGGCCAAGCTCTGTAACTCAGCTTTCTGCCTCACAATGGTTGTTATTAACACATAACTTTTGCCTCTATATTTCATTTCTGCTCTGCTCTCTGCCCTGATCTCTGGGCTCTGCCACATGGAATATACTGGCCACTCAGGCAGGAATGCTCAAGGCTACAAAGAGTGCAAGTCACTGCCTACTCCCCACCTCTCTCTGTGTCTTACAGGAGCTCCAGGATGCATCTTCGAATTGGTCTTTGCTCCTCTGCCTTTCCTCCTCCCTTGCTCACCTAATCCTCCCACCTTCAAATGCTCTGATGCACAGATCTCTCAGACATGTTTGTGTAGGCTGGGTGTTCTCCATTGTGTTGTAGCTTTTCAGCTTGTAATTTTAAGGGGAGAGGTCAGGGGATCACTCACACCACATGATCTTGTCATCAGTCCTCTTTATTGAATTATCTATTAATGGGCATTTAGATTGCTTCCATATCTTGGCTATTGTGAATAATGCCACAGTGAACATAAGGTGATATTTTTCAAGTCAGTATTTTGGGTTTCTTTATATAAATACCCAAAAGTAGAATTTTTGAGTCATATGGTAGTTCTATTTTTAATTTTTCAAGGAACCTTCATACTATTTTCCATAGTGGCTGTACCAATTTGCAGTCCCACAAACAGTGCATGAGAGTTCCCTTTTCTCCATATCCTCACCAGCATTTGTTGTGTTGTCTTTTTGATCATAGCCATTCTGACAGGTGAGAGGTGATATCTCATTGTGGTTTTGACTTACATTTCCATGGTGATTAGTGACACTGAGCATCTTTTCATGTGTCTGTTGAACATCTGTATATCTAAAGAAATGCCTATTCATGTTCTTTGCTTATTTTTTGATCAGATTATTTGTTTTTTATATTGAGTTGTATGAGTTATTTATATATTTCGGATATTAACCTTATATAGATGTATCACTCACAGTGTCTTCTCCCATTCAGGAGATAGTCTTTTCATTTTATTGATGGTTTCCTTTGCTGGGCAAAACCTTTTTAGTTTGATATAATCTCATTTGTTTATTTTTTCTTCTGTTTCCCTTGCCCAATGAAATATATTTTAAAATATATTACTAAGAGAAATGTCAGAGAATTTTCTGCCTATATTTTCTTCTAGGAGTTTAATGGCTCCAGGGCTTACATTGAAATCTTTAATACATTTTAACTATATTCTTATGTATGGTGTAGGAAGGTGGTCTAGTTTCATTACATGTATCTATCCAGTTTTCACAACAGCATTTATTGATAAGACTGTCTTTATCACATTGTATATTCTTGCCTTCTTTGTCATAAATTAAATGGCCATATTGGCATAAATTTATTTCTGGGCTTTCTGTTCTGTTCCATTGATATATATGTCTGTTTTTATGCCAGTGCCACGCTTTTTTGATTACTATAGTCTTGTAGTATAGTTTGATATCAGGTAACTTTATACTGCCATCTTTGTTCTTTCTCAAGATTGCTGTGGCTCTTTGGGTTCTTTTTTGCTTCCATATAAATTTTAGGATTATCTATGGTAGTTCTGTAAAAGATGCCATTGGTGTTTTGATAGACATTGCATCAAAGCAGTAGATTGCTTTGGATAATGTGAACATTTTAGTGATGTTAATTTTTTCATCCATTAGCATAGCATACCCTTCCATTTATTTATCATATTTAATTTTTTTAGCCAATGTTCTATAGTTTTCAGTACCGAAATATAAGCTTTTATTGTATGCATCCCCCAACCAAACCTTCTATTCTTCCTCAAAAATTTCTTCTGGCAATCCTTCTGGTTATTTTATATACTTTTCATTTATCATTTATAAAAGTTGCACAATTTTTCATAAGATAATTGGACCACAATTTGTTTGGTCATTATTATAATGGTTATTGCCAGTCTTTGAGTAAACAGTTCAGAAAAAGCATGTGTGTACCTATGTTAAGTATTAATATTTTTATTTCATTTATTTTAGAAAATTTCCAGAAGGAGACTTCTTAAAAATGGAAAACAATATTTGAATTTAATAAACCGCATTCCAAAAGCCATAACACTGCACATTTATATTAACAAAGCACAGAGAAATCCTTTTTTACACATTATATTCACTAACAAGTTTTAGAGTGCTTTTTGGTTTTGATGAGTTGAAGGAGGTTGAAACAATATACACTATAATTTAATTTATATTTCCCATTAGGAAGAACTGGTTATCCTTTATAATGGATTCTGCAATAAATTTCAATCATAAAGTTTCATTGTTTTTCATGTAGGCTCACATCAAAACCATTTTCTTCATCACAGAAAACGGAAAAAAAAAATCTGCATCAAGAAAATCTTGACTTTAGGCTAATTATTGGGACTCACAATTCTAACATCCATTCTGGTGTTAGGCAGCAATCGTGTTTGTGTATGCTTCCATATACAGTTGTACATTGCCTCTTAAGGAGTCCAACAAAGCACTTCTCTAATGTCCATACAACAAACTAAAATTCCAGTCATCTCTGTTGGTTATTTCAATCGTATTCATGGGTCCACTCTGTTCCATTCTTTGGTGAACGTTCATTTACTTTACATAGACTGCCAGCCCCAACAAACTCCGATCACTTTTATCTTTGGATGTGTGCCAGTATCTCCTAAGAGTTTGAAAGTATCCTATTAAGAAAGAAAGCCCTGAACATTCACTGACTCCAAGGAGTCTGCTTTATATTTTCCATGTCCAAAAGGTACTTTCTCTGGACAGGCGGCATGTAGGTAGAGCTTTTTGAGGCCATTATCTTCACTCTTTATCTTGAATTACAACTGTACTCACTGAATGAGGGGCTTGAAGCTGAAGCTAGTGAGGACTTGGGGAGCTTGTAAAGTCAAGAGGAAAGACAACTGCCTGTTACTTACCCATAGCAGACATTAGCTTCACCAGAGCTGGGTACATCAGCTTCTTCTGAGCTTAGGAGTCTTGCTTATCTGAGAATTACAAGGACAGTTTCTATCCAAGATAGGCAGAGAGAATACAACCAACATTTTGAGTTTATGAGGGCATTCAGGAGGGGGAAAAAAGTTATCTAATCATTGTCCCTGATAAGATCATTCTTTTTTACATATTAGTCATGTTTGTCTTTCCTAAGTTACATCTGTCAAAGGAAATTAACAAGACCTGAATCCCCAATAATGCCAAACAGAGCTTAGCCTAAAGACACTGAGAAATGTCTAAATGTTCCAGTTATAAAATAAAGGAAATTGTAACTTCATGCTTATGAACTGGTTTGTAGAACAGCAGTTAAATTGATCCATTTTGGAAACAAACAGGTAGAAACTGATTTCAAAAATTTGTTAACAAACAATATTAAAGTGATTTTGTCAACTAAATTTAACCATATAGTTTGGTCATCAGGCAGCAGCAAAGTTCCTCATGCTAGAATATTTGCTTACACATGTCACCGGTCTATGCTCTCAACCCTCTAGATACTGTATTCCACCTTGGTATCTATGTGTCCTGTTTAGAGGCTTGATGTTTTCCCAGGACTTTCTGCACAGCCCCCACTACATCCCTATTTCTCAGGCTGTAGATAAATGGATTTAGCATGGGTGTGAGGATAGTGCAAAACACAGACACAGCCTGCTCCTGCTCAGGGCTGTGGGAGGAACCAGGTGTCATGTACAAATAAACACATGGCCCTAGATAAAAACTCACCACTATAAGATGGGAGGAGCAGGTGGCAAAGGCTTTTTTCCTGCCTTGGGGAGATTTCATACGAAGGACAGTAAGGAAGATGAAGATGTAGGAAGCCGTGATAAGTCCAAAAGGGATGATGATAAATGAAATGCCCATCACAAAGACCACCAGCTCATAGGTGGAAGTGTCTTTGCATGAGATCTTCATAATTGCTGGCATCTCACAGAAGAAATGGTGGATTTCTCTGGAGCCACAGATAGGCAGATTCATGGTATAAATTGTGTGGGCTGTGGAAGCCAAAATACCCCCCATCCAAGACACTATGGCCATTTGCAGGCAGACCTTATTGTTCATGATGACCACATAGCTCAAAGGGTTACAGATAGCTACATATCTGTCATAAGCCATGAGAGTCAAGAGGATGCATTCAGCACCCCCAAGAGTAAAGAAGAAAAATATCTGGGTTCCACAGGCAAGACGCGTGATGGTCTTCCTCCTGGAGAAAAAGTTAATCATCATTTTTGGAACGGTACTGCTGATGAGGGCCAAGTCCACGAGGGAAAGCTGGCTGAGCAGAAAGTACATTGGGGTGTGGAGCCTCAAGTCCACGGCAATCAGGAGCAGCAGGGCAAAGTTCCCTGTGACTGCAGTGAGGTAAATCAAAACAATAGCATAGATAAGGATGCTGATGAACTTCATGTTAGGGAAGAGTCCCAAGAGAATGAAATCCGTTGCCAGTGTCTCATTTACTCCCTTCATGGCTATGATTGTTCTGGTTCTACCAAAATACACCAAGGAAAACAAAAGTCAAATGAAATATTGTAAAGCCTTTCAAAAAAAAGTACTGACAGTTATTGCTGTAATTATGTAAAGTAAAAAAAAAAAATCCACAAATTTTAGCAGCTTATGACAAAAAAAATATACATATTCTCTTGCTCCTATATCCATGGGTCAGTTGGGGTATTTGGCTTTGAGAAGCAGGTCGGGTAGAGATGTCCTCCACCAGACATGTCTCACTGTGGGGCTAGCCCCTCTCAAGGAAGAAGGCAGATGCAAAAAAGGGTCAAAAAGAGTCACGATGTTCCCTAAAGCCTGAGCACAGAACTCATGCTATCACTTTCAATCACATTCCACTGACAAAAGCAAGTCACACACAGAAAGAAGCCTAGCATCTATTTGGTGGAAAAGGAACCTCCACCTACAGGGAACCATAAAAGGATAAACATGAAGAAGTAATTGGAGGTGATTAATATGCTCTATTATGCTTCTCAAAACTCCTACCATCACTACCCACAGTTACATGGTCTTGATTCTGGGTTTTCAGAAATTTCGTAATTTAATTCTTCATCTCTATTTAATGTGTTTTATTAGGCCTCAATAATGAGCATCTATGGATTTATTATGATTACAAACTAATTTCACTATGGTGAACTTGAGGTCATACATAGCCATTTAATATAGTCATGGTTAGACATGCAATAGGTAAACTCATAAACTCTTAGCAGTTTTGTGTGTGTGTGTGTGTGTGTGTGTGTGTGTGTGTGTGTGTGGATCTGGTTACTAAATCCATGGAAGAAACTACAGATGGGTGTGAAGTAGCATGCAGTGAGACAAATATATTATCCCTGTACTTGAATGGAATATGGGATGTCATTTTCTAAGACAGTACACATCAACCAGGAAATAAACTTAGATAGTCAGGGCTTTCCTTTAGATTTATTCATGGGAACTCAATACGAACCACATTAGGATAAATTCAGAAATAATAACTAAATCAGATTCTATAAACTGTATGTGAGAAATTAAATTGTGTTCAAGAGGGAGGTCTCCCTACAAGTTTGAAGTAGAAATGGAGAATTTTATACTCTAAGCAGCTTGGAAAAGGCTAGAAGGAACTAAGCATGAAACATAATTTTTTACGAGCATGTTACTAATTGCTCAGGTGGTATATAGGCATTAGGAAAACATAAATCTGACAACATGGATGGATCTTAAGGTCATCATGCTAAGCAAAATAAGTCAGAAATAAGACAACAAAACCTAAGAACTGTATAATTTCACTCACATGGGACATGACATAAAACTGAAAGCAACAGAAACTTATAAACACAGACAACGTTTTAGAGGTTACCAGAAGGAAAGAGGGGAAGGGAGTAGATAATGGTAAAGGGGGTCAAATATATGGTAATGGAAGGAGATTTGACTTAGGTGGTGAATACATAATGCAACATATGTATAACATATTATTGAATTGTACACTTGAAACCCATATAATATTATTAACCAGAGTCACCACAATAAATTCGATAATAAAAAGTAAGAAAACAGAAATCCACTGGAACTGCATAGTGTAGGAAAATGCAGCTGAGGCACCAAATTTTAAAAGGAAAATGTAACAGGGCCATAACAAGATTCCCCACTCTCCCCACCAACACTGCTACGTGGTGCCTCCTGGCGGCACCAGCAGTGATGTGTAAATTCCTACTGAAAACACAAAGATACACTTTGAATTTACTGTTAATGCTGCTTCACTTATATGGGTTTATCAGGTTCACTGACTTCTGGAATCCGGTAATTGCCGGAGCCAGCCGGCTAAGTCAACAGCACCTAAAAGAGTGGGGTGAAGCCTAAGGAAAAAAGAAGACAGGAAAGCGCTGCTTCGGGAGGGCATAGAGTCAATGCTGCAGCCT
This sequence comes from Eonycteris spelaea, assembly GCA_003508835.1. NCBI lineage: Eukaryota > Metazoa > Chordata > Mammalia > Chiroptera > Pteropodidae > Eonycteris > Eonycteris spelaea. The sequence continues at coordinate 330,384 of PUFA01000409.1, read as the reverse complement.
CGAGTTTATTTAGCATAGCCCTTATATTTCTTTTTGAACACAATAGCAAGGCACAGAGTACATTACCATAGGAATGCTGGCATTTACATAAGTTCCTATACATCCTTCCTTCAGGTACAAACATCCAGCTATTGTAAACATTCCACTATCTTAAAGGAGATTTCTTTAGTAGGCATACCTCTCCTTCAGGGTCAGTAATGATTAACTCAAATCCCTGCTTCCTTGAACCATTGATTTAAGCAGTCTCAGTAACTGCTTTATGGCCTGTAAGCTACGACTTCTTCAGTGTCTCAAAATGGCTCCCAATAGGTAATTATGCCTTCCTGCCAGTGACGACTGGATTTTCCAGGCAGAGGGTATGGAAGGTTCTTAGAAACAGGAGGTGGAAGTAAAGAAAGAACCGGATTCAGGAGGTGGTTTGATTTAGTGAAAATGTTTCTTAAGGTTTGTCCCAGCTTGAGGAATCTTAAATGTCCAATTTAAGAACATATGTTCTAAAGTTGCACCCTGCTGATTGAACTAAATATTCTTCCCAGCATCTCAAGTTGCTACAAAGGCTCTAGGAAGAGGACACACTACACTGAGGAGGTACAGAACCACTGATATGAGTATTGCAAGCCAGGTTCGTTTTGTTCTCATCTACCTGTGCCCGTGTATACTGATGCACCGGATTTTCCTCAAAACATCACACTTCTCTAAGAATTACTCTTCCTGGTTCCTTCCTAAGGGAGAGTTGGTGCTGGAGACAGCATTTGGGTTTCTACCCCAGACAGTATTCTGAGATCATATAGACAATTACAAGTGAGAAGTGCCCCAGAGGATCCTTAAGGCAAACAGAGCACCATAGAGGACATGAGTCCCTAGACATGTGTTAATTGACTTGATTACATCCACTGCACCACTTTTGCTCAAAACAAAACTCCATAAGGAAAAAATTACCCTGTTTAACCAGGACTTTATTCTCCAGGGTTGCTTAAATATGTCCCACATTTTGGCCTCCCTAGGGGTCTCATTTACTTGGATTCATTTTCAGATTCATCAACAAGAATTCATGTTCTTGTGAACCTTTACTGAATTTATATGAGAAATTATAAATTTATTTTTTTCAGTAGTGGCCACATAAGGAAAGAATACTTCTCTCTTGCTGATTCAAAAAGCATTGTCTCTCAAGACAAACAGAGCTCTTTACCATCATGAAACCTAGACATCTTGGATTTCAAATAATTTCTTTTCTAATTGTTTTCCACAAATAATATACAGGTATGTTATCAATGGGAAAGGTTTCTAAAAACACACACTTACAAAGAATAAGCAGTAAAATCCACTTCCTGTCCTATCTCACCAGCTCAGAGTTGTGTGTTCAGGGGTGGCTGCCACAGAGACGACATTACATTATATCAAGAGATGTATGACTCAGCATGAGTCGTTGGTCTTGGTGTTAACTTTCTCCACTTAACGTAGTATAATTCAGAATTTTTTGTTTTAAAAGGTACAATTTTTTTTTCTTTAGACGCTACATTTTAAGAAGCAAATCTCTATATCCAGTATGTAGTCACTGGAGTAGGGGCTTAAGCTTCACTTTCAGAAAATGATTATCTATAGAATTTATTACTTGGAATTCTGTGGGAAAGTTTTGTCCTTTTCCTCCATTTATTTTTTAAACTATTTATCTTTATCAGTATGACTTCATGTATGTGGATTTTTAACTTGGTGTTATAATTCATCACCATGTTACTTATTCACTGTATAAATACCTAGGAGTAGGGTTGCTGGTTTTTATGGCAAGTCTGCATTTTACTCCATAAGAAACTGTATAGTTGCCTTTGAAAGTGTCTGTACCATTTCACATTCTCATCCTGGCCCACACTGGGTGCTGCAGTTTCTTGTGTTTTAGCCATTTAACCGACTTGCAGTGCTCTGCTATGGGATTTAAACTGAATTGTATCATCCAAACTACTAGTAGATGTGATCTTTTCATTGCTTGTAGGCAGTTTCAGATCAAATCTTTTGTCTTACATATATTCTAATTATTGACAATTCAGAGTTTTCTATATATTTTGCACACTCTTTTTAATCAGCTGTATGTTTTGCAAATATATTTTCACATTTTATGACATAATTTTATTCTTTTAATCATGACCTTTTAAAAACATAGAAGGACGCTCCAGGTGAAAGCTCTGCAGACGCCATTGTCCTCTGATTCTTGTGGCGCCAACCTCAACATCTTGCCTACATTTGACTTGTTTATGGCCTGCAGTTTGGTGTGTCTGTTTAATCCAAAAAAAAAATGGAAATGAAACAGCTAGAGGAAACCTTCCCCAACACCGAAACCAATGGCGAATGAAAGAGGAACAAGCTTTACAAAGGTTGGGAAACACCGACGAGATGATTGAATTGTGCATTCTGCTTGAGAGTGCGAAGGCTGGGGCAGCGACGGGAGAGGACGGAAAGTGGAGCTGTGACGAAAGAGAGCGTACAGGGTGCCCGGCCCCAGGCGCTGGCCTCGCCTCGCTGACGCGGGCCTCGTCAGAGGAAGCCTGGGAGCGCTGCGGAGGCAAACGGATCGTCCGCGGTCATTTACCAGGGTCTTCCATCAAAGCACGTGCTTGCATTATCCCAATTTTTACGGCGAAACCTATGATTATGGTAGCTTCACAGTGAAGCTTGATGGCCGCCGTGGGCAATCCGTGGAGTGTCTACGCGGGGAAGAGGAGGTGTGGACAGAAGTCCCCATGGTCGGACGGCATTGGATGCCTCCTGCTGGAAAAGGTTGCAATGGTGCGAGCCCTCGCAGGAAAACCATCTCCTCAGCACCCCGTACAAGGTGGCCGCCGAGGTGGAAGCTCTCAGTATCTTCCCGTTCCTCCACCGCCGCCTGGAGGACACCCAACGGCCTGTGACAGAAGAGGGGCCGCCGGAGACCGTATTGATGGCATGGTTGATTACAGTGCGGTGAAGCTCGGGACTTAGCAGTTGACACATGGAGCCCTTCGGAATGGCAGATGACTGTGAATTACAGGGTGGCTCCGATAGGATTGTCCCTATGCAGGCGGCCGTCTCTCGTGTGGTCATCTTGTGGAGGTGCTATCACAAGTAACTACTCCCAAAGATTTAGCTGGACCTGTTTTGGGCAAAGGTGGTCAGCGGATTGAACACATTCGTCCTAAGTCGGGAGCTTGCATCAAAATTGATGGAGATCCAGTCGTTACAGTGACAGCAACACAGAACCAGATACAGAGCACGCAGTACTTGCTGCAGAACAGTGCGAAGCAGAATGCAGGTTTTGAAGGATGCTAAGACAAGCTACTTTTTCTTTTTTATAGAGTGAGGCAATATTCTGGAAAGTTTCTCTGAGACTGGGGAAGAATTGACGGAGTCCTGCACCTTTTTTTTTTTTTTTTTTTTTTTTTGCTTCTGTTTAAACAGCCGACATTCTTCTGCTTCAAAAGTGTTCTGCATTTGAGGTGTAGTGAAATCTACACCAGATGTGATATTGTAATTCCTTACAAAGGGGGGTGGGGACCGTGAAAAAATAACATTGAAATTGTGAAACAGCAGCAGAGTGAGTAAGCTTAAGTTTTTGTTCGATGGTGGTAGTTAAAAAGGAAAGTCTCCGTGTGTAATTACTGTGAACAGTCTGCTGTGTGGTCAATGTTACATTTGGGGTGGAGAGGGACAGGGAGCAAAAGTAACAACAGTCCATACACCCCTGGCACCTATTCAGAGCGGTGTGCAGAATGTAATGCTCTTTTGTAAGAAATGTTTTATAATTTTTAAAACAAATTTAGTGAACCTAAAAAATGTTTTAGAAATATAATTCAAATATCATAAAATTCACCTAATAACATGTACAATGCAATGGTTTTAGTGTATTCCAAGTTGTATGACCATCATCACAGTCTAACATTAGAACAGTCTGCTCGTGCAAAAAGAAACTCTATACTGAGTAATAGTCAAACTCTTCCCTTTTCTCCATCACTGATCCACTCTCTGTTTCTATATGTTTGTCAAATCTGGAAAATTTATATAAATGAAATCCTACAATATGTGACCTTTTGTAACTCGCTTCTTTCACTTAACATCATATTTTCAAGGTTCATGTATGTTGTAACATGAATCAGTACTTCATTATTTGTTATTGCTAAATGTTTCATTGTATAGATATACCACAGTTTGTTTACACATTTCTCATTGTAGGGTATTTGGTTTTCACTTTTATCCTGTCTGTTATTTTATCTATTTTTTTATTATTAAATTTAACATTGGCTGTTAAAATTATGTTTCAAGTGTACAATTCAATAATACATCATATGTATATTGCATTGGGTGTTCACTACCCAAAGTTTCCTTCTGTCACCACATATTTGACCCCCTTTACCCTTATCTACTTCCCCCTACCCCCTCTTCCCTCTGGTACCCACTAAACTGTGATCTGTGTGTATGAATCACTGTCTTGTTCAATTATTGCTTTCAGTTTTATATTTCACATATGAGTGAAATCATAGAGTTCTCAACTTTTTTTGTTTGACGTACTTTGCATAGCATGATAATCTCAAAAATCATCCATGTTGTTGCAAATGGCAGTATTTCATCTTTTCTTGTAGCTAAGTAATATTACATTGTATATATGCACCACCTTTTGTCTATTACAAATAATGTTGTTATGACAACCATGGGCAAGTTTTTGTATGGATTATATTTTTATTTATCTTGGATACATAAATAAAAGAGAAATTGCTGGATCAAAGAGTAACTCTATGTTTAACATTTGAGAGTGACACAGTTTTTCAAAGTGACCACACCATTTCACAGTCCCTTGTCAAAGATCAGTTGACCATATATGCATGGGTTTATTTCTGGGCTCTCAATCTGTACTATTGGACTATGTGCCTATTTGTATTCCAATACCATGCTGTTTTGATCATTATATAGCTTGAAACAAAAAAGTGTGATGCTTCTAGCTTTGTTCTTTTTGCTCAAGGTTATTTTAGCTACTCAGTTTTTTGTTATTTCAAAGTTTACTATAGTTTTTTCTTTCTATTTCTGTGAAAATAACATTGAAATTTTGATAGGAATTATACTGAATCTGTGGGTTGCTTTGAGTCACATGAACATTTTAACAATATTGATTCTTCCAGTTTAAAAACATGGGATACCTTTTCATTTATTTCTGTTCCTTCAATTTCTTTCATAAATATCTCATAGTTTCAGTGTATATATCTTTCAACTTCTTGTTTAAGTTCATTCTTATGTGTTTTAATGTTTTGATGCAATTGTAAATGGAATTGCTTTCTTAATTTCTCTTTCAGAATGTTAATTGTCAATATATAGAAATGCAACTAATTTTTGTAGATTGATTTTGTATCCTGTCACTATACTGAATTCATTTATTAGTTTCAACATTTTTTTGGTGGAATCTTTAGGATTCTTATGTACAAGATAATTTTATCTGCAAACAAAGACAAATTTACTTCTTCCTCTGGTTTGGATGACATTTTATTCTCATGGCTGATTGATCTGACCAGGTTGTTTAGTACTACGTTGAATAGGAGTAGTCAGAGTGATCACCCTTATCTTGTTTCTGATGCAAGAGGAAAAATTTTCAGCCTTCACTGTTGAGTATAAACATTAGCTGTGGATTTGTCATATATGGCCTTCATTATGTTGAAATATATCCCTTCTTCATCCAATTTGTTGAGAGCTTTTATAATGAAAAAGTTTTAAATTTTATCAAATACTTTTTCTGCATCTACTGAGGTGATTATATGATGCTTAACCTTCTTTTATTAATGTGGTGTGCCACATCTTTTTTATATATGTATTTTTAAATTATAGTTGGTGCACAATATTACATTAGTTTCAGCTATACAACATGGTGATTTGACATTTATTTAACTTAAGAAGTGATCATTCCGATAAATCCAGTACCCATCTGACAGTGCTTACAGTCCTACTGTTGTACTCTATATCCCCATGACTGACTGGTATGTAACTACCAATTTCTATGTCTTCATTTCCCTCCCCCTTCACCTATTCTGTGCCCCTAAATATGACAACAATTAAAATGCTCTCTGTACCTATGAGCTTGTTGCTGTGGTTTGTTTGTTTACCCTGTTCCCTAGATTTTACATATTCTCTTTCTGACTTACTTCACTCAGCATAATATCCTCTAAGTCCATCCATGTTTAAGCAGCTAAAAAGATTTCATTCTTTTTAAAGCCTGAGTAATATTCCATTCTATGTATGTGCCACCTTTTTACCCAATCATCCACTGATGGACACCCACGTTGCCTCCATAACTAGGCTAGTGTAAATAATGCTGCAATTAACATATGAATTCACATGTCCCTTCAAAGTTGTATTTTGGGTTTCTTTAGATGAATACCCAGAAGTAGGATTACTGGGTCCTTCTTTGTCTCTTGTTATAGCCTTCATTTTAAAGTCTATTTTGACTGGTATAGGTATTGCTACTCCAGCTTTTTGTTTGTTTGTTTCCATTTTCGTGAAACACCTTTTTTCATCAATTTACTCTGTCTGCATGTGTCTTTTGATCTGAAGTGAGTCTCTTGTAGGCAGCATATTTCAGGGTCTTGTTTTCTTATCATTCAGCAACAATTTCTTTTGATTGGTGCTTTTAATCCATTTACAGTTAATTGTTCATAGATATATAGTTATTACCATTATATTATTCATTTTTTAATCTTTTTTTTTTTTCTGTTTTCTTCTTCTTAAAGATGTCCCTCTAACATTTCCTGTAATACTGGCTTGGTGGTGATAAACTCTAGCTTTTTCACGTCTGAAAAGCTCTTTATCTGCCCTTTAATTCTAAATGATAGCTTTGCTGGGTAGAGTAATTTGGGTTGTAGGTCCTTGCTTTTCATTACTTTGAATATTTTCTGGCAATCTCTTCTGGCCTGCAAAGTTTCTGTTGAGAAATCAGCTGACAGTCTTATGGGAGCTCCCTTGTAGATAACTAACTGCTATTCTCTTGCTGCTTTTAGGATTCGTTGTTTGTCTTTAACCTTTGATATTTTAATGATAGTGTGCCTTGGTGTGGGCCTCTTTGGATTCATCTTATATGAGACTCTGTGCTTTTTGGCCTTGTATGTCTAGTTCCTTCACCAGATTAGGGAGGTTTTCAGTCATTATTTCTTGAAATAGGTTTTCAATTTCCTGCTCTCTCTCCCCCTGGTACTCCTATGATGCAAATATTGGTGCTTGAAGTTGTCCCATAAGCCTGTTAAACTATTCTCATTTTGGAGGAGATTCTTTTTCCTTGTTGCTGTTCCGATTGGGTGTTTTCTGCTACCTTATCTTCTAAATCGCTGATTCAATCCTCCGTTTCAAAATCTACTGTTAATTCCTCCTAACGTGTTCTTCCTTTCAGTTCTTGTTTTCTTCATTTCCAACTGGTACTTTTTTTATTGTTTTCTATTCCATTTTTAGGTTTTCTATCTCTTTGTTAAAGTTTTCACAAAGGTCCTCTACTCTTCCCCTAAGTTCATGGAACATTCTCATAACTAGTGTGTTATAACTTCATAACTTGCCTTCATTTAATTGAGTTCTTTTTTTGGAGCTTTGTTCTGTTCCTTCATTTGGGACATGTGTCTTTGTCTCCCCATTATGGCAGCCTTTCTGTGTTTGTTTCTGTGTATTAAATAGAGCTGCTATGTGTCCTGGTCTTGGTAGAGTGGTTTTATGGGTCCTGTAGGGCCCAGTGGCATAATTTTCCCTGGTCACCTGAGCTGGGTGCTCCGGGTATGTTTCTTATTTGTGTTGTATGTGCCCTCCTGTTATAGCTGAGCCTTGATTGCTGTTTGCACATCAATGGGAGGACTTGGCCCTCAGGCTAATTTGTTGTGATGACTGGCCGTGAGACTACAGTAGAGGAGCTGTTGTGCATGGGCTGACCCTACAGAGCAGGATTTACTTTAGTGGAGCCCTTGTCCCTGCCCTGTCTGCCCTTTGGGTGTGTCATTCTCAAATGTGCCCCTGGATTGTGCTCCAGCTCAGAACAAAGACACCCACTGGAAGTGCAAGCTGAGGCCTTCTAGGAACGGCCCTACCATAGGCTGAGTTTAGCTGCAGCCTGTGCCTTGCCTGGGGTCACCTGGCCTGAGCCATCAAGCAATTTATAGATGGCTGCCACTCACATTGAGTTTTAAAATGCCTCGAGAGGCCAATCTACAAACTGACTCTGGCTGTTACTAGTGGCCAGGTTAGGGGCTGCTTAGCCAGAGTTATGGGGTATGCTAAGGGATACTGCTTGTTAAGGCTTTGTGAACCTTTGAGAGATATTAAGAAAATCTTCACCATGAGCCAAGATAGGCTGTTTGTATGGAAAATTCACTGTACGCAGCTTGGATGGGTCTGCATGTTGGGAGGGGTGATTCTCAGGAAATCACCAGGGTGAGGCGACCAGTGTTAGCTTCATTAGTGGAGACTAAGATATGGTGCCCGCTGGATCTGCAAGCTGGCCGTGAAGGGCTTAACAAGGGAATAATGGCCTCTGCCACTACTTCTGTCTGGGAGAAAGCTGCCCCTCCAGCCTTTGCCCTGCATCCAGACAACTTAGTTCATCCCTGTGTGTTCCTGGCATCTTTTAAGCAGCAGCCCCAGGGCTGGATCTCAGAGCAAGCGAGTCTGTCAGTAAGTGAGTAGGTACATGGGCCTTTAAGAGGAATGTCTGTGATTCAGCCCTTCATCTCAGCGGCAATCTTTGCTGGTTTTCACAGCCAGAAGTTGTGAGGACTTCTCTTTCTGGCACTGGAGATACTGGTGCGGTGCTGGAGATACTGATGTGGTGCTGGCACCCCTCATTCCTCCAGGGGAACTCCATAGCCAAGATACCCCTCTGGTTCTCAACCACCACACTTTAGTATGACCAGCCTGTTCTGCCTCTCCAAGCCCCCAACCAGTCTTGAGGTGATCTCTTCTGTGTGCTCCTAGTTGTAGGACTCTCTATCTAGACTTCAGGCAACTCCCAATAATGGCTGTTCTGTAGTTTAGCTGTAATTTAGATGTGGTTATGAGAAGAGGCAAGCACAGCGTTGCCTACTTTGCCAGCTTGACGGAACCTAGTGCTACACCTCGACCTTGATGTTCACGTTGTTTTAGCATCCTTGCATTTGAGGGCTACACCCCACTTGACCATGGCACATGATCCATTTAATGTGTTGTTGAATTCAGTTTCTTAGTATATTGTTGTAGATTTGTGGATTTGTTTCTATCAAGAATATTGGCCTGTAATTTTATTTCCTGTAGCGTCTTTATCTGGTTTTGCAGCAGGATAATTATTGGCCTTGTGAAATTAGTCTTCAATTTTGAGGAAGAGTTTCAGATGAACTGATATTAATTCTTCTTTAAATGTTTCATAAGTTCACTGGCAAAACCATGTAGTTATGGGTTTTTATTTGGTGTGAGGTTTTTGATTGCTGATTTGATTCCATGGTTACTATTGTTCTGTTTCTTCATGCCTGAGTCTCCACAAATTTACCCTATTCTTCTAGGGTATCTAGTTTGTTGGTGTATAGTTGTTTATAGTAGTCCATAATGTGTCTGTTTATTTTTGTACTGTAATTTGTAATATCTCCTTTGTTGTAATTTTATTTATTTGAGTCATTTATATTTTGTTCCTACTTAGTCTACCTTTTAGTTGTCAATATTGTTTATCGTTTTTTAAAAAAACAACTCTTAGTTTGTTTATCCTTTCTATGTCTTTCTATTCCTTGTTTTATTCGTTTCTGCTCTAACTTTATTATTATTTTTTTTAATTCTAAACAGTAAAAAAGCTGTTTGTTCTTGCTATTTTCATTCCTTGAGGTGTAAAGTTACAGTGTTTACTTGATCATGGTGTATGATATTTTTAATGTATTACTGAATTTGGTTTGCTAAAATTTTGTTGAGGATTTTTGCATCAATGTTCATCAGGGATATTAACCTATAGGTTTTTTTTGGACTGCCTTTGTCTGGTTTTGGAATCAGGGTAATGATATTCTCATAGAAAAAGTTAGGGAGACTTCCTTCTTCTTGAATTTTTTTGGAATAGTTTAAGTAGAATAGATGTTGATTCTTCTTTGAATGTTTGGTAAAATTCATCTCCAAAGCCATCCAATGTAGGCCTTTGTTTTGGGGGAGTTTTTGATTACTGATTCAGTTTTGTTGGTGGTAAGCAGTCAGTTCAGATTTTCTGTTTCTTCTCGACACAGTCTTGGGAGATTATATGTTTCTAGGAATGTATCTATTTCTTTCAGATTGTCCAATTTGTTGGCATATAATTGTTTGTAGTACTTTTTTATAATCCTTTGTATTTCTGTGGAGTCAGTTGTCACTTCTCTTCTTTCATTTCTCATTTTATTTACTTGGGTCCTCTCTACTTTTTTCTTGAGTCTGGTTGAAGGTTTATCAATTTAATTTGCCCCTTCAAAGAATCAGCTTTTGGTTTCATTGATTTTTTTGTTTTTTTTTCTAGACTCTATTTCATTTATTTCCACTCTGATCTTTATTATTTCCTTTCTTCTATTCACTTCAGGCTTTGTTTGCTGTTCTTTTTCTAGTTCTTTTAAGTGTAAGATTAAATTGTTTATTTGAGACTTTTCTTGTTTCTTGAGGTAGGCCTACTGCTATGAATCTCCCTCTTAGGACTGCTTTCACTGTGTCTCATAGATTTTGAGCCATTGTGTTTTCATTTTCATTCATTTCTAGGTATCTTTTGATTTCTTCCTTAATCTCATTAATAACCCATTCACTGTTTAGTGGCATATTATTTAGCCTCCATGTGTTTGCGTATTTTCCAGGGTTTTTTTTTTTTTTTTTTGTAGTTGACTTTTAGTTTCATACCATTGTGATCAGAGAAGACAGCTAATATGATTTCAATCTTAAATTTATTGAGACCTGTCTTGTGGCCTAACATGTGATCTATTCTGAAATATGTTCCATGTGCACTTGAGAAGAATGGATATGTTGTTGCTTTGCGGGGGAACACTCTGAAAATATCAATTAAATCCATCTGGCCATGAAAATGAGACTATTCACTGAGAGTGTCTGAATCTTGGAAGGATCAGATAGGGAAAAAAGGTAAATATTTCAATATAGCCCGTTAAAGTGTAATTTACAAAACTGCTATGAGTCATAGATAGCTTAAAGGAAAGGTTTCTTTATATCTGGGGGGGGGGGGAGAACAGCAATATTTTAAATCAAAATTATAATAATTGTCAATTCATTTAGTCCCACATAAATAATTTTTACTGATCTTGATCCTTTGTTAGAATTTTTAGAAGGCCACCAGTTTCTCCATTAGGTTCTATAAATTCTTCCCCCATTCAGGGCTGTGATTTGCACTTATCAGAAACTTGTATTCTAGAGTGCTGGTTAGACTCTTTTCCATGAATTTCTCTGGAACATTAAAAGCATCAGGGTAGAACAATACCTGTCTATAAATAATAAAGGACTTAAAGTGGTCATTATTCAAGACCTGATGAAAGTATAATGGAACTGACAAGGAAATTTATTTATTTTTATAATGTAACATTTTAAGATAAAAACTGGGATTATGACTGATAACATTTATTAAGTCATATCAGTTTTTAAAAAATATATATATTCTACAGAACATTTCTATTAATAATGTACTGATACAATATAGCCTAAGAAGGTTTGTCATCATTTATTTGGCAATGCTTCCCATGTAATTTAACATACCAAATAAGCTTAATTAGTTTAATATCTTCTAAATCTTTTGAGGTATTCCAGGGGCCCTCTAAAAATCTCAATTGTTTTCAGATCAAAAGATTTAATTTAGAGGAAGTTTATCAAAAGTAACAGAGGTTTGGACATTTGATTAAATAAGATCATAGATTACTACTAAATAATATTTATTCATTTAACCAAAGTGACAGAAAAATTCCAAAGGCAAATATGAACAGTTACATAGCTCCCAAAAGCCTTGGTTCTTTTAATATCAAGAAAACTCAACTTTTCTGTGTAATCAAAGACCTGATAAAAACAAAACACAGAATCTTTGATTCTTAGGCAGATTAAAGGCAAAACACTTTATCTTTTTAATGAAAAGGAAAACTGAATTCTAATTGTGCAACACTGTACTTTTGACATTAAAACTCATTTTTAAATAAATCCACTCAATCTTAGCAAGCTTGACCATGCATAAAATTCATTTCCAAAGATTTCTTTTTTATAAATATGCTGTAACTTCTTTCATTTGTTTCCTCTTTCTCATAACAATTTTTAGGACAAATGTACTTTTTTTCCCTTAATAAAATTATCTCCACATCTCACACATTTTTTACTTAAAATTGCATGCCACTTTCCCTGTAAATGGAGTTCTTATTATTTCTGTTAACTTTAACCATATATATTAATTAAAATTCCTAAACCAAAAAAAATTTTCATTTCTAAGTAATTAAACCTGTATTTTACATTAGCATTTGTGAATTGGCAGACATGTAAATACTTTTTATAATTTTTAGAAATGCGCATTTTCATAGAAAATTTATTAGCATCACATAAACCATGTTTACTAATACCTTAGTTTTTTCTGGAATAGGAAGTCAAAAGTAGACAGACCTATGTTCATTTTCTTATTTGGAAATGATCTAGATAGTCATAAATTTTTATCATTTAATTTAACTTAGCAAAATTCTAATGTTTCAAGTTACCAAAAAAGATTTTGGAATCTATTTTTAAGTATGTATGCCATAAAACATCATCATCGCACCTAAAAACTTTTATTCCATTTATATCCATCAGAATCATTTGTTCTCAACAATTCTGTTTATATTATTCATAAAACTTTATTAAACATTAGACAAAGTCAATTATTATCCCAGGCTATTTTCTTTCTTAAAATTTTTGCAATAGAGAGAACATAAACTTATTTGACTAATAAGCCTAAGTAGAATTAAAGTTGTTTATCTGCTCCATAAACGTTTCCTCCTGGTAATCCACATTTAGAAAAAGAGAGGACTCTCCTCACTCTTGCTTCCCAACAGACCTGCAGACAGAGAGGCAGGAGGTTAGTGTGGTGAGGATGCTGACCTTGTGCTAGTCTTGTGGGATGCCCCAGGACCTCCCAGCTGCAGCAGTTTCCAGCCCCAGATTCTCCCGGCTAGCTTGCCAACACTGTCAGGTGGGAAGGATCTATCCCCTCACCCCTCTTAAGTTCTTGTGACGGGACTAATAATGACAGAATTGACACAAGACAGATGAACAGAAAAAAAGCAAATTTTTAATTGTGTGCGCAGAGTTCCCATAGAAATGGTACCTAAGAAGGGACCAAGGCAGGCAGCTTTTAATGTTTTTAGACAAAGAAACAATACATCTGTGAGACTTTGAAAGAACAAAGAAACTTAGGTTTGGGTGCTTGGTCAGTAAGGAATCCCAGCAGAAGTGGGCCTTGGGGTGCTGAGTTAGAGGGTCGCAAGGTTTATTGATGCAAGCCTTCGGCCCTGGGACCCTGTCTTGGATGTGAGGATGTCTCATTTCCTCCTGGTGCAGGTAGGGTACCTCTCACCTGGGGGATTCACGCTCTCAGTGAGACAGAAGTGGCTCAGAGTGCCCCTTTTGCACTGGCTGCTCTTCAAGTAACTGCCATTTAAAATAAGTCACTACAACGTTGTGGCACAGCCTGCCCTGAGTGCCGGCAGTAAAGGAGACTTTGTTCCAGGGGGCTAGCACAGTAAGGTTGGTGGGGAGGAGCTGCCACAGTGGGGTTCTGTAGTGGGAAAGAGACTGGCTCAACTCTGAATCCGACAAGGAGAAGGAGGAGTTTACAGCCACAGAGCAGGCTGGGTTCAGCAGATGGAAAATCACCAAGTGGAAGCATCTGGATTCGGGGGTTCTGGCTAAACCAACCCCCAGGGTTCTTGCTGGAGCAGGGCAGGGTGATCAGAGTTACCCGCGGAACAGCAAGCATGAGAAACCAAATCGATAGTACAGGTGACCAGGCATCTCAAGAGTAGGGATTTGGTTAAAGTGGCCTATCTGGATTCTTGCTAAGATTGGATGATGCAGAGATGAGCATAAAAGTCCAAAAAAGTGCTCAGAAGAACATAAGTAGAGTTTGACTGAGGAGAGAATACTTGTCACGAGGCAAGACAGTTAGATCAGTTAATTAGGGCTATTTATTAAACACCTACTCTATGCAGGTGCTGCAGGTGTTGTAAAAGTAAGTGACAGAAACTTGGAGCTCTTAAGGAACAAAATTTAACTGAGAAATTTCTGAAGATCTTACGGGCCTTATTCAGCAGTTCATGGATCAAGCAGCTTCCAACCAAGCAGCTAGAAAGTAGCGGTACAAAATGAAAGCCTCCTATAGACAGAAGGGAATGGGGACAGAGAAATCACACAGGCAGAGGAGGTAGGGTACTAAAAGTTGCTTTTCTTTAGGGGACAACAGGGTGTTCTCGTATCTATGCCTCACTGGTGCCTGCCAGGCCATTCTGACTGTCTGGGTTAAGATTCCATTCCTGAGAGCTGAAACTGAAGTCATGTTCAGCCTTGGTTTGGTGGCTCCGTTGGAGCCTGGTGTCCTGTCTTGAACAGACCCCGCAACCATCCCAGCATGAAGGCAAACAGTGAGGATTCAAAATGGGTGCTCGACAATCGCTCCCCAGACTCAGGCCTGTTTTGTTCTGTAGACATAGCACTTCTGATTCTTCATTTATTCATGGAACACATTTGTAATTCTGCCATTTCCAGTACCAAAATTTGAGCTTAGTAGACGAGACTTTATTCAAAAGGATTATTACAAGAGGTAGGGCAGTGGACTGCAGCAATAGGACAAACACTCGGATAGGAGACCTGCTGGCAGCTCACCACAGGAAAGACTGAACAAAGGCCAGGAAGGATGGGCAGGCTGGGGAGGTGGGAGGACAGAGCGGCATAGGTGATCAGAGGTTACACTGCTCTCAGTGGGGCTTCTGCTGGCTCAGGTGGAGGGTGTGTCCAAATTCCAGGCAAGAAAGAATTTTAAGCAAACCTCGATTCACAAGCATTTTGTTCTGCATGATCGTTAGGGGCAAGCATCCCAGCTGACCACATATGGGACAAAGAATAGGGATGGGAAGGTACACATCTGGCCTTATCTTAGGTAATGTTAACCTAAAAATAAAAGGCCAGAGCAGAGGCGATGAGAATTTACTTGAGGTGGATAAGAACAGCTATTCGGGAGGCACCAACTCAGGCAGAAACCCACAGAGGTCAGGTTAGGAGACAAAGACATTTATGAGAAGGGACAGGGAATAGTTATGTCAGCAGAAGACAGAGACTTCTTTAGGTTCAGAGAAGCTAACACAATGATACAAATTTAATCTTCAGTCGTTGTCAGAATGTCTACATTCTTGTTATCCCAGCAAACATTCGCAGGGACATAGGGTTGCTTTAGGCACTATCCAAGGTTATTTTGCCAAGTTTTAACATTCCAAAGTTTTGAGCAGTAAGATGCGCAAGGCAGTTCCTCTGGGATGGCAGCTCCGACTTCATTTTAAAGTGTCCCTGTTTATATCATTTTCCATAGTAAACAAAGGGGCAGCCATTGCTCTTCTCTAAGTCAATGAGGAAGCGTTCTTCACCAGTAGTTCTTTCCAGAACATAGAGGGTGGCGGGATTCCTTTAACCCTTAATCACAGGGCTGAGGGAAGATTCAAAGTGCCCTACTAGAACACCTAATGTTTTCCTTTTTAAAAATTTGAATCAAGTTATTTAAAGAAAGCTTCGTATCACTAGTGCTAAAAGACAACTAGTATCATTTACCATAAAAAAAGAATGCCTAAAAGAAAACAAAACAATATTATTAAATTTCAGATAATTTTTTCCACCTAAAACTGAGTTTGTTTTTATTAAATAATGTAATATTACAAAGTGTCATAGACGTGATAAAGTTTTCTTGTAATTAAGGGAGGTTTTCTGTGTAACATAATCAGAAGGATTAATTTTTTTGAAAAGAAATGACTTCACTGTATAAGTCGATGGCTTTAATGCTATCTGCATTTGCCACCTGAAGGTGTCTTATCTGTCCACAGAGATATTCATTTCCTGCTTTGAAAATCCCAAATGATGTAGTGTTGGTGAAAATTTTTCATATCAATTTTTAGCAAATTTAATTTTTTAGAAGTTTTTTAAGTTAACATGTTTAAATTATAGATGACATATAATATTTTTAGTTTCAGATGTAAAATAGAGTGATTAGATATGTATATACCTTATAATCACCCAGATAAGTCTATAACCCACCTGACACCATGCAGTTATTACTACATTGTACTTTACATCTCCATGACTGTTTTGTAACTGCCAATTTGTACTTCTTCATCCCTTCACCTTTCTCACCCAGATTTCCAATGCCCCTTCCATTTGGCAACCATCAAAATGTTCTCCGTATTTATAAATGTTTTTTTTTTTTTGGTTTCTTCATTTATATTATTTTTCAGATTCCACATGCAAGTGAAATTGTATACTATTTGCCTTTCTCTGTCTGACTTAATTCACTTAGCGTAATACCCTCTAGTTCCATCCATGTCGTCACAAATGACAAGATGTCATTTTCTATGGCTGAATAATATTCCATTGTATATATATATATACCACCACTTCTTCATTCAATCATCTATTTATGGGCACTTAGGTTGCATTCATAACTTCGCTATTGTAAATAATACTGCAGTGAAAAAAGGGATGTGTATATCTTTTCAAATTAGTATTTTGGATTTTTTCGGATAAATACCCAGAAGTGAAATTGCTGGGTCATAAAGTAATTTTATTTTTAATTTTTTCAGGAACCTCTAAACTGTTTCCATAGTGGCTGCACCAATTCACAATCCCACCAACAGTGTATGAGAGTTCCCTTTTCTCCACATTCTCAGCAACACTTGTTGTTTGTTGATTTAATGATGATAGCCATTCTGACAAGTGTGATGTGATGTCTTATTGCAGTTTTAATTTGCATTTCTCTAATGATTAGTAACCTTGAGCACCTTTTCATATATCTGTGGGCCATCTATATGTCTTATTTGGAAAAAAAATGTCCATTCAGGTCTTCTGCCCATTTTTTAATTGGGTTGTTTGTTTGTTTGTTTGGTGTTAAGTAGTATGAGTCTCTTAGTTTTTCAATATTAACTCCTTATTGGATGTGTCATTGGTGAATTTCTCCTCACATTCAAGAGGTTTTCTTTTCATTTTGTTGATGGTTTTATTTGCTATGCAAAAGTTTTTAGTTTCACATAGTCCTATTTGTTATTTTTTAATTTTGTTTCCCTTGCCCAAAGAGAAACATCCAAAAATATATTACTAAGAGCCATGTCAGAGAGTTTACTGTCTATGTTTGTTTCTAGAAGTTTTATGGTTTCGGATCTTACATTTAAGTCTTTAACCCACTTTGAGTTTATTCTCGTATATGATGTAAGAAGGTGGTCCAGTTTCATTTTGTTTGCATGTATCTGTCCAGTTTTCCCAACACCATTTGTTGAAGAGACTATCTTTACTCCATTGTATGTTCTTGCTTCCTTCATCGTAAATTAACACACCGTCTAAGTGTGAGTTTATTTCTGCTATCTCTGTTCTTCTCTATTAACCTATATATTTGTTTTTATGCCAGTACCATGCTGTTTTGATTACTATACCCTTGTAGTATAGTTTGATATCAGGTAGTATGATACCTCCAACTTTGTTCTTCTTTCTCATTGCTTTGGCTATTTGGGGTCTTTTGTGGTTTTATATAAATCTTAAAATTATTTCTTCTATTCTGCGGAAAATGCCGTTGGTGTTTTGATGAGGATTACCTTGACTGTAGATTACTTTGGGTAGTATGGACATTTTAGCAATGTTAATTCTTCCTCTCCAGGAACATGGTTTCTGTTTCCATTTATTTGAATCTTCTTTGATTTCTTTTTTCAATATCTTATAGTTTTCTGAGCATGGGTCTTTCACCTTCTTGGTTAAATTTATTCCCGGGCATTTTATTCTTTTCGATGTAATTGTAAATGGGATTTTCTTAATTTGTTTTCCTGATAGCTTGTTATTGGTTATAAAAATGCAACCAATTAACCTGAATATTAATTTCATATCCTGCTACTTTACTGAATTCACTTATTATTTCTAATAGTTTTTTGGTGGAATCTTCAGGGTCCTTTCTGTACATTATCGTAATGACAGTTTACATCTTTCTTTCTCATTTAGATGAATTTTATTCTTTTTCTTGTATGATTGCTGTGGCTAGGACCCCCAATACTATGTAAAGTAATAATAGTGAAAGTGGACAATCTTGTCTTGCTCCTGATCTAAAAGAAACTTTCAGCTTTCCACCATTGAGTATGACATTAGCTGTGGATTTGTCACACACATCCTTTGTTATATTGATGTATATTCCCTCTACCCTCACTTTTCTGAGAATTTTTATCATAAATGGATACTGAATTTTGTTAAGTGCTTTTCCTGCATCCATTGATACGATTGTATGATTATTACCTTTCAGTTTGTTGATGTAGTAATCACATTAATTAATTTCCAGATATCAAACCAAACTTTCATCCCAGGAATTAATCCACCTTGGTCACGGTGTATTTTTAATGTATTGCTGAATTTGTTTTGCTAATATTTGGTGAAGATTTTTGCACCTGTGTTTGGAAGGAATATTGGCCTGTAATTTTCTTTCTTTCTTTCTTTCTTTCTTTCTTTCTTTCTTTCTTTCTTTCTTTCTTTCTTTCTTTCTTTCTTTCTTTCTTTCTTTCTTTTTTCTGTGATGTCTTTGTCTGTTTTTGGTATCAGGGTAATGCCAGCCTCAAAATAAGTTCAGGAACCTTCCCTCCTCTTGAATATTTTGTAATAGTCTGAGAAGGATGGATATTAATTCTTTGAATGTTTGGTGGGATTCATCTAGAACAGTTTGAAATTTACAAAAAAATAATAATAATAAGCTAATATAGAGAACTCCCATTAAACCTGTGCGCAGTTTCTCCTATTATTAACATCTTATGTTAATGTGACACATTTGTTAAAATTAATGAAAAAATATGGATACATTCTTATTAACCAAATTTACACTTTATTTAGATTGACTTATTTTTTCTCTAATGTCCTCTTTCGGTCCCACAACCCTACCCAGGACCCCACATGACACTTAGTCATCAGTGTGAGCTCGCTCTCTGTCTTTTAAATATAGATTTACCTAGGGTCTCTATCCAGGCGTGAACCTCGTGGAAGAATTTATCTACTGAGATGGACTCCCCATGGTCCATCGAGGGCCCAAATTTTATGAATAATCCAAGTCTAGTGGTCGTTGCTGACAGGGCTCTTCATGTGTTCTGTGCAGAGGAAGAACCTCAACCTGAGGTCTCAGCCTCCCAGACCTGAGCCAATCCCAGCTGGGGAGACCTGGTTTCCTCTTCCACCAACAGGCTGAGACCTGCCCCTTCCAATCAGAACTGCTTATCTGGATACCTTGTTTACATAAAATGGACCTCACTTGGGACCTGTGAGGAAACTTTTGCTGTAAAAGGCAGCCTCTCCTTTGTTCAATGGACACAATTTAGGTCACTATCTGTGTCTCCTGGGCTGCAGCTCCTTTTGTTCAAATAAATGCTTTTTATTCTTCATTGTAGTCTAAAATTAACTCTCTTTACATGATTTTTCCCAGGGCTATCTCATCTACTCGCACTACCTTAATCACAGTGACAAGCACTGCCCCTGCAGCCTGAAGCTCTCTCTATAGTCCAGCCACTCTTGCTCAGGGCTCTCGTGATACTCAGCAAGTCCCGCACTGAGCTCACAGTGAATTATTCTTTCCCCCACGAAATGTCACCCTCTCAAGTCAAAACCTGGAAAGTCTTTTCCAGATTCTTTCCCACATATTTCTTGAATTTCTCTACCACTCTGTACCTCTACTGCTGCCATGCCGATCCCAGCCAGTATCTCAGCTGTCCTAGCTTGACAGCCTTGGAACTCACCTTCCCCAAATCTCCAGCACAGTCCCTGGCCCTGACCCCACTACTCCCTCCCTTGAACTCCACTGCCCTGACCTTAACTTCACTGCTCTCCCCTGAACCCCACTTTTCTCATATGAACCCCATGGCCTTCCCCTAATCCCACTGCCCTCCCCTAAACCCCACTATCCTCCTTTGATCCCCACTATCCTTTCCTGAATCTCACTGTAGCAGAGGCATTTTTGAAAACACAAACCTGGTCATGTCCCATTCTTGTTTATGTTGGCTCTCAAGGTAAATTCTATGGTCTGGAACCCCTCTGGCCTGCTCCCTTCTGTCCTTCCAGCTGTGGAAAGCCCTGTGTCTTCCCTTTATTCTGCTGCCTTTTGCCCCATCTCATGGTTACTTCTCATAGAAGCCTTTCCCGACACTACAGACTAAGGAACACCCCCTTGGTGTGTGGGAGGGAGGAACTCCTGTCCCCCAAGGTCCTGTCAGCTAGTCTAATAATCAAGTAGATGAGAGAGGGAAGACCAACAAGAGAAATGACCCAATTTAACACACACATATGGGAGCCCCTCACACCTGTGAGCTGGAGGCCCCAGGTGCAGCACGAGGTCAGAGACTCACAGGGGACCTGTTGTACTGGCATTCAAGCTGTGGGTGAGGCAGTGCCAGGGGCTTCAAAGGGCACCTTTGGGATGAGAAGAGCAGGGGCTTGGTAACCAGAAGTCTTCCCTGCCCTGCAGACAGGCCAAAAGAGGCAACCTCTGCTTCTCTGTGGCTATGGGCCAAGCCCCTAACGCAAGTTCTTCCAGGGGCTTAAGTGGCAGAGCTTCTCTAGAGCCTACAGGGTCTCAGTTGCCTCTAGCCCAAAACAACCCATGTGCCACACAGGCACATCGTGGGGTGACTTGTTCTGAACCCCCACACTGTTATACCCTCTCTGTTTTCCTGGTCCTTGGTGCTCATCACAGCAGTCATTTAAAAAGTGGGTGAGCAGCGGTTGTTCAGCACACTATGACATGTCCAGATAACCTAGACAAGCTGCTTGACTCAGAATCTTGGGTCAACTGTGTGTCCCCAAGAAAATTCCTAAACCACTTGGTTTCTCATCTGCAAAATGAGGGTGACAACCATGCCCGCATTGCAAAACAACCATGAGGCTAAACGAGCTGATGTGTGAAAGCTCTTCCAAGTGACACACAGTGGCAGTTGCCCTCAGATGGCAATGCTCGAGTTTTGTCAAGGCCATGGGAAAGTTACCAGGCCCCTTTTCCTGCTCTGGGCTCACCTACCAAAGGGAAGGACATGGTGAGGTTCAGATAAACCCCTGAGGGAGGCACCTGACTTCCTAACATATGACCTCTGACACAGAGCCGAGTTCACCCCGGAGGCCCAGAGCAATGAGGTGACTCCCAGGAAACTGCTCAAGGGCCCGCAGACAGTGCTGACACCAGAATCCTCAGGTGCCTCCCAAGCATCTCCATAGCTTGGCTGGCCTTTCTGGAACACTGAAGGACGTACGCTGGGGAAAGGGGGGAGTGGAGAGCAGAGCACCTTCCAGCAATCTGCACCCAGTGCTCCCAGGCTCCATCTGATTATCAAGACGAAAGGGGAACTGGAGTACATAGTGCCCAGAATGGGCTTCCTCCAGCCCCACCCCACCCCACCCCACCCCAGTGCTAAGCTTCTGCTGCAGCCCTGTTGGAATTGACCAGACCCAAAAGCCATGCTTTCATCCCCAGAGAGAGCTGCCCTTCTGAGGACAGAAATTAATGTCCTCCTGTCAGCACATGGCAGCAGAGCCAAGGAGTCCCAGCCTTGCTCAGGCCCTGACAGTTAGCCATCAAGGTGGCCAAGGAGAGTGGTGAATGAGGACAGCAGCTCTTGAGTGTTTACAGATGAGTGAGTCTCTTTCCCACAATCAGGCCAGTGTCTTCTTCTTAAAAGCAGTTTTGTCTGTCCTGGATTTGTCCTGACTCCACCCTTGCCATCTGGAGCCTGACACTCATCCAGGGCTGCAGCCCTGACCTCGGAGAAGGGAGGGCTTGAGAGTCCCCAGCACTCCACTCTCTCCAGGGCCCTCAGGTTCAGGAACTCAGTTGAGGGGCGGGGCACGGAGGCTGTCTGGCTTCAAACAAGGCTTTGTTTTAGATTTCTCCTTCCCATGTGGTCACGAAGACAGGAAGAAAAAGCAATCTGCTTTCCTCTACCTCTTAAAATACAGCTCGAAAAATGTCACCTCCATCGAGAAAAACCTAGCAAACAAAAATCCTGTGTCCCACATTCTGGGATGGCCTTTCTGATGGGGAATCACTGCAACTGTTACATTTGTTCTTCCTCCTAGGGAAGCCAGGGGGAGGGGTGGGGGAAGGAGGGCCTTGGTGACATGGCCTCCACTGCCACCCCAGCTCCTAGATAGACATAGCTCCTTAAGGCAGTCCACAGGAGAGGCGCTTTACAGTCTGCTCTTGCTTCCTAGCCTGCAGAATACTGGAAACCCAATAAGCCATGCCTCAGTGTAGGCCCTGGGGGTTGAGACATGCCACCCTAAAACACGCTGCTGTGGCTAAGAACTGTTTCTAGCTAAAGGTATTGGGGTTCCTAAAATTCCTTGTCTGCCTAAAAGCAGAGCGTCCCAAAATAATGCACTTGTCACACAAGTCCCCTCCCCACTCAGAGTTTTATCGAGCAAGGATGTGGACTCATCATAGGAAAGGGGACTGGGAGTCGGCACCACAAGGGGACAGACTTTGTCACTGGCTATTGTGCCTCCCATCTACCTTTCAGAGTGTCAGTGTGCTTCCCCTACAAGTCATTCTTCTTCCCGAATCACTCTTCTGCTCCTCCTCACCTCAATAACATGGTGTATTAAGACCCAGATTCTAAACAACATTTTTCTGTGAATTTCTACACACAAATGAATAAAAATTTCTTTTTTCTTGCTTATCCATCTTTTGTCAGTTTGAGTTGCCAGCCCCAATCACTGCACAGAAGAGGGCAGAGAAAACATTTTTCCCCCCAACGGTGCCTGAAGAGGACCATGCACAGACACCAGGTGGGGGTGCAGCAGAAAATGTGGGACTGGGCAGACATGATGAGACAGATGGCCGTGAACCTGGAGGCAGGTTCCAGCCCTGGGTAAAGCTGACTGAGCTTGTTGTGGGAAAGGGGACAGGGTGTCCCCTGCAAGCCAGAGAAGTGATCTTACTCTTAGGGGAGATGGTGAGTTTCTGCAAAGGGTTCCTTGTCCCTGTCCTTTTATTCCATTCTAGATGGGGGGTATTATGAAGAACCTCGAAACCAAGACTTATAAGTGAGAGGGTCTCCACTCCTCATGCTGAGTCTTGCTTGGCCCAGGGGAGGTGCATTCACACTCAAAGTGATTCGTCTCATGGCAACAGGTAAGGGGGTGGCAAGCAGCTAGAAACTAATCTCCTAGGTCAGCAGCACATGTGGTTGAGCCTGCAGCTAGCAGATAACCTTGATTCAAAACAAAGCAGGGTCCATGTAGTAGAAGCCAGGCCACCGGGGTGCCCTTCTCAGCTTGCCCCCAGCTTCTTCAGCAGGTGGGCCTGGAAAACTCCCATGCAGAGGGCATGGGAGGTGAATAGAAGGCTTTGAGTGAGGCGTGGCAGTGGTGGGAACCGGTCTGGGGCTGATGAGGGAGGGGGAGGATAGAAGCTCCTGAGTGCCTACTCTGTGTCAGTCGCTCAAGCGATGAGTCACGGAAGCCGAGAGAAAAGAGGGTAGGTGTTCATTTCAGCCTCTGGGTGGACATGAGACATGGAATGAGGTGGGCGGTCAGGGCCACAGCCTTTGGAGCCTGGAGGCAGGATGCCCACAGAAGCTATCACACCCACCTGTCTACTTTATGCTGCCTCAAATGCTGCCCAAAGCACACATAGTGCCATCAGGGGGCCTCCTGGGCTTGTCCAGAGCTCATTTGGGGAAACCAGGGAGGGCCCCACACTCTCTAAGGCACATGGGGCCCCTCTACCAGCCAAGGCAGGGAAGCATCAGGGCGGCAGCATCTAGCACCTGGGAAGCTCATCTCAGCTCTAAGGTCCATCTTCCTGGTCCCAATTATCTACCATATCGAAGTTTGAGTGTTCACTGAAAAATTTCATCCTGAGAGCCTCCTATGCATATCACAGAGGTGATAAGGATGCTCCTCTCCCTCTTTTTCTTCCCCAGGCTGGCAGGAGTGGAGGGGAGTGGCAGGACCCGGGTATGAGTGGAACTGATGGTGGCCAGGAGGGTCATTTCCCCTTGGCCAGAGTAGTGTGAGGGCTGTGTGCAGCCCGACCCATGGCCTACCCCCGTATGCCTGTGGCTGGCTCTGGTTGACCCTGTCACGACATCACCTAAGACACCCAAGGGACTTTGAGCAGGAGACATAGCAAGAGGCTTGAACTGAGTACTATCTTGACCAGACCCAAGTTTGCTTCCCTGATGAAGAGCCAGGTCTAGGCCTGCTCAGCCATCAACCTGGCTTGTTTGGGACCCAAATCTTTAACTCACTGAGACTTCTGTTCACCGGATGCCTGAGAAAGTGGGCTTGGGCTTCTGGTACACAGACCTGAGGAAACGGTATATAACAGTTGATTTTCTGTGTCAACGTGGCTGGCCCATGGTGCCCAGACATTTGGTCAAAGAATTTTTGGATGTTTCTAGACAGGTGTTATTTTAGATAAGATTAATGTTTTTTGTTTTGTTTTTAATTTAATTTCATTATTAGTTTCAAGTAAACATTACATAGGTTAGAAATTTGTGTAGTTTATAAAATGATCACCCTGATTGCTTCTTCTCTCCTCTGACTCTCTACCTAGCCATTACATTAATGCTAACTGCATTCCCTATGCTATGCTCCCTATCCCCATGACCATCTATCAACTACTGATTTGTACTTCTTTAACCCTTCACCCTATTCTCCCAGCCTCCCAACCCCTTTCTCCTCTGTCCATCACCAAATTGTCCTCTATATTTATGAGTCTGTTTTTAATTAGTTTGTTTTTTTGTTCCTTAGCTTCCGCATATAAGTGAAATCATATGGTATTTATCTTTCTCTGTCCAACTTATTTCACTCAGCGTAATAACATATAGGTCCACTCATGTCATTGCAAATTGTAGGATTTTAGTTTTTTAGTAATTGAATAATATTCCATTGTATATATGAACCATAACTTCTTTATCCAATTGTCTGTTGATGGGCTCTTAGGATATTTTCATATCTTGGCTACTGGGAATAATGCTACTGTGAATATAAAGGTACAGATAGCTTTCGAATTGTGTTTTGGGTTTCTTTGGATACTCAGAAGTGCTATTGCTAGGTCAAAATGTATATCCATTTTTTATTTTTTGAGGAAACTCCAGACTGTTTTCCACAGTAGCTGTACTAATTTGCAATCCCACCAACAGTGCACTAGGGTTCCCTTTTCTCCACATCTTTGCCAACACTTATTGTTCTTAGATTTATTGATAATAGCCATTCTGATAGGTGTCAGATGATATCTCATTGTGGTTTTAATTTGCATTTCTCTGATGATTAGGAACCTTGAGCATCTTCTCGTATGTCTATTGGCCATCTGTATGTCCTCTTTGGAGAAATATCTATTCAAGTCTTCTGCCCATTTTTAAATAGGATTGTTTGTATTTTTGTTGTTCAGTTGTATGAGTTCTTTGTATAAGATGAATATTTAAATTAGCGACTTTGAAGGAAGCAGATTGACCTCCATAATGTGGGTGGGCCTCATCTAAGCAGTCGAAGCTGCTATGAACGGTATGTTTATGTCCCTCAAAATGCACATGTTGGAACCTCATCCCTATGTGTTAGGAGGTGGGGTCTTTGGAAGGAGATTGGTGCCCTTATAATAGACAGTCCCTCGCTCGAATGGTAACACAACAAGAAGGTGGTTATCTATAAGCTAAAAGTGGGTTCTCCTGGACCTTGGATTTCCCAGCCTTGAGAACTGTGAGAAATACATGCTTCTTCTAAGAAACATTGTTTACCCATCCAGTTGGTGGCATTTTTGTTAGAGTACCCTACACTGACTAAG
Source organism: Eonycteris spelaea (assembly GCA_003508835.1). Classification (NCBI taxonomy): domain Eukaryota; kingdom Metazoa; phylum Chordata; class Mammalia; order Chiroptera; family Pteropodidae; genus Eonycteris; species Eonycteris spelaea. Next base: position 304,391 of record PUFA01000409.1, on the reverse strand, counting down.
ACAAAGGCTGCAATAAAATGAAGATTTACCTTCCCCTCAAAGAAGGAACCCTGACAGCAGATACCTTCATACTGGTGCTGCAGTGCCCTCCTGGGCTCCCCCAGCCAGTCCATGCTGTAGATTTTAGACCAGCCAGCCCCCTCAGTCATGACGGCAAATCCCTGCAATCTATCTCTTTCTGAGTCCAATCACATGCTATGGTGCCATTTCTCTGGAGAATCTTGCCAGGTGTGCCAAAGTTTCTGTCCCTCTTTCTAGTCCCTTGCCACTTTATGCTGAATGCCACAATGCTGAGTCACTGGTGGAACCTTGGCTTTTCCCCTCAGTTGTCTATGATCCAGCCAAAATACTAACTGATCTGCCCTGCCTGCCAAGGAAGGCTTCGAGTAACTCACCGCAATCTCTCAGGTTTAACGCTGGATTCTTGACTAAAGAGAGTTATTTCCTGGGGGAGCATCACTCTACCTGGAAAATCAGAATGCACAGGGTAGCTTCAATTTGCAAGCCATAGGACATCACTGATCACCTGGCTGGTTTTGATTTGATCCTTCCTTGAAAGAATCAGACTCTTGATAATCTCCATTGTGAGTTAAATGCACAAAGACCTATTCTCTGGAGCCTGTGAATGTCACCTTATTTGGAGAAAGGTTCTTGGCAGATATAATTAAGTTAAGGATTGAGATGTGATCATCAGGAATTATCTGGGTTGGCCCTAATTCCAGTGATGGGTGTTTATAAGAGATATAAGGGAAGACGAGATGGCCATGTGAAGAAGAAGACAGTTTGGAGTGATGCAGCCACAAGCCAAGGGATGCCTGGCACTAGTAGAAGCTGGCGTAACAAACTGACACAAATTGGGTGACTTAAAACAACAAAAAGCTCTTCTCTCATAGTTCTGAAGGCTAGAGCGAGAAATCCAGGTGTTGAAGGGAACAGATGCTTTCCACTCTTCCAGTTTCTGCTGGTTCCAGCCAGCCCAATGTTTGTGGCCACATCACTCCAGTTCCTGCCTCTATCTTTGCATGGCCTGCTCCCCTGTGTCTCCTCATCTGTCATTGTCTTCAGCTCATTAGGACACTTGTCATGGGATTTAGGGCTCAGCCAGGGATCCGGGATGATCTACACAAGACCCTTAACTGGATCACATCAGAGAAGGCTCTTTCTCCAAGCAAGGCCACATTCTCAGGCTCTGGAGGTTAGTGCTTAGACACATCTCTGGGGGAACACAGCTCAACCCATTGTGTGTGACCCCTTCATCACCATCCAGTTTCCCAGTGTCTTCTCTCACTATCCCTGGAGCTATATTTTAGCCTCATGTTACATGCAGGTTGTTACTATTAGTATCACCTTGCTTATAACAGGTTCTCAGAAATTTCAAATTGACGTTCTCTCTCCTAAGATTATCTGCTGTAACTTCGGGGTTTCTCCTATAAAGCTTTGCTGGGCATGAAGGGAAGGTTTTTGTTGTTGCTGCAAGAGCAGGGCGTCCCACTAAGGGCACTCAGGGGCCCATGGCCCTGGTCTGGGGGGAGTCCTGCGTCAATCGGGGACAGCACCAGGCAACCAGTCCGGCACAAGTTCACAGTCTGATACTTCCCAAGGGACCAAGAGGCAACCTGCCTTCCTAACCTCTCTCCTGTTCCTGTCATAATCTGCTGCTGGCTAGGAGCCATGCAGAAGGGCTCCCGTCTCCCAGGGTTTTGTGGATAAACTGTATGGTGATTAGCAGTGCAGGGAAGCTGGGTCAAGGAGACACAGCTCAGCCTAAGTTATTTCATGTCTTATGAGCCTCTGCACCTGATTTGCTTCACAGTGGGAGACCAGGAGAGGCTCTGGACTTGCCTCCTCATGGGGCAGGAGCCTGCCTTTCCCCTGACTGTGCTCCTTCGTGAAGAGCTATCTGTGCTGCAGCATCGGGAAGATTTCACACAGGAGCGGCAGGGAGGGAGCTCGTGGAAAATTGCCCCTATCGCAGCAAACCCTTGGTGAGCGCAGCCTAGTGGAATTTTCTTGCCATGTTTGGGCTTTTTGGAACTGTAATGGTGTCAGACGGGTGACAAGTACAGCCTTAACAGTAATGCCAATTTATTATAATGATTGTATAATGAAGCAAGGTGACTCCCGGGTCACACCAGCTATCCTCACATGCCTATGTCGGGGACTTTTCCTCTCTCTTATTTTTCGCTTTAGCAGGAAGTTTTAAACTACAAAACTTCTTCACTACGTCGAAGCTATTGTTCAAGGCTGCTTTTCATTTTAGTGGCTCTGGGGAGGGATCCTGATGTCACTCCTACTCATCTCTTAAGTGAAGGCAACCTAGTGGGCTGCAGCCTGCACTGGAGGGCCACAGTTTAGCCCTGGGGCCAAGTGTGGCAGATGCATAAGACTTCTCTGAAGGAGGCAGGCGAGGACCCTAGGCTTGGTCTGGGTCCTGCCACTGAACTTCAAGAACGCTTGGAATTTCCCAAGTGTCAGGAGGGTCTTTGTCATGTTGAGGTGGTGGTTTAGGGGGCAGTGGGGCCGGTCACCAGAAAGACCATATGTGCGATGAGAACGTGGGACTTTACGCCAGGCCAACCTCTGGGGGCTGGAGGAAAGAAGAGGGGGCTGCAGATGGGGATGATCATGGGGTACCCTAACAAATCCCTCATAAGAATTTGAGACAGCTCAGCTCAGCTCTGGAGCTTGCTGGTTGTAGGCGTGATGGGGGACTGGGAGAGGATGGCCCTGCACAGACCCCCCAGACCTTGCCCAGTGTATCCCTTCCTTTCTGCTGTTCCTCAGTTGCATTCTTTGTAATAAAAGTGAATCATAAGGACAATACTTCCAGTGAGTTACTGGAAGTCATTCTAGTGAGTAATCAAATCTGAGGGTCCTTCAAAGCCCCTATGTGGAGCCAGCCCAGTGGAGGTGTGACTGGTCTGAAGCAAGACCCCTGGTGTAGGCCTTTGCCCTTTACCTGGGGAATCAAACGCCAGCTCAGTCATCAGTGTCAGGGTGGAGCTGAATGCTGGACACCCAGGTGGTGTCAGCATCGGTGTCAGGCTGTGCTCAGTACCCAGCCAAGCTCGTTCCCAAGGCCCTGCTCCATTGGGAGTTGACCATCTCAGGAGGACAGAGGTAACATGGTAACTTATATGGCACATATCATGGTCCTACTATGTATCAGACACCAAGCTGACCTCAGAGGAACACAGTGAGGTCTCGTCGCTAGAGACCAGCAGTGGAGAGGTGCTGAGACAGTGGAGAGGTGCACCGGGCACCTCTACCAGAATAGGGATCTGTGCTCTCTCTCCTCTCTGAGCTCCAGACTGCCCACCTACCCAGCACTCTCTCACAGAACAGAGTGTGCACAAGCCAGACACCAGCAGCAGCTACATGAGCCCCTGCACCAGGACCCAACATTGCCTTCCGGAGGCTAGGGCCAGGTACTCCCGTCTTGTGCCATCCTTGCTGGAGCACCTGGTTCTACTTCTACAGATTTGGTGGCTGCACACCTGGGCAGTTTTGGCTTCTTGTTCACAGATAGTTAAAGGAAGTTGCTAGTGAAACTTCAGATCATCCAGAATATCCTGAGATCAGCCAAGCCAGATTAGAAAAATGGCCAAGTCTATAACCATGCTACCTTGAACAAGCCCAATCCTGTTTGATCTCAGAAGCTAAACAGTGTTGGGCCTGGGAAGACCTAGGAAGACCTAGGAAGACCAGGTGCTGTAGGCATAAAAAAATTAAAAAATAAGGGGATTGTAAGCTGACAAGTTCCTTGCAATCTGTGAGATCAACCAAGGGTTACCTTGCCTTAAAAAAAAAAGAAAGAAAGAAAGAAAGAAAAGTAAAAATAAGAAAAAAAAAGAAAAATGGCCAAAAGGGAGATGCAGATGAACTTGGCCCAGCACTCCCTGCGCCCCACACCAAACTGAACAGGTCATTGTTTGCTGACAATGCAAAGTGCTGGTACAATTTCCACATGAGCTTATACTCTTTCCCACTCCAGATCTTTTTGGGAAAACTTCAAAATACCCAGAAATCTCACTCTGAATTTACTGTTGGTGGCTAGAGGCAGGCCCATCTCTTTTAAGAGCACACAGACACCTTCAAAGGGGCTCCGATTCAACTTGGGAGAGGTGGGTCGACTTACCGCAACTGCCAGTGGTGTCTGCTCTGGCCTTCAGCGCGTTCACGGCAGGTTCCCAGGCCCTCCACATTTTGACAACACTGCAAGCAGAAGTGCTCATGCCTCATCCAACTTTGCCTTTAGCAGAGAGGGGCAACCAATTCATGGGACAGGAGTGACATGACCCAGTCTCCAGGCAGGTGCGAACTTGCACCTTCTCTTTCATTTGTGCCAGTTGTGACTTAGAAATGGCACGGGACCTTCCCACCACTGGCCATCTCACCCATTTGGGGAGAGATGTTGGGGGACTGAGGATACATGGGTGAAGCAGCTGTGGTGTGATCAGGGGTACAACCCACCCCCCGCCCCAGTGTAGAGAAGCAGTGACGTCTTCTCCTCCAGATAGGGATCAGATCGGGTGACCAGAGCTACCTATATGAGGCCTTAAGTGTCACAAGGCTGTCTGACACCCAGAGGGCCATTTGCAGCATCTTGACACCTTAATAAGCTCTCCTTGTCAGGCCAATGGACTGTCTCTTAGCTGTGCCACACACACTTTTCAACTAAAGTGGTGTCTAACGTGAACATTGATTTGGTGCATTTTTGTGGATCTGAGTTTACCATGCTAGTGACTCAAGAACAGGGAGGGCAGATTCTTCTCAGATATGCAGTCTCTCCCACCATGGCAAGGCAGAGACATGGCTCAGCTGCCTGCCCAGGTCCAGGGAGGGAGCGAGTGAATGGTCAGCCGTCATGGTGTATGGAGCTCTCCCCAGGGCGGGTAACCCCACTGGTTGCATCTACACAGATGAACTGGGATTTGAGCTACATCACCCGGAAGGGCTTCCGAACAGAGGGGCCTTGTGACCTTCTGATTAGGTGGGTGCCTGGGTGTTTTGGGTCAGTGAGCAGGAGGCTTCCCACTTGTCTGGTAGAGACTCAAGATGCCTGGCCTCCTCCTGGATTTCAATTCCCTTCCATTCCCTTGTGTCTTATTTAGGATCTGACTTTACAGGTAAGGCACATCAGGTAAGGAGAACAATGCTTTTCCTTTAGACAAACGTCTGAACGTGTGTCGGGGCAGTGGGGGGGGGGGCGCTTCCCGCCACTGGACACTTAGGCGAGCACGGCAGGGGGCACAAATGTGAAGCCTGCCTTCTGTTTGGAATTCTCCCCTCCCTTGGACTTAAAGATGTGTTTTTTCCCCTTTTCCTGGTGGATCAATACAAGAGGCAAACTATTTAGAAACAGAGCCCCAACATTTCTTTCTTATTCAGGGTTTGACCAGTTTTATTGCATTTACTGCTCCTGAGTGTGTAGCTGCATCTACACAGGTACAGTAATCAGAATTATACAATCTTGTGGCTCTTCCACTGGGTTTTAACAGTGGTGTCTCAATGTGACAATGACATAAGTGATGAAGAACATTGCTGCCTGCCAATGAGACCACAGCTCCCACTGCTGGAGGTTCCACTGCCAACAGTCACCCCCGGTCTGGAGGTCCACGCCACAAGCTGCAACGCTACCATGGCCAGGACTCCTGGCCTGGAAGTGGTGGCTTGGTGGGGCGAGGACAGGCAGCCCTGTCTGTGTGGACGCATCTGCCAGCTGGGGAGAAAGGCCATGTCCCAAGGCTGCCTGTGGCTGTGGGTAGAATGGTGTTCCCTCCTGCCAGACCCATGTGCACCCTAATCCCAGGATGTCAGAACACACGGCTTTCCCTAGGTATTCATTCAGTCACTGTAGATGTGACTGGCTGGCTAAGCAGGCTGGAGGCCTGACCCAATATGGCTGGTGTCCCTACAAAAAGGGAGAACTTAGGGACAGACACAACCACAAGGACATCACATGAAGATGAAGGGGGGGGGAGGAGGTGACACCTCTACAAGGAAAATCATCAGGTGCCAACAACCACCAAAAGCTGGGGGAAGGCGCAGATAGCTCCTCTCCACAGGGAATCAACCTGCCCTCGACCGTGGACTTCCAGCCTCAGTTCTCAAGGTGTTTTGTTGTTCTGAGCCACTGTGTTTTGGGTACTTTGTTGAAGCAGCCCTGATGAATGGGCAGAACCACAGGCTCGGTAAACAGACACACACAGCTCGCCCTCACAGGAGGCTCACTGTGGTCCACTCCCTGACAGAATTCCTCACCCCCAGGCTGAACACTCAGACCCCACACAACTTAAGTGCCTTTCAAGTGATGACAACTGTGCTCCCAGCCCACATTCAGGTACTAACATCGGGGCAGAGGGTGTAACATACTGTTTAAAATGTGGGCATCGCTCTGGGTGAGCTCAGGACCCCTAACAAGCAGCCACCATCACAACTAAAGGGTGTGATACACTTCCCCTTCACATGGCTTGCCCATGAAGGTCTGCCTGGTAATTGCAGGTGCTCCTTGGGCTGGAGAGTGACAGGAACTGGGACCACTGATGACTGCAGGCGTGTTGTGGCCCGCCCTATCCCCACCTGCACTGCTGCCTCCCCACCCTGCTCTTCCCAGCACCCCAGCACAGCTCCTGGTCGTCAGAGATAAGTGCAATTATCCTGGAACCTCGGAATGGAGTGTGGTAAGTCCAGCAAGCAGCAGAAGCCAAGGAGTCACCACGACCCTCTGCCCCCTCTGCCCGCTCTGGGAGCCCTGGGCCGGGTTCTCTCCCACTGGAAACAGGGTGTCAAAGATGGTGGAGACAGCCCCCTCCTCTTTCCTGGGCAGAAGAGAGTTCGGTTGGCCACTATCTCATTTCTACCTGAGAATGCGGGGTTACGAGAACAAGGTCAGTCCTGGGTCTGTGCTTTTTGCGGGTGGGCCGAGACCTCTCAGTAGGAGTTCAGTGCCTGCTTGGAGCGGCGCTTCATGTGCAGGCGCTGGTGGCGCAGGAGGTCGGAGTTGTGTGAGAAGCTTTTGACGCAGTACCGGCAGCGGAAGGGCCGCCCCTCATCCTTTCTGTGAACGGTGCTGCGATGCCGGGCCAGGTGTTCGGGCCGCTGGAACACCTTCCTGCAGTCACGACACTGGACACTCAGGCGCGTTCGGCCCTCTGCCAGCAGCGCGTCAGGGTCCGATCCCCCACCCGCAGATCCCGCCGGGCCCTGCTCGCTGTCCCCCAGCGGCAGGTGCACCCGCCTGTGGCAGAGCAGATGCGAGTTGAGGCGGAAACTCTTCCCGCAGGCGCCGCACTGGAAAGGTTTCTGGGCCTCATGGGCCTCCAAGTGCCCGTCCAGGTCCTCGCTGTCACTGAACAGCTCCCCACACACTGAGCACTCGTGCAGCTTCTGCTCCCTGCGGCTGCGCAAGTGGCGGACAAAGTTGACCCTCCAGCGGAAGGCCTTCCCGCAGTTCGGGCACACATAGGACTTCCCAGAGCTTTGCACTCCGCCCCCCACCGGAGTGCTCTGTGGCTGGGTGGAGAGGCCGTGCTGCGGCTCCACGGGGCTCCGCCGCTCGTCAGTGCAGTAGGGGCCCAGCTGGGAGTCCTCGTCCCCAGAGCTGGACAGGACGATCTCGATGGTCACCTCCTCATCCACGCCGTTCGCGGCGGACAGTGTGTCACCTCCGGCTGTAGGAAAGAAAGCGATGGGTAGTTCAGTGGTGCCGCCCAGGCCACCATGCGGCCCCTAGAAACCCCACCCAGGGAGTTGCAGCTTTACCCTGTAGCCCATGAGGAGCAGGAGGAGCATAAGCCACACTGCGCCAGCCTCCCTTTCCTCTCCCCGCCCCGCCCGCCCACCTCCGCTTCCTCCCTTTCGCTTCCCTGCCCTTTTCCTCTGAAGGCCCAGCCCCAAGCCTCTTTCTTTCCTGGCCACTGAGACCTCTCCACACTGTTAGTTTATATTTATGTATGTAGTCTCAACCACTTGCTCATCAGTAGCTCCTGGACATAAACTATATTACATCTCTCCCTCAGTGTCACACCTGAGGCCCACCAGTGGCCAACAATGGCAATGGGGAGACATCCTAGACTTCACAACCCAGGTGGGCTGGATAGACCCTGAATCCATGGTGTCAGAGGGCTGCAGTAGGAGGTGGTGGGTTGCCAGGCTGCAAGGCCTGAGGTCCCAGCCTGAAGCCCAGTGCACGTGGCACAGCTACCCTCGGGCCATCGTTTCTTTAGTTTGAAGTGTGGGACTTGGGCCTAAAACGGGGGTGGTGGTACTGCACTCTTTAAAACAGTGGTAGCAACAGGGCTGTTCTGGACTTAATTTCTGCAGGGAAGGCTGTTCTGGCAGGTCTGGGAACCTAAGGGCAGGCAGAGCTGGACAGGTAGCAGCAGGGAAGGAAGACCAGGAGCCAGAGTGCAGCAGACACAGGCAATGCCAGGGCCCATGGGGGTGTCTATCAGAAGACAAGGGTGAGGGGGCTGGGGAGCAGGTGAGACCTGAAGATTTGAGATTTTCTGTCTGCCCACACTATATAAAACGAGTATTCTCGAGAGAGCACCAAAGGTGTGGCTGACCACTACATCTCTGACCATCATATCAGAAACTGGCAGTGGGGATGGGGTGACCAGGGACAGCTGCAGAGGGCAGTCTTGTTGCATAGCCTGGGCCTGTCACCTCCATTGGAGGCTAGTTTTGTTTTAAAAAACCCTATGTGAGCAGAAATGCTGCCAGACTGGACTAAGGACAGATAGGATGTGCTTAAGAACAGCGGGCAGATGTCTGGGTTCCGCAGAAGGCCCACAGTGCTTGCTGGCTGCAAACACACATTGTCCTGGGAGGAAAGGAAGGTGGCCTTGAAGGCAGCTTAGAGGTGGGCAGCTCTGAGCCAGGAGGTCAGTATGAAGCCCTCAAGGCCTGTTAGCTTGGAGCTGCTGGGCGTCCGTTACTTACAGCAGGCAGTCTTCCTTAGGGACCTATTCCTTTTGGAAGGAATGTTGTCCTGTGTCCATCCCACTACTGTTTTGGAAACACAATTTGATGCTTGGGGTCACAGGTTTACAGCTGGAGAGGAATGTACCCACAGCTGACTACACTATTTAGCTGAGTTATGGACTTAGGGTTGAAGCTGAACTAGGCTGCAGCACTAGGAACTATTGGGAAAGGATGAATGTATTCTGCATGTAAGAAAGACATGAATTTGGGGGAGCAGAGGGTGGTGTTAAGGGCTCAATTGCTTCCCCTAAAAATCATATTATGTTTAAGGTCTTAACCCCCAAACCTCAGAATGTGACTATATTTGGGGTCAGGCTCTTCCAAGAGGTAAAGATTAAAATGAGATCTTAAGGGTGGGCCCTGATCCATCTGGCATCCTTACATAAACATGCCGAGATGGCCTGTGAGTACCGGAGGGGTGGGTGGGGGTGGGGAGGACACTGCCTTCTACAGGCAAGTGCGTCTGCAGGGGAAGCCCACCATGCTGACACCTTGAGCTCAGACTTTCAGTCTCCAGAACTGTGAGAGAATCACAGTAGTACGTATGGGGTGGCATCTCTCAATCAAATCGGCTGAAGAGACCAAAGACAGTGCAGAGTTCCTGAAAAAGGGGGACTAAACAACCAACAGTGCTGTTGTGAGCCAACCCTGCAACACTGAAGGTTGCCTAGTAGACCAGCTAGTTCGCAGCTGTGCCCAGAAGCCGGGGATTCTCAGTCAGCAGTGGTGAGTACAGAGTGGGTATGGGGTGGGATAGGTCCCACAGTTGGGGAATGGGAAGAGCTGTGGGTTTGAGTGCTATTGTGTGCATTAAATATGTAATCCTGCATAACCCCACAAAGCAGCTATGATTTCTGTCTGTTTTACAAGAAAAATAAATTAAAACAGAGAAAGTTGCCCAAGGCTTCAGGAGAACTGAGCCCCATCAGGGGAGTGGGTGCTACCTAGAGTGGTAGCAAACTCTTCAGAAGGGTACCCTGCAGGCTGGAGGAGCAAAGCAGGGAGAGAAGCAGGGAGGACAGGAAGGCAGGTGTGGAAAAGTGGGATGACAAGGCATCGTAGAATGTATACTCATGTCAGGAGGGTGATTTCTTGCAAGACATAAAAGCAAAAAGGAGACGAATAAATGTATTTACATTGCAAAAACATGAAAGAAATTTATGTGCTGAAAGTACAAAGTTTAAAAAAAAGTTGGAGGAATTATGTGCAAACAAGAAGTCATGGATTGAGACCTATAACTTTGATTTCATAGCACAGGTGACGTGTGGGAAGAGATGGCCCAAGTGTGGCCCCAGGTCAGTGACCACAGCACGGGTGCCCCAGCTGCAAGACAGAGACGCCACAGCAACTCATCATGGGCTGACAGCCCATGTCCCCTCGACAATGCGCATGTCCAAGGCCTCATCCCCAGTGCAGAGGCCGTAGGTAGGGCCTTTGGCAGGTGATTAGGGCGAGATGTGTCTTACAGGTGGGCCCCATGCTGAGAAGGGCATCTTTGAAGAAAGAGACACCAAGAGCCCTGGCTAACCCACACAAACTAGGGAAATGCTGAGTGCGCATGCAGCGAGAAGCCTAACTGCCAGTAAGGGCCTCGCCATCAGACTCTGCCAGCACCCTGGCTTCACCTTCCCCACACCTGAGAGGAATTGTCCCTGTCCCGGCCGCCCCACCCATGACTGCTGCTGTGTCATCAGTGAGGCCGTCTGTCTTGGGAGGTACTTATGACCACAGCACAGGTCAAATGAAGACCTTGCCCTGGCACTTGGGACGAGGACATATACAGAGCTTATCCAGTGTGAAGGAGAAAAGGCAAAACCAGAAACAGGCCCGAGTAACAGAAACCACCCGAATCCCAGAGAAAACACAAATGAACACGAAGAGCATCCCTCTCCATGCAGCAGTGCACACAGGCAGGCACTGATGGGATGGGTGGGGGCATCCTGTGTGAGTCCCCAGGGTAGGGACAGGGACCCCTGACCCGCTGTCAGAGTGGGCAGGAGCTACCCAAATAGCAGGGCTTGTTCTCCAAAACCCACACCCGCTCTGTGCTAGGGCAGCCTGGTATCCTGCCTTTTCAGAGCAGATTGTCAGAGCCCAGGAGAGGGAGAACATGAGACGTGTGGTGGAAGGCATAGGCCAGAGGCCTGAGTGCACACGAGTGGTGGGCACTGTCACACCCGACAGAGACAGGCACCGAGCCTGGCTACTCAGGCTGGGGAGAAGCCCTCCTCCTGGGTCTGCTGTTGGTTTATACGTACATGAAATCCCTTTTGTCTACACACAACATGCGGCAAACACACGACAGTAAGCCCTGCACGAACCTGGGTACAATTACCACACTACCAGGACACTCTTGCCTCCAAAATATTTGCATCTCAGGTAAAAGAGGCTGTGCATGAGTCAGTCCGCAGAGCTGTGGAAAATCTGTGACAGAGTGGGTTCAAGTAAGAACTAGACATACTACTGTATGCCAACTGGAATTGAAAAAAGAATTTCTTTAATAGAAAAAAAAGAGTGGAGCAGGGGAACTAGACTTGGGTTTGGTGTTTAGAACACCAGAACCCAAGGATGCTGAAGATGGCCACATTTTAGTCTTTGCCACTGGTGGTGGTGGCTTTCACCAACATGACTAGGAGTCCAAATGCTGGCTGCCCCATGGGGGCAGGTGGGGCCCTCAGCAGAGTCCCCTGGCTCCCGCGTCCCATACCCCTACTAGCTTCCAGACTTGGGCCAGGACCGTGGCCTCCTGTGCTCAGGGAAGAAACATATTCCACGTGACCAGCCACACTGCATCGCACCAGCTCCAACCCCCAATGGGACAGCTAGGAGGGGAGGGTTTCGGACTGGGGCTCAGCTGAGACAGATCTTGGGAAAGGGGACCAGCGCAAGCAGCCGACAACCCACGGGAGCGATGGGTTCAGGAACCTCAGAGTTCAATTCCTCTCCCCACCAGCACACATGCATGAGCACCAGACACACTATCCACACACCACACACACGTGATCCACCACAGCAGACACTATGCACACACTCATATGCACACATACACATCACATGCACACATATACACCACACAATGCAACCTGCCACAATACACCCACATGCATGTGCACACATGCACACATGTGATCTGCCATAGGAGATAGCACACACACATCACACATTCACACATGCAGATGCACATGCACACCACATGCACACACACATAGGATCCGCCACAGCACACATCACACACAAAGCACATACCCACACACACATAGCTGCACATGGACACTCCATATGCATGCATATACACACACAATCTGCCACAGAACACACTACACACAGCACATACCCACACACCACATGCGCACACACACCAGATAGGTGATCTGCCACAGAAGACACTACACACATACCACATGTACACATACCACCACATGATCCACCACAGCAAGCATACTGCACACACGGCACATATCCACACCCATGCGCAATGTATACATACAGCACATGCACATGTGATCTGCAACAGCACACACTGCACATATACAGCACATATCCACATACATGTGTGGACACGCACACACCACATGCACACCCGCACGCCCTGCAGACCGTCCTCACCTGGGCAGGTGCTCTGAGCAAGCACTACCTGCTGACAGGCTTGGGATTCTGGCACCTGCAGCTCATCCCGTTTTCTTTCTTCGACCTGGAACGGCTGGAGACTTGGAAAGTCTTCCCAGGGAAGAAAATGGAAAAGCCAGTTTGTCCTGCAGCTGCAGTGCTACTGGAAGGCACCTTAACAGATGCCTGGCCAGGCCGAGGCAGCACGAGGATCCCTCAGGTGTTTGTGGAGCGAATGAATTTTATAGGCCGCTTGTGCTCTGAAGCCAGTGGAATCCACAAAGGTCCCAGTTGTGCCCTGTCAACTTGACTGAATATGTGACTGCCAGGACTGTGATCATTTCCACTCCTGTGGGGGACCTCCAGAGGCCCCAGTGCCCCTTACAGCGGCTGCATACAGCAGCCTGCACAGAGCCTGCTGCCCTGGGGGGCCCTGTGTGGTTGCTACAGGTGAGGACAGGGAGCCACAGCTGATGGCTCTGCGTCACCTCTAGGTCCCAGAGGGACAGAGCAAGAGTGTGGGGCTGCTGCTGGCACCCTACAAAGCTTTCTCCATGAAGGAGCAGACGTCTCAAGGCATTATAGCGGTTAAAAACTCCAGTTATGGTAACATGGAAAGCCCAAGGAGGGCCAAAAACGCTGCTGCTGAGCTGGGCTGTTGGCCAGGCCCTGCAGCCATGCCTGTGTCCTCATACCTGCAGGATATGGTGGGAGGCCTGGATGAGGGCGGGGGGGGGGGGGCGGTCAGCAGAGGAACCATGCCCAGTGCTCCTTCCCTACCTGACCTGTGGACACTATGTGACCTCACCTGTGGAGGCGCCACAGGGTAGTCAGCACAGACCAGGTGCTGCCAACAGCACAGGAGCCTGCCACCTGCCATGGTCCCGGGTGAGGAAGTGCAATCCCCACACGCAGAGCAGTGAAAACCCCACATCCTTTGTGTGACAAGTTGGGGAGAAGGCAAGCCCCATTCTACCAGGGTCTGCTGTGAGGGAAACTGGGGCCTCTGGAGGTCCCCCACAGCGAGCCTGCCCCGCCCCCTGGGATCCACTCACCTGTGTAAGAGGACTGAGCAGCATCCTTCTCTTGGGGGTCCTGCAGTTCTGGGACACGTGGCTCATTCTCTTCCTGGGAGAGTTCCAGCTGGGCAGCTGGGACATCTGTTTGCAAAAAAGAACACACAGTCCTCAGTGAGCTGGAGGGATGCCTAACAGGAGATGGCAGTGATAACCATGGAAGGAAGGCGGGCGCTGCGGGATTGGGGCAGCTGTCAGGCCCTGAGGTTAGAGCCAGAAGTAAAGAGGCAACAGAATTGGAATGACAGAGCTAAGCAGAGGTGGGAACAAGTGATATTAGGTTTTGTCCAGGAAGCAACGAGTCAGCCTCAGTTACATGCACAGGGACAGGGGATGGCCCATCTGCTAAGTGTCCTTGGGGCCACTGTGTACAGGTGACTTCCCATCAAGGTTAGGGGTACACAGCAAGATCAGACATGGGCACCTGGGTGTCTCAGGATGAGGGGAGCCCTACCAGGCGGCAGTGAGACCCCGCAGTCCTCTCCAATGATGAACTCCCCGTAGAAACCAGTCTGGGCGGGGTCTAGAAGGGACCAGTCCTCCTCCGAGAAGCAGAAGATCATGTCTTTGAAAGGGGACACCCGGTTCTGAAACCACACAACAGGGATACCTCAGTCTGCGAACAAGCTGGGGAAGAGACACTTGCCAACAAGGGGGAGCCAGCAGGGGCCAAAAGCAGAGGGCCGCACCTCAGCCTTCACCTGACATCCAGCTCGTTCCTGTCCCGTCCCACCTGCTGTCCCTATCCAAACAGCGACGCCTATCGGACGGCCGCACACATGCAGAAATGTGCCTGCCAGCTTGACGTGGCCCCAGGAGGCGGAGGGGAGCGCGCACCATGATGCCAGGCACTAGGCCTGCCCAGACCATTGATTTCCGGGGTCTGTTGTGCCCATGTGCAATATGAAATCTGTACGAGCCCCTGCACGGCAGCACTGGTGATCCCAGAGGATGTTTTCAATAGATACTGATCACAGATACCAGCTAACGACTGAAGACAAGCTCTGTGCCCACCAGCAGAGTGCTGATTACCTCCAGGGCCTCCTGCCCTGTGCCACCGCCCCTGCTGGAAGGGCCAGGGCTCCACACTGAGGAGAGAGCCCACCGCAGGCCCCATGAAAGGCTCCTGAGCACAAGGCAGGCCGGGCCCCATGCACAAGGTGTTGGAGGCTGGAACGCAGGCGGCTGCACAGTGAGGCCTAGGGACAGATGGGGCAGGGACTTCTCTTACACTTTGAGTCATGGACCATGGGGTGTGTCAAGTTTAATCTAAAAAATGATAGTATATCCATAAAATACCAGGAGACCATAAAAACAGAGATGTCCTTTACAAAATGTAAGTATAGATCTTTGCCTGTTGAAACATGAAGCCAGGGCCTCAAACTTCCTATAATTAACAGATTGACAGTAACAATGTCATTGAAAAATTTACTTGTAATGATCGGGAACCTTGATTTGATAGAATATCTGGGAGAAGTGAAATATGGAAGACAGAAACTAGTCAAGCTGACATTTCTGTTTGCACTTTCTAATCCCAGAACAAAAACACGCGCACATCTCTACTAAGCACGACACTGCACATATGTCACTGTCCATGTGTGTCATTGCATATGCATGTCACTGTACATGTATGGTTGTGGAAACTGCAGCATTCTCTAGATATTGGTTTAACAAGGCATATATTTTCTGAAAAGTGACTTAATCACAAAGCATTTAAAACAAAGTTCTACATAACTCATACAGACAACTAGAGAGGAATTCAAAATAAAACTTGGGGGTAAGTGAAACCTGTGTAATATTGTATAACATATGTGTTTAAAGAATATCCTAAACACATGCCCTCACAGCTGCCTAACTCCCTGGAAGACTGTTGGTCACTTGTCTGAATGCCCTGGGGGATGGGGACAGGAGTTGGGGGATAAGATTGAGAAAGGAGTTTTCAATGAATGCCCTCAGGGACCGTGGACTCTTCCTCCCCCACATACACACTTTTTAATTTTTCAAATAAAATCAAGAGATGAGAATGAACATGTATGAAAGGTATGGAGCCTTCCAACTATGTGATTTGCCATGTTAACACTTTGCCCAATTGTCACATTTCTCCCTCACATGTATGGTGGCTGGGCATGTATCCTTATCACCAGACCACTGGGGAGTTGCAGACACCATGATCTATCACCCCAACACGAGTTCATGTGAATCTTCAAAGAAGAAAGCTATTCTCCCACATCTGCACAACTTCCTACAGCACCATGATTCTCACCCAAGGAGAACTGATTTGGCATCCAGAGGACATGTTGCATTGCCTGGAGACATTGGTTTGTCACCACTGGGGGTGGGTGCTAGGATATCCAGGCCAGAGGTCAGGAATGCTGCTCAACACCCCACAGTGCCCAGGGCAGTCCCATGGGACAAAGAACTATCCAGCCAAAATGTCACCAGCCACAGTCTAGGCTGCTTTACAACACCCAAAAAACATACCATCGGCTCAGTAATATCCTTTAGGGACTTTTGAACTACGAAATAGTATTACTTGTTCGAGGAAAAAAATTATAAGCAATTCCACGGGTGACTGTGACATGAAGCTAATTGGGAATTGCTAGGTTAAAGCTTTCTATCGGACCTCAGAAATCTTGCTGAATATATATTGTCTTTAAATGTCAAGTCACATTTACAAAAGAAATTCAATACCCTATGTTTACATGACAACAGTCATATGCTGGTAGACTCATTTTGTTTTGTTTGGCCCACACCATCTAATTAGAAAAGGTGAGATTTAGTGTAAGCTCCCCATGGGTCAGTGGAGACATATGAAAACAGGCCTGGGGAAATGCACACTTCTGGACACTTTGAGAAGAATGTAACAGAATCATACCGTGTGACCCAGTAATGCCACTTCCAGGACACTTTCCTAAGGAGGCTGTCAGGGGTGCATTCAGGGGTGTGTAAAGGAATATAAGGCACACTGCTCAGTTGGTCAGTAGAACCCTGTGTGAGTTTCTTCCTGACACTGTTCTCTAGTGTCTGAAGATTTACCTTGTGTGTGAATCATTTGTTTTATTAAAAACTGAAACAAAATATGCTGCACCCACTCTAAGACATAAAAACTGTTACCGGGGTATTGTTTGTCCAGGGTTTTCTGTGCAAGGGCACAGAGGGTGGGTCACAGGTTTGGCATGTGGTCTCCTCCAGGTCCAGTCCCACCTCTGGTCCTTCCCCAGGAAGTCTGTAGGCTGGGTCTGGTGTGAACGCTCAGTGCAGGCCCTTTAAACTCCAAGGACATCTGAATGTGGCTTGATTCTCATCTCAGTACTGTTTTATGTTTCCAACTGCTGGAAAAGCCTCACAGCCCCACCCATACAAGCAGATGGAGGTCTGGTTCGCCCGCTTCAGTAAAGTGTTTCGGTTTTCCCAGCACAAATGCTCCTTGACCTGGATGGTGCTGCACCGTGACAAACCCATCGGAAGTTGAAAATACCCTAGGTCAAAAGGGTATTTGATACCAGCTGCAGGGGACTGTCACGTGGCCTGGGATCCCAGCGGACCAGAGCTGTGCTGCCCTGCCCTGCCAGCCCAGCAGGGGGGTGGTCCCCTGCACGTGGCTGGCCTGGGAGGATCCAAATTCAAAACTGGAAGTCCGATTTCTATGGAATGCGTATCACTTTCCCATTGTCCTGAGGTGGAAAATCCTGTCAGCTGAACCACTGCACGTCAGGACCATCACCACTTTGCTGTCACAAGTTGCCCCAACTGTGTCCCTAACACACACAACAGGAGCGCCAGGTAGATATGTAGAAGCAGAGCTACTGAGCCCCTGGGGACGCATGCTCTCCACAGAGCACACAAATGCTGCCCCATCGCAGCTGAAGCCTGACCCACACCTCCCCGCACAGTGGCCAACACCAGGTTCAGTCAGCAGCCTGTGGGTCCAGCCCCCAGGGGAGTGGCCGTCACTGCCTTGAATTCTCAGCCATCAGGGTTTCTTCTTCTTGATTTTCTTTGTCCATTTTTCTATTTTCTAATGCATTGCTTTCCCTATTTTTCAACCAACTTGTTTTAAAATTATAAATATACTTAATTGTTTTAAAAGAAAGGATAACATTATTTTAATTTTAAAATTAAAAAGACTCTAAATATGTTACAATCACTTTACATTGGCATGAATCACCAGTAATATCAGTGGTATGGGACAAACTGCAAGAAAATGTTTAACAAATTAGTACAGTTATAATTATGATAAAACAGCTTCAAAGTCAGAAATGTGGTTTTGGGACAAAAATACATTGACACAGAAGAGAAGAAAAAGTCCAGAAACCAACATAAAAATCTAATCTATAAGAAAAAAACAACCCTAATCAATGGAGAAAGGGAAAGATAATTTTTATCCAATGTATCTGATGTAGTTGGCTGACTAAAAATAAAACTAGATTCTGATCTTTGATCATAACATAAAAGTAAAAACCTTAACATACCAAAAGAAAAAAAAAAACAACAGCTTTCAGAGACTAAAAATAAACACATGATATGAAGAATAATGGGCTGAGATTCACATAAAAATTATAAATACCTCCAATAATGAAACAACATGAATGCAATTAAAAGACTAATGACAAACTGGGAACAAACGTACACCATTATGAGCAGCAAAGAGAATTTAAAATATAGAGCCCTTATAACACAAGTGAAAGAGCCTACCATCCCAATTAAAAAAAAAATAGAAACCAAAAAAGTACACATTGTAAAACATATGAAAAACTTCATATTCACTAGTACATTAAAATGCTATTATCAATTTTTGTTTTGATGAAGATTCAAAAAGAAAGGTGGTGAAATTCAACAATGATCATCTTGTCATCACATGTAAAAATGTGTTAGAAACATTTTAAATATCTTTGGCCTAGAAACCAAAATTGCCACAACCCAATCAAAAAATCCTCTGGAATCTTCAGAAAAGCTACCATACTAATAAATAAAATCAATGAGGTTGCTGGATAGAAGGTTAGTGTGCCAAAGTCAACTGCATTTCTGTAAACAAACAACAATTTGAAGATGAAATACATATTTGTATATGTGACCACTTACAATAGTGTCAAAAACCATGGGAATCTTAATGAAAAAGTTTGCAAAATATGTGCCCCACTAGAACTCTAAAGAACCAACAAAATGAAGGATTTAATATGTTAAGATGTCAATTCACCCCACACTGTTCTGCTGATTCAGTGCAATCCCAAACAAAAACTCCAGGAAGATTCTAAAATTCATATGGACATCCAAAACAGAGGCAGCGAAAAGTATTTTGAAAACTGAAAGACTCACACCACCCAGCTACTAACCTTACTATAAAGTCACAGTGGTACTGCCACAATGGGTCAAAACACAGCTCAATCACAGTTGAGCCCAGATGCTCAGACCTGTGTGGACAACTGATTTTTGACAAGGGTGGAATTCAAAGGGAAAAGGAAAATCTTTTCTATGAACCTGGAAAAACCCTACACCTCATACTAATATAGGGAGGAGGCAAGAGAACTAAGTATTAAAGCAAGCTACATTCAGAAACTGGTCCAGGCTGACCAGCCTTGCAGCCAAGCCAGGAGGACACTTGCAGAAAAAAGGAAGATTTCTGCTGGAATTGCTGACAACCCATTCCCCACATCCTGAAAGGAAAACAGAGTCTTTAAGTGGAGTCCTGTACAAATAAAATCAGTCATTCCCTATGGCTAAAACTGGGAGGACTTACGGAGTAAAAGCTGGGAACTGCCAGCAGGCCTTTCACCCTACGTATTCTTACCTTTTTTCACCATATGTCCAGGTCAAAGGAAAATGGGTAAATAAGGTCTTTAAACTGTAATTCTCAGAAACTAAGAATGATATTATAAACTGAATTCACCAATATTTGGGGTTTTTTCCTTGTCTTTACTTCTCTCTCTCTCTGTACAAGACTTGCACAACCCTTCTCTCTGGGGAATTTGCCCTGTCTGGCATTAATACCATACACAAAAAATAATTTAAAATGAATCAAAGACCTAAAAGTAAAACTACAGCTATAAAACTTTCAGAAGGGAATTCTTTGTGACATTGGAATAGACAAAGATTTGTTAGGATACAAAAAGCAAAAATTATAAAAGAAAAAAATTGATAAATTGTACCACCCTAAAATTAAAGATGTCCAGTCTTTAAAAGACATCATTAAAAAATGAAAAGACAAGCCATAGACTGGTAGGGAATATTCTCAATACACAAAGCTGACAAAAGACTTCTATCTTTTTTTTTTTCTTATGGACAAGTAACCCAATAAATAGGGAAAACATCTGGACACTTCACCAACAATGCACAAATGATCCATAGCAGATGAAAAGATTCTCAACTTTATTATTTAACAGGAAAATGCAAATTAAACCACAATAAGATACCGATTCTAATGGCTAAAATATCTTTTTTTTTTTTTTTAATGACAATACCAAGTGATGGTAAAGATGTGGAATAATTGGACTCACTCACTGGGGGCAGAAGTGTAGTGGTAAATCACCACAGAAAATGGCCATTTCTCACATAATTGGTCATACATTTACCCTATGACAATCACAACCTTAGGCAATTACCTCAGAGGAATGAAAGCATTCATCCACAAAAAGACAAGCATATGAATGTTCACAGATGCTTCATTCACAACAGCCAAAAATAGAAGTGACCCAAATATGTATCAACAGGTCAATGGATAAACCAACTGTGACACAGACGTACAGCAGAATACTACTACCACTTTGCAATGAATAGGAACAAACTGTTGAGACACAAAGCAGGAATGGTGCATAAATCACTGGGCTATGTAAGAAAAGCTTGCCTACCACAAGAAACATGCTGCATGATTCCATTTATAACATTCTAGAAAAAGAAGGGTGAGTCTACTGAGGCAGAAAGGAGGCCGGTATTGGCCTGGAAACTTTAATGGTGATCAAGATGTTCTGTATCTTGACTGAGGTGATGGTTACATGAATGTAGACACTTGTGAAAAACTCTACCCTTTACACTTAAAATAAGTGTACTATATGCAAATTATAGCTCAAAAATATATTCTAAAAAAATGTAAACACCATTTCAGTGATCATTTTAGTAAAGATTAAATACAATGTTAATATAAAAAAAAGTAACTACAGAACAATTATTCCCAAAGTCTATATGTCCTATTAAAACCACCTAAGGCCCTTTTGCACACTCAGTGTTGACACACCCCTGTGGGGCATCCCACTTCAATGTCAGCCTGGAAGGGACGTGCCCTAGCCAAGGGCTGTGGCCAAAACGTGCGACCTGAACCTCGCGGTGAGTTAACCTGAGTGCGGTGAGTGCGGTCTAGTCTACAGTTGGCACCGCCAGCAGTGATGGGCATGGGCACACCAGGAGCAAACGTGGAGGGCCAGGCCTACACAGAGAGACAGACACACAACCCCAGGTGTGTTATTTCAGGCTAAAGTTCCAGAGTATGATAAGCACACTGGAAATGCCCACTTACAGGCAATGATAGGTTCTTGGAAACTAGGATTTTATGGAAAACGAAATACAAGGAAAGCGATTTGATCAGGGGCTAATTGATAAACTATACTTAAGTTCCTATGGCAAAATTTCTGGTCACGAAAACATCACCAAACTTCTGAATGAAGACCCAAAAACCTGTCACATTAAACACTGACATAAAGGTGAGCTGTACACACATTTAAGGCTGAGTAAGAACAAGGAAGACCATGATGTCTGTCTAGCTTGGGGCACAGGAGGGACCCACCCTGGATTGGGCATCCCGCATTGCAGGGCCACGTGGCCACATGTCCTCATAGGGATGTGGTAGACACAAGTCCCTTCACTACACATCTCTGGGGCTGGGGAACCGGAGTCCGTGGAGAAAACCCCGAAGATGTGGGGAGCACATACGACCCCTCCAGCAGCCCTGGGGAACTGACTCCTTCTCTCTCATCAACACGATAATGAAGGGACATGCAAATACCTTGAGGGCCTGGTGCACTGTAGTTACTAAGCAACTATCCTAGCTTTCAGAAAACATGCCCCTAGGTGTGAATAAGAAGATAAAGGGGCTCCAAGGTCCTCCTTCCAGCATGAGGAAGGAAGAACCCCCTTCACCAGACACAGGCTAGACTCAGGTCAGCTCAGGCCAGCACAGCAAACTGCTAATAAGCTCATTTTCTGCTTGTGTGCACGTGCATCCACCTGCTCACAACTGACTGCCCTGAGGAGCTCAGACCCTTTGCCTGTCTTATCGTCTGTCCATGGAGTGGCATTAAATCTCCTGCTGCCCACGTCCCTTTGCCAGAGGTCACAACATCCCCACATGAAACCCACGGCTCTGCATCAAGCTTTGTCTCCAGTGACCCTGTCTCCTGTCAGGTCAGTGTGCAGGGCCCTGGATGCCAGGCCTGAGACTCAAGAGGTTCCTGGCCCTGACAGGCTCTTACTGAGGAAAAGGTGTGATGCCACTGGGGGAAGTGGGGAACTGCTCTGCAGATCCGGGGAAACTCGTAGCTTTGTTGTCAAACAGGTATAGATTTTGCCCCTGAGCCTAGGGGCCGCCCGAATCTACCCAGAACTGGACACAGGACAAAGCACAGGGGCCAAGGTGCACAGGGGCATGGACGCAAGGCGGCCCCATACACGCGAGTGAGCAGGGTGGCCAGTCACCCCTGGTGCTGGCACAGCCACTTGGCATGACACCCAGGGAGATTTTATGTCACATGGAGAGACGCTCACACTGGGGAGAAGCATAGAAACAGGGCCAGTAATCTCCAGCATGACCTCAGCAAGGCATGACACACTGGCAGAGAACCCAGAAGGCTCCTCACAACATTTGTGGCTCTCTGACCTCACTAGGGATGTAATGTGCCTTTATTCCCATATCCTGCCAGTTTTACGAGAATGGATGGGGGAGGTAGACATGTCCATCTAAGTCCAGGTTTCGGAGGGCACATGGAGCCGACACCTCTGTGCTTCCTCCAGGAAGTCCACAGCAGGACCCAACGAGCAGCGCGGGTGCGGACCCAGGTCATGTGAGCTGCACTGCAGGGGCTGGGGACGCAGCACAGGGAAACCTAAGAGGGAGCCGCTACCTCGGCCACAGGCCCAGGGGACAGGCGACAAACTGGACAGACGACCACTATAGTGCGGCTGGGCACCCCAGGACCATCGGGAACCAGCCCTCCACCTGCCAGCCACATCAGGCCTGCACATGGGCACCTCCGGGGACGAGTGGCTAATGAGTCCCCTCCCCACTGTATACACACACACGTATTCACACGCACACACACATGTGCATGCCCGCAGTAACACCCCACTCAGGAGCACCCTTCAGGGACAATGGAGATCACACCTCGTCGCCTCAGGCGAGTGACTCCGCTTCCGCAGGCTGAAGGTTGTGGCAGCCCTGCCTCCAGCAAGCCCAGTGGCATTTGCTCACCTGTGTCTGCCTCACATTTGGTGAGTCTCTCAATATTTTAAACATTTTTATTATTATGTGAGCTATGGTGACCTGTGACCAGTAATCTGTTGTAATGGTTTTGGGGCACCACAAACCATGCCCATCAGACGGTGAACGTAATCAACAAATACTGGGTGTGTTCTGACTGCTCCAAAGACCAACCGTCCCCCTCCCCCACCCTGTCTCGCTCCCTCTCCTCAGACCTCCCTGTTCCCTGAGACACAACAATATTGAAATCAGGCCACTTAATAACCTCGTGATGGTCTCTTAATGTCCAAGTGAAAGGAAGAGTTACATGTCCACTTTAAATTTAAAGCTAGAAATGGTTAAGCTCAGTGAGAAAGCCACATCTGTGGAGAATTGAAATAAGCCAATCTCTAGGCCTCCTGTAATAGTTAGCCAAGTTGTGAAAACAAAATGAGCATTTTTGAAGGGAATGAAAAGTGCTCATCCAGGGAACACATGACTCACAGGAAGGTGGAGCAGCCTCTTTGCTGACATTAGGAGTTTCAGGGGTCTGGACAGAAGGCAACACCGGACACCACACCCTCTCAAGTCAAAGCCCCATCCAGAGCGAGGCCCCAAATCTCTTCAGTTCTGTGAAGGCTGAGAGATGAGGAAGCTGCAGAAGAGAAGTTTGAGGCTAGCAGATGCTGGTCCCTGAGGTTTAAAGAGAGAAGCTGTTTCCACAACATAAAAGTGCTAGGTGAAGCGGCACATGCTGATAGACAAGCTGCAGCATGTTATCCAGAAGGTCCAGCTGAGATAATGAATGAAGGTGGCTGCTCTAAACCAGACTCTCAATGTAGACTACACAGCCTCTACTGGGAGAAGTTCCCATCTGGGCTCTCATAGCCAGAGAGGAGGAGTCAGTCCCTGGCTTCAAAGCTTCAAGGGACAGGCGGACTCTTGCTAGGGGCTATTGCCGCTGAGACTTTAAGTCAAAGCTAATGCTAATTCACCATCCCCAAAGTCCTAGGACCCATAAGAATTATGCTAAATACACTCTGCCTGTCCTATATAAATGGAACAACGAAGCCTGGATGACAGCACATCTATTTACGACATCGTTTACCAAATATTTTAAACCCACTGTTGAGACCTATTGTGCAGAAAAAAAAAATTCCTTTCAAAATATCACTGCTCACTGACAAGGGACCTGGTCACCCAAGGGCTCTGGTGGAGACAGACAACAAGATGAATGTTGTTCTCATGGCTGCAAACACAACACCCAGAAATAACTTCGACTTTCACATCTCATTATTTAAGAAATACATTCTGTGAGGCTATAGTTGCCATAGACAATGATTCCTCTGATTGATCCGGGCAAAGTAAGCTGAGAAATTTCTGGGAAGGATTCCCTATTCTATATGCCACTGGGAACATTTGTGATTCATGGGAAAAGGCCAAAATATCAACATTAACAAGAGTTTCTAAGAAGGTGATTCCAACCCTCATGGATGACTTTGAGGGGTTAAATATCAGTGAAGGAAAGTGACTACAGATGTGAAAAGAGCAAGAGAACCAGCATTTGAAGTGGAGCCTGAAGCTGTGATTGAACTGCTACCATCTCATGATCAAACTCTGAAAGATGATGAGTTGCTTCTTACTGATGAGCATGGAAAATGGTTTCATGATATGGAATCAATTACTGGTGAAAATACTATCAAAGACTGTTGAAATGACAACAAAAGATTTCAAATATTACATGAACTATGTTGACAAAGAAATAGCAGAGTCTGGGAAGGCTGACTCCAATTTTGAAAGAAGTTCCACTGTGGGTAAAATGCTATCAAACAGCATCACATCCTACAGAGAATCATTTGCGAATAGAAGAGTCAATAAATACAAGAAACCGCTGTTGTCTGATTTTAAAAATTTGTCACATTACATCACATGAAAAAGATTTTTCTGCACAGCAAAGGAAACCACCAACAAAACAAAAGAAACCCTACCAAGAACAAAGGAAACCCTACTGAGAAGATATTCACCAATGATACATCTGATATGGAGTTAATATCCAAAATTATAAAGAACTAATACAACTCCACACCAAAAAGACAAACAATTGATTAAAAAATGGGCAGAAGACTTGAATTGACATTTCTCCAAAGAGGCCAACAAACAAATGAAAAGATGCTCAAGGTCCCTAATCATCAGAGAAATGCAAATTAAAACCACAATGAGGTATCACCTCACACCTGTCAGAATGGCTATCATCAGTAAATCAACAAACAACAAGTGCTGGCAAGGATGCAGAGAAAAGGAAACCATCACGCACAGTTAGTTAATGGGATTGCATATTGGAGCAGTCACTATGGAAAACAGTGTGTATGTTCCTTAAAAAATTAAAAATAGAACTATCTTATAACCCAGCAATTTAACTCTGGGTATTTATCCAAAGAAATCCAAAACATGATTCAAAAAGATATCTGTACCCCTATGTTTACTGTGGCACTAGTTACAATAGCCAAGATATGGAAGCAACCTAAGTGACCATCAGTAGACAACTGGATATATGTATATACAAACATATACATATGTACATGATAGAATATAACTCAGCCATAAAAAAGGATCATATTTGACATGAACCTAGAAGGTATTATGCTAAGTGAAATAAGTGAGAGAGAAAGATAAATACCATATGACCTCACTTATATGCAGAATCTAAAGAACAAAAAGAAATGAACAAGTAAAACAAAAACAGACTCATAGATACAAAGAACAAACTGACAGTTGCCAGATTGAAGAGGGGAGGCCATGTTTAAAAAGGCAAAGGGGTTAAAAGGAGCAAATTGGTAGTTAAAAAATAGTCATGGGGGTGTGAAGTACTGCACAGGGAATATAGTCAATTAAATTATAATAACTATGTATGGTGCCAGGTGGGTAATAATTGGGGAATCACTTCATAAATTATGTAAATGTCTAATCACTATGCTATACACCTGCAATTAATATATTAAATGTCAACTGTAATTGAAAAAAAAAATAAATTTTAAAAATACTGCCACAGCCACCCCAACCTTTAGCAACCACCGACTTCAAGACCCTCCACCAGCAAAGATTACAACTTGCTGAAGGTTCAGATGATGGACAGCATTTTTTAGCAATAAGGTTATTTTTAAATCAAGGTAGGTACACATTTTTGACAATGCTATTGCACACTTAATAGACCTTGGGATGGTATCAACATAACTTTCATGTGTACTGGGAAACCAAACACTCTGTGCCTGGTTTCATGGTGGTGGTCTGGAACCAAACCCTCAGGTCTCCAAGGTCTCCTGTGTTGAAATGAAGAGCCCAGGAGTATGCTCCATGGCAGAATAGATGGGACAGAGAAAAAGACCAGTCGACCTGGAGACAGGAAGAGAAACTGTCCAATGCGAACAAGAGGAGACAAAAACATGCACAGAGTCTCAGGTTCGTGGAACTGTAATCAAAGAGTAAACTCGATCATCAGATCCTTGAAGGAAAGAGTGGGTGGTGCTGAAAATACCCCTGAAGGAACCATGGCTCAAAACTTCCCAGACTTGGGAAAGAGACATAAAACCACAGGTTCAAGAGGCAGAGTAAACCCCAAACAATTCAAAGAAATCCATGCCAAGACGCATCATAATAAATGTCTGCAAACTAAAGACAAAAGAAAAAAATATTAAAAGCAGCCAAAGAAAAAACGCTATCTTCCTTGTAGGAGAAAAGAATATTCAAAGACAGCCGACCTCAGACCCAAAGCCACGGAGGCAGGAAGCACTGTCAGCCCAATCCCACCTCTTGTAAAAACACCCTTCCGGAAGGAAAGGGATGAGACATTTGTGTGTGAATCCAAAACAGTGCCTTTGCCACCAGTAGACGCACCCTAAGGATCGGCTGAAGGAAGTACCCTACACAGAAAGGAATCAAAGGAATGAAAGAAGATGGGCTGCTCCACAGGCACATACCTGGGCTGAGGACAATAGGCCTGCAGGCTCATGGGACACTGGCCTCTCCCCGAAGCATTTTAATTGGGGCCCTGTCCATCATAAGAGTTATTAGCAAAACTGACTTTATAACCTCTCTGAAGGGCAAATTTCTAATTACTGGACACCGGCTCTCGTCCTCATCCTGCAGTGACCCACCCCAACCCCAGAGCCCCAGGCTCCTGAACTCGGCCTTAGCTCTCATCACACATGCCTCCTTGTGCCTCTCGGTATTGGGACCTCTCATGTGTGGGGTCCCAGAACATGTGTTTTAGGTCTGGTTATCTTCTCTTGTTAATCTGACTCTTGTATATTTCATTATTAGATCAGCTGGAAAAACCTAAAACAATAGAGAAGAACTTCTCCCTGCCCTCACAGGAAAAGAAGAAACTGTGGACGTAAGAAAGGAAGGAAGTGGTAAGCCAAAATGTGGGCAAATACTGCCAGCTCTCCTCCTCCTTCCAAGTTTTTTAGGGAACACTGGCTAGTGCAAGAAAAGATCATAACACTGTGATGTGTGCAAGGAGAGAACGTACGCCAACTGCATCCAAAAAGGAAGTGTGAAGGGGCACATGTACAATGTCACACTACAATAATCTCTTAAAAAGCTACCGACAAAAATTCTTTGCTTGACCAAACAGTAGTCAGGCTCTGTACCATGTTCTGGGCTCATCTGTGCACTTCCTCATAAAATCCAAGAACGCTGCTGAGTCAGTGTAGCTGAAGCCCCTGTGCATGATATCTGATCACGCTGGATATCAGATCAGGTTCCTCAACCTGCACCCCCAGATGACATCTGATCACACTGGCCTGTCCTCAAGCAGAATCCTGTGAGGTCATTTTAGCCAGAGTTCACATATCTGGTCGTCCATCCTCCTGGCTATACCACCCCCACCCCCCACCCAGCACAGAGTTCCTAAAACCCCTGGAATATCCTAAGTGATGAGAGTGTTATGCTAATGAGGTAGCTTTGCACCCCACCTGAGGACTGGTCAGTTGCCAGGAGAGCCAACCATGTGATTAGAAGGTGGAGAGGGGCTGGAGGTTGAACAGGTCACCAATGACCAATGATTTAACTAATGACGACATGTGATGAGCCTTCCATAGAAACCCAAAGGGAGCCAAAAGGATAGGGTTCAGAGAACCTCAGGGTTGGGGAATGCATGGATGTAAAGAGGGTGGTGGGCTCAGAGGACAGGGAAGCCCCTCGCCCCTCCCACATACCTTGCCCTGTGCTTCACTTTCATCTGGCTGTTCCTGAGTCATACCCTCTATAATAAGCTGTTGATCTGCTAAGTAAACTGGCTGCCTGAGTTCTGTGAGCCACTTTAGTAAATAAATTAAATCCGAGGAGGGGTTTGTGGGAATGTGATCTATAGCCGGCCAATCAGAAACACAGGTGACAAGCCTGGGCCTGTGACTGAGTCTGGATTGGGTAGGTAGGGGCACAGCCTTGCATGACTGAGCCCTCAGCCTGTGGGATCCAGGCTCTCTCTGGGTGGAGGGTGCCAGAACTGAGTTGACTTCTCAGACATCCTGCTGGTCTGAGGTTTTTGTGGGCATAGAGGTCCCCCAATATTGGAAACTGGGTCTCAGAACATCCCAAAGTCGCCCCTGATGCTTCCTCTTAGTAATTTTCCAGTTTTTCAGAAATTTTTCCAAAATTTGACCCCTACCCTGTCCCTTGGATAGAAATTTCCACTTGCCCAGGCTGTGTTTGGACTGAAGCCCAACTCTTGTCCCCCACTGTACATACCACTATGGTGGCCCTGAATAAAGTCTGCTTTACCATCTTTAAACAGGTGTCGTTGAATATTTTTTTCTTTAACAATATGAAGAAATATAGTTGACCAAACTCTAGGTAAATGAACATGAACTTTACAAAATGTTTAAGTAATCCCCAGGAAGGCAAAAAAAAACAAAACAAAAAACACAAAGAAACAAAAACAGAAAGGGGGAAAAAGACAGACATAAGCCCTAATGTGTCAATAATTATGCTAAAATACAAATGACCTAAACACATCATCTAAAACACAGCAACTGGCAGAGTGGATTAAAACATATGACTCAACTACAAGCAGACCTCAACACACTGCAGGTTTGGTTCCAGACACTGCAAAGAAGAGACTATCACAATAAGCTGAGTCACATGAATTCCTTGGTTTCTCAGTGCCTATAAAAGTCATGTTTTCACTGTGTTGTAGCCTATTAAATGTACAACAGCACTATATCTAAAAAATAAATGCACATACCTTAATTTAAAAAATAAAGTTATTGCTGAAACATACAAACCATCATCTGAGCCCTCAGCGAGTTGTAATGTTTTTGCTGGTGGACGGTCTTGCCTTGATGATGAGAACACATTTGCAAAGCTCAGAAAAACGAGGTGTGCCATATGCATGTGCTATATAAAAGGAACTCACTCAAACACAACCATGTAGGCAAGTTGGAAGTAAAAAGATGGGGCATGTATATTATGCAGCCATTTATCAAAAGGAAAAGAAGTAGCTCTACTAATATTGGATAAGGTACACTCCGGCAGAAAGGAAATTACTAGAGAGGGACAGTGATAATAATCAACAGCCCGTCCCCCAAAAAGGCAATCCGGAATGTGCATGGAAATATGCAAACAGCGATTCTAACTACACATGAACCAAACAGAGCTGCAGAGTATGTGAGGCAAAAACAGGCAGAACTGAAAAGAGAAATCAACTACTACAGTTGTAGACGTCAGCATCCCTCTCTCAAAAACTGACAGAACAATTGATTAGAAAATAAGCAAGGATACAGAACTCAATAGCACCATCAACCAATAGGGTCTAATCAGCATTTAGGGAATGCTTCACCCAATGACAACAGAATATATGTTCTTTTCAAACAAGGACAGAACACATCCCAAGACACCGGGCCATCAAGGTCCTGGAAAGAGAGGAGAAACCCCCAACAAATTAGAAAGAATTGAAATCAAACAGTACGTTCTCTGATCACAGTGGCATTAAACTAGAAATCAATACCAGAAAGATGACAAGAAAATCTGCAAGCCTTGGAAAGTAAATAACACACTTCTAAATAATCCTTGGGTCAAAGGAGGCTCTCAGGAAATGAAAAATAGACCAAAATGAACGAAAACAAAAATGCATCATATTACAGCTTGTGAGACATACCTAAAGCAGTGCTGAGAGGGAAATTTATAGTGCTGAAATGTTTGCATTAGAAATGCTTATACAAGAGGAAAAGTCCCAAGACAAAAATGTAAGCTTCCACCTCAAGAACCTATAAAAAATAATCAAATAAACCCAAAGTATGCTGGATGAAGAAAATAAAGATGAGATCAGAAGAAAAATCAATGAAATTGAATACAAAAATAGCAAAAAATAAATGAAACAATGAGCTACTTCTCCTTGAAAAGATTTTAAAAAATTGAAACCTCTAGCAAGACTTGACAAAGAAAGAGATCGAGAAGGACACATTTCCAAAATCGGGAATGAAGCAGGGATACCACAGACCCTGTGACAACAGGGTGATGAAGGAAAATCACAAATAACTCCATGCACATAAATTTGTTTGGCAACTTAAGGTGAAAAGAACCGAACCAATCCCTTGAAAAACACGGACCACCACAACTCATCCACTATGAAGCAAATGATATGAACAGCCTCACAACCATTAAGTGGAATGTACAACAAAAAAACCACTTCCTTTCCATCCCTGCAAGTCTCCAGGGTCACATGTCTTCACTAGAGAATTCTACCAAATGTTCAAAGAATTCACACCAATTCTACACAATCTCTATTAGAAAATAAGAGGAGGGGACGTTTCTCAACTAATCTTATGAACCTGGTATTACTCTGAAACCAAAGCCAAAGATGACAAAGAAAAAGAAAACCACAGACCAGCATTCCTCTTGAACAAAATAACAGCAAACAAAATTGGCAATACATAAAGAGATGTTTATGCCATGACAAGAAGGGGTTTTACTCCAGGGGACGCAAGGCTGGTTTGATATTAAAAAAATCAATCTACATAACCTACCATGTTAACAGCCTAAAGAAAACCCACAGGATCACTGTCAGCTGAAGCAGAAAGGCTTTGACAAAACCGAATATCCATACACAATAAAACCTCTGAGAAAAATATGAATTGAGGAACTTCCTCAACTTGGTAAAAAGAATTCACAAAAACTAAAACTAAGCGCTAACAGCATGTTTAATGGGGACAGATGACCGATTTCTAAGCTCAGGAGCAAGGCGAGGATTTCTTCTCTCACTGCTGCTAGCACAGAAGCTGGAAAGACATAAAACTGTCCTTATTTGCTGATGATATGACTATCTACATAGAAAATCCACAGTACTCTATTTAAAAACAAACATACGCATAAAAAATCCTTCTTAAATGAATAAATGAATCCAGCAAGGTCACAGAATACAAAACAAACATACAAAAATCTTCTGTTCTTTATGCTAGAAATATGTTATCAAAATAAAAAATACAATTCCATTTGCAATTGCCCCAAAAATGAAGTACTTGGGTATAAATCCAATAGAATATATACAGAACCTGTGTGCTGAGAACCACAAAACAGCAATGAAAGAAATCACAGAAGTGAAGGGAGAGGCACATCGCACTCACAGGCCAAAAGGCTCAGGTCACAAAGAGGTCAACACCCCTCAAAAAGACACACGGGCTTCACAAAATTCCCACCAAATCTCAGTGGAACTTTTTGAAGATATAGGCAAAATTATTCTGGATTGCATATAGAAAGGCAAAGGAACGAAAACAGCTAAAATTATTTTGAAAAAGAAGAAAATGGGGGAATCTGTCTACCCAACTGCAAGACCAACACGTAGCTGCAATAATCAAAACTGCACTATTAGTGGACAGAAGAGCAAAGACGTCGATGGAATGAAACAGAGAACCCAGGATGAGCCACAAACATGCTCACTGATTTCTGACAAAGGAGCAGAAGCTATTCATTTGATGGGACATGAGCTTCTCAGCCAATGGTACTGAAACAACTGGACATCCACTGGCAAAACAAAGAAACAAAAAACTGTGACCTAAGTCTCTGCCTTATATAAACATTAGAGAACATGGACTTAAATGAAGACAGATCACAGATGGTAGACTTAAATGTATCCTGGACCTAAATGTAACATGTGAATATTTATATAACCTTTAGAAAAAAACACAGAAGAAAATCTTTAGGATCTAAAACCAGGCAAAGAGTCCTTAAACTTTACACCAAAAGCATAATCCATAAAAGGAAAAACTGACAAGGCAGACCTAATCTAAATTAAAAACTGTTTCTCTGCTAAAGACCCTATGAAAGGAAAAGGATGTGAGAAAATATTTATAAAGCATATACCCGACAATGACAAGTATGCAGAGTGTATAGATCTCAAAACCTGACAGTATTAAATAAGCAAAATAGCCCAGTTGGAACATGGCCAAAAGTCATGAAGAGACATTTCACAAAGAGGATAGAGAGATGGCAGATAAGCACGCAAAAAGATGTCTAACTTCATTAGTCATTAGAGAAATGTAAATTTAAACCATCAAGAGCTATCACTGCATACCTATCGGAATGGCTAAAATAAAAAATTGTGACACCAAAACACTGGCTAGGGTGTGGAGGATGAGTGGGATGTAAAACGGCACCATCACTGGAAAAAGATGCAGTAGCTTCTTGTAAACTACGCACTTAGCAGACAACCCAACAAGTGCATAACTGGGCATCTGTCTGCAGAAAAGAGAAGACGTGTTCACACAAAAACCTGTGCGCAAAAACGCGCAGCAGCATTATGCAAAGTGGCTCTAACTGGAAACAGCCCAGGCCTCCTGGGACAGGAGAGTGGTCAGCCAGCCGCGGTGTCTTCTGCAGGAGAGACAGACCACTAATACACAAAAAGCCTGGGCAAAGCACAGAATTACAGCACTTGAAAACAGTCCACCCCCAAAGGCGACACACTATATGGACTCATCTATTGAGCACTCTTGAGCTGGCAACAAGGAGAAGCAGGGTGGTGAGAGCGGCGATGTCGAGCAGGTATGGTGAGAAGGCAGGTGAGATGAACGTGGGCACAAGCAGGTGGGGTGAGAGCAACAACAAAAAGCAGCATGAGACAAGTTCTGAAAGCAAGCGTCTGCGTCCCATGCGTTTGGATGCAGAAATGCTGGTGATGACACTGTACTCTATTTCTACAAGATGGCACCATTTAGTGTAAAGGGGACAAGGGATTTCTTACAACTGCAATGTGAATCTACAGCTACTTAAAAAAATTTTAAAAAATTGTAGTGCACCCATGTTCACAGCAACCAGAAAGCAGATTAGCCCCAGTCGCCAGGGAGTGACAGGCAAACACAGTGACTGCGTGCCACCATGGAGGGTCATTCAGCCTCAATGAGGCCAGAGACGAACACATGCTGCAGCAAGGAGGAGCCATGAGGAACCTGCAGAGGGAAACGAGCCAGTCGGGGAAGGACAGTACTGTGGGGCGCCACCTGCGCACCTCTGGGAGGTCACGCAGATGGAGAAGATAGCAGACGGTGGGGCAGCTACGCTGGCCGTGGGGAGCTTCAGTTTGGGAAGATGGAAGAGTTCGGGCTGGCAGCACATGTGAATATACTTAGATCCCGGAACACCTAAAAATGCTACTGTGCATTAAAAATGGTTAGAATCATAATGTTATATGATGTGTGTCTTACAATTAAAAGTAAACATTTTTAAAAACTCTAAAAAATGCCCTTCATGCTGGACTTTCATGCACTGACACAAATGATCTTTGATGGCGTGACAAAACAGCATTGACTTACCAAAATCTGTACTTCTGCTCACTCCGGCACTTATAGGAATGGGGCTCTCCAAGGCCAAACACCGAAGCCAGCAGACACGGAGCCCACGACATCCTGTCTGTCTCGGACAGTCAAAGGTATCAGTTCATTAAGAAAGTTTTACCTCCTAGGATAATTTATCGCAGCTATCACAGTACACAACAGATGCTGGACACACATGCTGTGTCCCACTGAGTAGCCCAGAGGGAGCCTCACCTCGTGCTGGCCACCCCTGCAGGTTTAGAGTCACGCTAAAATGCATGGCTGAAAGCAAACTGCATTCCACTGTGCTTCAGTCTTCCCCTGCCAGGACCTGCAGCCAACAGGCCACACGTTCACGGCCCTCACACTCACAGGAAGAGACGACACTGTGACAATTGAGCCTGCTGCCAGAGAGTGGAAACTCTGCTTTAAGAAACGACTCGCGGTGCAGAAAGCACGGCCCAAGGCAGACTAGGCAGGAAGGAGTGTGAGGACACCGCCAACCTGACAGCTCTTGCCCGTGAGAACGTGTGAGAAAGTAAGCCGTGCAGAGACACGGAAGGGACAGTGCCAGAAAATCCCCTAAGAGCCCTGTGCACAGCTATGTGATGGTGCTGAGGTGGTCGGTGTCTTTCCCTCCATTTCCCAATTTCTGAAATACAATCACTGTCATATTTTTAAATAAAAATACTCTGTAAAGCGAAGAGTAGAGAGTCTCTTTTTCATAGGAGGGACACCAAGATGCCAAGAGGACAGATTGGTGTTTTTTCCACCATTGCTGTCTGCACAAGGCTCCGAGAGATGTCACAGCCAGCAGATCACGCACGCGAGCAGCCAGGACTCGAGGCAAGGGCGTGATGGCGTCACATACACTAGTGGTGGACGTCCCCTTAGTTTTCTGGCTGGGCTAAGACGCCACCACAACTGCCAGGCACCCGCGAGCATACAGAGGTGCAGAGTGGGGTCTCCAGGGCCCTTGTGGAAGTCACTCACCAGGGGTGGCTGGAGGGAGGTATCTGCTGCGGCTCCCTGAAGCTGGCTCCTGGAGCGGCAGTGCCTCCTGTGGGCTGAAAGAGAGGGAAGGGTTCTCACAGCATCACAGCCAGTCTCCTCGCCGCAGAGCGGGCTGCAAGGTAGCAAGGTAATGTAGGTGGCAGTTGTTGCCAATCACCAGGACTGTCTCTGCTTCAGACACTAAGAGGGGACTTTAACAAGGGCGTTGGGTCCTGACACCCGCCACCAAGTGGCAACACAGCTTCTCAACATCCAGGGCCCTCAGCCCTCACACTCCAAAATTAAGGTCATAAAGATCAGGGCTCCACAGGGTAAGGTGCCAGCCATGAGGACTGTCAACCCGCCAGTATAGAAGGTGCAGTGCCCTCACTGCCACTGGACGCACACAGTGGGCAGTACTGGGCCACCATCTCTCCTGCAGGGTGGCCAGGGGAGGGGCAGGCAATACTGCAACAGGGCTTCCCTCCCAACCCTCCCTCCCCACCCGCGAGCCACATGCCAGCCCAGGACACAGTCATGTGCAAACAAGCTATTTCAAAGGTACTTCTTTCACAGAGAAGCATTGGAAAGTTGCACTTACATCCCGACAGCTGACCCCAGGTCATGTTAAACCAGTGTCAAAGCTAACACAAGAAGCTAGTGTCCCTCCCCTTTCAGACCCAAGATGAAAAGCTTTCAGCAAAAAGCAGGGGCAGGAGTGGCTACTTAAAACAAAGGGTCTGGAGGAGCAGGCCACAGGGACACGGGGTCCTGGTGGGAACTGGCTCCCTTGTTCTGCTGCTGGAAACTCAGACTGGGTGGGCGTAGATGTAAGAGTGACTCACCTCTGCTCTCTCATATCTGCTTCCTTCTGGAGGATGACCTACAGCCCCACCCACCATTCCCCATGATGCCTGGTGCCTGCAAATGACTTTGGAAAAGCTTTCAGCCTCTAACAGACTTCACCTTTGGGGAAGATTTTCGAGGTTGGGAACTCATCCCAGTAACAAAGCACCCAGGGGTTTAAGGTCTTCCCAGGAACTACCTCAGGGTGTCTGCGTAGTTCTTTTATGGATTGCTCAGTGAAAAGGGGGAGCTGCCCCTTCTGCCAAAGCCCATCAGTGTTAACCGATTTATCTCTAACCTTCACCCGGAACTACCAGCTCAGGCTGCTGCAGCTCCTGTGGGCATCCCTGCCACTAAATACCCGCAGACTGCCTACACACGCAATGCTGATTTGGGCTAGCAGCTGGTTCCCTTACACCTGTCAGGTTCAGGCTGAATTGTGCCCCCACCAAATTCAGATGTTGAAGTTCTAACTGCCAAGACCTCAGAAAGGGACTGTATTGGAAGAAAGAATCTTTAAAGAGGTAATTAAGTTAACTAGAGATCTTTAGGGTGGACCTTAATTCAATGACTGGGGTCCTCACAAGAACACAAGGAGATTGAGACACAATGGGACGCCCACGTCAGGACACAGGGAGACGACAGCCATCCACAGGCCACAAGAGAGCCAGACCAGCAGACACTTGGACCCTGGACTTCCAGCCTCCAGGACTGGGAGGCTACATGCTGTGGTTTAAGCCTCCCTGTCTGTGGGACTTCATTCTGACACTCCCTGAAAACGAACACACCTATCTTGACTTTTAAGCAAGGAAGGGTGAAGAGTTTGATTTATACAGAAATCAACATAGTTTCACACATAAAGAAACTTAATATGATTTCTTTAAAACTGAAAAGCTTATTACAACACCTGGGACAATTTTTAGAATCTCAAGAATATAGTGCTGGCCTCCCAACATGCTCCTTTCCCACCTGTATTTATAGCGCCATGTGGTAAGTCCAGTCAAAATAACCCTCACTCCAAGAGGCCACTTACCCAACCTGAGAGCTTCCCACAAGAAAGACTTCAACCAAAATCACATGAACCCAACACCCTGCTCTGCATTTCATGAGTATAACCTTTCACCCACAAAAGCCCAGCAAGGGAGATGACCGTGCCTACTGGGTTGCCCAGGAACCTGAGGTGTGTAGGGTTTAGGAGCATAGCCCAAGTCATAGCTAGAGGATGCAAAGCCCCCTGCCCGTAGCCACCAACGCACAACCCGAAACACCATGCTGTTCCCTCTGAGAGGATTTCTGTATTTCCTGGCAGCCTGGCAACAAGCCTGGCCGCGGGAAGTGTTAAGCCAGGGAAAGGGGCTTGGGCAGATAGGATGTGGCCACACCTGACTCCTGACACAGGCCCTACTGGGACAGCAACAGTGCTGACTGTCCCCAAAGATGACAAAGCCCAGAGATGCACACTCACAGAGAACAGAAGGTGCAGCCTCCGGACTCTGGACAGCTGGCAGGAGGTGCTGGCAGTAAAAGAACAGACACCTCCAGGAGGTTCTGATTCAATAGCTCGGGGCAGGAACCCAGACCCTGAAAATGATACCTGGCCCCTCAGGGCAGGAGAAAACTGGGTGGGGTATGTAGGCCCCTCCCCCATACCCCAGGCTCCCTACCTGGATCCCCGCTGAGCTGGCCAGGTCTGCTTTGGAGTCCGAGGCCCTGCGGCAGGGCCGCAGGCACAGTGTCCTGGCTCTTTGCAAGGTGGCTCTGGGGCTCTGCTGGCAGCCGCTGGGGCTCCTGGTCCGGAGGGCTGTCCCCATCATCAATCACCACGGGGTCTTCACAGTGTTTGAGCTGCAGTCCCAGAGAGGGCTTTTCAGGCTTTGGTGGAGAGGTCCCTACCCAGGCCAGGGCTAGCGATTGTGCTAACTGAGCAAAGCCCCACCCTGGGCCTGCTAACCATCCACTCTCCAGCTGACTGCCTTGGACAGGGCTGTACAGGGGAACAACTTAACCATCCCCAAGTTGGAGCCATTAAGGAATATAACCTACTTTACTGGAAATCGACTCTCATGTGGGCCAGACAAAGCACAAGCTCTAGACAGGGTTCCTCAACCCCTGGCTGGGGCCATGTGGCCCCCAAATCACCTGGGCACAGACTGCCCTCCTCACCCTGCTTCCCCTTCACCCCCCAGAGCCTCCCACAGCCCAGCCAGCCCTCTGCTCACCCACTGCCAAGGTCTGCCCGGCTCCCGCTCCAGCGCCTCCACGGCAGCCACAGCCTGCTCCCCACTCTCGGGCTCCTGGGCACACACCCAGCCCTGGATCTCACGCGGCAGGATGGCCAGGAACTGCTCCAGTACCAGCAGCTCCAGGATCTGCTCCTTGCTGTGCCGCTCAGGCCGCAGCCAGCCCCGGCACAGGCCCCAGAGGCGCTGCAGGGCCTCACGAGGGCCCGCAGCCTCCTGATAGCGGAACCGGCGGAAGAGACGGCGGGAGGACTCAGGGCTGGGAGGCTCCACCTGGGGACCAGGGCTCTCTCCTGGCGGGCTCCTCATTTTCCTGGGCTCCTCACTTTCCTTCGGAGCCAAAACTCGGGGGCACAGGGCTGTGGGCATGATGGGATTTGATGGGGGTCAGCAGCAGAAGACGACCCTATTTCCAAACAGAAATCACTGGATTCAATGCTCTGGTCTCCTGTGGTGGGCTCAGGCGTTGGTGATGGGGAAGGTGACAAGGCCCAGACGCCAGCCCTGGGAGAAGCACTGGGACCTGTGAGAAGTGTCAGTGTGGCGGGTCCTTGTACAAGGAAGAGAGAGAGGGTCCACCCCCAATGTTATTGTTACATGACCCCCTAACTGGGCAACTGGACAAACAAGGCAGGGAGTCCGTGAGAAAAGCGGTGGCTTTACAACATGACACTGGCGTTCCGAGCACCAGGGCTGCATGCAGGAGAGAAGAGTTGAGGCTCTGTGGTACCTTCGGTGGCCGGGTCCTCCCAGAGAGGACCCAAAAAGGATGAGCCAAGCAGGCTGCTATCTTGGGGCTTCTGAGACAAAGTTGCTGTCCTCAGTCTCGAGACCTTTACACATGCACTGGAAAGACAAAGACATACGAGCAGAAGGGTGCATTGAGAACATATCCAGGTGGGAGTCCACCCTGCTGGAGGCCAGGACCGACCTTCCACGCTGGACCTGAAGGATGAACGGAGCTGGCCCAGGCCCAGGGGAGTCAGCACTGGGAGACAGGGCTGAAGCACAGGACTGAGGAGATACCCATACAAAAAGTGGGATGTCAAAAGCAACAGCCACACCTAGAGTTTCCTGAGAAAAACACCACACATTTGAAAACACCAGCACTGTCAGATCAGCCTCTCCCATTCACTAAAGACTGCATAGTGAACTTACACTAAAGGTGCCTTGACCTCCACCTGCCTTCTCAACCCTTGTCACTGTCAAACCATGCTGATGGCACCCACAAACACACCAAAGGGCCCTTCCTGGGGCAGGATACAGATAGCACAGCCCCCCAGAAACACAGTGGGGCCCAGGGCTCCTCCCTCTCCCCAGTGGACACAGGGTGAC
This sequence comes from Eonycteris spelaea, assembly GCA_003508835.1. Lineage (NCBI taxonomy): Eukaryota > Metazoa > Chordata > Mammalia > Chiroptera > Pteropodidae > Eonycteris > Eonycteris spelaea. The sequence goes on along the minus strand of PUFA01000409.1, from coordinate 265,060 downwards.
ATCATAGTGATGGCCACTACTCACAGACTTTGGGACCCAGAGAAAGCAAAGGAAAAATAGAAACGCACAGTTCCCTCGCCCCACTCAGGCCTGAGACCCCTGGACCCTGTCGCTGGCCCTCCAACTCCTACTGTATGAGGTGCCCCAGGCCAGCCTGAACTTCCAACAGCTCAGTGGTCCCCAAGGGCCTGGTGTGGAATGCAGGCCTCACTATTTCACAGAAAGGCAAGCGAGGCTGGAGGAGCCACAAAGCCGCTTAAGAGCAGTAAGGAAAACCCATGTCCACCCACTCTTTCCCCATAAAACACACACTGGCAGGAAAGGTCTCGCAGTCTGGCTGGGCCCCACGGTGAAGTTCTTTCTGTGTCTGCTCCAGCACCTGGAACCCAGTCTCAGCCCCTCTAATCCCTCCTGGTTCTACTGTCCCTGCGAGGCAGCCCACACCTGCAGGGCCTCTGGGTTCCTCAGGTCTACCCCAAGCTAGGGGACCCAGGGCCCATCCTCTGCACTCCGTGTCCGCTGCGGCCCTTCCTAACCAGGAGGCGGTGTTCCTCTTTGTCACCCAGGCACCTGGCGCGTAGGAGGCTCAGGAGGTCTGCCTGATGAATGAAGGAACATAGGTGCCGGATTCCCGAAGGGCGGGCGGGGCGAGCTCAGCGCGGCTGGCGGAGGAGGGGCCGCATGGGACCCGCGCATAGGAAAGGGGAGGGCGTTTCACGCCCGGGGTAGGGCAAGCTTTCCCTCGCTGCCCCCTCTCCTGCTTCTCTCCCGACCCGCGCGCGCGCCCTCAGTGTAACCAGCTCCCAGCTCCTCACCTCGCAGCCTGGGGCTCCTTCCCAGCGTACAACTCAAACCCCTCCTGCGGTGGCGTTAGTCTCGGCGGCCGCTCCTCATCCTTCCAGGCCGGCCTCCCGCTGTCCTCCCCTTGGCGGGCTCTCTGCAGGGCCCGACCCCGTCTCCTGCTCATCCAGAAAACCGGGGCTCCGCTTGGGAGGGAACGAACAGAATCAAATGGAGACGCCTGAAAAACAACATTGCTGCTGCCTTATCCCCCGCCCGCAGATCCAGCGACGCTGGGTTGCGGGATGGGAGGCGCAGGGGGCTGAGTCCGAGGTCCGGGACAGAGGTAGCATGGAGCAGGAGCGCGTTGGACGGGGGCGGGGGATGCACGGGAGGGCGCCGCGCGGGTCGCGGGAGCCTGGCCAGACTCACCCCCGCGGCGCGTCCCCGTTGGCGGGCCGCGCAGGCCTGGCCGCCTCCGGAGCCCGCCGGACGCGGTGGAAAGGAAAGACCGGACCCTCCAGCTCCCTCCCCTGGGACACTTCCTGCTCCGCTCTAGGACCGCGGAGGTCTCCGCGTCTCAATGGTTCGTTCCCCTCCCCCTGGCCGAGGTGTGCGCGGGGGTGACATCCGACACCCCCCGGCCGGCCCGCGCGCCGCCCCGCCCCGCGTGCGTCCCAGCTTCGGCGCCGGCGGGCGTGTGGGCCCCGCCGCCAGGCCCGGCCTCCCTGCGGGTTCGCGCGGCTGACGCGTGCCCGGGAGGCGTGGAGGGCGGTGATCGAGGACACAGTTGGCACGAGGTCGCACGGTGCGGGAAGGCGTCTCGGGACTCCTCTCAGCTGTTCCTCGCATTCCCGCGTTCCTAAGGCTGTGGACGCCCGAAAGGGCCGATCCGGGACCCGAGGCTGAAAGCTGGAATGGGGGGGAAAAGGAGCTGCTCCATTTCGGAGTTACCCCCCTCCCCGTGACCGCCCCCTGCCCGCGGCCGCTGGAGATGCAAAAAGGGCGGGAGAGAAGAAGACCCCTTGCCCATTTCATCCTCGGTAGGACGTCCGAGGTGTCAGCGCTCGTTTTCTTACGGAGAAGCCGCCTTGCAGAGTTTAAGCTTAAGGAAGGCAGCTGCTGCGTAGCTCTTCTGAGCACCAGGACAAGGCTCAGTGTGCGCAACTGGCCGAGCTGCTGGTCGGGGAGCCCTGCTCGCTATTTGCATGCACTAAGCTGGTTCAGGGAGAGATTAGGGCACTTTGGGTATCATGTGGCAGTGAGGGCCTCCAGAACCCTGAGACAGGGCAACTTGCTGCCACTCTTTGCTGGACATATCCCCAGAGTCAGGAGGCGGCTCCCGGGTCATCCCTAGTCTTGCAGATTCTGGAGCTCTGCGAAATCTGTCATGGCTCCCAGCAGGTCCGATTCCCTCCAGCCCGTCATCGGGGGCTACCCAATGGCAGAAACCTCTGGTGCCTATCAGACCGTCTCAAGGGCAAGCAGAACAAATCCAGTTCTCCCAAAGAAAATGGAGTGGCTAAGCGGGAGGGAGGGAGTGGGTGGATGAAGCACAGGACCCTTGCCCTGTGGTTCTCAGTCAGTCCATGGCCTGGTGCCTCCTGCTTCTTCCTCTAAATGACCCGGGAGTTACTGGGAGCCACCGTTTATCAAATGCCTGGACTCTGACTTCAACAGATGGACCAAAGCCACAGAGTGAAGCTCTTTAGTGAACTGACTGTTCCCCCAAATGCCAGATGCTGGCAGCATCACCCAGAGATCTCACCTGGAGCCTGGAAACACAGTGGGAGCCGGCTCCTTCAGACTTCACTGAACTCAGTGTTATGCCCTAACCCCAGGAGCAGCAGACAGCACCAAGTGGGGAGGAGAGGTCGTCCAAAGAAGGAACCAAGGACCCACAGGGCAAGCTGGGCTCAGGTGCTTTAGCTAGCAGCCCAGCCAGTGGCACTGCTCCGGAGGCCCAGATCCTCTCCCGAAGCACCAAACCAGCCCTGTGACTGGCTGGGGAACCAGCTATTGAGTGTTGGGAACCTGTGCTCACCGCTCTGCCCAGTGCAGCCCTAAAGCAGCTAAAATGCAGGACCAAGACTGCTAGCACGCAGCATCAGCTGGGTCCCCACTGCCCAGCTCTGCTCTTTCATAGAACCAACCTGCAGCCTGTTAACCCACTCAGCTCAGAAGTTATCCTTACTTTGCCTTCTGTAGTTACCTAACCACAGGGGTTGAGTCAGAGCACCAGGGTTAAATCCTGTCTCTGATTCCTCACCAGGTGATCTCAGGCCTACTTAACCTTTCTGTGTCTCGATTTATTCACACAGAAAACAAAGATGATGCTATCTCCCTCATCGGGTGGATGAGTGGGATCATTCTTCATTCAACAAAAATGTATTGAGCACCCACTAGTTTCTTGTAGTGCTGGGTGCCTTTCCAGATGCTCAAAGCAGCTCTGTGAACACAACCTTGTGGGAAGGGTGGGGTGGAGACGGCACCTGGCACAATCAACTCAGTAATCTGCTGTGTGGTCTATGCTGCAGAGTAAAGGCAGAGCAAAGCAGTGTCACCAGGTGACAGGGTGCTGGGTCATAGGGTAAGAACATCAGGGCAGGCTCAGCATAACATGATGTCTGAAATGAGGGTGCTGACTAAGTGCCAGCCTGGGTGACAGCACAAGGCCACTGTGACACCAAAGACCCCGGGGGGGGGGGGGCGCGCAGGGGCAGCAACAGGAAGGTGGGCAGTGAGCCAGAGAGGGTTGTCAGCTCTGGCAGGGCACTGGGACCATAGGAAGGTGCTTTCCTCTGCACCAGGTAGGCTTGTCAGATGCCCACAGGTGAAGTACCAGATGTGGAACCCTTTCATAAACCCTGTGGGAGTACCACCAGCTGTCTAACAGCCAAGGTGCGTGCTTCCCTGGTTATCATGTCATTGCTGCTGATTAAGTATGCTTTTATGACATGCTTGCTATGTCTCACTGACTGTTCCATCCTTGGGGAGACCGTGGTGGACAGAAGATCCTTGCTTCTGAAAGGGGAGTCAGATAGTAAGTAAATGACTCTGCAGTATAATGCTGTTGATGATAGATACCATGAAAAACAAAACAAGGCAAGGAGGAATCTGCCAGGGTGGTCAGGTGAGACCTCCATGCGGTGATATTTGAGTGCAGAGCAGGTGGAAGGCTAGCACAACAGAGGTGTGTGTGTGAAGAGTGTTCCAGCAGAGGGAATAGTGCTTGCAAAGGCCGTGAGGCAAGAGCTAACACCACTTGGAGCAAGAACAGCGGGAATGCTGTGGCTGGAGCAGAGTGTACCACATGGCCCTTTGGGCCCATCTTTCCACTGTGGTCACTGCAGATGGGTAAGCAGAGACTGCAGAGATGTAGGCGAGAGATGGTAGGTAGCTCTCTAGTGGGCTGGTGGAGGCAGATCCGGCAGGCACGGCTGATCCCCCCTTGCTGTGCTGCATGGCCTTAGAGTGACAAAGCTGTGCTTGGACCCAGCTGGGTGACTAGGGGGTGGGGGAGTCTATCTAGTGTCTAGCAGACAGAGAAGCAGGTTTCTGGAAGGGTGTGGGACACGTGGACTTTGCTCTCACCGGTCTGAGGTAGCCAAAAGACAAGCAGCAGTGACTTGGGAGAAAGCTGAGGCTGGAGCGGAAATCTGGAGTTGAAGGGCAGGCAGTTGAGCCCCCTGGATGGAAGAGGGCAGGTAGAGAAGCGGAGGGGAAGGACCGACCTAGGGCAACACCAGCTTTGGAAACTGGGAAGGGGGGATGGGAGGAGCAGCCACCCTTAGGTGCTGGCACCTCTGAGCCTCGGGAACCCAGACAGGGAAGTGTGTTTCGAGACAGAGGGCTAGTCGGTGGACCAAGGGTGGCTGCGGGTCCAAGGAGGTGAGGAGCACATGCCCACAAGAACATTGGTCCTGGGCAGGGCTGAGGTGCTGGGGCTGCTGGGCTGGAGCACAGTTTGGAGACAGAAGCAAGTGACAGAATGGAGATGCTGGGTAGAGAAAAGTAGCTGTGGTTGAGGGGGCACAGGTCACGTCTTAAAGACGGCAGGAATCATAGTGTGGCTTAAAGGATGAAGGGGCTGGGCAGGTGCCAAGGCCCTGTGGGCGGGAGGGGTCTGGGGTCTAGGGCCAAGGGCAGCAGGGAAAGCTGTGTGAGATGAGTCTGAGGTGGCCCTTGAATGCTCAGATCCTGTGGGAAAGTGAGAAGCAGGGTGTTAGGGCTCATTTTATGCCAACCAGGCCAGGCCACGGTCACAACCAGTGACCTTTGGTCACAACTCGATGTTGCTGTGAAGGTGTTTCTTAGATGACATTGACCTTTAAATCAGTAGACTTTGAGTGAAGCAGATTTTCCTCTATATTGTGATGGGTCTTGTCAAATCAGTTGAGGGCTTTAAGAAACAAGACTGAGGTCCCCAAAGAGAAGGGGATCCCACCTGCAGTCTGGCTTCAGAGCAGGGGTGCAGCACCACCTCTTCCCTGTGTCTCCAGCCTGCTGGCCTGCCCTGCAGATGTCACACTTGCCAACCTAACAGACACATGAGCCAATTCCTATGTCTCTAAGTCTGTCTGTCTGTCTGTCTGTCTGTCTCTCTCTCTCTCTCTCACACACACACACACACACACACACACACACACACATACCCCATACTCATCTGTTTCCCTGGAGACTGCTACCCCATACATAGGGGCCTCAGCTGATAGGGAAAAGACGTGTGACATGCTCATCTTGCAGAGCGGGAAGGGGAATGCGCAGTCACGAAGGAAAGAATGAACACAGAGTGAACTGTGGATGGCGAAGCACAGTGTGTAGCTGTCGCAACCCCAGTGTCACACACAGAAGGACACTGATACCACTCTACCTGCAGGTGAGGGCGGTGCTCCGCAGACATGCTTACATGTGAAGATGGACCACCCTGCCGTCCAGCCTGGGCCTGCACACCTGCCTCTTCTGGGAGAAGGTTAGAAGCAGGACCCTCAGGCAACAGACCTGGCCTACATACTTAACCAGGCACCGGAGACCTGAGAGTTGTGTTTTGCCATTGGAGATGCTGTGCTGTTCAGCATGAGGCCTGAGCGGGGTATACCCATACCTTCAGGCTGAGTAGCGGCAGTGCCCAGCTTTACTGTGACTGCTCACAGGCTTCCAGGAGGCTCAGACAGCAGGTACTGGTAGCCTTGTCCAGCAGAGGCTGTGGCCTGGAGAGCCACTGGGTTAAGGAGCTCAGCTTTACCAAGGTTCCCGTGATGCAGACCTCTCAGCTGTCACAGAGGGCAGTTGTCTGTTTCCATGTCTCCTTTTCCTGTGGCTGAAGCAAAAAGGTGATACAGTTCTCAGGGGGAAATGGCAACATCCATAGGTCAGGGGTGGAAGTGGGAATTAAAGAGGGGAAAAAGTATTAAAATGGTGTAGATCGATACAGAATCAGGAAGAAACAGAAAATCTGAACCAACCAATTACCACCAATGAAATTGAATCAGTAATCAATAAACTCCCAAAAACAAAAGTCCTGGACCAGATGTCTTCATAGGTGAATTTTACCAAACACTCAAAAGGAATTAACACCTATTTTTTTCAAACTGTTCCAAAAAATTTCAAGGGGAGGGAAGGCTCCCTAGCTCTTTTTAATGAGACCAACATTACCCTGATTCCAAAACCAGCAAAGACATTACAGTAAAAGAAAACTATAGGCCGATATCTCTTATGAACATTGTTGTAAAAATCCTCAACAAAATATTAGCAAACTGAATTCAGCCATACATTAAACAGATTAGACATCAGGATCAAGTGGGATTTATTCCTGGGATGCAAGGTTGGTTCAATATCTGAAAAGCAATTAATGTGATATACCATGTAAACAAAATGAAGGATAAAAATTATATAATTTTATCAATAGATGCAGAAAGAGCATCTGACAAAATTCAACATCCACTTATGATAAAAACTCTCAGCATAATGGGGATGTTGCAGGATTCTTGAACAGAGATGGGACAATTGAGGCAGTGTTTATTGATGCTGGCACCAGCTCGGAGGATTCTTATCCAAAGGCTGAGCCCCAATTGTAACATGGCGGGCAGTTTTATACCATCTGTACTTCCACATTCCTACACAGCTATAGGTATTCCATATAAGGTAGAAGAACATAAGGAGAACATTGATTGGCTGCCAAACTATAAGGAAACTGGCTCAATAGTTTAAGCAGGTTTTTGGACTGCCATGTCAGTCAGAGAGTCCTGGGAATGGGGGTACAGTCAGATACTAACTCGTTCAAGCAGGAAATGGCCAGGTAGGGTCATCCTGCCACAGGAAAAGAGAGAACATACCTCAACATATTAAAGGCCACATATGAAAAACCCAGAGCTAATGTCATACTCAATGGGGAAAGGCTAAAAGCTTTTTCTCTAAGATCAGGAAGAAGACAAGGATGTGCTCTTCCACCACTTTTGTTCAACAGTAAGTATTGAAAGTCCTAGCCACAGCATTTAAGCAATAAAAATAAAATAAAAGACATCCAAATTAGAAAGGAAGAAGTAGAACTCTCATTATTTGAATATTACTTGTACTATAGAGAGAGAACCCTAAGAGCCAAAAAGCTATTAGAACTAATAAATGAATTCGGCAAGGTTGCAGGATATGAAATTAAATCTGTTGTGTTTATATACACCAATAACAATCAGAAAGACAAATTAAGAAAACAATCCCATTTACTATTGCATCAAAAAGAATAAAATACCTATGAATAAATTTAACTGAAGAGGCAAAAGACCTGTACTCTGAAAACTATAAGTACTCGTGAAAGAAATTGAAAAGGATGCAAATAAATGGAAGAATATTCCTCGCTCATGGGTTGGAAGCAATAATATTCATAAAATGTCCATATTAGCCAAAGCAATCTGCAGCTTCTATGTCACCCTTATCAAAATACCAATGTCATTTTTCACACAACTAGAATAAATAATGCTAAAATTAAAATGGAACCACAAAAGATCCCAAATGGCCAATACAATATTAAGAAAGAACAAAATTGGAGGTATCACACTACTTTATTTCAAACTATGTTAAAAAGCTATAGTAATCAAAACAGTACAGTACTAGCCAAAGGGAGTCCATAAATAAGCCCATGAAAGATGGAAGGAAAAGAAGAAAGAAGACCACTCTCTTACACCATACACACAAACAAACTCGAAATGGATTAGGGACTTAATTTTAGCACCTGAAACCATAAAAGTTCTAGAAGAAAACATAAGCAGTAACTCTTTGAGTTTGGTATTAGCAGTGCTTTTGGAGAAGTCTCCTAGGGCAAAGACAACAAAAGCAAAAATAAACAAATGAGACTACATCAAACTAAACAACTTTTGCATCCCAAAGGAAGTCATGAACAAGACAAAAAGGCAATCTACTAAAATGGGAGAAGATATTTGCAAATAATATATCTCATAAGGGGTTAATATCTATATTATATAAAAAAGTCATACAACCCAACATCAAAACAACAACGAAGAACCCAATTTAAAAGTGGGAAGAAGACCTGAATAGCCATTTCTCCAAAGAGGAAATACAGATGGTGATAGACATATGAAAAGATGCTCAGCATCACTAATCATCAGAGAAATGCAAATTAAAACCACAATGAGATATCACCTCACACCTGTCAGAATGGCTTTCATCAGTAAACCAACAAACAACAAGTGTTGGCAAGGATGTGAAGAAAAGGGAACCCTCATGCACTGTTGGTGGGATTGCAAGTTGGTGCAGCCACTATGGAAAACAGTGTAGAGGTTTCTCAAAAAATTAAAAATAGACATTATGACTGAGCAATTCCACTTTTGGGTATTTATCTGAGGAAATTCAAAACACTAATTAGAAAAGAATATGCATTCCTATTTCATGGTAGCAATTATTTACAATAGCAAAGATATGAAGCAACTTCAATGTGCACTGGTAGACATATGGATAAAGAAGTGGTACCTATATGCAATGGGATATTATGCAGCCATAAAATAATGAAATAATACCATCTATGACAACATGGATGGACATAAACATTATTATGCTAGTGAATAATTCAGACGAGAAAGACAAATACCATATACATTCACTTATGTGAATCTAACAAAAAAATAAACAAAGGAAACAAAAAAAAACAATATCATAGATACTGAGAACAAATTGATGATTGCCAGATAGAAGGGAATGGGGGTTGGCAAAAGTGATGTGTAAGAAGTGTAAACTGCTAGTTATAAAATTAGTCATGGATTATAAGGTTCAGCATAGGAATACTGTCAATATATTGTAATAACTATCTGCGGTATCAATGATCTAGAATTACCGGGGTGATCACTTTGTGGGATGTAAGTGTAATCACTATGTTGGTATACCTGAAAACTCAATAACACTGGATGCCAACTGTAATTTAAAAATAACTTAAAAATAAATAAAATGGTGTATATCAACGCATGTGGTCTGGCGCTTGCACAAACTCCCAACTCCCATATTTATTGAAAAATCCATTGTAAGTGGACCTGTGCAGTTCAAAACATGCCGTTCAAGGGTCAGCTTACTTTCACTAAATCTTTTAAACAGAGCATGACCTCCTTCAGGATTTTCCTGACACTCTCTAGCTACTGGCTCTCATAACTTTTTAAGTCTCCCTTCAACTTGAGGTCCCCTGCCCCTACTCCAAGGTGTGGTTTGGGCAGGGGGTGGAGGTGGCCTACACCAACGAACAATTCTTGGGCATCAGCAAGGTGCCTGAGAATTTACCTCAATTTCTGATATATATACTAGATAGCATAATTTCCAGAGGTCAGGAGTACAGTCCCATAAGACTGACCCTCTATGCACACATGCACACACTTGCATGCACATGTACACACACGCATACACACTACACGCACACACCAGTCACAGCTCAGTACCTATGTATCTGACCAACCAGCTAGAGATTGGCGGTTCCAAGGATCCTGCCAACTCAGAACACCAATCACAAGTCCAAATAACTGATAGCTATAAATCAGAGGTTCCCCAGCCCCCTCCTTTGGGTCTATTAATTTGCTCGAGCAGCTCACAGAACTCAAACAACCTGTTAATTACTAGATCACCAGTTCATTATAAAGGATATGACTCAGGAACAACCAGATAGAAGATACACAGGGCAAGGTATGTGGGATGGGGCGAGGGGCTTCTGTGCCCCCCCCAAATCCGCCAATCCCTGCACCTCTGTGTGTTCAATCCAGAAGCTCTCCAAACCCTGCCTTCTTGGGTGTTTGCGGAGGTTATATCACACAAGCACCATTGATTAAATGGCTAGCCACTAGTGATTGAACTTCACCTCCAGCCTTTCTTCCTCCCCCAGAGGTCAGGGAGTGGGACTGAAATTTCCAACCCTCTCATCATTGGTTGGTTCCCTTAAATCAGGCCCCATACTTGGGTGCCGAACAGAACAACTTCATTAACATAACAAAAGACACCATTATCAGTCTGAACACTCAGGAAATTCTAGAAGTTATAGGAAATATGAGCCAGGAATTGCGGATGGAGACCAGCTATGCACAGGAGTGACATATTTTGGTCATCTGGATACCAAATATGTTTCTTATATTACAGCCCTGCATCCCCACTACCTCCGGCTCAGTTTACTTTGTGGGCAGATATAGTGGGAGTGAGGGACCTGTAATGAACAGAGCCGTGTCCCCAGCATGGCATGTGTAAGCCTCAATCTCTCACTGTGAGTGAGCTTGTTTGGAAATAGAGTGTCTGAAGGTGTGAGTTAAGACAGGTCCTGATGAATCAGTGAGATGAAAATCCAGTAGTGGGTGTTCTGGTGTGTCAACCACATGATTGTGGACACAGGTTGGAGGCCATATGGCCATGGGGGTGGGGACTGCAGTGAAGTGGCTACAGTACAGGATCACCTGAGATCACTGGTCATCAGAAGCGGCCTCTAGGCAAAAAAGGCCTGGGGTAGAGCCTTCACCGAAAGAAAGCTCGTTCCTGCCAAGTCTTGACCTTTGACCCTGTCCTCCAGATTGGCCAGAGAACAAATTCCTCCTGCTTCAGGTTGTGGTTGGCCGAAAGCATTAGGTAACTCACTGTGCTGTGGCACAATGAGTGTCTGTGCCTTGTTCTTAGTCTTTTCTGAGTAAATCTGACCCTTTCACAAAACTTAAAACTTGAAACAAAACTGCCTTTTATCTCACATACCTAACCGGTTAAAATGAGTGTGCTCATCTATCTTGTGTGTATTCTTGTTGAATTCATTGGGTCGTGCTGATATGGGAAACGTAAATCCACAACATTTTGGTTCCCGGACTGGGAAACTCAACCGTGCTGGCCCTTTGAAGCCACCAGTTTGGGCACAACGCTGAGATACTGGTTGGCTGATGAGGCAACTGAGAAACTAGAAGGTGCAGCCCGCCCCAGTTGGGTGGTCTTGGGCCCGGCTGCGCTCGGCTGGCTTCGCTCCATTGTTTCCCTGGACTCTGAGTGGTGAGAACAAGGAGATTCGGTGGATCCACATCGGACACAGTAAGGCCAGTGTCCCACGGACCCAGACAGACCTAGGTTAAGGGTGGAAGGCGAAACTGACCACCTCCTAGGAGCAAGCACCCCTCAGACAGGGACCACCAGGGAGGGCATGTTTTAACCTCGAGGGGGTGTGTTCATGTGTGTGGATCTCAGAGACCTGTCACTGAGTTTCCAGTCTGTGGCCCCATGGTGAAAAACTACGGGTCTGAGAGGGCCCCAACCTGTGGTTCGGTAGTTACATCATAAGGCATAACAGTGATTCGCCCTCTGGGGAATGACCAGGCTCGGGGTTTATTCGAGTACACCTTAGCCAAGATGCGCTGAAAGTCTTGAGAGAGACACGACCGGGTGGGCATCTGAGTGGTTTCTGAAAAGGGACACCCACCCTTTGTCTTTGCTGTACCGATGCAGTAGGAAACATGGGGTCAGGTCAGTAAGAAAATGGTCCTTGAGACTATGTTAAAGAATTCCAAGAAGGTATTTGCCTCAGAGGTGGTTATTACTGAACGGTGAAAAGAGGTAAACTAAAAGAATAGAGAAAGTGTGAAAGAAGGTTTATGGAAGTAGTAGAAGGTCTGTGAAGGGAAATCTTAAGAGGAAATCTTGTAAGGGGAAAGTGTAAGAGAAGGTTCATGAAGAAATTCTGAGGGAAATTTTATGTAATAAAGTGAAACAAGGTTGGAAATTTAAGTGCCGAGAGCAAGCCGATGCAAAAAAAAAAAAAAAAAATACAAACCTGAAATTGTTTTTAATGTTCTTTAGACTATTGGTCTGATGCAAATGTTATGAAAGTTTTTCTGGGAAGAAAACTAGGATTCTGTATTTCCTCAAGATAATTTTAGTGTTTTGCATTGCTTTAACTAGATTTCTAGGACTTTAGAGACTATATTAACACTGGCCTCTGTGCCTACTTCTCAAAAAAAACTCCCTGCAAATATGGGGGCGGGGGGCGTTCCACTAAGCCAACTGTCTTAGATTGTATGTTGGAAAATTTTAAGGAGGGTTTCTCTGAGGAGTATAGGGTCATGCTGACCTCAGAAAGACTTCGTATTCTTTGTGAGCTCAAATGGCCCACTTTAGGGTGGGTTGGCCCTCAGAAAGGATCTTATACCTCCCCACAGTGAGAACAGTCTATTGGGTAGTGACAGGGACCCCAGGATATCTAGACCAAGTTCCGTACATAGACACATGGCTGTAGACCGCTACTATAGTGCTCCCTGGGGTCTAGTTCGGCACAAATAGTCAGGGACAGAATAGGGCATTTGTGGCCCACCTGGCTGGGCGAAAGGACAAGGAGGCGCCAACAAAATTAATTCACCCAGGAGCCCTAAGGAAGATTCTATCTAATGACCGCTGTACATCCCAGTAGCTTCGTCAGTCCCCACGAGGCCACTTTACTATCAATTGCCAGACAGGCCTCTACCACCACTGTCTTTGCCACCCCCTACCGCCCCAGATCCCTGGCCCGACACCATGATGCCTCCCATCTCGTTCAAGTTCGACTCGATAATAGGAAAGCCAAAGAACAGTGGTGGAGTGCCTGGAAACAAGATGGCCAGGTTAGAATGATTCCTGTCTCTTTTGTTAGAAAGCTCGTGAGCTCCCTGATATAGGGAAAACATCGTGAAAAGTCTAAATTAGAGGTAAAAGCTTGGGCTAGGAAGTCAACAAATGTGTCAAAAACAGCTGAGATGTACCAGGAGGTAACTGACAAATGGGGAAAGCAGAAGGTGTCAAGGTTGGCAGTTTCATTAGGGAACCCCGGTCTAGTGCAACTAATGGCTGCTCCCACATGGCAGAAAGAAACCAAAAGGAAATCATGCCATAACCAATGTACCTTCTGTAGAGAGATCGGCCATTGAAAGAATGAATGCCCTCATCGCAGGGAAACTGTGAGTCCAAAAGGGCCAGAGAATTTAAGACATCGACCTGAGCCAGTTGTCAAAGAAGACTGGGTCAAAGGACAATCAGGCTAGGAACAGTCACAAGAGAAGTAGGGGGGTCAATCAATGATTTGTGTAGTGGAACCTCAACACAGTAGCCATGGCCAAACATCAAAAAGAGTCAGTAAATTTTGAGGGCAGCTGAATTCTGTCAGTTCTGAGTGCTAGGTTTAAATGTAAAGGTTCCCCATACCATAATTCCACTAATGAATAGTCAAGAACGTAAGCAGCTGACCAACGCCAGAATAACTTATTATCAGGGACTGCTGTGCAAAACCACAAGCCCGTCTCAAAACTCTAAGTACATTAAACCTGCAGGCTGCCTTGGTGCCAGAGGTCTTTAAGGTTCCCAATAATTAACACTGGGCAGAGAAGGAAGCAAAGTACAAAAGGGCATCAGTTGTAGTTGCCATAATACAGGGACCATCTCAAGGTGACCTTAGGCAGTAAAAACCTTGCAGATCTGGAGGGCCTCAATCTTGGTTGGCCACGAGTGGTATTGTCGGGACTGAGACATAATCAATGTGCAGACTACAAAAGGAAGGGCACTAGAAGGATGAGTGTTCATTCAGCCCTGGGAAGCTGGGAAGGCTGGACCTCATAAGTTTCTCACCCCACATAGCCAGCCTCTCACAAAGGGGTTGCTCTCTCCTCCAAAAATGGAGGCCCAAGCACTTGCTAGCTTCAGTCCTAGAAAAATCAGCCAGGTTCACAACAGTAGAACCTCAAGTCACCCTCAACATGGGCAAAAAGGAAAAACTGAATTTTTACTAGATACTAGAGCTGCCTACTCTGTCCTGACCATTCCCATGGGCTTCTCTCTCTCCAATGCTAACTGCACAGTGACAGGAATAATCAGTCAGCCTAACATAAATTTCCTTTCCCATTGAGAGACCAGGTTTAACAATGAAGTTCTCTGCTACACATCAGGACCAGGGTCCAGTGCGGAACGCGCCTTGTCTGGGAAACTAAGACACAGCCAGAAAGGGGGCCAGTCCCCTTGTCCACCACACAATGCACCTTTGCGGGGAACCTAAGTCTAAACCATTGTAGACAACCCACCTCTATGTCAGGGTTTTCTACTAGCAGGCCAACTACCTTCCAGCAATCTGTTAAAAGTCAGCCCTTGAGGCAAACAGAAAGGGCCCCACCTGAAACTCAGGAAGGATAAGGCTATGCTTTCTTTAAAAGTGTCCTATAACACCAGCTGAAAATGTGTAACTAATGTTTTAACATCTCAGATAATATGACATTGAACTACAGCTCCACTACTTCTTTAAGGTATGCAAATTACTCACTAGATAGTTTCTTCTTAATGGAAGAACAATTCTTATGTTAAAATCAAAACCAAGGGAAAATTTTTCTTACAGCAGCAAAGCAATCAACTTCATCTTAAGCTAGTCTCAGATATGAGACCCACCAGAAAAGGGAGAAAATGAAAAGGGACATCTCTTTCAGAGTTAATCTCTTTAGTAAACCCAGTTAAGTTTCCTTCTCTCCTCTTTTAGGAAAAAGGTCCTCTCCCTCAAACCCTGATAATTGCTCCAAACTGGTAACTCAAACCCAACATTTGGAGGCCCCAGTGAGATTTCTCCAAAGGGGAAGATCTCCTAAGACCCATGACCCCGGCCACCTTGGGCGAGGATGCCCCGTCTAGGGGACGGCCGCTGAGAGACATTCCTCAGCCCCGGATGCCAGGCAGACTTGCCCAGGAGGGCAGGTGGACAAAAGGTACGATTCTGTAACAATTGGGCATGAGCCATCCGGAGCAGCTTCACCGGTGACTCAGACTGCACTACAGGCATCCAGGCTTCTGGGTATCTGTCGGGGAACTAGTGGAAGGCTGGGTGCAGCAATACTTCCCTAGTTCGGTCAAGGCCTCAGACGTCAGACTTGACTTCAGGTTTTTGGGTGCGCTAGCATTTTGTGTTACCTGTAGTTTGTCTTGTGTCTGTCTGTCTGGACTGGTTTACCTTAGTCTGTTACTGTTTTGTGTTCTGTATTGCGTCTGTCTGTCCAGACTGGTTCTTGTCTGTCTATATTGTGTCTGTCTGTCTGGACTGGTCGCCGGACTGGTCGAATGTACTGTTCTGTATTGTGTCTGTATGTCCATTGGCAAAATGTACTGTTACCCTCTTATTGCTTTAGTTTTCATAAGCTTACTCCATATATCAATGTGTGGTATTTGAATTCTTTCCTTAGATCTGACCTCCTGTGGCCCGTCTGATTGGACGCTAGGTCAGAGGCTGATCCTAGCCCTGGCTTATTTGGCTTTTGTGGGGATCTTGCCTGTTTTATTAACATGAGTCAAGCTTCTTCCTTGAATCGTCCTACCCGCCTTCAGTGCCTCCTTAACCATTTTAAGGATTTCAGGAGACAAGCCAAAGCCTACGCAGCAAGTGTCACTCCTTTGACCTTCAGAGGTTCTGCCAGTTAGATTGGCCCACATTTGGAACAGGGTGGCCATCAGAGGGGTCACTCAACCTGCAAACAGCCTTTTAGCTGACCTGGGACAACTGTGAGCTACTCCTCCAGGTCCTGTTTACCTCAGAGGAGCGGGAACGGATCCTGAGGGAGGCAGCAAAAGTGGTATTAGAGCCCAACAGGCAGCCTTCCAACATGTCAGGCCCGCGTCCAACATGTTCTCCTGAACACCCGTCCACCTTGGGACCCACCGACCAAGGTAAGGAGGCTCTCCAACAGTATCGCCAGCTTCTGCTCCAGGGCCTCCGGTCTGCCACCCAATGACCCACTAACCTATCCAAGGTAAGTGAGGTCATCCAAACTAAGGATAAGTCATCAGCGGTGTCCCTGGAATGACTCTTAGAGTTGTGCTGGTTATATACCCTTATTGACCAGAGGACCCTAATAATAGGAGGGCTGTGAATTTAGCCCTTGTCAGTCAGCCCCAGATATTAGAAAAAAACTGCAGAAGATGGAAGGGTTTGAAGGAAAGAACCTGTCTGAGCTGGTCGAGATAGCCCAACAAGTATCCAACAATAGAGATGAGGTAGATATACCACATATTAAGAAGATGACCAAGATCCTGCTTGCAATCACGCAAGGAGCCTAGCGAAAGCAACTGCCAAGAAAAGGCAGAGGCCGAAAACAGGCACCCAGGGTGAAGAATAGACCCAGAAGAGTCAGGTTAGAGAAGGACCAAAGCACGTATTACAAGAAAAAGGGACATTGGAAGAATAAGTGTCCTGAAAAAGGACGAGACTCCAAAAAGAAGGGCCCCCTCATCCTCTTCAAGGATGCAGAATGAAGAGTTCCTGAAAACTGTCGCACTCAACCCAGCTTCTCTACTGCCCGACGATGACCCTCGCCAAACCCTGCATGACTGCCTTGAGGTCCTAGAGAATGTCACCTGCACCAGACCAGACCTGACAGACAGCCCTTGGCCGAATCTGGACACTACTCTATTTATGGATGGGAGTAGCTTTGTTTCAGAAGGAGTCAGGTATGCCGGGGCTCCAGTGGTGACCACTGAGACTGTCATCTGGGCACAAGCCCTAAGCCATGGCACTTCAGCTCAGCGGGCTGAACTAGTAGCAGTGACTCAAGCTCTGCAGTGGGTGAAAACAAGGCTGTTTCTACATGGACAGCAGGTATGCCTTTGCCATGGCACATGTACGTGGGGCATTATATAAAGAAAGGGGGCTACTGAACTTGGGAGGAAAAGAAATTAAGAATTAAGTGGAAATACTAGCCCTTCTTGAGGAAATTTGGCTCCCAAAGAAAGTGGCAATCATCTACTGCCCAGGGCACCAGAACTCAGGCTCTGAGACAGCACAGGGCAACTCCTTCTCTGATCAGAGAGCAAAGGAGGCTGCGCAAAAACCAGTGGGGCCAATTGACATTCTGCCGGCCCTACCGCCCAGAGTGCTAATGGACACCCTACCTACACTCCAGGGGAAGTTGAACTATGCAACAAGCTGGGAGGCAAAGAATCTGCTGGGTGGGTTAGGCTCCCAGATGGCTGCATTGTAGTACCTGAGGCCTTGAGCTGAGACCTTATAACCCAGACTATTATATTCCAGGGCTGCAATGATGGCCAAACAGATATCAGTCCGTTGCCACATCAGCGCACAAGAGAATCCAAGGCCCTTTAAGAAAATACAACAAAGGACAAGACTTCATGGACAAGCACTTGGGCAACATTGGGAGTTGGATTTCACTGAGGTCAGCCTGGGAACCTTCAGATTCAAGTACTTGCTTGTATTCACTGACACTTTTTCAGGATAGACTGAAGCCTTCCCCACCAAGCAGGAGACCACTCAGGTAGTTGCAAAGAGATTAGTCTCAGAAATAGTGCTTCAATTTGGCCTGCCCATAACACTGGGGTCCTACAACGGCTCAGCGTTCATCACCCAGATCAGCCAATCTCTAGCAAAGGTGTTAGGAATCAATTGGAAATTGCCTTGTATTTATAGGCCTCAGAGTTCAGGACAGGTAGAAAGGATGAATAGGACCTTGAAAGAAACCTTAACTAAGTTCAAGCTGGAAACTGGCAAAAACTGGGTGAGTCTCCTCCCCTTTGCCCTTTTAAGGGCACGGTGCACACCCTATTGTAAGGGCATCACGCCTTATGAAATAGTTTGGAAGACCCACCTCTCCTCCCCAAGTTAGGGGAAGAAAAGCTAACAGAAGTTCACAATTTTTCACTCCTTAAATCTTTGCAAGCTCTCTCTGTCGCACGACAGGAGACCCACCAACTGGTCTCTGCCACCAGAACAGCTGCTCAGCATCCAGTCCAGCCACACAACCACGCTGCAGGCGATTGGATCTGGGTGAGAAAGGTACAACTTGCTTCTCTTGAGCCCCACTGGGACGGACCTTTTCCTGTCATCCTCACGACACCACCGCAGTCAAGGTAACTAGACGCTGTCATTGGATTCATCACACCAGAATCGAGGCTGTGCATCCACCACAGACATCAGAACAATGGACCCTGCGTCGGACAGAGGACCCACTAAAATAAGACTGTCAAGGGTCCAGTTTGGACCATCTTAATTCTCTCTGTCCTAAAGTAAGGGGGTCTTTGTATGGCTTTAGGTGAGGCCTGACAGAGTAGGAGAGGGTTAGACTGACTGTTAACCACGTATTTCAAAAAAGGGTGCAGGCAGTGAAACTCACGATTCTCAGAGCTCACTACCCACTGCTCCAGGTTGACGAATCAATGATTTGAATTCTCCTAGAAAACCAGTGGGGAATGTTAAGGGTGGAAAATTTTCCAGTAAGGCAGCATTAAGGATTTACTTCTGATTCTGTTCACCAGGGTGTGGTAATCTGCTTACTTGTTAACCAGGGTGTGGTTCTAGGTTTATAAACTGCCTCTTTTGGGAGTTCGGGGCTGATCTCTTCTAACCCTGCATGGTAGAGAGTCAGTCGCCAGCTGGCTAATAAAGGCTCGCGATTCATCTCAATTGGCTCCATGGGTCTTAGATTTGATCACACCACAACATTTGGAGGCCCCAGGATATTTCTCCAGAGGGGATGTAAGTTTTGAAAGCAAGCCTTTATTGGGAGAGGGCTCGCAGGCGAGGTTCACTGGTCCTGAGAGGAGAGGGGCCAGAGAAGTCACGTGCTGGGATGGGAGGGCGTAGTTTTTATAGGGTTATGTGGAGGTCGGGTATAGAATGGGGAGTGTCAGTTGAGCATCTGGTTTGAGGTAGTGGCGCCAGGGCTTTAGGGTGGGCCCTTATCAGTTGGGCGTCCGGATTTAGGGTGGGCCTTTATCAGTTGGGCATCAGGATTCTGATGTCAGGCTGAGAGATCTGGATTCCGATATCAGGCTGGGAAGTCTCCAGGAGGAATCTAGCTGGCCCTCCTCCGCGGACCTAACAGGAGAGATCTAAGAACCTGCAACCCTGGCCACCTTGGGCGAGGACCTGCCTCGTCTAGGGTACGGCTGTTGAGAGATGTACCTCTGCCCTGGACACCAGGCAGACTCGCCCAGGAGGGCAGGTAGACAAAAGGTTCAATTCTGTAACAATTGGGCATGAGCCATCCGGAGCAGCTTCACCGGTGAGTCAGACGCACTACGGGTATTCAGGTTTTTGGGTATCTGTCTATCGATGGGCCCTAAAGAAAACTAGTGGAAGGCTGGATGCAGCAATAGTTCTCTAGTTCGGTCAAGGTCTGAGACGTCAGACTTGACTTCAGGTTTTTGGGTATGCTAGCGTTTTGTGTTCTATATTGTGTCTGTCTGTCTGGATTGGTCCTTGGTCTGTCTATATTGGGTGTCTGTCTAATCTAGACTGGTTCTCGTCTGTCTGTCTGGATTGGTTCTCATCTGTCTGTATTGTGTCAGTCTGTCTGGACTGGTTGAATGTACTGTTCTGGCCTCTGTGGCCCTGTCTGACTAGACTCTGGGACAGAGGCTGATCCTAGCCCTGGCTTATTAACATGGGTCAAGCTTCTTCTTTGAATCATCCTCCCTCCTGCAGGGACTGAACCTCAGAGGCCTTTCCCTACTGATGGAAACATCAGAACCCTTCTTTCTCAGAGAAACCACAGGGACTAACTTCTCTCCTAGAGACTATTTTCTTTACCCACCAGCTGACCTGGGATGATTGTCAGCAACTCCTCCAGGTCCTTTTTACCTCAGAGGAGTGGGAGCAGATCCTGAGGGAGGCTGCAAAAGCGGTATTAGAGCCCAACGGGCAGCCTTCCACCTATCCGGCCCATGTCCAACATGTTCTCTTGAACACCCATTTGCCTTGGGACCCCAACACCGAACAAGGCAAGGAGGCTCTCAAATGATATCACCAGCTTCTGCTCCAGGGCCTCAGGTTTGCCACCACAACCCACTAACTTATCTAAGGTAAGTGAGGTCATCCAAACTAAGGATGAATCACCGGCGGTGTTCCTGGAATGACTCTTAAGTTGTACCAGTTGTATACCCTATTGACCCGGGGACCCTAATAATAGGAGGGCTGTGAATTTAGCCTTTGTCAGTCAGTCGGCCCCAGATATTAGAAAGAAACTGTGAGGATGGAAGGGTTTGAAGGAAAGAAACTTTCTGAGTTGGTCGAGATAGCCCAACAAGTATTCAACAAGAGAGATGAGGTAGATATAGCACAGACTAAGAAGATGACCAAGATCCTGCTTGCAACCATGCAAGGGCCCAGCCAAAGGGACCACCAGGAAAAGGCAGAGGCCGAGAACAGGCACCCAGACGAACAATGGACCCAGGAGAGTCGGAATAGAGAAGGACCAATGAAGAACAAGGAAGAAATACTAGCCCTTCTTGAGGCAATTTGGCTGCCAAAGAAAATGGCAATCATCTATTGCCCAGGGCACCAGAACTTGGGCTCTGAGGTAGCACAAGGTAACTCCTTCGCTGATCAGAGAGCAAAGGAGGCTGCCTGAAAACCAGTGGGGCCAATGACATTCTGCCAACCCTACCCAGAGTGCTAACGGACACCCCTACCTATGCTCCAGGGGAAATTAAACTATGCAACAAGCTAGAGGCAAAGAGGAATCTACTGGGTGGGTTAGGCTCCCGATGGCCCCATTATAGAACCTGAGTCCTTGAGCCGAGGTTCACCCAGGTTCACCAGAGCACTCACTTGGGAGGAACTAAGTTAATTGAATTGTTGAAAAAGAGACTATTACATTCCAGGGCTGCAACGAATGGCCAAACAGATATCAGCCCGTTGCCACATCTGCGCACAAGTGAATCCAGGGCCCTTTAAGAAAAAAACAAAGGACGAGACTTCATGGACAAGCACTTGGGGAACATTGGGAGTTGGATTTCACTGAGGTCAGCCTGGGAACCTTCGATTCAAGTACTTGCTTGTATTCACTGACACTTTTTCAGGATAGACTGAAGCCTTCCCCACCAAGCAGGAGACCGCTCAGGTAGTAGCAAAGAGATTAGTCTCAGAAATAGTGCCTAAATTTGGCCTGCCCATAACACTGGGGTACGACAACGGCCCGGCGTTCATCACTCTGACCAGCCAATCTCTAGCAAAGGTGTTAGGGATCAATTGGAAATTGCATTGCATTTATAGGCCTCAGCGTTCAGGGCAAGTAGAAAGAATGAATAGAATCTTGAAAGAAACCTTAACTAATTTCAAGCTGGAAACTGTCAAAAACTGGGTGAGTCTCCTCCCCACAGTGCACACCTTATTGTAAGGGCATAAATAATGTTTAGAAGATCCCCAGCTCTCCTCCCCAAGTTAGGAGTAGAAAAGCTAATAGAAGTTAAGTCTTTGCAGGCCCTCCACCTTGCATGGCAGGAGACCACCAATTGGTCTCTGCCACCAGAACAGCTGCTCAGCATCCAGTCCAGCCACACAACCACGCTCCAGGCGATTGGATCTGGGTGAAAAAGATACAGTCTGCTTCTCTTGAGTCCTGCTGGGACGGACCTTTCCCTGTCATCCTTACAACACCCACCGTGGTCAAGGTAGCTGGACACTGTCATTGGATTCACCATACCAGGATCAAGGCTGCACATCCACCACAGACATCAGAAAAATGGACTCTGCATCGGACAGAGGACCCACTAAAAATAAAACTATCAAGGGTCCAGTCTGCACCATCTTAATTCCCTTCATCCTAAAGTAAGTGGGTCTTTGTATGGCTTTAGGTGAAACCTGACAGAATAGGAGAGGATTAGACTGACTGTTAACTACATATGTCAAAAAAGGGTGCAGGCAGTGAAACTCATGGTTCTCAGAACTCACTACCTACCACTCAGGTTGATGAATCAATGATTTGAATTCCCCTAGAAAACCATTGGGGAATTCTAATGGTGGAAAATTTTTACGTGAGCCAACTTCTACTTCTGTAATCTGCTTGCTTGTTTGATGTTAACCAGGGTGTGGTTCTAGGTTTTATAAACTGCCTCTTTTGGGAGCTCAGGGCTGATCTCCTCTAGTCCTGTGTGGTATAGAGTCAGTCGCCAGCTGGCTAATAAAGGCTCACAATTCATCTCAATTGGCTCCATGGATCTTAGATTTGATCGAACCACAACAGTTGGAAGACTCAGATCATAATGTTAAGGGTGGAAAATTTTCAAGTGAGCCAACTTCTGCTTCTGTATTCTGCTTGCTTTATGTTAACTAGGGTGTGGTTCTAGGCTTTATAAACTGCCTCTTTTGGAAGCTCAGGGCTGATCTCCTCTAGCCCTGCGTGGTAGAGAGTCAGTCCCCGACCGGCTAATAAAGGCTCACAATTCATCTCAATTGGCTCCGTGGGTCTTAGATTTGATCACACTACAATAATTGGCTTATTTTCCTAACTATTGTAATATTGAGAGGAGAGGAGGCATCTGAAAGTGAAAATAGATGCAAAGGAAAGGGCCTGCAGAAATAACCAATTCATCTGTTTAAAACTGCTCTCTCTTACCCCATTCTGTCCTATGTAACATTTTCCACAGCTGCATCCCCCACCTCAAGGATTCTCCAGCCCCTTTCCTATCTCTGTAGCTGTATAGGAATGTCAAGACTGTGGAACTGTTTGCTGCATTACAGCCTTTGGATTAGGAACCCCCTGAGCAGGCACAGACATCAGTGAATGCTGCTCCCTGCCTGTAAGCCTAGGAGTGGTCTCTTTGTTCAAGAATCTGATAAAAGTGCTGATAATTCAGCACCCCCCCCCCACCCAAAGCTGCTCCTCCCCTGCAGCCCTCCCCTGCTTCTCCTCTGCTCCTTTCCTGCAGCCCCCAACCCAAAGCTGCTCCTCCCCACTCTGAGTAAGGGGACATGTAAAACCTCAAGACAAAGTAATCACGTGCCCCTTGCATGGACACTTGGAGGGTGTATAAGCTGTAAGAAATCTAACCAAGGGGAGATCGTGCTTTGGGTCTGATGAATGCCCCATGTTCTCTGCCAGCATTAAAATCTCCATCTAAAAAAGTTGTCTGAGCATCTGAATTCCTCCATTGGGTTTTGCTTCCTGCGACAATATAATTCTCATTTAAAAGATAAATTAAACTTTAGAAAGAGTCCCCATCCTTCTAGGGAATTAGGTCCACCCCTTTAGTCAAGAGAAGAAATATAGGTTACGGATTAGAAAAAGGAGCCATTCCAGCCAAACTAAACAGGCTCTCACATTGTTATATTAGCAACTCTCACTGCCATTAAAGTTAAGTATTACTCCGTGAATCCACCACACCTGAGTAAGAAACAGCATCTCCAGAGAACCAAGAAACTTAGACTGCAGAACATTTTCTTGATCAGCCTGTCCAGATCGCATTTCCAGAGGCAGCAGAAAATCCACCTGAGATGGTCGCCCTGCTCTGGCCCCCTGAAGCTGGTCACTCTACACACAGCAGAAGCTTGAGGATTTCATTGTGGACTCCTTATAATTGGACTTTAGGGAGGAAATTGGTGCAAAGAACTGTGTTACCAAAAGAGGTCAGAGAATGTCCACTCTCTCAGTTTTCTATAGCTACTGTGAATGGCAGTGCTCTTCAGATATTTTCCAGAGCCGTACTGGATGTGGCAGGATTTACTACTTGCTGGACGTGAGAACTGGCCCCTGAACAGGGACCTGAGTACGGGAAAATGTGTAAATGAGGTAAGCTGAGTAGATTCCCTCGGGAAAAGCGTACGCAAAAGATTAGGATGGAGAAAATACAGATCGCAGCCTGGTAGAATTCAAAAAAGCACGCATGCTAATTAAATGTAAGGAATAGGCTGTCATAACTAGGAGTAAAACATAGGACAAGGGTCAAAGTACCGCAATGTTTTTGTACAGAGCTTAAAGCTATACTTTGGGCTATGGAATATGGTGTGCACACTTACCAGATTCAGCAATTTTAGATCTCGTATAGGAAACTTGTCCCTGGTTCCCAGAGGAAGGAACTGTAAATAGTTAAAGCTGGAAAAAGATTGGGAAGCTACTGAATTGATTCCCACCCAGGCAAGGTCTGAAACTGGGTGGCTCCACATAGGCTTTACTAGATTTGTAGAAACGAGGCCTACAATTGCTTCCCCAAAATTTGAAAGGAAGCTGTAAAATTGGCATGATAAAGTCTTCCTCCTACCACTGAGAACAAGGGAATTACTTGGTAACCCAGTCCAAAAAACCCTTGCAGGACGTGGTGGTGTGCACCTGTAATCCCAGCTACTCAGAAGGCTGAGGCAGGAGGATCGCTTGAGCCCAGGAGTTCTGGGCTGTAGTGCGCTATGCCGATCAGGTGTCCGCACTAAGTTCATCATCAATATGGTGACCTTCTGGGAGCGGGGGACCACCAAGTTGCTTAAGGAGGGGAAAACCAGCCCAGGTCGGAAATGGAGCAGGTTAAAACTCCTATGCTGATCAGCAGTAAGAGGATCACGCCTATAGTCACTGCACTCCTGGCCTGGGCAAAATAGCAAGATCCCATCTCTATTACAGCAGGTAAAAAGAGAACTTCAAATAGGGGACTGGAAGAATGAGTAGCCCCCAGAACACATAATCCAATACTATAGGCCAGCCCCTTGGGCAAAAGAGATCTTGGGGATACTATACCCTCATTTACATGTTAAATCGAATTATCCAACTTCACGCAGTTACTAATAAAAGTAGGAGACCATCCTGGCACATCAAGAAACTCAGAGGAGAAATGACATCCATCAGAACAGGTTGGCATTAGATTATCTATTAGCAGCAGAAGGAGATATATTTGGGAAATTCAATCTCATCAACTGTCGTGTGCAAAGAGAAGACCAGGGCCGGGCAGTTGAAGATTTTGTCAGATGACGGGACTGGCACATGTGCCCATACAAACATGGCATGGATGGGACCTCAATAACCTCTTTAGAGATTGGTTCTCCACTTTCAGAGGCTTTAAAACCTTAATTAGAATAGTACTCCTCCTCTCTGATACCTGCCTACTTCTGCCTTGCCTGTTGCCCATTTGGACAATTATCTCCTTTATAGAAGTTACTGTGGAGAGAAAGACTACAGCAAAGATCCTTATGCAATAGAATTATTGATCCCTGGCCCAGGGACACCAAGAAGGAGATCAGGAAAATAGTTAAAAAGGTGATGCCCTATAAAGAATTTAGACAGGTATCAAAAGGGAAGAATGATATGGGAAATGTAAGGAAATCTAAGATGGCTACCCTGTCCCGAAGGAATTTTTCCAACCTCCTCTCCCTGGAACTCTACGTTTCTTGTGTGCACAAAACAAAAGACCTCCAAGTATGAGGAGGTAATCAATGTGTAAATCTACCTGCCTGCCTTTGTTTGGGACTCAGACTCTGGAGAGTGACTCCTCGGAGCCCGCCGGCATAAATAAACCTCCTTTGATTCTTGGTATGCTGAGTGCCGCTTGGTTCTTCTGGGTTCACAGGCCAAAATCCGCAACAGTCTTCCAAAGTATCAAGATACTTTCCAACAGATCTGCAGTCTTCATCTCTCCTTTCTCAGTTAACTCAGTTTAGCATTTATTAGATGTCAACTCAGAGCAGACTGGTTAAAAGCGAGCAAGTGGGGCTTATTGTAGATGACCTGAGAGCCTCATAGGCACAGCAAGAAGATAAGTGAGCACGTGGTCCTTTTGCAAAGAGGGAGGCACAGCTTTTGGGGAGAGAACATATGACCCTTTGGGAAGTCCCCTGGAGGATTGGTGTGCAGAGGCTCACAGGGCTAAGATGTTCACAGCTGGGAGAGAGGCTTCAGGTAAGGAGGTATCAGTGGTGTTTTGAAGGAAACAGGGCAGTTGTGGGCAGGCAGAGCCCCCGGGAGCTTTGGGCTCTCTGCACTTTCTGCTTGGAGTGGTTCCAGGGTGACGATGCTTATTGTTCATGTCTGGTTCAGGTTTATCAGGCTTCACCAGCACAAATGCAGGAGAGAGAGGCGTCAAGCAGCCTCTTGAAAACACTTGCTATTTGGGGGGAGCTATGTGGAAAAGTGTGAATTTCACCCTGCAGCCCAGAAGAAAGCACCATATTCTGACACTGTAATATTTTCTGTTTATTCTGCTAGGAAAAGGCTGGGCTGTGATGGCAAAAAAGGGTTTCTATGAAAAGTAACCTCACAGGGGGTATGATCGTAAATCCCTTCCTCGGCAGGTGGTGGCAGGGAGGTCACGCCCCAGGCACACAGTGTCTTTAACGAAAGGCTCATATTTGCCTCAGGTTAGCCCTGTGTCCTGTCCAGGGTCACAGGCCTTCGCTTTCAGAGTCTCTTTCTAAAGGTGACCGCCTCAGTAGAGCACAGAGCCTGGTTACACTCCTGAAATTGAATCTCCCACCTCTATGGAACCTTCCCTAGTTCCCTCCTTAATTCCAAATGCACGAAGGAAACTGCAAAGCCATCATTCTCCACAGTGTTTGAGATTGTGCTTCCAGACAATTGTCAGTTTTAGCTCAAATATACTCATAAAATCTCTCTGTGGGTGTGGACGTTCCTTAAGTGACAATTTTCTCCTCAACCAAACTCAATTTGGGCTCCCCTGAGCGTTTCTTCAAGTAGAACTGTTTTGGGGCTTCCATGTTCATCTCTGCATTGTCCAGTTTTAGCGGGTGTCCTGTCAGTTTAACCAAACCCGCAGCCAGGAGACATCAGATTGCCCTGAATGTCCGCTCAGGGTCGTCACCTCAGCTGAGCCTTCAGCAAGGATGCCCCAGGTCAGTCGGTTTGACCAGAACGCTCCTTGCCCCTCGTGTTTCCTCTCAGTAATTTTCTGTCCACTGACCCCACCCCCACAGTTCCTTGCCTATAAATCCCTACTTTTCCTTGTACACAGAGTTGAGGCCAATCTCTGTTCTGCATAGGTCCCCCAACCCCCGGACTTTCCAACTGACCTGCTTAAATGATTAAGCCAGTTTCCTTTCAATTTGGCAGCCAATCAATGTTCTCTGTATGTTCTCCTTCCTTATATGGAATATCTTATAGCTGTGTAGGAATGCAGAAGTAGAAGATTGTATAAAACTGCCAGCCATGTTACAACGGGGCTCAGCCTTTGGATAAGAATCCGCTGAGCCGGTGCTGGCATCAATTAACGCTACTTCCTGCTTATAGCCTCGGTGTCCTGTCTCTCTGTTTGAGAATCCTGCAACATTTCCACACCTAGCCCACTAGTCCCCAGAATGAGTCTGTCTCGCCATGCTCATCAAGTGTCACAGATTGTTTATTTTTTTAATGCTTTCACAAGCTGCCATGGGGGTTCAGAACCAGTCACTCCACTATATGCCTGTGCGGCACATGGGTTGTTTTGGGCTAGAGGCAACGAGACCCTGTAGGCTTTAGAGAAGCTCTGCCAGTTAAACTCCTGAAAGAACTTGCGTTAGGGGCCTGGCCTATAGCCACAGAGAAGCAGAGTCACCTCTTTTGGCCTGTAAGGTAGGGCAGACTTCTGGTTACCAAGCACCTACTCTTCTCATCCACAGGTGTCCTCTGAAGCCCCTGGCCTCATCCCCAGCTTGGATGCCTGGAACACCAGGTCCCCTGTGCATTTCTGACCCTGTGCTGCAAGTCAGGCCTCCGGCTCTCAGGTATGCAGGGCTCCCATATGTGCGTGTGTTAAATCAGGTCATTTCTCTTGTTGGTCTGGGTCCATTCATACAGTGGAGTTGATGAGTTTCTCACCAGGCTACAGGATGCCAGAGTTCAGTTAGCATTTTGGGGAGCCCAGGAGAAGTATGGGCCACTGACTCACTGGCATGACAAGAAAATAGATGATCGTTAATATGGACACAAGGGGCCTGATGAGCTCAGGGGAGGCCAGCATGGCAGATCCTACAAACTCAAGAGACTGAATGTGACCACACACGGTGCTCCGAACATAAAAATTCCTAACTAAATAAAGCTGGTCATGGTGGCAGTCATATCCCAGGTCTGTAGCTTCCTTGACAAAGGTCAAGCTGTACCTTAAGTAATTCTGTCTATTGTCTTAGTGCATCTAAGGTCACATACCTTTGAAATGTCAGAGTGATCTCCTTTTCCAGACCCCTCAGGGCACAACTTCAGTGCACGCAAGAGACCGCAGAACCCCTCACTATTATCTTGTCCCCTGCATATCATCTGTTTGAGCTGTAACTGTTAATTATTAACTCTGTATCCACCCATGTAAAGGAAGCATGTATCTCCCCCTTTCACTTTTATCCAATCCCAGAAATTTCTTGGTTTAGCTTTTTCCCACCACTAATCTACAACCCATGGATTTCATGTAATCCTCCTTATTTCTCCTCCTGTGATTCTAATTCTCTAGAGCGTTTTAATCCATTGAGATTTTGCTTTCTGGCAATTGCCATCAGTTTGGCTCAAGTGAACTCATGAAAGTTTTCTATAGGTTTGGATGTTCCTTCCATGACATTAATACAAGAGTTGAAAATAGCAAGATACTGTCCCACACTATGATAGAACCCAGCATCCTTGAAAGGGCCCTTGTACACCTCAGCCACCACCAGGTTGTGGGAAGACCCCCATCAAGAAAAAATTCTTCCCAAGATCCATGGAATGTTGGGACTCAGACTCTCAGCTTGCAGTAGTTTGTAGGCGTGGATGGAAAGGATGCTATAATAAGTTGTAAATTCCTACCCAGCAGGTCCTGGTGGGGAGTGGCACCCCAGGCCTACCACTTCTTCAGTGAAAAGTTTTAAGCCAGCCCTGTCCATTGCTTTACTGCATTCAGGTTAATGCACCTTTGAAATGCCAGAAGACCCCTCAAAGGCATAACTGCCCTCCAGAGAGCAAAGGGTCTTAACTAGCCTACAATCCCCACCCCCCATACCCTTCACCTCCCTTACTCTCCTTCTTATCTGCATCATCTTCCTCATGTTCCCTCCTGAATTTCAAATCATAAACGAAACCGCAAAGCTGTCACTCTCCAAAGCTTTTGAGATCTTGTTCCCAGGCATGTCGTCAGTGTGGCTCAAATAAATGCTTATATAAATTCTCTACAGGTGTGGATGTCGTCACACTGACACAAACAGCATCGAAGCGTGTGTCATGGGCTTTGCCAATAACCTAGGCCTAGCTCCTAAGCATCACCCCAAATAGTAAAAGCTGGAATTCTGCCGATGTGGAGGGCCCTGGGTGTGGCTTAAGCTGGTGGACAGATGCTACCTTGATGTGACAACAGCTGCCTTCCTGTAGTTGACCCAGGTACTGACATAAGCAGTGATCAAACCTGTATAGAATTTTTATGAGTTTATTTGAGTCAAACTGATCACTTGCCTGGGAGCAAGATCTCAAATGCTTCGGAGAGTGACAGCTTTGTAGTTTCTTTTGTGCATTTGAATTAAAGAGAGAACGAAAGAAGATGACATGGAGTGGGCAAGGGTGTGGCGTACTGGGTCACAAGGTAGTCGAGGCTCTGCGCTCTCCTGAGGGTGGTCACCTTTAGAAGGAGGCTCTGAAAGAGGGCATTTCAAAGGCCTGTGACCCAGGTGCACAGGAATAGGGGACAGGGACACTGTCTGCCCAGGTAGGGATTTGTGATCAGAATTTTTGTCCATACAGGTTTCCCACTATAGGAAAAGAGGGTTTAACATTGATGTTCCCATTTCTTCCTTGATGTTACTTATTCTTACTTGGAAGGTTACAATTTATGTATATCTTTATTGTCACTTAAAAAATCTCATGATCAGTTATTATTTACCCCCACAATTACTTGGTAAAATTTCTTTAAAAAAATTTTTTTTAATTTGCTGCTTCTACTAACACAGAGTTAATACCCTGATAAATACTTAGAAATAATCCAGTATCAAACTCCTTAACTGAGTCTAAACCAAGGCTCAGAAAAATGAAGGGTCCGGACACAGGGCATTAGAGGAATCTCTGGGGACACAACACATGCACCTGGCCCCTATTTCCAGGCTCTTTCACAGGGACCTCTTCTTGGACTCTTCAGTTCCAGAGCCCTCCCCTCCGCTGCTGCGGACATGCATGCCCTTCGGCCTTTCTCTTCCGGCCCTGACCACTGGACCCTCCCACTTCTCCAGTTCCTCCTCCCCTATCCCAGCATCGCTGTGGCTTCACCTGGGCTCCAAGAGTTCAGGGGACCAGTCCCTCTGGCGTGGGGCACAGCTTTACGGACCTTTGTAGTCCCTTGGGGAGGGAGGGGTATGCTGGCTGTAGGGGAGAGGGACAGCCAGGGTGCACAGAGGTCTGGGAAAGCAAGGGTGGGGGGGTGGGCACGTCCTGCTAAGTCCGTGGGCCCCCAGGCCAGAATTTGTGATGGTGGGATCTTGGACAGGCTCCCTGGGGCCCCAGACCCCAGAGCCACCCACTGTCAGTTACCACCAGCCAGTCACCATCTTTGGTGCCGGGTACTCTTTGATTAGAAGGGCTCTAGAGGGCTCTAGCACACTGGAAGTTGGAGGGATGGGAGTGGAAAGGGGTCTCAGGTAGCTCCTCCCTTCTGGGAAAAGGAACAGGAGGTGTTAAGGGTAGAGAATTTTCCAGTAAATTAGTCACTAGGGCAAGACAGGGAGTAGTGATATCCTTAGGCACCAGTCTCCCAGAAACAACATTTTTGCACCAGACAATAACAGCCAACTTCTTCTGCTTCTATAATCTGCTTCTGAAAAACCAGGGAGTGGTAATCTTCTCAAAAATATGCTAAGGGCCAATTTCTGCTTCTGTAATCTGCTTGCTTTGATGTTAACCAAATCTGCTAACGGTCATCCTCTGCTTCTGTAATCTGTTTACTTGTTTTAGGCTTTGTAAACTGCCTCTTTTGGGAGCTCAGAGCTGATTCTCTAGTGGGGAGAATCAGTCACCTGGCCAGCTAATAAAGGCTCACAATTCATCTCGATTGGCTCCATGGGTCTTAAATTTGATCGCACCACAACAGAGGGACCTCGCTGGGTGCGTTTATTTCTAAATTACCGCATGGATGTCTGAAATAACAATTCACCAGAATTTCTGCCTCCCATTTGTAGAACAGAAGGTTTAAATAAATTTTAAAAATCCCATAGTTTTTAAGTAATCTCCTTTAAAAAAGCAAGTTATGGCAAGGCGTATAAATGTTCAATCTCTGGACAAAAAAAAAAAAAAAATGAATGCTGTGATATAGATCATCGCTTCCTACCTGGGCAGGCAGTAATGGGAGGTCACGCCCCAGGCACATACTTTCCTTAGTGAAAGGCTCATCTTTGCCTCAAGCCAGCCCTGTCCCTTGTTCCTTAGCATCCAGTGTCCCATGCCTTTGAGCTACCTTTCAGACCCTCCTTCATTCCTCAGATCTTTTGAGATCTTGCTCCTGTACATTCCAGTTGCTTTGGGTCAAATAAACATATAAAAGTTCTCCATAGGTTTGGGTGTTTCTTCCATCCACAAATCACTATGTTACCCTGTGTATACCTATGGATGGTTCTGATGTGATTGTTTTTGAGAGTCATTAAAGGAAAAAGCGAGAGCTGAGGGCAACACCTCCTTCGGTAATGACAAAGGGCTCTCCCACAGATCGCCCCTTGCCAGAGGGGAAGCAGGGCTTTCAGGTCTGAGCTCCCACCTCCTTGGATTGTATCTCCTCAGGGGGAGGGGGTGTGTCTCAGGAATTCGGGAACAGTATGGCCTTTCCTCGCATGTGTGTGCGCTTCCAGGACTGTCGCCAATCCCCAGTGCCACCCTGAGGCCTTTTGTGCTCATTTATACTGAGGCTTACACAGGCTCTGAGAGTGCAGTTTCTCTGGAGTGCTGGCGGCCCAGTACCATGGGAAAGATAACCAGGACCCCTTCTTTAAATCCGGAGTCTTGCAACAAACCCCTTTTCCCTGCAGGTCGGCGACTTGAGTGAGGCCAATTAGCTTGTGGGCAATGCACAGGGTCGCTGGTGTTTAAGGGAAGAGGCTCGAGATTGGAGGGAGGTGCGTATTGCCATAGTTGGAGCACTGAGCCCATGGACTCCAGGGATTCTGACGCAGGATCCCAGTGTCCTCAGGGTCAGCAGGACTGGGGTGCGGGAAGCATCCGACAGCAGGGCCACTGCCCCTCTTCTCCCGCCACACACACATACTCCAGTTCACGGCATGAAAAAGAAGAAGTCCCCTCTAGAAGTGGTTTGGAGATCAGCCTGGACCTGGGAGAGTTCCCAGAAGTGAACACACAACTATGTTTGAAAAGTTACTCAGGTATATGGCTTGAAATGCACCCTAAATCACTGAGTTAGCTGGAGAGTGTGTTTGAAAAACATTCAAACAGACTTGTAAAGGGCATCAGAGGACTGCAGACTTAATTCAAAACAGAGAGAAGCACGGTCTGGAGGCAAGAAAATGAAAGGAATTTCTTGTCCTTGGGTTTTTATCTTTTGGTGCCATGAAGAGTTCTGATTTTAGAGGGACCCTCACCACACTGTGCCAGGGTGAGGATCAGTCCCTGAAATATCATAAATGCATATGTACTAGATATGGTAGCAAATGCATTTCTTTCTTTGGTTTTCAATGTAAAATGTGTGCAAGACCTGACCACGTCAGACCATGAATTCCTGAAGAGTATCTGTGTTGTAACGAGAAAGCGCATGGCTGGCAGCCTCTGCACACCCTCCTAAAGGGGAGGCCTGAGCGAGAGCCCCGCAATCTGCATTGTCACATCATCACTGGTCAGCAAGTCCCCAAATGAAAGGGGCACCGTGGGCATCACAAAGCCCTGAGCTTCTGTAGCTTGAGGCTCCCCAGTCCTGGAACTGCAGGCAGCAGAATTAAAAAAGGCTTCGTTTTCACTAGTTCCCCAGGTAACTCTTAATAAACACAAAAGTTGGAGGGCCACTGCTTTAGGTGATTTTGGTATGTACTAAAAGTTTGCAGTTGTTATTCCATGGACACCACGTTTAATTCCATGGACACCTTTTTAAAATGGAGATTTAATTGACACATAACATTGTATTAGTTTTAGGTGTATGACATAATGATTTCATATATATACAGTCATCACTCATGGGACCCACATGGGACTCCAAAGTCAGTGGACACTCTAGTCCTTTATGTAAATGGTGGAATTTTTGCATATAACTGACACGCACCCTCTTTATAGTTTAAATGATCTCTAGAGTACCTATAATACCTAACCAACATAAATACCACATAAATAGCTGTTATACTGTGTGGGTTAGGGAATAATGACAAGAAGAAAGTTCAGTACAGGCGTAACCATCTGACTGCATAATGCACATCAGCAATAATGTAACTTTTTTCTAATATTGTCCATCAGTTATTTGAATCCTAATCCTAAAATGCAGAACCCTGGAATGCAGAGGGCCACCATGTCTGTTGTTGTGGATTTTGGCCTGTGAACCCAGAAGAACCAAGCGGCACTTGGCGAACTAAGAATCAAAGGTTTATTTACACTGGCAGGCTCAGAGGAGTCACTCTCCAGAGTCTGAGCCCCGAACAAAGGCAGGCAGGTAGATTTATACATTAATTACCTCCTCATTCTTGGGTCTTTTGTTTCGTGTGCGCAGGAAAGGTAGGATTCCAGGATGAAGAGGTTGGAAAAATTCCTTCGGGACAGGGTAATCATCTTAGATTTCTTTACATTTCCCATATCGTTGTAAGGTTAAGTTAACCCAGGAAGTTTAGTTACCATCCATCACCACACAGTTGCATTTCTTTTCTTGTGATGAGAGCATTTACAATCTACTGTCTTGTGAACTTTAAAACATAAAATGCGGCAGTGTAATCTACAGTCACCACACTGTACATTACATCCCGGGACTTACTATCTCATAATCTTTGACTTTCTCCACTCATTCCCGCCCCCATACCATCCTTGAATTTTCATATGGCCCCAAAGAAAAGCCCCCCCCCCCCAAAGAGGGGATATAAAGCCTGAACCATCAGTGTCTGCCCAAATGCCTGCTGTGGATTTCGGGCATCCTAGGGCTTTCCCCAAGAATGGGAAGTCAAAGGTGCACCTGCACCCCAGAGTGGAATGCATAGTTTTCAGCTGAGCTTCCTGCACAATGCCCCCCTCTTATTGCTTAATTGCAGTCCTGTACTCTTCTAAAATTAATTGGCTGGCCAACTCAAAGGCTGAAAACATTTTCTAAAGTAGTGACCATCAGCAGCCTCCTTGCCTCAGAGCCACCCTCTCCACGCCCTCCCTGGCCTGGGGTGCAGGAGTGACTGCTGTGCCTTCCCCGGGTTCTCCAGAGCAGTCGAGGGCCTTAGGCCTGGAGCCTGCCAGGAACCCACATCCAGAGTCCCAGGAGACGAGGGGTGGCCAAGGCGGGATCCATCATGCAGAAGGGCTCAAACTGTGCAGGTGCTTCGGGGACGTCGCATGCACAATTGGGTCAGTTGGACATGCACGTTCGGTAAAATGGTGACTGTAGAGTACCACTAGCTCTGGATGTATTTAATACAAATCGCGAGGTCATGCATTTTCTGCTGGGAGGAGTCATAAATCCACTCCTTGCACTCTGCATTTTGCGCGGGTGAACTTCCCCTTCAGCTTTATTCCACTGTGACCACCAGCGGGTGGAAGATGCTTAGGGCAGCCGTGAGTGCTCGGGTTAGAAATCTTCCCAAGTCCAGCCCCCAGCTAGATAACGATTTGGGGAGTGCTGCACTATGAGGCTGCCCCTGCGTGGAGTCCCTGCCCTGCAATCTGTGCTGCAGCCCCAGGAGCGCCTCGCGGGTGTCTGCGTGCCCTACCTCGATGCGCTCCACGGGCTTTTCATTTCTGCTGTCATCTTTTGACTTTTAAGGTCCAGGATCGATTCTGGCCCAACAGGTCTAAGGCTTCTCTAGCGCGTCCTCTTTGGGGACACATGGTGGCTCTGCCATACAACCACGTGGGAGAAAGCCGCCTGCAGCAAAGGAAAGAAAAGGGACACATAGTGTTTGTTTAGAGTTGGTTGTGACAACGTTGTTAGAAGGAAATAAACCATGAAACTTTAATAAGTACATAATTGGCGTTTTACATATAATACACATATAAATGTGAATATCCCCTGTCATACCATTAGTCTCCTCTATAATTGAGGATGTATCTTTCTAGATATATCTTTTCATCTTTTTTAAAGATATTTTGGGGCATACTTTTTATCCAGGATGGCTCTCTGTACAGTTCTGAGGGTTGAGCTGTGAACAAGGCAAACACACTTTCTAGTACTCTTGCAGTTGACGTGTGTGTATTACCTGCACAAAAGAGTTTTTTGAAAATTATTTTACTCAAGTTGGATGACAAGATGCATGTATTTGGTGTGGAGTCTTCCTCACTTAGCAACACATTCTGTGTGCTTGTGGGTAGACTATGAAGTGGTGCCAGACTATTTTCATTCTCTTCCTACAGCAGGCAAACGTATTCTCTGGAATGCAAACCATGTGACCATGAGTCAGGATTTCTTCTGGAGAGATGCCTAAGAGAGTTACTGCATCAGAGGTGACCTCAGAGGTAACCCTCAAATTGTCCTTTCAATATACACTTCCAGGACAAGGGGTAAGCACACTGTTTGCCAACATTGTGGTCAGAGACAGACACTCTCAAACTTAAACTTTTGGCTAATCTGACAAGTGAGAAACGTTTCTTTTTTGATTGCTATAATTTGCATTTCCTAATCACAGGGGAGGCAAATATCTTTCTATATAACTAACTCTTTTTATGTAAATGACAGCTAGCACTCCGGATAGCCCCTGACAATTCCACTCTCCTGCTTCTCACAGCTTGTGTCCCTTCCCATGTGTTCCACCAACAGCAGATGATAGAAGGGTGGCACATCCCCTCCAGGATCAGGTTATAAAGGACTGTGGTTCTCATCTCATCAACCCCCTACCCTGTTCCCTCTCTCTGTGTCCCATCTTCTGCTCTGGGGAAGCCAACATCCATATCCTGACCAGGCCTATGGTGAGAGCCCTGTGCCAGGAAGCAAGCCCCCTCCCAGCTGCCTAACACCAGCTTTGAGGTGGATACTCTGGACACCCGGCACCACCTGAGAGACTTGGAGCCAGGACCACCCACCCAGCCGCCTCCATCCGGACCCACAGACACCCACATGCTGTACGTGTGGCAGCAGGTGGCTAATATGATGTCCTACTTGCTTGTTTAGTTTTAGGAGCTCTTTACACATTTTGGGCATTAATAATTTTTTTTATATAAAATGAGGATCTTTTAACTAATACATCCTTCATCATTTGTCTTTTTAACTTTATTTATGGCATCTTTGGTCAAATACAAGATTTAGAATCTAAGAGATGTGAAGCGATATTTCCAAAAATGAATGGGGGAATAAACATTTTCAGCTGGAGTAGGGAGAGAATATTGTGAAATTGAAGACTCTTTGAAGACCTCTGAGACAATCTGCACTCAGGCCTGGCACTCAGGCAGGCACTGTGGAGATGTGGCTTCATGGAGGAGGTGTTTCAGGGGGGTGATGAGAGCACAGAATTCAGGGCTGCATGGCCTCGGGCCAGCAGTTCAGTTTCCTCTTTCCACTGGATGTGGCCTCGTGCACATATTTACATTCACTGTAGTGCAGTTTCATCACTTGTCAAATAATAATTCTCAGCAACAGGGTTACCATAGGACAAAAACATGGAGTAGATGTGCCATCTAATGCAATACCATGCACTGATGTATGATCCTTCTTGATCACAGAATCATGCACAGCACATGTGTAATTCTATAGTTTCTGTAGTAGAACTTAGAGTGCGGTCTCCTACACACACATAACCCATCACTCACATGTAACAGGCACCACAGTGTGGGCTGAACTCATCATGTAAATTTCAGTTCCCTCACCTATAAAATGTGGATGTAGATAAGAGTGCACACCAGACAGGATGGTTCCGAGGCTTTGTGATATATAAGAAATATATATTCGTTCTTTGTCACGGGATCATGACACAGAACTTCTAAAACCCTTGGAATTTACTGAGTGATATGTGTGAGAGAAGTATCTTTTGTTCCTCACAATAAGCCTCGTTCAACTGCCGGAGCCACCGAGCCAGCCGGCTAAAGTCAAACAGCACCTAAAAGAGGGGGGTGAAGCCTGAGGAAAAAAGAAGATAGGAAAGCGCTTCGGGAGGGCATACAGTTAATGCTGCAGCCCCGTCTTTATTTAGCTCAGCCTTTATATATGTTTTAGGATACAAAGCATAACATATATCATTCGAATACTACTAACATTCACACAAGATCATAAAACATCCTTGTTATCTGGGTACAAACATTCTTGCTTTCAAGGCTGTAAAAACATTCCATTACCTTAAAAAAGTTTCTTAATGGGTGAATCTCCTCATTAGGGTCAGTAATGTTTAACTCTTAACTATTTGCTTCTTTTAATTGATGATAACATAGTCTCAGCAGCTGCTTTAGGGCTCCAAGCAGTCTCAGCAACTGTTTTATGGCTCCCAAACTACGTGACACCTTCAGTGCCTTGTAATGGCTCCCGACATTCAACTACACCTGAGTTTCTGCTAATGAGGTGATGCAAGGTGGGGCCCCTGGATAGCTTTGAGATGGGGACTGGTTGTCAGAAGAAGCAGCCATATGATGAGAAGGTCAGGACTTTCAGCCTCACCCTGACCTCTGAGGAGGAGAGAGGGGCTGGAAGTTGAGTTCAACCACCAATGGACTAGTGATTTAGCCAGTCATGCCTAATTAGTGGAACCTCCACAAACCCCTAAGTGATGGGGTTCAAGGAGCTTCCAGATTGGTTAACATGTGGAAGAACTGGGAGACCCAGCAAGGAGGCTACGTGTTCCCCAACCCCAATCCAACCTGTGTTATTTGTCTCCTCCGCTTGGCTGTTACTGAGTTGTGTCCTTTATGATAAAGTAGTGAAGTGCTTCCCTGAGTTCTGTGAGCCATCCTGGAACACTGTCATACCTGAAGAGGGGAGCGGGCATGGAAGCCCTTGAATTCATAGCCAGTCAGAAAAACCTGTCACAGCCTGGATTTGTGATTAGCATTCAGAGTGGGGGCAGTCTTGTGAGACTGAGCTCTTCACCTGTGAGATTTAACACTAAGTTCAGCTGGTGTCAGGATTGAGTTGCAGGACAACCAGCTGGTATCCAGAGCACCAGAACAGCTGTTGGGTGGAGAACAGACCCACATTTGGTGTCAGAAGTGTGAGTGAAAATAATTCAGAGGGTTAAGTAGGGTGATGCCAGCAAGGTGTTTTGCGTTGTCCCGGCAGGTGGTTTTTCATGATATTACCATGAAATTACTGAGGAAAAAGAATCGAGTGCTTTTGAACTGATGCATAAAGTCTAATAGGCTACAATTGTGCTGATGCTTTCCAAAGCCTGCTGCTCACCCCTGGGACAGGTGGGTAGGGAGGTGACTGTGAGGTAGACGATGACTCTGCCTGAGTGGTTAGGAATAGATGGACATGGAGACACAGTGGCAGGGGGTGGGGTTGGCTGGCCTGCCCTGCCCATCACAGCTCCCTGCCCTGTCTCCTCACTTCCTCTGGATTACTTTAGAAGTAGGTGTCCGAGGTCAGCCCACATGAGTGTTGCCACCAAGACTGTATTTGGGAGGGAGGTGAGAATCGAGGAGTGTGCCAGGGGGAGGGTCCTGGGAACCGTGGAGCCCTGGCTTCCCCAGGCCAGGCAGGCAAAGCCCAGTGTGGTGAGTGCGAGCTGCTGTAACAAGGCTGCAGGCCCTGGTCTTTTCAACAATGGGAGTGATGCCTCCCCATCCTGGAGGCTGCACAACATGGGTTCATTCTGAGGCCTCTTCTCTTGACTCATAGGTGGCAACATCTCGTGGCAGTCACATGGCCTCTCCTTTATGCTGTGGAGAGATCTCTCTCTCTGGTGCTCTTTGTGCTAAGCCCAACATGAGGGCAGAACCCTCAGGTCCTCACAGCATGGACCACCTCCCCACGGCCCTGCCTCCTCGTGCCATCCTGCTGGGCTTAGGGATCTACATGTGAATCTGGGGGGCATAACATCCAACGACAGCTTATCTGAGTCATGACAGACCACCACATGCCCCACTGGAACAAGGAACCGTGGTAGCCTGTGGAGAGCTGTTCTGTGGCGTTTCCCCGCTCAGGTCCTCGTCTCCCTGGGAGGCTGTCATGTGTTTTCTCAGGACTTCTGAGTTTCTAGTGAGGTGTGGGGCCTTATTCCCACCCTGCTAGGAGCAGCATTGCAGAACACAAAGCCACTTAGCTGCAGTCTGGGACAGGCCCCTCCACTTGGGCAGCCCATAACTTGCCCCTTTCGTTAGAGAATCTTGCATTTGGTGTGTGGGATGATGGCCACAGGGAGCTGGCACTTTTGACTGCTCTTCCTTTTGCTATGTAAGCAATCAAGTGTCTGGACCTGTGAGTGGCTCCTCATGTCTTTACCAGCCGAATCAGTCAAGCCTGTCTTCACACAATACACGTTCAAAAGAGAACTGCTACATGCTGTGCAGTGGGGGTGGGTGTTTTCAGTGTCACAATACTGAGGAACATGATGAGCATTTAGTAGGTAGGACCAGGGCCTGTCTCAAAGATTATTCCTCTTAGAATGCATGTGCTACGTCAGGAATACTGGGTGGTGAAGGAAAACGGCATGGCGGGGGCAGGCAAAGCTAATTTGCTAGGGCTGCTGTAACAAAGTACCTCAGCCTGGGTGGCTGAAACAACACAAGTTGTTTGCTTGCAGTCCTAAAGGCTGGAAGTCTGAAGTCAAGGTGTTGGCAGGGCTGCTTTCTCCCAAGGACTCTGGACAGGCCACCTCCTCCCTATGTCCTCACACTGTCATCCTTGTGTCTGTGTCCTAATCATGTCTCCTTACAAGGACACCAGCCACACTGGACCAGGCTACCCTAGTGACTTCATCTTCCCCTAATCACCTCTTAAAGGCCTTATCTCCTTATACAGCCACAGTCTGTGGTCTTGAGGATCAGGACTTCAACATGTGGATTTTTGGGGGACACAGTTCAGTCCATAACACAGGGGCAGGTGTTGCTAAAAAATTATATGGTCAAAAAGTTAGGTGGGACACAGAGCTACTACAGTTCATTCTTTTGTTTTACCCCAGAGCGCTGGGGCCACCTCCCCCAGGGCTGATAAAAACTATGCTGCTGTGTGTGAGCTCAGAGCTAGATACAGTCCCCATTACCACAGCTTCACCCTGTCCCACTGCCCCGGGCCCCTACTGATCTCAGAAGCTGCTGGACAGGTCTGTATCAGCTGTCCATGTTAGCGATCCCTTGGTCTTCCACTAACAGCATTTTAACAGGCACACACAGGAGTGTGTAGACTTCTGCAAATCATGATGAGTTTGTGGATGCTGGGAATTCCCAGGAAGGCAGGGAGGCTGGTCTGTCATGGATAGGGGCCTGACACTGCCAAAGTATCTCAGTGGGGAGGAACTCTTGACAGCCAGCCCACTGTGAGGGTGGTATGGAAGCAGAGTGAGGCAGTGCGGGAGCAGACAGGGATAGCAAATTCCTGTAAGCCAGTGGGTGTCCTAGGACATGAACAGAGAACTGCCTCCCCCTTTTCCCCCCTCCTCCACCACTGGCCCTGATTTCTCTGCTTTCTGAAGTTTGAGGGTATGATGGAGAGAACACCTGAAACTTTAGAGCGAGGGCACTCTTTCTGCAAGAGTGTGCTGACACCGGAGGCTGCAGTCGGGCCTGGAGCCCTGCCCACCCTCCCCTGGCACGTGGGGCCTGCGTCCTGAAGCAGAGGAGGAGGAGCTCATTAGATCACTCACCAAACCTCCTCTGTGGGGTCAACACTCCTGAGCACTTGAGCGTGTGAGCGATGAATAAGTCCTGGGACCAATGACATTAGTGTCTACCTGAAAAGAGACATAAACCAGGAGAGGCTCACGCACGCCCAGGCAGGCGCGCACACCCATGGCAGGTGCACATGCAGGGACACGGAGGGGAGCTTTCTCTCCAACTGCGTCTCTAAAATATTTTAATATCTGAATAGACTGACCTTCTCTCTTTACTCTTTTAAGAAATTTCTGGCTTTTCTCACATAATTCTGTTCCCTTCCTTACCGCCCCCCCCCCATAAACCTCTAAAACCATGAATTATGTGTATTAACTGGGAAAGAGTGACAGGTTCAGGACATCGAGTCTCGTCACCCAAGGACATGTTTCATGTTGTCTTTGGTGCCCCCTAAATACCGCTTATAATTATTATTATGCTTTTGAAAAACCAAAGCCAAGTTTGTTTGTTTATTTCTTACATTTGAAGTACTCCTTGATGACATCCTTGGCCTGAGACTCTTTGCCATAGTCCTTAACCACCACACAACTGCAACCAACCACTTTCCAGGGTTTTACCTCTGTCGGTTTTACAGAGGCCAACCCATTTCTCTAGTTTCTTGTTGTCATCAACCTTAATTAGGTTGATTTGGTGTTCAGCACAAAGGGCCTCCACCAACTTGACATACATAGGCTCATCACAGTTGGGTGCAAGTACATACAGATGGGCCTGGTACTTGTCTAAGGCTTTGGCAGCTTCACGAATTCCACATGCTAGGCCATCGTGAATGAGAGAGGTCTTCAGCATCTCTTTTAAGGCAGTTTTAATGTCTATTACACCTCCAGCAGCAATGCCTTCCTCGCCATGGTGGTGGGTTACAGGTGGAGCTGAATCCTGAAAACACCCAAGCCTCACCTTGGCGCTACTCTGCGGCAGCAGGGAAAGAGACACTCTCAAGTACTTCTTAAAAAAAGTCTCTTCGTGAGTGAGAGCATACAGTATTTGTCTTTTTCTGACTGACTTATCTCACTTAGTATAATGCCCTTAAGTTCTATCCACGTTTTCACAAATACCAGGATTTCCTGTTTTTTCACTGTTGAGAAATATTTCATTATATGTATCTACATCTTTATCTACTCATCCATCAATGGGCACTTAGGCTGTCTCCATGTCTTGGCTACCACAATAATGCTGCAGTGAACATGTGGGTACAGTTATCTCTTTGAAATAGAGTTTGTTTCCTCTGGGTATATTCCCAGAAGTGGAATTCCTAGATCACACAGTAGTTTTATTTTTAGTTTTTTGAGGAAGCTCCATAATGTTTTCCATTGTGGCTGCACCAGTTTACCATCCCATCAGCAGTGCACAAGTTTAAGCAATTTCTTAATACTGGAACACCTCCACAGACTGGAGTTAGCTGGCGCCTCACCCACTCACTTCACCCCCAACCTTAGTCTTTTGATGTTACACAGGTCTGGGTGTTTGTGCGTGTTTAGCAGTTTGCATCTGTACTCAGTGCATCTGGATTAAACCTAGAGCAAAGAGTCCCTTCCTGTGTCAAGGGGTGGAGGGCGCAGGTGAGGGACTGTGGAGCCCAGAGGTGCTGAGCGCTGGGGAAAGACAGCAGGAGGCTGGTCAGAGACTGGCTCAGTGGACTCTGTGGGCCCAGGACTGAGGCCCTTACCCACCTGAGTTGGCTTCCAAATGCTGGGATGAAGACAAGTCCCCAACTCACCAGTTAGCCCAAACTGTGTGACCTGAACCACTACCATTAAATTAGAGAAAGCGCAATGGGACCATTTTTCACTCTGGAGAGCACCACAGATTTTCCATACATAAGCAGTTTGATGCCCAGAAGCATATCCCATCTGGGTGCCATGCAGGGTGAATGTGCCAGAAACCCCTGTTCTCTCTCTGCCCACAGAAACATTCAAATGTATCTTTTGCAATTCTAGTTCAGTTTCTGCGAGGGGAAAACTGTCTTTTTAACTGACTCAGGCAACTTATTCCCTTTTCAGTCTCAACATCTGTAATTTTTTCTATAAAGTTCTGATGTTTTTCTTTTTAATTAATTTATTTTCTGACTAGTGGATGTACGGTAAGTATTAGTTTTAGGTGTACAACACAGGTTTTGTTTTGTTTTTAATAGGTAAGAGATAGCACGGTGCATAGCAGTGTCATAGCATGGGTGCCGGAGCCAGCCGGCTAAAGTCAAAAGCACCTAAAAGAGGGGGTGAAGCCTAAGGGAAAAAAGAAGACAGGAAAGCGCTTCGGGAGGGCATAGTGTCAATGCTGCAGCCTGAGTTTATTTTGCATAGCCCTTATATTTCTTTTTGAACACAATAGCAAGGCACAGAGTACATTACTATAGAAAAGCTGACATTTACATAAGTTCCTATACATCCTTCCCTCAGGGTACAAACATCCTTGCTTACTGTAAAACATTCCACTACCTTAAAAGGATTTCTTTAGGAGGTAATCCTCCTTTCCAGGGTCAGTAATGTTTAACTCAAATCCCTGCTTCCTTGAACTATTGTTTAAGCAGTCTCAGCAACTGCTTTATGGCTACAAGCTACATGACTTCTTCAGTGTCTCATAATGGCTCCCGGCACATGGGGATCTGGGAGCCAGGGTCTCTGTATGTACACCTATAGTTCCCAAAACATGGTCAGGGTACATCCCTGGGACCCCAGCGACCTTCTAGGGAGCCTACAAGGTCAAACTCTTTTTGAAGTAGTATTGAGATTTTACATTTTTCACTCTCACAAGGGGACAGTGGGACTTCCAATAGGTCATACGGTGGGTGATATCACAACAGCCTGGACGCAGGAACCAGTGTGAAAATCCAGCTGGTTTCCACTAACGAGATGTGCAAAGTGTAATGCAATGTCACCTCTCTCACTAGACTTTTGTGTTTTGGAAAACAGTCATTTTTATTAAAACTGTTACTTAGGTCTACATGTTTAGTATTATTTTAAACTAAATCGATACTTACTTAAGCATTTTCCTCAGTTTAAATCCTTCATACAGGACATACCCACCCGAGGGACCCTCACAATGAGGGTCCTAGGGGTGTCACAGTTGAGGCCAGATCTTCTGCTGAAGCCCTGAGAGTGTCAAGGCCAGGACAGTCTGACCTCTAGGTCTCAGCGCACCCTTCTGCAAAGGGTGATGGTCTGTAATGCTTGTCAGTGCTCTGCATACAGGCTTCCAGGAGCCCTTCCTCTGATTGGTGTTGGTGACAGTGCTGGTGGGGAGCGGCTGCAGAGGCAGGGGGTGGGGGATGTCTGGGTTCCACGGAGTGGAGGCGCCTGCCCTCCATTTGGCTGCTTTTCTGCTCAGTAATGAAAAGGAATTTTCCACTCAAATGGGCTAACCTCGTGTAATCAGCTCTTTGTTCTGCTTCTGTAGACATGCTTGCTGCACAAGCCGAAGGGCAGAGTGATCCTGAAATCAACTGAAGACTCATCCTCCCCTTTTATTGTTCTGTCGAGATCACAGATATATTGCCTAAATTCCTGTTTGAAAATCTCATGCTCTGTAATGGCCCATAGCCCATAGCAACTCCCCTGGTCTGTAACTGTCTGAGGACAAGTCAATCAACCAGCCCATGCCAACTGTAACAGTGCAGATATAAAAGCAAAATTGCCCCTGAGTTTGGGGCTCAGATCTTCAGAGTGCAGACCCCGAGGCCAGAGAGCTGGGATTCCTAGACCCTTGGGTCCATCTTCCAAGAAGAGGAGGGGCTGGCTGCCGCACCCACAGCCTCCAGCCAGAGTAGCATCACCCCAGTGCCTACGGGAGTGGGGACAGGGTCACATTCCTTCTGGAAACATGAAGACCCCTAGGAAAGGGAGTTGAGCCCCAGACTCACGGGAGTCAGATTTCAG
The DNA here is from genome assembly GCA_003508835.1 of Eonycteris spelaea. Taxonomy (NCBI): domain Eukaryota; kingdom Metazoa; phylum Chordata; class Mammalia; order Chiroptera; family Pteropodidae; genus Eonycteris; species Eonycteris spelaea. Next base: position 220,347 of record PUFA01000409.1, on the reverse strand, counting down.
GGTAGACTGCTCTTGCCACTGTTGTGGTGCGATCAAATTTAAGACCCACTGAGACAATTGAGATTAATTATGAGCCAGTGACTGACTCTCCCCACTAGAGAATCAGCTCTGAGCCTCTAGAAGGAATAGCTTAAAAAAGCTCCCAAACCCCCTCTAGCAAGTAAGCAGGTTTACAGAAGCAGAGGCTAGCCATTAACAAACATATCTTTACACAGGATAACTACACCCTTAACATTAGCATATCTTTGCACAGAATATCTCCTAGAACTACACCCTGTTTAACATTAAACAATGGCAGCAGAAGTTGGCCATTTGAAAATTTTCCACCCTTAACATTCCCCACTGGTTTTCTAGGGGAATTCAAATCATTGATTCGTCAACCTGGAGCGGTGGGTAGTGAGTTCTGAAAACCATGAGTTTTACTGCCTGCACCCTTTTTACATACGTAGTTAACCAATTAATTACATAAGGTCTCAATAATGTCTTGTAATAGAGGAAAGCAAAGTAGTCAACCACGGGGACCAGTTAAACACGCTCTCACACCAAGATCCTGTCCTCCAGCATTGCTTCTCTCTGTCGCTGAGCCCTGGTCTGACCAAAGCTAAGCTATTTTTAATAATGCCTGAATGATTAACATAAAAAGAGCAGATTTTTACCTAAAGCTATACAATTATCTATATTTTATGAACACATCAATCTTACATATATGAATCAATACACAAGATATTTAGCCAATTTTACAAATTTTGAAACTAAGCTGTACAAAACGCAGATTCTGGAACCATGGTTGATGCAGTAAATGAAACAAACTAAAACTCTATTTATTTAAATATTTACATTCAGAAAAGACATTTAAAACCAGGAAGGGTTCCCCTCAGTGAGGCTCAGGTGAGGCTCAGGTGAGGCTCAGGTGAGGCAGGTTGCGGCTGGGCAACAGACCGAGCTAGGACTCTGGCCACAGAGACCAACTAACTGGTGAGCCCTTTGCCGCACTAGGTGGAGAGCCTGCAAGGACCCACGAAGGGAGAAGTTACGGACCTCTGCGAGCCCATCCTCCCTAGTTTGGGGAGAAGTGGAGGAGGTCCTCTAAACATGATTTTACAAAGCGTGACCCCCCTACAGTAAGGGGTGCCTGTGTCCTCAACAGAGGGAAGGAAAGGAGGCTCACCCAGCTCTCACCAGTTTCTAATTTGAACTTAGGCAAAGTTTTCCTTAAGGTCCTATTCATCTTTTCTATCTGTCCTGAGCTCTGAGGCCTGTGAATGTAATGCAACTTTCTAATTAATTCCTAGAACTCTGGCTAAAGATTGACTGGTCTGGGTGATGAACGCCGGGTCATTGTCGGACCCCGGCTGCTGCAGTGGCTTGTTACATGTGAATTGTGAGTATATTTGCCCTTGTGTGAACTAGATTTGAAGTATATTACATGTGTGTAAAATGGCTCCACTAATGTTAAACCTTAGAAATGTAACCAACTTGTTTTGCTGAACTGAAGTTGTTTTGACCAAGAGTGATAACCAGACACATGTGCACCTGGCTGATAAGACACTGAAGATGTCACCGCTACACATAAAATCTCCAGGACTCTCTGCCTGAATCAGAGCACTCTCTCTGTCTCACAAGAGTGTGTTTCTCCATCCCTTGATTTACTTCTTGGCCTAAGACTCTGCCCAATCCAAACGAGAGGCCTCTTCACCGATCCATGGTTGATCGACCGGCAACTGACCCAGCATTGATGCTGCGTCGTTCCTGCTCATCGTGTCTATCTCAGCCAGCATCGCTGGGTGGTCTGCTAGGACTGAAAGTCATCAGGATCTGGTATGAATAAACCCTATCATGCTTGCAATCTTATTTGTTTGTGTGTCTGCATCCTTACTTAGTGGTTGTCTCGCTGGGCTCTTCATATTTAACTATATTAAGCAAAGTGCTGTCACGGGTTTGAGCTGGCTCAAGGCCCTTAAGGAACAAGCGAAGCGACCTGTGCATCATAAATCCAAAAAAGAGCTTAACTTGGACACCAGTGTTATGGGCAGGCCAAATCGAGGCACTATTTCTGAGACTAATCTCTTTGCTACTACCTGAGTGGTCTCCTGCTTGGTGGGGAAGGCTTCAGTCTATCCTGAAAAAGTGTCAATGAATACCAGCAAGTACTTGAATCCAAAGGTTCCCAGGCTGACCTCAGTGAAATCCAACTCCCAATGTTGCCCAAGTGCTTGTCCATGAAGTCTCGTCCTTTGTTATATTTCCTTGAAGGGCCCTGGATTCTCTTGTGCGCTGATGTAGCACCAGGCTGATACCTCTTTGGCCATCATTGCAGCCCCGGAATATAATAGTCTCTTTTTAACAGTTTAATTAACTTGGTTCCTCTCAAGTGAGTTCTCTGGTGAACCCGGGTTATAAGGTCTCGGCTCAAGGCCTCAAGGTACTACAATGCAGCTGTCCAGGAGCCTAACCCACCCAGATTTTTCTTTGCCTCCCAGCTTGTTGCATAGTTCATCTTCTCCTGAAATGTAAGTAGCGCAGTCCGTTAGCACCCTGGGCAGTAGAGCTGGCATAATGTCAATTGGTCACACTGGTCCCACTGGTTTTCTGGCAGCCTCCTTTGCTGTCTGTCACAGTCTTGTTTTCACCTCACCACAGAGCTTGAGTCACTGCTACTAGTTCAGCCTGCTGAGCTGGAGTGCCATGGCTTAGGGCTTGAGCCCAGATGACAGTCTCAGCAGTAACCACTGCAGCCCCGGCATACCTGACTCCTTCTGCGACGAAGCTACTCCCATCCTTAAATAGAGTAGCATCTGGATTCGGCCAAGGGCTGTCTGTCAGGTCAGGTCTGGTGCAGGTGATGTTCTCTAGGACCTCATGGCAGTCATGCAAGGGTTGGTGAGGGTCATTAGGCAGTAGGGTAGCTGGGTTGAGTGAGGCAGTTTTCAGGAACTGTATGTGAGGTGGGTTGAGAAGCAGGCCTGATACTGGGTGATTTGAGCATGGAAATCCACCGGTCCAGTGGACTGCAAAGCTCCTTGTCCACCAAGTTCACAGGCTTGCCCTGACTGAAAATTACCTGGGCTCTTGGGGGCTCATGATGTAAGAGCCCTGACCTTCTTATTCTGCATCCTCGAAAAGGATGAGGGGACTTCTTTTGGGGGGCTTGTCCTTTTTCAGGGCACTCATTCTTCCAATGTCCCTTTTTCTTGCAATATGCGCATTGGTCCTTTTCTAACCCACTCTTCTGGGTCTATGTTCACCCTGGGTGCCTGTTCTCGCCTCTGCCTTTTCCTGGGTCCCTTTGGCTGGGCTTCTTGCATGGTTGCAAGCAGGACCTTGGTCATCTTTTAGTCTGTGCTATATCTACCTCATCTCTATTGTTGAATACTCATTGGGCTATCTCGACCAGCTCAGATAGGTTCTTTCCTTCAAACCCTTCCATCTCTGCAATTTCTTTCTAAATCTGGGGCCGACTGACTGACAAAGGCTAAATTCACAGCCTCCTATTATTAGGGTCCTCCGGTCAATAGGGGTATATAACCGGTACGACTCTAAGAGTTGTTCCAGGAATGCCGCCGGCACTCATCCTTAGTTTGGATGACCTCGCTTACCTTAGATAAGTTAGTGGGTCATTGGGGCAGACCAGAGGCCCTGGAGCAGAAGCTGTCGATACCGTTGGAGAACCTCCTTACCTTGGTCGGTGTTGGGGTCCCAAGGCAGACAGGTGTTCGGGAAACATGTTGGATGTGGGCCGGGTCGGTGGAAGGCTGCCTGTTGGGCTCTAATACCGCTTTTGCAGCCTCCCTCTGGATCCTCCACGCCTCTGAGGTAAACAGGACCTGGAGGAGTTGCTGACAGTCGTCCCAGGTCGGCTGGTGGGTAAAGAAAATAGTCTCTAGGAGAGAGGTTAATCCCTGGGGTTTCTCTGAGAAGAGGGGTTCTGGTGTTTCCATTGTACAGATCGCTGGTGGAGAAAGGGACACAGACCATGAATGGCCTCTGAGTTTCTCCCCCGACCAGGGGAGCCAATTGCCAGAGTGGGGCCAGGACTGCTGCCTGGTTCGAGAAGTCAGGAAGGATCAGGGTATGGTGGGGGCCGGTACACAACCCCAGTGCGGGTGTGGGGAGGACTAGTGATCTCGGGTTCCTCAGGGGGTGCCTGAAAGGGTATTTGCAGGTCGAGTGACCCCTCTGATGGCCACCCTGTTCCAAATGTGGGCCAATCTAACTGGCAGAACCTCTGAAGGTCAAAGGGGTGACACTGGCTCTGTAGGCGTGGGCTCGTCTCCTAAAATCCTTAAAATGGTTAAGGAGGCACTGAAGGGGGTAGGACGATTTGAGGAAGAAGCCTGACCCATGTTAGTAAAAACAGGCAAGACCCCACAAAAGACAAATAAGCCAGGGCTAGGATCAGCTTCTGACCTAGCATTCAATTGGACAGGGCCACGGAGGCCAGATCTAAGGAAAGAATTAAAATACCACACACCGATATATGGAATACACTGATGAAAGCCAAGGCAATAAGAAGGTAACAGTGCATTTTGACCAGTCTCGACAGACACAATACAGACAGACAAAACAGACTACAAGTAACACAAAACACTAACGTATCAGGCAGGTACTGGGTCAGGATCTGACGTCTCAGACCTGACCGTACTAGGGAAGTTGTGCCGCGTCCAATCTTCCACTAGTTCTTAGGGCCCACAGACAGGAACAGATCTAAGCCGAGACTTAGATGAACTCTAGGACTTACCGGCAGACAGGTCTAAGCCGAAACTTAGATGTACCCTAGGGCTCACAGACAGACAGATACTCAGAAACCTGAATACCTGTAATACCAGAAGTCAAGTCTGACGTCTCCGACCTTGACCGAACTAGGGAAGTATTGCTGCGTCCAGCCTTCCACTAGTTCCCCGACAGATACCCAGAAACCTGGATACCTGTAGTGTAGTCTGACTCACCGGTGAAGCTATTCTAGATGGCTCGTGCCCAATTGTTACAGAATTGTGCCTTTTGTCCACTGCCCTCCTGGGCGAGTCTGCCTGGCGTCCGGGGCTGAGGAACGTCTCTCAGTGGCCATCCCTAGACGGGGCAGGTCCTCGCCCAAGGTGGCTGGGTCATGGGTCTTAGGAGATCTCCCCATTTGGAGAAATCTCGCTGGGGCTCCAAATGTTGTGGTGCGATCAATATAAGACCCTTGGAGCCAATTGAGATGAATTATGAGCCTTTATTAGCCGGCCGGCACTGACTCTCCCACTAAAGAATCAGCCCTGAGCCTCTAGAAGGAATAGCTTAAAAAGCCCCCAAACCCCGCCCAGCCCTGCCCCATTTTCCCATGTCCCCTGCGAGATCTCCATCAGCGGTCACCCAGAAAACGTCAGCATTCTCCAGGCGCCGGTCCTTAGCCTGTCTACTGCAACACCAAAGCCTGGGGCCTCCCCTCGGTGACCCCTGCCCTCCAATCTTGCGCCTGTCTGCCGCTCTCCTCCCCTGCTTTTCGTCCTCTCCAGGCAGCTTCCTGCCGGCCAGAGCAGTAGGTGGTCGCCACTAACAAGCACGACCAGCAGAGGGCGGAGGAGAGCAGCGGAGCCAAGTGGCGACCCCTAGACTTTCGCTGGGCGACCCAGTCAGCTTTGGCCGCACACCAGGGAGCGGGGCCCAGGTAGCCTCGTTGCTAGGAGCTCGGGCGGAATGCAGAAAGAGGCCAGATGCAGGTGTCTCCCCACCTCGATATGCAGCTGGAGCCCGGTTTCTGTAAAGGAGAAATGCCCAGAGTGTGGCCAGGAAAAGTGTTGTAACAGTTCCAGGTCACTTCCATTTTTTTCCTTTCCGTTTTCTTTTGGTTTGAGAACCCCAGTACATTTTTTTTTTAAAGTGACAAGCAGGATTACAAAACTGTGGTATGTTTTAAATATTTACTTTGAATAAACCTCCGTTTACAGAAAACTCAAAGTCCAGTGCAATGAATTTATTTCAATGTACACACACACACACACACACACACACACACACACACAAGACAGTGATGGAGATATCTAAACAGATGCAAAATTGAAGATTTTTGCTTCCTCCCCCTCCCCCTCCCCCTTTTGGTTTTTAGTTTTCAGGACAGTGACCTCACTCAGGGACTCAGATGAAGTGTATGATACCACCGCAGACTGATCAAGACTGAGACAGTGCAAGGCGGCCCTGGCACAGGACTGCTGCAGTGGAGTCCGTGCGGCCAGGGTGCGAGGTCCCTCAAGCCCAGCGCAGTGAAGACATAAATTTGCAGCTCATAAGGAGAATGGGGAATCGGGGAGCTGGCTGGTTCTTGGGAGCAGACCTCTATCTTTAGTGAGCTGAGCAGCCAGCCTTTGGGGTCCACATGTTTCCTGCCTGCCGGCCATGCGGACTGTCCAAGTTAAGCTCTTTTTTGGACTTATCCACAGGTGGCTTCGCTTGTTCCTTAAGGCCCTTGAGCCAGTTCGAACCCGCGACAGCACTTTGCTTAATATACTTAAATATGAAGAGCCCAGCGAGACAACCACTAAGTAAGGATGCAGACACACAAACAAATAAGATTGCAAGCATGCTAGGGTTTATTCATACCAGATCCTGATGGTTTTCAGTCCTAGCAGACCACTCGGCGATGCTGGCTGAGATAGACACACGATGAGCAGGAATGGTACGCCGATTCTGCGCTGGACTAGTTGCTGGTCAATCAACATGGATCGGTGAAGAGGCCTCTCGTTTGGATGGGCAGTCTTAGGCCAAGAAGTAAATCAAGGGATGGAGAAACACACTCTTGTGAGACAGAGAGTGCTCTGATTCAGGCAGAGAGTCCTGGAGATTTTATGTGTAGCGGTGACATCTTCAGTGTCTTATCAGCCAGGTGCACATGTGTCTGGTTATCACTCTTGGTCAAAACAACTTCACTCTTGGGATAAACAACTTCAGTTCAGCAAAACAAGTTGGTTACATTTCTAAGGTTTAACATTAGTGGAGCCATTTTACACACATGTAATATACTTCAAATCTAGTTCACACAAGGGCAAATAGACTCACAATTCACATGTAACAAACGACTGCAACACGGACCCGCAGCGTGCCCTCTGGGCCGGAGGGACAGGAACGCCAGCGTGGTGTCCCTCCCAGTGAGCAGCCCCCAGTCTCGCTGAGAGAGGGGGCAGAGCGGGTGAAGGGCTGATGGTTGTGGAGGGTTCGCACCCTTCCTGTGCCGATTAAGTAAATGTTTTTTTGTTTGCTTTCTATCTTTAGGGCAGGTTCCAGAAATTTTAAATGGTTGTTATTTTTACCAGTTGTGGTAAAAATAATGGGTGGTAATCGGTCCGTTGCCCCCCCCCCCCTCAGAACTGGAACTCTTACGTAAGAGCTTTCTAGAAAAAGAGGCTGACTTGGTGACTTCCGCGCTGGAGGTGAACTACTTTGTGAAATACCCCCGCCCCCGCCCCAGGAATACGGGAAACGAGGTCCAAACAAGCACTTTGCCATCTGGCTGGACTCCTATGTGGTTTTTAGAATCCTGTGCATAAATTAACTTTGAGAAAAGTTAATTTTTAAAATGTGAAAAGAAATTCAGGGCCCCACATGGTTTGACAATAGCGCCTCTTCATTACGAGATTGGATTAACTTGGTACTCTCGCAAGTTTTCTTTTTCTCTTCCAAGAAGCAGGCACAATATTGGTGTTTTAAGGTCCTTATCTGTTTAGAAATGTTATTTTTGTCCATCTGCCGGAGTGGGTGTTGGCGTGCACATGACTCCGAAGACGCGCTTCAGGGTTTGGATGGAGCGATGCTGAGATTTTGCTCGAAAGTCTGCGGGCACCTGGATTGCTAATCCTCATAAGCGCCTTGTCCACTTACGGTTGCCTATCGCGTCACATTTCCATCTTTGAAAGCTGTGCCTGGGATTGCTCCTCAGAGTGAGTTTCCCCGGAGCTGGGTGAGCCTTTCCAATGGGTACGTCCAGACGTTCCTTATTCTGGGAGGTTTACTCTGTCCCTACAGTGCTCCCTCTCGTCTCCAGGAACACAGATAACATGGGGTTGGATCTCGTCTTCTGCTTCTTCCTTTGACTTTAAAATTCTCTTAAACGTTTGTCCTTCACTCGTTCTTTTTCTCAGTTTTTCTGGCTCCCTGAAGAGGTTACATTCCATGACAAATGATTTAGCAGATTCTACTTTTTGTTTGTTTTTCTTTTTGCTGTTCTTCATTCTTGAGTCTTTCTCTTTTTGTTTGACCAGAGTCTGTCAGCCCCTCGTTTCATCTCCTTTCTTCCACATCGCCCTCGCTGTCAAGCCCTTTATGCCCCTTCCAGACTCTTATTTGTAATAAATTTCACTTTCTGAAAGTTGTTTGACTTCACGGAGAATGACTGGATCTTAATAATATTAGTTTTCTATGGCTACCATAACAAATTGCCACAAATTTATTGGCTTTAGAAAAAAATAAAAAGGGATTGATATCTGAAAAGTCTGCAGATCTGAAGTGGAATTCTGGACAGGCAAGACTAAACTCGTCCTGTGGATATGCATGTTCCTTCCTACAGCCTGCAGGGGGTGATCTGCTTCCTGGCCTTTCTTACCCTCCAGAGACCTCCTCCCGTTGTCCTTGTCATGTCCAAGCACTTGGAACTCTTCTGCCACCGTCTTCCACTTAGGAGATTTCCTGAGGTTCGATTAGTTCCACTTGGGTGATCCAGGCTCCTCTTTCTATTTTACAGTCAACTGAAAAACAAATTTATTCCACCTGCTGTCTGAATTCCCTAGGTCACAATGTAACCTAGCGTATTCAGGGTCTGGGGATCCATGTGTGGACATGCTGGGGACCAGCTGTATAGGCACACTAAATGCCACCTGCTGTGCAGCCTGCTACTGTACTCCAGGGCTCTTCTCTTTTGTTTGCCAGGTGTCTTTTCTCCTGTTATTTTTCCTTTCTGCATTGTTTTTACATACTTTTCAAGTTTTTTTTTTTTTTAAACAGATCACTTTTCTTTCCAACAGTGGAGTTCTTCCTGGAGTAGTCCCCAGGGTCCTGTGGATACAGTTCAGGGCTTGGTGAACCTGAATGGGAGAAATCTTAACCTTCATTTTCTCTAATGAATGCAGGCAGGCCAGCCCAGCAGCTTCTTTAGATCCTATACATTTGTCACTAGTAGAAATTAGAGATATGTCCATGGCACTTCATGGCTGTCAAAGACATGCTGAAATATCAGTTACCCTCATTACTAGTTCCAAATTATACCCGTTATTAGGCCCACTGCTAGATCTCATTAATTGATGCATAAATATCACAAACTTTAAAAATATTTTGGTAGTTGCATTAAAATACAAGGCTGACTTTTTAGCTCTTGTGTTTTAATTTTTGCATTTGAAAACACTGTTCTAAGTGTTGTGGTTCGCTCAAATCTAAGACCCATAGAGCCAAATGAGATGAATTGTGAGCCTTTATTAGCCGGCCTGCGACTGACTCTCTACCACACAGGGTTAGAAGAGATCAGCCCTGAGCTCCCAGAAGAGGCAGTTTATATAGTCACCAGCACATTCCTGAGCAGATCACCACACCCTGGTTAACAGTTGGCCGTTAGCATATCCTTGATCAGATTACCCTGGTTAACAGCATTTCCTTGATCAGATTACCACACCCTGGTTAACAGAATCAGAAGTAAATATTTAATACTGGCTTACTGGAAAATTGTCCACCCATAACATAAGAAGGGGTCCATCCACAACCTCAGGACCCCACACGGGTCCAGTCTTCCCACTTTCTGTCTGGTTCTCACTTCTCCTCTCTGCTGGGTGTGGTCCCTTCTCCAATAACAGGAAGTCCCCTTGACTCCCATCAAAACTGCGCCTGTCTCAGGTTTCGGTGGTTAGCTAGGACTGTCCTGGCTGATCAACCTCAGCATGGGTCTGACGCAGCACAGGGTAGATTTCCCCCAGTCAGGGGAGATCAAGCCCTACACTGAGAAAAGAGTCCTTTGGCAGAGAGTGGAAAAAGAGTTCAACACACACACACACACACACACACACACACACACACACACACACACACCAAAGTTAGGGTCCAAAGGAATGTTTATTGGAGAAGGGGTAACATCCCCTTCACAGAGCATGGTCTCCTCGCAGAGGCAGAAGGTATTCAGGGAATTCAGTTTATATGTCATTCCTTAGTTCCCATTTCCTTTGATATGGACAAACAGTGAGGAATGGGAAGAGTATGTAGCCTGAAAGTCCTGCTGACAGTTTCCAGCCTTTGATCCATAGGTTTTAGCCACATGGAATGAATGATTTTATTTGTGTAGTGCTCCACTGTGTAACAGTGTAAAAGTGCATTTCAATAACATCTTCCTTATTCACATCTCCCCTCTTTATTCCGGCCATGACTACTTTGGAAAATATGTTGTTATGGTTATTGGTATCAATTCCTCAGTAAGTCAGCCCCAAGGACAGGGCAGGGAGTGATATCTTCAGGCACCAGCTGCCTAGGAGAAAATAGCTCCCAGGGCTCCCAAAGAAGAACATAAAACAATATTTGTGGCCAGAGTATAGATAACAAAACTAAAACCCCCAACATCTTCTTCTGTACACCTCTTGCTTGCTGGAGGGGGTTTTGGGCTTTTTAAGCTATCCCCTCTGGAAGTTCAGGCTTGATTCTTTAGTGGGAGAGTCAGTCCCCGGCTGGCTAATAACGGATTCATAATTAATCTCAAATGGCTCCGTGGGTCTCAGATTTAAACGCACCACAACAACTTAAAGACTGTTTTCTGGTTTCTCCTTCACCGGTGTGGGAAATTGGTTGTCAGCAATCCAGCAGCAATCTTCCTTTGTTCTTCAGGTATCCTCCTGGGCCTGACTAGAGGGCTGATCAGCATATTTGTCGGGAGCCATTATGAGACACTGAATAAGTCAAGTAGCTTATAGCCATAAGCAGTTGCTGAGACTGCTTAAATAATGGTTCAAGGAAGCAGAGGGTTGTTGAGTTAAACATTACTGACCCTGGAGGGGAGGTATGCCTCCTTAAAAGTAAATCCTTTAAATAGTGGATGTTTTACATAAAGCAAGGATGTTTGTACCCTGAGGGAAGGATGTATAGGAACTTATGTAAATGCAAGCTTCCTATGGTAATGTACTCTGCTGCTTTGCTATTGTGTTCAAAAAGAAATATAAGGGGCTATGCAAAAATAAACTCGAGGCTGCAGCATTACTTGTAAGCCCTCTGGAAAGTTCTTTCCTGTCTTCTTTTTCCTTCACCCCCCTCTTTCAGGTGGTGTTCGACTTTAGCCAACTGGCTCTGCAATATTGCACATCAAATCTGTAGCTTGATTCACATTTTAACTCTTGGCTCCTCCCTACAATTCCCTCCTCAGAGATTTTATTCCCTTATCCTAAGGGATATTGAGGGATAAAGTTCTGTTATCTGTAACTTCTTCGAGATAGGGCTGCGGTCCCCCTACCTACAGGTAATAAAAATCTCTGGAAGCCCGTTCTAAGGGCCCTGGAGGTGGAGAACGTGAGGTCAGTCAGCACATAGAAATGATAGAAAGCCTTGCAGCCTAGAGATATAAATTTAGCAAAAAGGTTGAAAATACAAAAGTCAAAATTAATAGTAAAAGTAATTGACAATAAATTCACTTTTCATGGCAGGTTGTTAATTCAAGGTAAAGATATCTAGCGAAAGGAAACAGAATCGTTTTGAAGAGAGTAATGGCATAGACACTGGACTAAAAGAATTATTATTTAGAAAAGTTCTGATTTTCTGGACACATGGATTTATCTAGTTTCTGGAACAAGAGCTTAAGATTTACCATGGGTTCACAGGAATAGGTTGCACTTCCCATTTCATTTTCTGGTTTAACCTGTGAGGACTCATGGGAAACTGGTTTAATTAGAGATAAATGTACTCAGCAGTTTATTCCTTGTAATGGGACAGCAGTTGGAGAACTTAAAACCCAGTAGTGCCCTTTCTGTTCGCCTGGAAGGCTGACTTTCAATAGATCTCAGGGAGGGAGCTGCTCTGCTTGTAGGAAACCCTGACATGGAAGCGGGTCATCTATGAATGGTTTAGCCTTAGGTTCCCCACAAATGTGCTTTGTGTGATGGGCAAGGGGGCTGCCCTCTTTTTGGCTACACCCTAGTTTCCTGGAATGAAGTGCTCTCTCCTCACCGAACCCTGGTCCTGATGTGTGGCAGAGAACTTCATTGCTAGTCCCAGTCTCACAATGGGAAAAGTAAATTATCTTATGTTAGGCTGGCTATTTATTCTGTCACTGTGTAGTTAGCATTGAAGAAAGGCCCATGGGATGGGTCAGGACAGAGTAGGTAGCTCTAGTATCTAGTAAAAATTAATTGATGCAGGACAGGGCAAATTTCCCCAAGTGACAGGGAGGCCAAGCCCTACACTAAGAGAAGAGGGTCCTTTGGCAGAGAGAGTGTGGAAAGAATTCAACACACATGCCAAAGTTAGAGTAAAAGGAGAGTTTATTAGAAAAGGAGTGACCCTCCACAGACAGAATGTGGTCTCTTCTCAGAGGCACAGAAAGTGAGAGAGACAGTGAGAGAGACAGTAAAGGCCTTGAGAGGGACCCTAAGTGTTCAGGGAATTCAGTTTATATATCATTCTTTAGTTCCTGTGAGTTATAGTTTAAAATACTTTGCTAACGCATTTCCTTTGATATGGACATAGAGTGAGGAAGGGGAAGGGTATTTAGCATGAAAAGGTAAGAACATGTAGAGTGAAAGGTCTGCTGGCAGTTCCCAGTCTTTAATCCTAGGTTCCTCATGGTTTTAGCCATAGGGAATCACTCTTGGTTCCTGTTTCCCCTTCACAGGTGTGGAGAATGGGTTGTTTGCAGTCCCAGCAGGAATCTTCTTTTGTTCTGCAAGTGTCCTCCTGGCCTGGCTGGGGTGCTGATGAGCATATTGCAGTCTCTGAATGTAGCTTGATTATCATTTTAATTCTCTTGCTTCCTCCCTACATTACCATGTTGAGGGTGACCTGATTTCAATGGATTTTTCTAGGACTGCAGCCACCAAGCACTTGTGCCTCCTTTTTTGAAGGACTGAGCAGCCCTCTCATGAGAGGTTTGCTATGTGGGGCGAGGGCTTATGATGTCCACCCTTCCCCGGCTCCTGAGGACTGGATGGACACTCGCCCTTCCAGTGCCCTTCCTTCTGCAGTTTGCACATCGATTATGCCCCAGTCTGGACCATGCCAACCATGGCCTATCAAGGTCGAAGCTCTCTAGGCCCAAAAAGTTTTTATTGCCTTAGGGTCACCTTGAGATGATCCCTATAGAAAGGCAGTTAAAATTTATGACTTTTTGTACTCTGCTTCCTTCTCTGCCTGGTCCCAGTTATTGGACGCATTAAAGACCTTAGGCACCAAGGCAGCCTGCCTTGGTCCAGGCCTCAACTTTTGCAGCTTCCTTTTGAATATTGTGCACAGCCCAAGTTATGACATGCATAGCCAGGAATGTCTGACCCTCAGACTCGAGGCCAATGTTAGTATATTCTCTGAGAGGCTCAGAAAACTGGTTAAGATAACATAAAACACAGAAAATTATTCTAATGAAGCACAGAATTCTTTTTCTGAATTTTGTTTTATTATTCTTTTCACTATACTATTAACCTGTTTCCAACTGAAGAGAAAAAGACTATTATCATCCAACTTGTTTTAATATTACCTACAGAATATGTACGTAGCTGTATTTTACATTTGAAAATACGATTCCCAATATTCACATAACAACTGTTCCATGCAGGAATCACAGCAGTTAACATTAAAGTACAACTTTATTTTCAGATCAACCATGCACTGTAATGGGTGGAAAATTTTCCAGTAAGCTGGCATTAAGAATTTACTCTGTTTCTGTAATCTGCTTGCTTGTTTGATGTTAACCAGGGTGTGGTAATCTGCTCAAAGATATGCTAACTGCCAACTTCTGCTTCTGTAATCTGCTTGCTTGATTGATGTTAACCAGATCTGCTAAAGGTCAATTTCTGCTTCTATAATCTGCTTACTTATTCTAGGCTGTATAAACTGCCTCTAATTGAAGCTCGCGGCTGATCTCCTCTAACCCTGTGTGGTAGAGAGTCAGTCGCCAGCTGGCTAATAAAGGCTCACAATTCATCTCAATTGGCTCTGTGGATCTTGGATTTGATCGCATCACAACAGCACCTTTAAATTAGAACATTCATGGAATATTGCCTCTTAATCCCTAAATTTGCAGTTAAAGATGTTTTCAGAAATAAGTATTATGAAACTGCTAAGAGGCTAAAATTAGTTCATAAGGCAAATAGCTATGAACCTGGAAAGAAGCCTCCTTAGTTTCTTGTCTTCTAGAAACAGCTTCACAAATCACTTGGAAAATCAGCCTAGAGGCACACATAATAAACTGCATTTCCCATCTATTCTTGAAGTCGATCTTTCTCAAGAAATGATCAAACAGCACCTGTTGTTGAAGATAGCAACGAGACCTGACTTTGATATTCAGGCTTTCATTCAGGATCAGTTGTCTGCCTTGGACTGGTCAGGAGTCACCTCCTTCAGACCCTGCATCAGTGAGTTTAACATTATCTTCTCCTTCAGCTCGGCAACCTTTTCCAATATAGGTATGTTGTGAAGATCCGTTTCAGGTGCATTTACTGTGGCTTTTGTTTTTAAGAGATAGTGTGGCAGCCTGACCCTACCTAACCATTTCCTGCTCGAAAGAGTTAGTTCCTGACTGCACTACCCACCCACAACCCACCCCTGTCCCAGGACTTTACGGCTGATGCAGCAGTCCAAAAACCTGCTTAAATGATTAAGCCTGTTTCCTTATAATTTGGCAGCCAATCAATGTTCTCCTTATGTTCTCCTTCTTTATATGAAATATCTATATCTGTGTAGGAATACAGAAGTACAAGATTATATAAAACGGCCCGCCATGTTACAATCAGGGTTCAGCCTTTGGATAAGAATCCACTGAGCTGGTGCCAGCATCAACAAACGCTACTTCTTGCTTATAGCCTTGGTATTCCATCTCTCTGTTCAAGAATCCTGCAACATTTCTAGGGGCTCATCTGGGATCTGGAGATAGTAGGTTTTTTGCCTCCCTAATCTTTGGGGTCTGGGCCCTGGGATGCTGGGAGAAGAGGACTTCACCTGGTGCCAGCAGACCTATTATCTGTAGGAAAGGACAACTCTTCCAGTGGACTGGGACAGCAGCTCTGAGAGCACAACGGAACTCGGAGAGGTGTAGGAACTGTTATGGGTGGACAATTTTTACTAAGCCAGCATTAAGGATTTACTTCTGATTCTGTTAACCAGGGTGTGGTAATCTGATCAAGGATACTCTAATGGCCAACTGTTAACCAGGGTGTGGTGATCTGCTCAGGGATGTGCTGGTGGCTATATAAACTGCCTCTACTGGGAGATCGAGGCTGATCTCTTCTAACCCTGAGTGGTAGAGAGTCAGCTGGCTAATAAAGGATCATAATTCATCTCAATAGGCTCCCTGGGTCTTAGATTTGAGCGAACCACAACATTTGGAGGCCCAGCGAAATTTCTCCAAAGGGGGAGATCTCCCAAGACCCATGACCCTGGCCACCTTGGGCGAGGACCTGCCCCGTCTAGGGGACGGCCGCTGAGAGACGTTCCTCAGCCCCGGACGCCAGCCAGCAGACTCGCCCAGGAGGGCAGGTGGACAAAAGGTACGATTCTGTAACAATTGGGCATGAGCCATCTGGAGCAGCTTCACCAGTGAGTCAGACTGCACTACAGGTATCCAGGTTTCTGGGTATCTGTCGGGGAACTAGTGGAAGGCTGGACGCAGCAATACTTCCCTAGTTCGGTCAAGGTCGGAGACGTCAGACTTGACTTCTGGTATTACAGGTATTCAGGTTTCTGAGTATCTGTCTGTCTGTGAGCCCTAGGGTACATCTAAGTTTCGGCTTAGACCTGTCTGCCGGTAAGTCCTAGAGTTCATCTAAGTCTCGGCTTAGATCTGTTCCTGTCTGTGGGCCCTAAGAACTAGTGGAAGATTGGACGCGGCACAACTTCCCTAGTACGGTCAGGTCTGAGACGTCAGATCCTGACCCAGTACCTGCCTGATACGTTAGTGTTTTGTGTTACTTGTAGTCTGTTTTGTCTGTCTGTATTGTGTCTGTCGAGACTGGTCAAAATGCACTGTTACCTTCTTATTGCCTTGGCTTTCATCAGTGTATTCCATATATCGGTGTGTGGTATTTTAATTCTTTCCTTAGATCTGGCCTCCGTGGCCCTGTCCAATTGAATGCTAGGTCAGAAGCTGATCCTAGCCCTGGCTTATTTGTCTTTTGTGGGGGTCTTGCCTGTTTTTACTAACATGGGTCAGGCTTCTTCCTCAAATCGTCCTACCCCCCTTCAGTGCCTCCTTAACCATTTTAAGGATTTTAGGAGACGAGCCCACGCCTACAGAGCCAGTGTCACCCCTTTGACCTTCAGAGGTTCTGCCAGTTAGATTGGCCCACATTTGGAACAGGGTGGCCATCAGAGGGGTCACTCGACCTGCAAATACCCTTTCAGGCACCCCCTGAGGAACCCGAGATCACTAGTCCTCCCCACACCCGCACTGGGGTTGTGTACCGGCCCCCACCATACCCTGATCCCATTCCTGACTTCTCGAACCAGGCAGCAGTCCTGGCCCCACTCTGGCAATTGGCTCCCCTGGTCGGGGGAGAAACTCAGAGGCCATTCATGGTCTGTGTCCCTTTCTCCACCAGCGATCTGTACAAATGGAAACACCAGAACCCCTCGTTCTCAGAGAAACCCCAGGGATTAACCTCTCTCCTAGAGACTATTTTCTTTACCCACCAGCCAACCTGGGACGACTGTCAGCAACTCCTCCAGGTCCTGTTTACCTCAGAGGCGTGGAGTGGATCCAGAGGGAGGCTGCAAAAGCGGTATCACAGCCCAACAGGCAGCCTTCCACCGACCCGGCCCACATCCAACATGTTTTCCCGAACACCTGTCTGCCTTGGGACCCCAACAGCGACCAAGGTAAGGAGGTTCTCCAACGGTATCGACAGCTTCTGCTCCAGGGCCTCTGGTCTGCAACCCAATGACCCAGTAACTTATCTAAGGTAAGTGAGGTCATCCAAACTAAGGATGAGTTGCCGGCGGCATTCCTGGAACAACTCTTAGAGTCGTACCGGTTGTATACCCCTATTGACCTGGAGGACCCTAATAATAGGAGCGCTGTGAATTTAGCCTTTGTCAGTCAGTCGGCCCCAGATGTTAGAAAGAAATTGCAGAGAGTAGAAGGGTTTGAAGGAAAGAACCTATTGAGCTGGTCGAGATAGAGCCCAATGAGTATTCGACAACAGAGATGAGGTAGATATAGGACAGACTAAGAGGCTGACCAAGGTCCTGCTTGCAACCATGCAAGAAGCCCAGCCAAAGGGACCACCAGGAAAAGGCAGAGGCCGAGAACAGACACCCAGGGTGAACAATAGACCCAGAAGAGTTGGGTTAGAAAAGGACCAGTGCGCATATTGCAAGAAAAAGGGACATTGGAAGAATGGTGCCCTGAAAAAGGACAAGTCCCCCCAAGGAAGGTCTCCCGTCCTTTTCGAGGACGCAGAATGAGGAGGTCAGGGCTCCTACATTATGAGCCCCCAGGAGCCCAGGGTAAGTTTACAAGTTGGGAGCAAGCCTGTAAACTTCTTGGTTGACACGGGAGCTACCTACTCTGTCCTACAAAGTGCCCAGGGCCCACTCTCAAAGGAAAGGACACTTATACAAGGGGCCACTGGACAAGGGAAATCTTACCCTTGGTCCCAAGCCAGGATAACAGATCTGGGAAAAGGAACAATTACCCATTCCTTTTTAGTTATGCCATAATGCCCAATCCCGCTGCTGGGTAGAGACTTGTTACAGAAGTTACAAGCCACAATTTCCTTCAAGAAAGGGCATGCTGAACTGATTGTTGGGTCAGGCCCACTGGACCTGCACCAGACTGGACCTGACAGGCAGCCCTTGGCCACATCCAGACGCTACTCTATTTATGGATGGGAGTAGCTTTGCCTCAGAAGGAGTCAGGCATGCCGGGGCTGCAGTGGTGACCACTGAAACTGTCATCTGGGCACAAGCCCTAAGCCATGGCACTTCAGCTCAGAGGGCTAAACTAGTAGCAGTGACTCAAGCTCTGCAGTGGGGTAAAAACAAGACTGTTAACATCCACACGGACAGCAGGTATACCTTTACCACGGCACACGTACATGGGGCATTATATAAAGAAAGGGGGCTACTCAGGAGGAAAAGAAATTGAAAGTAAAGAGGAAATACTGGCCCTTCTTGAGGCAATTTGGCTGCCAAAGAAAATGGCAATCATCCATTGCCCAGGACACCAGAACTCAAGCTCTGAGACAGCAAAGGAGGCTGCCCGAAAACCAGTGGGGCCAACCCTACCACCCAGAGTGCTAACGGACACCCCTACCTATGCTCCAGGGGAAATTAAACTATGCAACAAGCTGGGAGGCAAAGAAGAATCTGCGGGGTGGATTATGCTCCCGGATGGCCACATTGTAGTACCTGAGGCCTTGAGCCGAGACCTTATAACCCAGGTTCACCAGAGCACTCACTTGGGAAGAACCAAGTTAACTGAGCTGTTAAAAAGAGACTATTACATTCCAGGGCTGCAACGAATGGCCTAACAGATATCAGCCCGTTGCCACATCTGCGCACAAGTGAATCCAGGGCCCTTTAAGAAAATACAACAAAGGACGAGACTTCATGGACAAGCACTTGGGGAACATTGGGAGTTGGATTTCACTGAGGTCAGCCTGGGAACCTTCGGATTCAAGTACTTGCTTGTATTCACTGACACTTTTTCAGGATAGACTGAAGCCTTCCCACCAAGCAGGAGACCACTCAGGTAGTAGCAAAGAAATTAGTCTCAGAAATAGTGCCTAAATTTGGCCTGCCCATAACACTGGGGTCCTACAACGGCTCAGTGTTCATCACCCAGATCAGCCAATCTCTAGCAAAGTGTTAGGAATCAATTGGAAATTGCCTTGTATTTATAGGCCTCAGAGTTCAGGACAGGTAGAAAGAATGAATAGGACCTTGAAAGAAACCTAAACTAAGTTCAAGCTGGAAACTGGCAAAACCTGGGTGAGTCTCCTCCACTTTGCCCTTTTAAGGGCACGGTGCACACCCTATTGTAAGGGCATCACGCCTTATGAAATAATGTTTGGAAGACCCCCACCTCTCCTCCCCAAGTTAGGGGAAGAAAAGCTAACAGAAGTTCACAATTTTTCACTCCTTAAATCTTTGCAAGCTCTCTCTGTCGCACGACAGGAGACCCACCAACTGGTCTCTGCCACCAGAACAGCTGCTCAGCATCCAGTCCAGCCACACAACCACGCTGCAGGCGATTGGATCTGGGTGAGAAAGGTACAACTTGCTTCTCTTGAGTCCTGCTGAGACGGACCTTTTCCTGTCATCCTCACGACACCCACCGCAGTCAAGGTAACTAGACGCTGTCATTGGATTCACCATACCAGAATCAAGGCTGCACATCCACCACAGACATCAGAACAATGGACCCTGCGTCAGACAGAGGACCCACTAAAAATAAGACTGTCAATTGTCCAGTCTGGACCATCTTGATTCTGTTCGTCTTAAAGTGAGGGGGTCTTTGTATGGTTTTAGGTGAGGCCTGACAGAGTAGGACAGGATTAGACCTACTGTTCAATGATTTGAATTCCCCTAGAAAACCAGTGGGAATTGTTATGGGTGGACAATTTTTAGTAAGCCAGCATTAAGGATTTACTTCTGATTCTGTTAACCAGAGTGGTAATCTGATCAAGGATATGCTAACGGCCAACTGTTAACCAGGGTGTGGTGATCTGCTCAGGGATGTGCTGGTGGCTATATAAACTGCCTCTTCTGGTAGCTCGAGGCTAATCTCTAACCCTGCGTGGTAGAGAATCAGTTGCCAGCCAGCTAATAAAGGCTCATAATTCATCTCAATTGGCTCCGTGGGTCTTGGATTTGATCGAACCACAACAGAACCAGCCCAGGAGCATTGCTCAACTGAGTGATAAGGACCCAGATCCCAGGAATAGCCTGTCCATTAGAAGACAGAAAGGGAGTCTGATCAACTCCCAAGGTCACCCAATTACTCTACATTTATTAGAGGAAACTGTGACCTCTAAAGTACATTGGGCAGAGAGTGGAGTTTTTTGTATGTGAGTGCTTGTGAATGAGATGTGGCCTGACTATGAAGTGAGAGTTGAGCCTCTATCCGCAGTTCCATGATGAACTTCATATGGCTTAGGGTGGTGTCACTGGATTTCCATCAGTAGTCTACTCCAGTGATCTGAGTCAGGGGTTTATACTGACCCACCATTTGCTAAGAGGCATCTGAAAGATCCCTGCGAGGGAAGTGGCCAGAGATGGGCAAAGCAAATCTCTTAGTGAATGTGTGACAAGGACCCCAGGTGGAAGGATGGGTGGACAACAGAGTAAACAGTCACCTTTAGGCTATATGCTTAATTTCAAAAAGGATTATTCAGGAGATTATGGAGTTAAACTCACCCCACAAAAACTCCGCACCTTTTGTGAGATTGACTGGCCCACTTTTGGCGTTGGGTGGCCAGCGGAGGGGTCTCTCGATAGAGCAGTCATTGTAAAGGTTTCTCAAGTCATTACAGGTCAACCTGGCAACCCAGACCAATTTCCTTATATTGATTCTTGGGGGGCAATAGTTTGCACCCAACTCCCTTGGTTGAGAGTCCTCCTAGTCCACGCCTTGGTGCCTTCCCAAGGTCAGTTGAAGGAAAAGAAGCCTGTGTTGCCAGCAGACTCAGGAAGTCCCACCACTTTACACGCCTATTTATCCGCCCCTTCCTAAGGCCTCCCAACAGCCAGCTTCTCCTTCTGAGCTGTTCGCCACAGCCCCTTTGACTTCTCTTGGGACTCCATCCATGCCAGCCTCCACTGACTCACCACCACCTCCTGTCTTGATCCCTTATGGTCCCACCAGAGCCCAGCCCAATGTTTCTCCAATCAGAAGGAAAGTGCTTCAGTTGCCCTTACGGGAAACCCGAAGCCCCATCTATTATGATCAAGATAGTCAGATTCAGGGAGGCTGGTGTACCTTCATCTAATCATATCCCTTCCTTCACTGGGAAGCCCCAGGCCATGATATCCAGACTCACAAACCCAGATGGGCCGATTGCCGGCAACTCCTCCTGACCCTCTTCAACACTGAAGAGTGCCGGTGCATCACCCAGGCTGCCGTGAAATTGCTAGAGGAACATGCCCTGGAAGGCATCTTAAATGGGCAAACCTACACTTAGAATCAGTTTCCTGAAGAAGACCCCCAGTGATACCCCAATGGCAACAAGGAACTTGAGATGTTAGCATAACACCAGGAGGCTCTCCTAGGTGGTCTGAAGGAAGGTGGAAAGAAGGCCATGAATATGAGCAAGACCAGAACCAGAAGAGAGTCCCAAGCCAGTTCTATGAGAGGCTTTGTGAGGCATTCTGCCTCTATACCCCTTTCACCCAGAAGTAGCCGAAAACCAGAGGATGGTCAATGTGGCTTTTGTTGGGGAAGCCCAAAGAGACATTTGGTGCAACCTGCAAAAACTGAAAGGCTTTGCTAGCATGAATGTCACCCAACTCCTTGAAGTCGCAACCAAGGTCTTTGTCAATTGCAACCAAGGGGCCCACCGAGAGGCTGACTGAAAGATGAAGAAGAAAGTCAATTGATTTGCTGCTGCACTGGTAGAGTGATCTGGGCCCCACTGAAGAAGTGCTCTACAAAGTCGGGGACAAAACAAGTGGGGAATTCAAACGGGGAGACTCCTGCCATAAAAACAAGACTGGGAAGGGACCACTGTACAAACTGTCACCAGTGGGGCCACTGGAAAAATGAGTGTCCCCAATGACTAGGTGGGACATCAGTAGCTCCCAGCCCCCGAAGACATGACCACGTAATAAAAGGGCTCTATCAGCCAACTCACCCATCACCAGGTTCTCTTAGGGATGACTTTGATAGCCTTGCCACCCTGGAAGAGTTCAGAGATGACTAGGCCAGACTAGGCTCCATTCTGCTAGGCCCTCCGGAGTCTATGGTCCAAATGATAGTCGGGGACGACGTATTGACTTCATGGTTGACACTGGAGCTGGACACTCAATTCTAACTCAGCCTGTGGACACTCTTTCTCAAAGACAAACTACCATTATGGTAGCAACTGGGGGATGGGTCCATCACCCCTTCCTGCAGCCCTGCCAGTACAACCTAGGAGGATAAGTTGTCCATGAATTCCTATATCTGCCTAGCTGCCCTGTGGTACTGATGGGATGAGAACTTTTAGGAAAACTACAGTCTCAGATTACCTTTGACTCACATGGCCAAGCAGCCCTAACCTTATGGGGGCCAGAAGCAAGAATTATGTCACTACTGTTCCCCAAAGAGAAGAGTGGTGCCTCTATAATCTCATAGGGGGGTCCCAACAGATAACCGAGTTCCCCTTCAAAGTACCCAGAGTATGGGCTGAAGACAACCCTCCAGGACTGGCCTGACACATTCCTCCAGTGGTGATAGAGTTAAAAACAGGAGCTGAGCCAGCCCACCAAAAACAGTATTTCATCCCCCATAAGGCACAAATGGGGATCCAAAAACATTTAGAGAGACTTTCAAAATATGAAATTCTTCATCCCTACCAATCATCCTGGAATATGCCTCTCCTGTGGGTTCAGAAGCTAGGGACAGGTGAATATTGACTGGTCCAAGATTTACGAGCAGTCGATGAGGCGACTGTCACCCTGTTCCCTGTTGTCCCCAATGCATGTACCCTCCTAGGCCTCATCCCCAATGAAGCAACCTATTGCACCTGTCTGTACCTCAAGGACATCTTCTTCTACATTTGTCTGGCTCCTCAGGGTCAAACAATCTTTGCCTTCCAGTGGGAAAGCCCTGAAAGTAGAGACAAGGGCCAATTGACATGGACACAGCTGCCTCAGGGGTTCAACAACTCCCCAACCATCTTTGGGACAGCTCTAGCCTCGGATTTAAAGGCCTTTCTTGCATACCAATACAGCTGTATGTTACTCCAGTATGTAGATGACTGCTTCTTAGCAGGGAAGACCTATGAGGAATGCATGGAAGGAACACATCTACTCCTCAATCTCCTCTGGGAAGTGAGTTACAGGTCTCTGAAAGAAAGGCTCAAATCTGCCAAGAAAGAGTCAAATACCTTGGCTTCCACTTTTCACAGGGACAACACCAACTCGGCCTAGAAATGGTCTGCTTAATTCCCGTCTGCCACCTGACGACAAGTTTGCTAATTCCTCAGAGCAGCTGGCTTCTGCCAAATCTGGATACCTAATTTCTCCATCCTGGCCAAACCCCTCTATGAAGACACAAAGAAGGGAAAACGGGAGCTCCTGCTCTGAGAATCTACACTATAGAAGGCCTTCGAAGAAATCAAACAGGCACTCACTAACTCGCCTGGACTAGGACTCCCAGACTTAGCTGAATAGGACCCTAAGTACTCACCTCAAAAGGAAGCCTGGTTTAAGACTGAAAATGGGAGCCTTCTCCCCAGTGGATGGTGGAAGTTCATGATAGGCAAATTGCAGTCTCTAGGACCCTAGCCCCATCTTTTGTCAAGCAGTTTCACCAAAAGACTCAACCTTGGTTGCGCTGCCCTAGAAACTTCTCCAGGCCGCTACTTCTACATTCCCCGGCTCTCTAGGTATGTGAATGGTGCAAAGTCTGTGCCTGCAACAACCCCAGGCAATGGCCATGCGCTCCACCGGGAGTCCAAAGTGTTGGTTGAGTCTTTTGAGGAACTCTAAGTAGATTTCACTGAAATGCCTCCATCAAGGGGCCTCAAGTATCTTTTGGTCTTTGTATGCACCTATTCTGGTTAGGTAGAGGCTTACCCACCCAGACTGAGAAGGCCTGAGAAGTAACCAGACTTGGCCTACCAATTACCATTGGCTCAGATAACGGACCAGCATTTGTAGTGGAAATACTGCGGTCCTTGCCAAAAATTTAGATATTAAATAGAAATTACACACCACCTATTGACTACAGAGTTCAGGCCAGGTGGAACGCATGAACAGAACCCTTAAGACTCAGGAAAATCATGTCAGGCGACACATCTATATTGGGACGAAGTCCTCTCTATGGCACTATTAAGAATCAGGTTGGCCCCAACCAAGAAGACTGGGTTCTCCCTCTACAAGATCCTGTATGGGCAGCCACCACCACTCATCAAAGGACTACAAGGAGCCCTCAAGAAAAAAGGTGAATTGACTCTGAGACAACAGCTTCAGACCCTAGGGACAACTTTCCAGCTCTCAACCAATGGGTTATGGAAAGGCTCCCTGTCAGTTTAAGTTCATTCCTTTAAGCCAGGAGACTCTGTCTGGGTAAAAGAGTGAAACATTCAGCCCCTAAAACCCCTGTGGAGAGGCCCCTTTACTGTCATTTTGTTTACCCCACTGCAGTTAAGGTTGCTGAAATAACACCCTGGGTTTATCACAGCAGACTTAAATCCACAGCTGCAGAATGGGAACGTGTTCTAAACTCTTTTGAGCCCCTCAAGGCAACCCTCCAGAAAACACCAACTGCGCTGACAGACCAAAGGTAAGACGTTGGCCCCACTTTGGTCACACCAGAAGCTGATCAATCAACATGCGGCAGAAGCCTGAGGACAATGTCTCATCAGGGTGGGACCTTAGTAACCTCTTTGGAGACTGGTTCTCCATATTCGGTGGCTTTAAGACCTTAGCTGGGATAGTACTCCTCCTCCTTGGGACTTGCCTCTTCCTCCCATGCCTATTGCCTTTTGTTATCTGGTCAACTACCTCCCTCATAGAGGCTATAGTAGAAAGAAAAATTGCAGTAAAAATCCTCATGCTATGGAAATACCAGCCCCTGAACCAAGAATTAGAAGAAAAAGATGATGCTCTCTGACCCAGTCCTTGGTCCAAACATTAAAGCAGGGGAATGTGGCAGGGTGACTCTGCCTGACCATTTCCTGCTTGAATGAGTTAGTTCCTGAAGGCACCCCCCCCCCCAATCCCAGAACTCTCTGGCTGATGCAGCAGTATGAAAGCCTGCTTAAATAATTAAGCTGGTTTCCTTACAATTTGGCAGCCAATCAATGTTCTCCTTTCTTATATGGAACATCTATAGCTGTGCAGGAATGCGGAAGTACAAGATTGTATAAAACGGCCTGCCATATTACAATCAGAGCTCAGCCTCTGCTGAGCCAGTACCACCATCAATAAATGGTGCTTCTTGCTTATAGCCTCGGTATTCCATCTCTCTGTTCGAGAATCCCGCAACATGGGTAGAATACAGATAGAAACCAATGGGAATCCCACAGGAACCAGAGAATAAAAGGTTGCATGTGCTGCCTCTTAGTGCACCTTCAATGCCAGCTAGGAAGGGAGCTTCCAAAACGACGTTATTTGTGACTCTGGAGAAGACTGCGGCCCAAGGGACCGCACTGGTCTCAGGTGAGGTGCAATGAGTCAGTGAGCACGGTGTGGCAGTTCCACATTGGAACCTGGTGCCCCTCTCGGAAGGGCCTGCCATCCCCAAAGGTCCCCAAGATGGCTTGCCTGATAGCGGCATCACCACTGAGCAGCGGGTGATGACAACTTCACCACTTGTATGTCCCATTCCATTGAAGTCATAAAAGAAGTTTCATGAGTCGTCTTTGTACCATCGCAGAATGACCCTCATGAACCTTCGCATGGCTGCAGAAACACCGCCACGGCCAAGCAGCCCTCCTTGTTTTCCACTCAGAAAACTTTTTAGCAACATCAGTAGCCAACCAGTAGTCTAAGACACATTAAAATACAACTCTAATTTTGTATTAGCTTACTTTTTAAATGTTCAGTCTTGTTTAGCTTAATTACATAAAATTTCCTTTCAGGATTTCTCTTCACAAACTTTCTACAACTTTCCTCATTCCCTCAATTTGCCTCTTCTCATTCAGACATAACAAACTTTAGGACAAAAATCTTTCCTTCAATTTTCTTCAAAATATGTCTCCATACTTGATATCTTCAGTTACCAAAAATATACATCTTCTTTTCCATCATAATTAGAATTCTTAACTTAACCACCATATTACATATAACACTGAAAATACAGATTAGAGGTCATGCACATACACATATTTCTCCATCATCAGTATTTGTAACTTCCCTGAGGGTGCATATCTAGTTTTCTCAGGAAGCAATGAAATAGATGGGGTCCCTGGAGAACTCGGTCCTCCCTCAGCTTGTGAGGGTGAAGGGGGAGGAGAAAATTCCTTTGTTTGAGATCTCCAGGAAGGCATTTATATCATTGGGCCATCTAATAAATCTAAGTCTTGGTAAAGGAGCATAGAAACTTGTATGTAGGAGACTTCTTCCCACTTTTCTTGATTCTTGCAAAGATCTAATTGAAGGATAGGATTGTAGTTTAGCAAAACATTTACAGGCCAAACTTCTTGGTCCCTACATTGTGGCCAGATGGCATTGCAGAAAAATATAAGTTTTTTCCTTTAGAGATTGTCTAATATGAATTGGTTTCAATTATTTAAGATCCATCCCAATGGAGAGTACTTTGGGCTGCTTGGTCCCCTCCCTTCATTAGTGTAGAGAGGAGGCAAGGTCCCTACAGGTCCTGCTGGGAGGAATTTCTGCTGCATATTTCACTGACAGCTGGGCTTCTGGGCTATGGTTCCTGCCTTCCCCTTGGGGGCAAGCTGGGAAGTACCCATACCACTGGAGAGGAAGGAGGAAAAATATTCTTCCCTTATTGGGAATTGAACCTGGGTATCCTGGGTAAAAAGCACTAAAACTTAATCCCTAATATACCAGGGAACACAAATCCTAGCTGTGCCTGAATCTGAAAGCATGTTACTCACCTCGAGAGGGAAGTATGTGCGCTTGGTAGCATGGCACCGCCTAAAAAGTGAAAGGTATGGGGACAGCAGTATGGGTCTGGGCCTGTCACTGTCAAAAGGGATGAGTGAAGTAGGGGTATGGGCCCACTACTGCTACAAGCATGCACAGGAGTTCACCTGTGGCTCTAACAAGGGAAATGCAGGCGGGGGTCCTGTCGTCTCCCCCGCCCCTCCCCGCTAGAGTGGGATGGCTGTGCAGGTCTGGGCCTGCTGCTTCCCCGACTGTGCACAGGGATTTACCTGAGACTCCAAGGGAGAGTGAGACACACAGAAATTCAGGGATAGCAACAGAAGTTTAGCTTTTGGGGGGGGGGCGGAGACCTGGGAGTCCCACACAATAGGGGATACAGGCCAGGGAGCCCAATGCAATCTGGGCTGCCCGGCCCGGTGCTCAGCTCTGAGCTACTTGGGGTCACTCTGAGATTGCTCTGGCATCCCAGAGACGATCCAGAAATAAGGACAGGATAGGGGACAAGTTAATAGAGTTCAAAGTTGCTGCTACCATGACCCCACCTCCTCTCCACTAGAGTTCCTGCTGGAGAGGAGAAGGAAGAAAGGAAAGGCTAAGGGCCAGGGTTGGGGAGTAAGCCTGGGCAAGCTTTTGCAGCCCATTGCTTCCTCA
Organism: Eonycteris spelaea; assembly: GCA_003508835.1. Taxonomy (NCBI): domain Eukaryota; kingdom Metazoa; phylum Chordata; class Mammalia; order Chiroptera; family Pteropodidae; genus Eonycteris; species Eonycteris spelaea. The sequence goes on along the minus strand of PUFA01000409.1, from coordinate 192,786 downwards.
GCTGTGAGCCCCTAGCGAAAATGAAAGCAAGGGGCCGAGAGGAAAGAACAGAGAATTCTCATGGGGACTAACCCATCCTGTTGTCACCAAAAGGTACTGTGCAGTCTTTTAATTTGGAGTTCTGGTGGGGGTTCCTCAGTAGGTAGTCTCTGCAATTTTGATGGTGAAACCAAGTCAAGGAAGTTAGAGGAAAAAAACTAGGAAAAGTAGATAGGACTGGTGGACTCCTGCTTTGTTAGAAAACAAGCCTCTTACCAGCTCCCTAGAAATGATGTCAACCGTTTGCCCGAGGCCAACTGATATGCACGATATAGGGAAACGAATCCCAGCCCCTCTCAAATGAGAGGGGTCATTGTGAACTTAGGTGGGGTGAGTTTATGTCCTTTGGTCCCTTTGTGGTCACCAGAAAAGATGAAACAGGACAGGGCAAATTTCCCCGAGTTGGGGGGACCAAGCACTGTACTGAGAGAAGAATAGAGTCCTTTGACAGAGAATGTGGAAAGAATTCCAAACACATGCCAAAGTTGGAGTCAAAAAAAAAAAGTTTATTGGAGAAGGGGTAACACCCCACAGACAGAGTGTGGTCTCCTCTCAGAGGCAGAGGGTGAGAGGGACAGAGAAAAACACTGAGAAGGCCAGTGAGAGTAAGAGGGATGTAGAGAAAGACAATGAGCATGAGTGTCATTCTTTAGTTCCTGTGAGTTACAACTTAAAACACTTTGTTTACCCATTTCCTCTGATATGGACATATAGTGAGGAAAGCTAAGAATACATAGCATGAAAGGCCTGCTGCCAGTTCCCAGCTTGCAATCCATAGGTTCTCCATGGTTTTAGCCATAAGGAATGAATAATTTTGTGTGCTCCACTTAAAGACTGTTTTCCTGTTTCCCCTTCAAGGTGTGGGGAATGGGTTGTCAGCAATTCCAGTAGAAATCTTCCTTTGTTCTGCAGGTGGCCTGGCTGCAGGGCTGGTCAGCATGTTGCAGGCTATGAATGTAGTTGACTAAACATTTAGTTCTCTTGCCACCTCCTTTGTTAGGTCTGCTCCAGTCTCTTCCAAACTAGTGACAAATACCACTCTTGAAAATGTTCATCCCTCATTCATCTGAACTTGCTGCCTTGACTGGGGTCCCCAGGGAGCAAAGACGTTTGGCTGTTTTCCCATATACAGGACCTTGTGGGGTCAAGACAGCGAGGCTCAGCAGCTGATTTCCGTGTGTGTCCCCTGCTCTAGAAATCCCTGGCTTTTCTTATCTCCCTCAGAGGCTGTCCCTCAGTGTGTCCCTCATTGCCTAGGTCCCGGTCAGAAGACCTTGGGACCCTCTCATGACTGGTGACTTTATAGACTTTTCTCTGTTTCTCTTTCTTGTTTTCTTTGTTGATTTCAGATATGACACTGGTGGGAGTTTCTCCTTGTCCTCTTCGACAAGTTTCTTTGTAGATTTTTTCTTAACTTTGTAAGAGTTGCTGAAATTCTTTACAACCAAGAGACAACAAAATCCACACAAAGCAGAATAGCCTTTTTTCTCCACACTGTAACCTCTTTTAGGGGTGATCTCAGAGACAAAAATGGGGCATATGTCTCTTTTCCAGTCTTTTATTTGAGCTTATATAAAGTATTCAATCCACTGCAATTTAAACAGGTGCACCTATTAAAGTGAACATCATTTACGAGTGTTAGAAGTGTCATTGATGCCATAGCTCTCCTTTGCTAAGCTCTCCTGGGCTAAATGGGAGATAGAAAATGAGGGGAAGAAATCTATAAAATAACTGATTTTCATTTTTTTATTGTGGTAAATAAATGTCACGTGAAATGCACCATTGTAGCACTTCTGAGTGTGTGCAGCTCAGACGTGTGGCCCCGCACCTCTAGGACACTCTTGTCTTGCAAAACCAATATCTGTCTCCATGAGACAGCACCCTCCACCCCCCATCACTGTCCCAGTTCTGTGTTTCACCCCTCCAGAAGCCCCCAGGTCTGGGATCACGTAGCACTTGTCCTTCTGTGATTGGCTTACTTCACTTAGTGTGAGATCCTCGTGCTTTATGTTGTAATGTGTGAGAATTTCTCTCCTTTTTAAGGCTGGGTGATATTCCATGCTGTACAGGTCATTTTGGGGGATGTGTGCATTGATCCTACCTTCTGGCTGTTGCAAAAAATGCTTCTACAGACATGCAGATGTTAAACAAATTGTTTTGTTGTTTCTATATATAATCAAAGTTTACCAAATATTCCTTCCTTGAAATGTTTATTTTCTCTATTAAAAGATGGGCTTCCGGTACAGCATGAGTAAGTTCTGAGTACTGTGCAGGACGGAGACTGTAGTTAACACTGCATTGCACATTTGGAGTTCGTTAAGAGTCATCATAAATGTTCTTGCCACACACACACACCATTGGTGAGTGTATCAGATGATCACGTGGTGCACCTTAAATCACACAATGTTATTTGCCAATTATATCTCAGTAAACCTGGAGGGGAAATGATAGAGCTGGGAGTCAGGTGTTGGGAGTTGAAAATCTTATAGTTTCCGGCAGGCAGTATAAACGAGAGATGTGGACTGTCCCTAGATGCGCAGGGAGTGGCCATGATGCAGAAGTTGACCAGTCTGCTCCACTCAGCTGGCCGAGGTCCATGTTGCTAGCAGGAACCATGGTTGAAATGGTTCTAGAATTCTGAGTTTCTAACAGAAATCTGAAATCTATTCTTTGGAAAATCTCTGATTCTATTTGTTGACAACTATTTTTAAAATGTAAGTATACAGTGAGGCCACGATTTTCCTGTAGCCCTCACAACTAAGAATTTGCTTTTTTTTTTTTTGTAAGGAAGAATTAATTATCAATTTATGTTAAAGAATTAATTATACATTTATGTTAAATAGAAAAAAGTACTGAAAATTATTTGAACAAAAAATTCTAGGAGGGATTGAATTTACCGTCTCCTGTGGTAAAATGTTTATGGTTCATCAATAAAATAAAATATAAATGACTTAGTCACTAGTTTTCAGTCAGCTGGGGCCAGGCTCACATGTTTCCTGCCACGAGCAGCCACTTCTGACATGTAGCTCATCTGTCTTTCTCAAAGTGCTCGTTTGTTTTCCTTCCAGTGCCAAGTTTGCATTAAATCTCCTAGGTTTGCTTTAGCTTGGAATATGCCTTCCAGAAATATTGGGAACATGAGGGGACATCACTTAAAGGCGGCAAGCCACAACTGGGTCCCCACGATGAAGGTTTCTGAGTCTGAAGCCCATTCTAGAGAGTAATTCTGGAGCAAAGCTAGGTTGGAAAAAACGTGACCCCAAATCAGGTGCATGGATGTTTGTGGGGAGGACTTGTCTCTCACAGAGGAGGGATTGACAGCTTTTTTTCAGTATCAGCAGTCAAATCATCTTCAGTGCATGTCTCAGGAGGTGCAGGGGACTCTATAGCACTCGGACTCAGGAAACATGGCAACCCATTTCACCTGGGACAAGGCCCCAAGCCGAGGTGAGAACAGCCCTGCAGTCTGGCTAGGCAACACCACCCATGGAGATGGAAAAGCAGGGGTGCCTTCAGACCTGTGTACCAGCTCCTTCCCAGCTGCCTCTGGCACCACACCCTCCTCCAAGTCTCAAGTCCCTTGGGATTTCTGGTTGTCCCAGAATGCGTGTTGTTTCTTGGTACTGGGCCATGCTGGGTTTTGTGAGTAGGTCTTGACCTGCCCACCTGGCCTCACCAGCACCATTCTCTCCTTGTTTTAGAAGAAAGATTTCTTTGAGAAGTGAGTACTCTGCTAAAGACAAACTGGAACTTAAAGCAATCACCTTCAGGGCTTATGGACATCCTTGTGCTCTGTGTGATCACGAGAACTCTATGGAAAGACTCCATGTTTAGGGGAAAGCTCAATGGTTCCAACATCCTCTTTCCTTTTCTTCTTTTTCTCGTCTGTAAGTACCCCCATCTTGGCGTGCTGGCCAGAATGTGATGGGGCTTGCCATGTTTGCATGCTCTGCATTTTAACCCTTTCTTTTTCTTGAATAAACTTTTTTTGGTGATGAAACACCTAGTCGATATTATTTTTTGGTCGATATCTCTCAGGGCTCCACCTAGGATAGCGATACATGTTTCCATCTACTCTCACACTAACCTAAAAATGAAAGGCTTTTCAAAGTGAGTGGCAAAAGAGTATTTATTAAAAATCAATAAGAAGAGCTATATGGGAAGCACTGACCATACAGAAGCCCAAACAGTGTTTTGATGAGGAGGCAAAGGCTCTGGGTGTCTTTGAGAAGGGGGCAGTGACATCCACAGAAGGAAGGTATTGCTACTGGTGCAGGAGACCTGACATAGTGATGCTGATTCTAAATAATTAAAAAATGTTCAGTCTGTTGATCTTGTTATCTTCGTTAGCAGTTTTATGAATCCAGTTTTTCCTTAGAGTTCTGTAAATCTTCATCATGCTCTGTTATGCTGGTGGTGGCTGGGGAGTACTCCTGTCCCCCAGGATCCTGTCAGCCAGTCTAATAATCAAGTAGATGAGAGACAGATCAACAAGAGAAATGACCTCATTTAATATACACATGAATGGGAACCCCACACACCTGAGAGCTGGAGGGCCCACGTGCAGCACGAGGTCAGACACACAGGGAAGTAGGCATCTGAACTGGGGGTGAAGAGGTGCCAGGGGCTTCAGGGGGCGCCTGTGAGAGAAGAGCAGGTGCTTGGTAACCCAAGTCTGTCCTGCCCTGCAGACTGGCCAAAAGAGGCGACCTCTGAGCCTCTGTGGCTATGGGCCAGGCCCCTAATGCAAGTTCTTCCAGGGGCTTAAGTGGCAGAGCTTCTCTTTTTTAATGCATGCACCCGTGTGCGCGCACACACACACACACACGCACACGTGCACACACATATATATAATTTCATATTAGTGTCAGGTGTACAGCACAATGATTAGACACTTATATAGTTATGAAGTGATCCCCCTGCCCCCAATCACTCTATCACCCATCTGGCACCACACACAGCCATTACAATAATATTGATTACATTCCCTATGCTGTACTCTATGTCTCCATGACTGTTTTGTAACTACTAATTTCTCTACCCAGTCCCCCAAGCCCCTCCCCTCTGGCTGTCTCCAGATTGTCCTCTGTATCCCTAAGTCTATTTTTGTTTACTTTGTTCCTTTTGTCCTTAGATTCCACATATAAGTGAGATCATATGTATTTGTCTTTCTTTGTCTAACTTACTTCACTCAGCATAATAACCTATAGGTCCATCATGTCATTCCAAATGGTAGGATTTCACTTTTATGGCTAAGTAATATTCCATTGTATTTATGTACCACCTCTTCTTTATCAAATTGTCTATTAATGGGCATTTAGATTGCTTCCATATCTTGGCTACTTCTGTGAATAGTGCTGCTACGAACATAAGGGTGCATATTCTTTACTAACTAGTGTTTTCGTTTTCTTTGGATAAATTCCCAGAAGTGCAATTGCTGTGTCAAATAGTAGTTCTACTTTTAATTTTTTGAGGAACCTCCAAAACTGTTTTCCATAGAGGCTGCATCAATTTGCAATCATACCAGCAGTGTAGGAGATTTCCCTTTTCGCCACATCTTTGCCAACACTTATTCTCTTGAGTCTGTGGCTAAAGTTCACTTCAGCTCAAAGTCATCTACATACGACTGAGGCACATCTTGGAGTGGCTCATTGTTAATTTAGGGTTTTTTTTTTAATGAATCTCTTTGCAGATGAAACACATTTGTAGACACATTTTTAACAAAGCAACAGTAAAATAATAACTTTCTAAAATAAAATAAAAGATTTAAAAAGGCCATGGTTAAGGATCCGGTGACAGTTCATACATATACATACATGTAAGCAATGTAAGTGACCTGGCTTTTTATTCCAATCTTAGCTTGACCATATATAACATTCTTTTCCCAACATCCCTCCTCCATGAAACTTCTGCAACTTATGTATAACTTTCGGCTTTTGTCCTATCTTTTCCATTCTTATGTTGAAACAATCATTGTACTTTAGGACAGAATTACTTTCTTTTTCATTTTTTACAGGTGGTGGTGGTGGGGGGGTGGGACAAAAAAACCAACACCCAAATAAAAAAATCCACATCCTTTATATCCTTCCTTATCCCAAGGACCCATTAAATTTTCCTTTCCTGCAAAAAAATGCACCTCCATGCTTAGTATCTTCTTCTACTGAAACATACATCCTATTTTTAAAAAATATATACTCATTTGTTTTATTTTTATTATTTTCTGGAACTTTTGTAAAAACCACAGCTCTTTTATAAATCAGTTTTGGCAAGGGAACTTATATAGAAGACTGCATCTTAAAAAGGTTTTTTTTCCCTCTTAGTCTTCATGGCAATGTTTTGGTTATTAATTCCTGGGTATTTATATTTTATTATTATTGTTTTAAATTTTTAAAAATCATTATTTTATTAAATTTATTGGGGTGAATTGGCTAACAAAATTATATAGGTTTTAAGTGTATGATTCAATAATATGTCACATGTATATTACATTATGTGTTTACCATCCAGTCAAGTCTCTTTATGTCACCATGCCCTTGACCCCCTTTATCTTTATCTATCTCTTCTCCCCACCTTCCCTTTGGCAACCACTAAACTTGTCTGTATCCATGAGTCTGTTTATGTATCTTGTTTGTTTGTTGCTTTCAGTTTTATACCCCAGGTATGAGTAAAATCGTATGGTTCTTAACTTTTTCTGTCTGACTTATTTTGCGTAGCGTGATAAGACTAATTTCTACTAATTTCTACTAATTTCTCAGAAAGAGGGAAAGACTAAGTTTTTTTTTTAGCATTATACGTGTATATGTCAGAGTATTAGAAATTTTATATGCTTTTTAGAATATTTATATTGATAGCGTATCTACATAAAAATAACCAAAGGTTTAGTGTCATTTATTTGACAATGCTTCCTGAGTAATTAATTTAGCGCCAAATAAGACTGATTCATTTAATTTCCCCCTTCTATAAAAAGAGAGATTTTCTTCACAAAGTTCTGAAAAATCTGAAAGGTCAAGAAAATAAGTCTATTTGCTTTTGCATTTTTGGAAGTTTGTCAAACAGATCAATAGTTTTAAAACATTTGGTCAAATAAAATCATAGGTCATTGTGAAACAATAATTAAGCTATTCATTTCCACCATCACAATTAAAGACACTTAAAGGCAAATGTAGAAAGTTAAACAATTGTAAGCAAAGCTTAGTTCTTTTAGTATTAAGAAGACTGAATGTACTCAAGTAATTAAAGACCTGATGATGAAAGAGCATAGGGAATCATTTAAGTAAAACAAAAGCTCTACTTCCTCTTTATAATCTCTTATTGAGAACATAAGAACAGTGCAGGAAAATTTTGTTGTTTTAGCAGAGAGATAACATTCAGTTTTAGCCATACATGAGCACACCATTGATATTAAAGCTTAATTAATTTTTAAAATTCTTAACATTTCAACTTTAGCCAGCTTAATTAAAAGAGGTAAAATTCCAAAATAACAAGGGCAAAATTATTTCTATTTTTCTTAATAGAAACATATCTTCATATCATGTCGTCTTTTATTGAAAACATATATTGATTCTTTCCAGATGGATTAAAATTCTTAAAATTGTCACTAGAAATCTTAATTTCTAGTGACAACTAAAAATAAGCAATTAGCATTCTTTAGAATGGCAAATTTATGAATACATTTTATAACTTCTAATTTTTAGAAACATGTGCTTCCTTAACAAAGCACAACACATTCATTAACAAATTCAAACGTATTTTTTAGTTCTTCTGTAATAAGAAGCCAAAAGTCGGTAAACGTAGACTGACTTAGCAATTAATGTTTTAGTATTTTATATTGTTTAGAAATAATCTAGATTATTTAACAATTTCTATTATTTAATTTAACTTAATGAAACTCGAGGTTTCAAGTCACCACAGGATTATGGGAAACTATTTCTTAACTATATATACCACAATCCACAATGCAATTATTATTGGAGAGTTTCACTATAAAGCTTATTATTTATTTATATCTATTTAATTCATCAATTCTTAACAATTATGTTTAGGTTACCCACTAAAAGTTTATGAGATGTTAGACCAAGTCAGCCATCATCCTAAGTTATTCTTTTTGTTGACCAATTTGTAAGTCTAAGTAGAATAAAAGTTTTATACTTAAAACTGGTAACTTTAATAACATGTCTGTTTTAATTAAAGCAATAAACTTAAACCAATTTTAATATTAAATATTTTCCCAGGTCACATGATCCTAATAAGTATCTGGATTCACTTCTGTTATATTTTTAAATTAAGTGCTTAATTTTTTTTAAAGCCAATTAAACAGAGCTCTTCTTTTTTTAACTACATTGTAATCATTTCAATTGTGTATAGTGAAAAAAACCCTTAAAGATTTAGACCTATATGTATAAGCCAAAAACTTATTTGGGTCATATTTTTTTGACATTCAATATTAAATGAGTTTCAGGTGTACAGCATGTGATTAGACATTTATATGACTTACAAAAATGATACCTCCCACCCTCAACGAGTCTACCTGGCACTTTTCACAGTTATTACAATATTATTGATGATATCCCCCATGCTGTACTTCACAATAAACTGTGATTATTTAATAACTACCAACTTGTACTTCTTTATCCCTTCACCCTTTTCACCTAGCCCCTCCCATCTGGCAATTATCAGTTCTTTCTCTGTATCTGTTTCCTTTTTGTTAGTAATTTTACTTTCTTCTTTAAATTCCACATATAAGTGAAACCATATGGTATTTGGTTTTCTCCGACTTATTTCACTTAGCATAATATATTTCAGGTCCATCCACATTGTCACAAATGGTTAAGATTTATTTTTTTATATTCTGTTGTATATATGTACCACATATCTTCTTTATCCTATTGTCTAGTAATGGGCACTTAGGTTGCTTCCATATCTTAGCTATTGTAAATACCATTTCAGTAAACATAGGGTGTATATATCTTTTTGATTTTTTGTTCTTGTTTTCTTAAATATGCAGAAGTGGAACTTTTGGGTCATAGTAGTTTTATTTTGAAATTTTTGAGGAACCTCGAAACTGTTTCCATAGCAGCTGTACCAATTTGCAGTCTCACCAACAGTGTAGGAACATTCCCTTTCTCCACATCCTCAGGAACACTTGTTGTTTGTTGATCTATTAATCATGTCATTCTGACAGGTGTGAGGTGATATCTCATTTTGGTTTTAATTTGCATTTCTCTGATAGTGATGTTGTACATGTTTTCATATGTTTGTTGGCCATCTGTATTTCCTCTCTGGAAAAATGTCTATTCAAGTCCTTTGCCCATTTTTTAATCAGATTTTTTTTTTTTTGGTGTTGAATTGTATGAGTTCTTTATAAATTTTGGATACTAACCCCTTGTCAGATGTATCATAGATAAATGTCTTCTCCTATTCAGTAGGTTGTCTTTTTGTTTTATTGATGGTTTTCTTTTTTGTATAAATTTTTTTAGTTTGATATAGTCCCATTTGTTTAATTTTTCTTTTGTTTTCCTTGCTCAAGGAGACATATTTAAAAATATTACTAATAGCAACATCAGAGAGTTTCTTGCTTATGTTTTCTTCTTGGAATTTTATGGTTTCAGGTCTTACATTTAAGTCTTTAATCTCTTTTAAGTTTATTCCTATATATTTCATTAAAAAAATGTCCAGTGTCAATTTTTTTCATTTATCCATCCAGTTTTCCCAACACATTTATTGAAGAGACTAATTTTACCCCATTGTATATTCTTGCCTCCTTTGTCATAGATTAAATATAGGTGTGTGTTTATTTCTGGGCTCTCTGCTCTATTTCATTGATCCGTGTGTATCAGGGCTCTTTTTATACAATCCAATTCTGTTAATTGTCTCTAGAAGTAGACATACTTACACATACATAGAAAGATAAAACCATAAATGTGATAGTTTTTTAAAAACTCAACCACGAAACAGGTACAATAAGGCAAAATCTTATTAATTTTTAACAGTTGAAATAAGTTAAGTTTATTCATTCACATGGTAAAGGCTTAAGATTTTATTTGTCTCTGATAAACAATTTTAAAGGAGACTGATGGGTGCCCCTGAGGAAAGGAAACCTCTTCAGCCTCTTGTGTTTTTTTACTTTTTTAAAAAACTTTCTTTTCCCATTTTTTTCCCCTTTGGTTTATTTCATCTCAGGCAGCTGCAGGCTATGTTTACATTTCTGGTTATCAGTATGAAGACCTGGGATGTTACTGAGGAGACTTAAAAAAATCCTAATAGACTTCTAATTTTGTCAAATTTATGATCATAGAGTTATTACATTCCTTGAAATATCTTTTTAGGTTTCAGGAAGGACAAATAGTAAAAAAATTTAAAGCACCTGATCAAGTGGCCAAAGTTTATGATCTGGGGTTCTTTTAGAAGTTATTTTATCCTTTAGAAGCAGAAACTCCTGCTTATCAGTTAAGGAATGTGTTCCTTTGTTCTGGAGAGGTTTGAGTTTCTCTCCTTATGCAATCTCTTATGACAATGTAACAGAGACAAAGAGACAAGAGAGCACAACTCAGTGAGTACAATCCATGTGAGCTAGTTACACTCCCTCCCCCTGTCCGTCCCCAACCCCCCACCCCGCCAGATATGCTAACCTAAAAATAAAAGGTCTTTTGAAGTGAGAAGAACATGTATTTACTTGAGATCGAAGAAGAGTTATTTAGGAAGCACTGATTCAGGCAGAAGCCCAATAATGTTCTGTTTGGGAGATAAAGGCAATGGGTGTTTATGAAAAAGGGAAGGGAATGATGACATCCATAAAAAAAAGCATTTCTATGGGTGCAGAAAAAGTAACATAGTGACACTAATTCTAAACAGTGTTTTAACTTTCGAACTGGTGGTCATTAGTCTGGTAGTCCTGTCTTGCTTTTTTGTTATCCCTGTAAATTGTTCTTTGAGACATGGGGTTGCTTTAGGCCCCGTCCAAGAGTTATTTTCCCTGTCCAAGGGTTATTTGCTCCCATTTTAACATCACAGAGGTTTGAAGAGTAAGATGCCACAAGGCTGTCCTCCGGGGCAGCAGCTCTCTGTTAAAGTGGCTTTGTTTGTATATGGTTTGTATATTTTTCACACTCAGATCCCCATACCCACGGTGGGGTGACTCTTCACCCTGAGGCTTGGGCTGTGGGTGTGGGATCGAGCTGTGGGTCCTTACTCTGGGTTCCCAGAGCAATGGGCCAATCGGATACACACACATTTATAGATGAATATCAATGTACGTCAAAGCCTGAATACACTCCCCCCCCGCCCCGGCCCCCCCCCGCCCCTCTCCCCGGCCCATTAATCTGTTGAAACTGCTCTCCAGTGTGATGTTCTTGGAGGCAGGGCCTTTGGCATGTGCTAGGGCTATTGGGTGACATCTTCATTAATTTAATCAGTGCTCTTACAAAGGTCCCAAAGGAGCCCTCACTCTTGCTGCCCTGTAAGGACAGAGGAAAATGATGGCCTTCTGTGAAGCGGCAAGAAGGCCCTCATCAGACACTCAATCTGCCTGTGACTTGACTTTGGACTTCCAGCTTTGAGAAACATGAGAAATAAATGTTTGCTGCCACCCATCTGATGGTGTGATATTTTTGTTATAGCAGCTTGAACAGACTGACACTATACAGATGTATATGTTGCATACATACACATGTTATATACCTATATCTATGTCTATATCTGTCAAATCTCTGTATACAGAGAGATGCTTTGAATAGTTGGCACATGCAGTTGTGGGGCTGGCAAGCCTGAGCACACAGGGCAGGCTGGAGACCCAGAGAAGTGATGCTGCACCCCAATTCTGAAGGCAGACTGAAGGCAGGATCACCTCCCTGGAGACTTCAATCTTGGCTCTTAAAGCCTTCAACTGATTGGACGAGGCCCACCACTTTATGGAGGACAGTCTGCTTCACTCAAAGTCTACTGATTTAAAGGTCAATGACATCTAAAAAACAACTTCACAGCAACATCTAGACTGGTTGTGACTAAAGGCCTAAGCACCGTGGCCTGTCCAAGTTGATGCATAAAGTTCACCACCACGGGTGACTCTCGAGTACCTACTCACATCTCTGACTCAGTCTCCAGTGGAAACTTTTGTGTTCTTTAAAACCGTTTTAATATCACTTTACCATCTTCACTGCACTACAGTTTATGAGATAAAAATTAATTTGAGTTCTTGAACGCTCACGTTGGAGTTACAAAACTATTTGGAGCTTCACAAGCTTTTTTCTCTCAGAGTCCACATTGTCGTTTAAAGCTCTTTATTCAAGGCCATTGTTCTAACTTGAAATTTAGAGTTAGCTGTTATTTTGTAGCCATGTGCTACAAGGAAAACTGTGATAGGCAAATGTTGAGAACTGGTACTGACTTACTGAAAGGGTCATTTCAGAAACACTTAACAACCTTTAGGGCACAATTCTCACCCATTGGCAGGAGCACAAGCCATCAGCCAAGGTGCACCTGCAGTAGTGAGTACTAGCACAGTGTCTGGCCCCAGGGAAATGGTAACTCACAGAGAACAGTCAGTTGATCATACCTCAAAAAAGCACCTACAGTGTAAGTCACCTTTGAATCTAAGCAACAGAAAAGCCATGTTAAATTGCTTAAACAAGGCACTTCATTGTTGGGAAGGGGCACATACTTTCAGGAAATTGGGATGCTTTTAGCAAGAAAGAAGGTGGCCAGTGGGGGCTGGTCTGACTACCTGTGGGATCTGCTCCACTCCTGTGAAATTCTATGCTCATCATAGGATAGGGTAAATCCCTAGTATCTTGCAGTTTGTGACTGGAAATGGATTAGAAGGCATAGGAGAGAGGCTTGCACCTATTGAGGGAGAAGAAAAATAAGGGAGTCTTGTTAGAAAAAAGACTGATGTACTGATGGAGGCCAGAAAAAGAGGTACCCAACTCTCAGGAGCATCCTACTTCAAGGCCACCAAATCCTACCGAATTGGTGCCTGGGCTAGGGAACGTGCCTTTTTCCCCCTTTATTTTAATTAGCAAAGCTATATGTACTTGTTGGAAAAAAATACTATCAATAGAAAAAGTTAGATGTAGAAATAAAAATCCTTTGTATGTTCTCATTTCATATTTCTAGTTTTAAACATAGTTCTTTTAGATTTGTCTACACAGCACTAATAGGTGCATGTGCATATATTAAAAAAGTCATACTATATATACACCTTCAACAACTTGCCTAATACCTGATAGAATAATACTCTGCAGGAAGTTTTTTAAGGTTTTAAGCATGAGGAATTAAGCTCCAGGAAGACATTCCAGGTGACAGGAGGGGTTAGATCAGGGCTGACCAACAAAACTCAGCAGTGATGTAGTGTCATATTTTGTGCAGCTGTGTGCACATGTGGCCACTAAGCCCTTAAAATGCCGCTAATGCAGTTAGCGCTGAATTGCTTATTTTGATTAATTTTCATTTGAATTTCAGTAGCCACATGTGGCTAGCAGCCACTGTGTTGCTCGTGTATAGGTTGACAAATGGAAAGTGGCAGCAATGGCAGCAGCCAAAGAGCTAGGAAAGCAATGTGCCTTCTCATGCACATAGGAGAAGTGAAACTACATCTTCCAGCCCAGAGGGGTGATCACTACCCGGGGTGGGGTTGAAGGAAGATGGAGCTGGGTAAAGATACAGAGGCATTTCAGGCCCAGAGGTGCATGAAGGATTTAGGGTTTTAGCTCTGTTATTACTATTTTGCTTTGGGCTTTCCAGTAGAATCGTGACTTTAAATGTTTTGGTTCTTTGTTCCCACACCCAGTTTTTCATGTCTAGTGTCTGGAGTTTTGGATTTAGAAAACCCCTATAGGGAGTGTTTCCTCACTCTGTCCACATCCGGAGAACCAGGGCTTGCTCATCACGTGGACTTGGAGGTGGGTAGGGGAGCACTCTGTCCAGGCCTTTTTCTTTCCCTCTCAGCTTGTGGCAGACTGTTGTCCCTGATGCTTGCATCAGTTACCGACTTCCCAGTGTGGATTTTGTTTGTTTGTTTTCTTGTAGTTCATTTAATTAAAAAGAATCTGTAGTAAATTTGGCTTTGGAACCCAGTGCCTGAATTTCAGTCAATTTTGCTTTATAGAAGTGAGTGTCAAGCATTTAAGGGTGTAATTATTTTCTTCAGGGCACAATATTATGTTATTCTCCACTTTTTTGAGGGTGGGAGTGTGGCGGGAATGACGTGCGAAAAGTAATCGTTATGTTCTACTTCTGTGACCTTTTTTCTTTGTTTATGTTGATTCTGATATTCCCATATTTGAAACAGTTTTTTCAGAATGAGGAATATCACATAAAGTATGGTAATCTTTTTCTTGACTAGTTTTCATACATGATTAAATTATCTTCTCAACATTCTGGAAAGACATTTGGACACTGTTTTCTACTTTGCATTTCCCTCTTAGGCATTTTTATTTGAGCCTCACAGCAAAGGGGACAGACCAGTGAGGGGGTCACTTGCAGCCGTGCATTGGGCAGGGATGTCTGGGAATCATCTCTGTACCCCCAAGCCTACCAGTGATTAATGTCCTTAAATAATTGCAGCCAGCTTAACTGCATGCATTTTTGGAAAACATTTCTTAGTTAAATTCCTTACTTCACTACAAACTGTCAGTTGAAGGTCATCACTGACAATTCAATGCCAATGGGGGTCCTCAGTTTGAGGTGTGGTGGGGGGAGACTTTATTCAGTGCCAACAGCTAAATAGTGACGTGGCACCATGACACAGCATGGCTCTAAAACAGCTCCAGCAAGGTGGCCCTCACATCACAGCTCTGGTGAGACAGCCTTGCTCTAGTGGGACAGCTCTGTCTCTGTCTCTGGTGACACAGATCCAGCAGAAGTAACATCTCTGATGGAAACTCCAACAGTGAAAAGGGCACTCCAGTGAGGCTGGGTCAAGCTGCCTATACAGAGAATAGTGCCTGTCCTGGTCCCTGATCAGTCCACTCCCATGCAAATGAGAACTCCAAATCCACACAGTTTGATTGGTCCAGAAAGCACTCTCCTGATTGGTTGGAGTGGAGCTGCTTTGATTGGTCAGTGAAGATGCAAATCAGGACATATAGCTATGCAGCTCTGATTGGTTAAGGAAAGTCTCAGTCCTATTGGTTGAAATAGTATCCTAGGATCTTTCTTACAAGAGTCAAAACTGCCTGTGGAGCCCAGTGCAGGAGGCAGGCAGCTCAGTGCAGCTTTTCCCTGAAGCGTGGAGAGCACAAGAGGCCACTGTTTAGCAAGGACTGCTAGACTGTCTGTAAATTTGAGCCCAATCAGCCACCAGGAGTCCTTCTCAACAAGCTCATTCACTCTCAGAGTCAATAACACCTATTAGAATGACTTAAGTAAAACACAACCAGTTCTACCAAGGAGGCAGAGGGACTGGGATGGGACTGGGACCCTCACCTACTCCTGGTAGGGTGCAGAGTGGCACTGCTGCTTCAGGAAACAGTTTGGTGGCTGCTTATGAAGTTAATATACTCTTCCAATGTGATCCAGCTATTCCACTCTTGGTATTTACCCAAGAGAAATGAAAACCAACATTCACACAAAAGTCTGTGTGCAAGTGTTTGACAGTCACCACAACTGGCAGCCACGGAAATGTGCTTTGTGTAGGGAGTGGGCATCCATGCCATGTGAGATGTCCCAGCAACAGCCAGGAGTGAAGCAGAGATAGATGAGACCGCAGTGGTGAGCCTCACAGGTGTTGTGATGAGTGAGGGGCCTGGCACAGAAGGCTGCACGGCACAGCAGTCTGTTAATGACACTCTGGAAGAGGTGCAGGTTTAGCGGCCGCACTCAGGCCCACGGGTGCCAGGCTGTGCATGGGGACAGAGGTTGATTATAAAGTGGCTCGAGGAGAAATCTGAGGGTGTTAGAAGTGTTCTCTGTCACTCAGCCATGGTGGTGGTTGTGTGACCACATGTGCTTGTGAGAACTCATAAACCCTTACATGAAAAAGGCACAGATTTTTACTGTATGTCTAGTAACCTGATTTACTCAAGTCACCCAAATAAAAACAAACAAAAATCCTCAGTCAAAAGATCTAAAGGATAAACTATAATCCAATAGAGCCCAACCAATTGCTATATTAGAATATATATATGTGATTAAGAAAGAATGGAAAACACACTTCACAATTTGTTGTTTTGATCATTCAAAAATGAAAAATTAAATATTTTCTTAGAAGTCAGAACTTTTACGTTCAAGTATCAATTCTACCACCAACTGCTTGGGTAATCCTAAAAACAAGGCCTAAGTCCAACTGATTCTTGTTTCTTGTCTGTGAGGCTTCATTAACACTGCGTATCTCCTTCAGAGGCAGGTTCTGATAATCATTTAAAAGGGAGGATTTCTTTCAGGGAGTAATCTGAAGAAGCATTCTTAGTTAATTTAACTTATTGTTCAGTTTGTTTCTCTATTCATATGAGTAATGCATGTTTATGGCAACAAAATAAAGATTCAAATGGTACAGGAAGGTATAAAGGAAAAAGGGGAAACCCCTCACCTTTAAAGAAAAACCCTGGTCTGGCTGGTTTTTGGCCAAAACAGTTCTTTTCCCTGTTGCACTTGGTGGTTCTGCTATCTTTGGAGCTTGGCATTGCTGCTTCTGAGGTGCCCTGGCCCCGAAAACACACAGGGCTTGGGCCTGAGGCCTGCTGCCCTGCCCTGGCCCTGCAGGAGTGAAGGTCTTGTCTCTGGGCATGCCACACACCATTCAATGACAATGGTACCAGCAGAAGCTGAGTCCTGATGCCAGCTCATCTGAAGCTCTGTTCCTAAGGACACGCATTCACCCATGTGCTCGAGCTTTACAACAACTACTGTTGTCGCAGTTTACAGATGAGGAAACAGAGGCCCAGCAAGGCATAGTCACTGCCAGGGTCCCTGCACCTGACTAGGGTACTGAGTGCCTCTCTCCATGCTCTGCTGAACTCATCCTGTCATCATACTGTGCTCCTGCAGCTACTGCAAAAGCCGGGACAGCAGGCCGCCTCTTCCTCTCTCCTGCAGCTCCTCTGGGGAAAGGCGGGTGCCTCTGAGCTCTATGTTTGAGCCTGGAACACACCAGGCACTCCATAGGTGTCAGTCAAACCAGCGAATCAGTGCCTCAGGCAGTAGAGCTTGTGCCTAATATGTGTTCACCATGTTCGTCGGAGCATATTCACAATACCAAGAGGTGGAAAAACCTGCGTGTCCACTGATGGAACAATGAGTAAGGACAGGTGGTACATACATGCAGTGGGGCAGTATTTATCCCTGAGAAAGAAGGAAATCCTACCATTTACAATGGCATGCATGGACCTGGAGGGCATTACATTGAGTTAGGTAAGTCCGTCAAAGACAAATACTGTGTGATCTCACTTATATGTGGGATCTAAAAGAGTCAAACTCATAGAATGAGAGTAGAGCAGCAATTACCAGGGGCTGGGGGTAGGACAAAGGGGGCTATTAGTCAAAGGCACAGTTTCTGTTATAAAGGTGGCTAAGTCCCAGAGATCTATCACACAGCAGAGAGCCTATAGCCAATAATACTGTATTGTGTATTTAATACTTGCTAAAAGGTGGGGTTTATGTTCAGTGTCCTTAATACACACACACAAGATAAAATAATAATAATAATTAATAATGAAGATGATGTTGGAGTGAGGCAGGGAAGGGGCAAGAGAACTAAATGTTAAATTAAGCTACATTCAGAGACTGCAACATGCCGATTAGCCCTGCTGCCAGGCCAGGAGGACATCTGCAGAACAAAGGAAGGTTTCTGTTGGGATTGCTAACAGCCCATTCTCTATAGCTGTGAAGGGGAAACAGGAACCAAGAGTGCTTCCCTATGGCTAAAAATCACAGGTACCTTCATAGGCTTGGAACTGCCAGAAGGCCTTTCATGCTTCATATTCTTACTTTTTCATGCTACATACTCTTCCCCTTCCTCACTGTATGTCCATATCAAAGGAAATGGATTAACAAAGTCTTTGAGCTGTAACTCACAGGAACTAAAGAATGACACATAAACTGCATTCCCCGAACTCGCGCTCACTGTCTTTCTAACGTCCCTCTTAGTCTCTTACTTTCATTGTCCTTCTCTGTGTCTTTCTCTCTTGGTCCCTCTCACTCTCTGCCTCTGAGAGGAGACCACATTCTGTTTGTGGGGTGTTACCCCTTCTTTGATAAACTTTCCTGTTGACTCTAGCTTTGGCTTGTTTGTTGATTCTTTCTACACTCTCTGCCAAAAGATCCTCTTATTCTCTCAGTATAGGACTTGGTCTCCCCCCAACTCCAGGAAATTTGCTCTGTCCTGCATCAGGAAGAAACTTTGGGAGGCGATAAATGTGTTTATGGCTTTGATGGTGATGGTTGCATGGGTGTATAATTACCTCAATAAAACTACTAAACAAATAACAGGCAATAGAGGGACTTTGCCTGCCAGCCTTTCCCTATAATGTCTTGAGAGAGCATGCTATATGTGGGTCACGCTCTTTATCCTCTGCCTACCAGCTCTGGGGAGATCCCCAACCCATGCCTCTCCTGTTGTCTCGACACTCATGGAGAGTCAGAGGGCACTTGAGTGAACATCAGTGGGTCCCCCTCTTCACCATGGAGAGACCACACTTCTCTACCTGCATCCAGGCTCAGCTTTGAGAACACTATTTGTTTGGTTTGGAAAATCCAGAGATGTAACTGTCAGTCTCTGCCTTTGCCTGTGATGCAATCCTGTTCACCCCACACTGAGACCACATCCTTCCTGTCCTGCTGGGCTGCGACAGCTATAAACTCATCAAGTTTCTTCTCTGGCTATTCCTGAGACTGGTGTCTGGGTGAGTCCAGCTCCATGAGCGTGGTGGCAAGATGGGTCTGGGGAGGCATGGGGACAGCGTTTTCAAGACCAGAACTTGCCAGCCTCTAACTTTGTCCTTCAACAATGGTTCTGGAAAGTTCTTTTATACTTATCGTTATTTGGGCTCTATGTGTGCAAGTACATGTGTGCAGGAGAGAGTGGGGCAGGGAGTGAGGACAGAGGCAGCAATCTCAGCCCACCCCCAATACTCCAGCAGATTTGCCGAGCACTCCCCAGGGAGCAGTGAGTGGATGCATAGGAGGAAATGAGCAGCCTTAGAAACCGAGAGACAGAGGAGATAGAGGTCAGAGTGGAGTGTGCCAGGGTTAGGAATGGGGGGTATGAAGGAGGAGTGGCACCCGGATTTGGATGGGGGACTCGTAAGGTGGGGACGGGTGGATATGCGAAGCTGGTAGATCTGTCTGGAGATGATCCCCCTGTCGCCAAATGCATGAAGAGTTGGACTTGGGCGCAGCACTGAGGCCAGACATGGAGGCAAGAATTGAAACAGAAGGCTTATGAACATGTTTGGTGTCATGAACATCAAACCCTGGTTGTTATAAGTCATGGCTTGGAGACTTGTGCTGCTTCTCAGGGTCTCTTCCTCCCGTTAGCCTAGTTACGGCTCCAGGCAGGTACAGCGCTCTTCCCAGTTCAGTAATATGAAGGGACCAAGCCTCAGACAAAGCCCAAGCCTGGGAGGTGTAGCAGAGCCAAAGATGTAGCAGCTGGTTTCTAGTCTTGTGGGCTCAGAGTCTAACCAGGAAAACTGAGTGGGTGAGCATGGCAGTGAAAGGCTGTGCACACTAAGTGCTGGGAAACCACTTTCGTTATTAACCATGGGTTCACTGTCTCTGATCACATTTGTTTACATCTGACTGAGATAACAAGCTAAGTGGGGGAGCCCGTGGCCTCACACCTTGTTAGGCTGAGAAGAGTGCAGTGTAAAGGGCACCAGCTCAGGAATCCATGAGCCTGGTACAAATCCTGGACTTGTCCCTTCCTGGCTCTGAAACTATGGGCCAGCCGCTGACCCTTGCTCAGCCTTAGCCTCGGCGTCTGCCCTTCGTGTTAGTACACACTCACCCCATGTGGCCTGGTGCAGAGGGGAGCACTGTGAAATGCTGTTGGCCAATGTGACATGCTCATAGTGTCATGGTGAATTTTACGGAAGATGGTGTTCCCCAGGCCCAACACCCTGTCACCATGGTTTCCAAGGGCTGTTGTGGACCAGCCTCCCTGCTCACCCAGGTCCCCTCCAGCCGTAGCCACGGTTATTCATTTCCTGGCTTTCTTTTGTCCCTCATCCATGTCTTCTTGGGTCAAAAAAAGAGCAAAGAACCAGAGTCTTTCAACAAGAAGGGACTAAGGGACTATTTTCCACACTCTGCCATTTTATAGATGAGGAAACAGAAGTTGAAGTGTGCTGACAAACTTGCCCCAGGTTGCACAGTGCAGTGGTCAAACAGGTTGAGATCTCAGGCAGCAATGGGAGGCGCGACAGATGCCTGTGTGGGCATCTGTGACCCTGCTGGGCATTTCTCTCCGCAGGGCACCTTTTTTTCAGGCTCCAACACTCTCTGGACAGAGCCATGAGGGAACCCTGAGAGTGAAGAGTGCAGTGGCTCATTTTGCAGGACAGGGTGGAGCTCATCACTGCCTGATGATGCTTTCCCTTTCAGTCTCCGAGTTCAAGGTCGGTTAGTTCTCCCCAAGGGCAGACTTTGAAAGAGACTCCAGTCACTCTGGCCACTCTGCTACCCACCTCCTGGCGTGGCCCTATGTCCCCTTCCCAGCCAGGACTACTGAGCATGGCCAGTGTCCGCTGCAAGCTGGCTCGCTACCTGGAGGACCTGGAGGATGTGGACCTAAAGAAATTCAAGATGCACTTGGAGGACTACCCACCTCAGAAGGGCTACACTGCACTTCCCCGGGGCCAGACGGAGAAGGCGGACCCAGTGGATCTGGCCACCCTGATGATTGACTTCAATGGGGAGGAGAAGGCCTGGGCCATGGCTGTGTGGGCGTTTGCTGCCATCAACCGTAGAGACCTGTATGAGAGGGCCAAGAGGGAAGAGCCGGAGTGGGGTGAGTGCAAGGGGGAGAGCTGGAGTGGGATGAGGGACGAGCCAGAGAGTGGTGAGTTTGTGGTGGAGGGGCGCAGGAAGGAAAAGGGGGTGGCAGACTTTAAGCTGTGATGAGACACACACAACATGAAGTTGGCCTTCCTAGCTGTTTCTAAGCATGTGGTGCAGCTGTGTGAAGCGTGGTCACATTGTACAGCCACCTCCAGCAGTCTTGTAGAACTCCACCCCATTAAGCAGCACCCCAGCTCCTCAGCCTCCGTTGACCACCACTTTCTCTCTCCATGAGTTTGATCACTCTTGGGACCTCTCATAAGTGGAATCTTACAGGATTTGTCTTTTAGTGGTGACTGGCTTATTTCACTCAGTATCATGTTCTTAAGCTTCATCCATGCTGTTGCATATGACAGCACTTTATTACCTTTTAGGCATGATGGTACGTATATACTGCATTTTGTTTAGCTATCTTATATCACTGAACTTTCGAATTGTTTCTAGCTTTACATTTTTGTGAATGATGTGGCTGTAACATGGGTGCACGAATCTCTTCCAAGTCCCTGCTTTCAATTCTTTTGGGAGTGTGTCCGAAAGTGAAATTGCTGGGTTATATAGTAATTCTATGTTTAATTTTTTTAAGGAATTGTCACACTGTTCTCTGTAGAGCTGGCACCCTTTACCACCACAGTGCACAAAGTTTCCAGGTTCTCCACATCCTTGCCAACACTTATTTTACATTTTTTCTTTCTTTCTTTTTTTTTTTTTTGGTAGCCATTCTAAGGGATGTGAGATGATGTCTCACTGTGGATTTGATTTGCATTCTCTATTGACGAGTGGTATTGAGTGTCTTTTTATGTCCTTTTGGCCATTTATCTTTGAAGCAATGCCATTCAAGCCTTTTTCCCATGTTTTAACTCAGTTGCTTGTTTTTTGTTGTTGACTTCTATGAGCTCTGTGTATATCCTATACATTAACCCCTTATAAGATGTATGATTTACAAATCTTTTCTTTTATGCCGTGGACTGCCTTTTTCCTCTGTTAATGATATCCTTTGATGCATCAAACTTTGTATGCTTGTTTTTAGTCATTTTAAAAATCGTTTTGGCTCCTTCCTCTGTCTTCCTCTCACGATAGTGCTATGAGAAGGTGGAAGAAAGCAGTTTGCCATTTTCTAACTCCTTTAGAAACCAAGGTCAGGGCTCATGTACCCATGGGGCTCTTCCCTGGTTAGTCTCACTTGATTCGAATCTCTCCTGTGTTTAAAACTTCCTCCAGGTCTCCATCCAGCCACTCATGTGTCTGCCTGCATGGCCAATAAGCACGAGTCTCAGCTCTCGAGGCCCTGGGGCAAGCACTCTTCTTATAGAACATGTGATGTGCAGGGGAAGCCTCTGCCATGGCCATCACTTTGGATGTGGGGGTAGGGGAGGAGGACTTTCTCTTCATTCCTGTGGTGGGGTGGTGAGGTCCTTCCTCCTGGCTGGTGTTCTGAGCAAGGGAGGGGCACAGGAGGGATCCGAGGAATGCACAAGTTCACAGGTGATGAGCTGGTGGAAAGGAACCAGCAGTCAGGAGCAGCACAGTGAGGCAGGGCAGCAGTGTGGCTGTGACAAGGAAAGGGAAATACTTTGAGGGCATGGGAGGGTGCACAGCAGTAGGTGTTTTAAACATATTGTGTATAATAATGTAATAATAACTGTGGCGGTACTTACATGCTCAGTAACCAACTTAAGGTATAACAATCATAGTTGCAGAAGTAGTTAGCTAAGCACTTTTTATGGATTTTGTTCATTCTTCACAAGAAGTCCACTGATGTCAGCACTTTCAAATGAATTTTCAATTTCATATACTAACTGCAATGAGCCAGTCACAAAAAGACGAATACTGTGTGATCCCGTTTTTAAGAGGTCCCTGGAATCGTCAAATTTGCAGAAACAGAAAGTGGTGGTTAAAATGGAAAGTTGTTATTTAATGGACATGGATTTTCAGTTTTACAAGATGAAAGAATTCTGGAGATTGGCTGCCCAGCAATGCGAAGTGGGCTGGAAGTTATGGCTGCCTGGGGCTGCTTGCTCGGTGCCAAGGCCAGGATTCGGTGCCAGGCATGTCTTTGGCTGGAGCCTGGCTCCTGGCTACCGGGACATCTTGGCTTCCATATCTGGGTTTTGGGATCCTATTACAATAGCATTTGCACTCGGAATAATTAGATGCCTAGTTGGAGCCCTTCATCTCTCTCTTGGTTTCCTGCCCACCTGAGTTATCTGTACTACGTACTTCTCCTGGTGCCTCACTCTTGTTCTACTGTGTGCAGATTTCTCCCAGAAAATGCCTCTATGGGATGTGTCATTCAGTGACTGCTTAGATCTGTCGTTCTTAGCTGTGAGCTCAGGTTGGAGCTTTTAAAATGCAGTAGTGCCCAGGTCCCACCGCAAATAGGTTAAAAGGAATCAGGGGTTGGAGTCCTGGGATCAGGTTACTGCACCACTAGTCAGACATGAACCAGATTGGTTATTCTCACTCTTGAAGACATAGAAGGTGAGTAAGATGGATTCCAGGTGTTTGTGGCCAGGGAGGGATGATCCTACTGGCCCATGGCCATCGTGGGGAAACTGGGGAGCCTGAGGTGGCCTCAGCGCCAGAGGACCAAAGGGACAGTGACTAAGACATACAAAGAGAAGAGAAACCTACCTGCCCCACATGTTTGCTGGTTGATTTCTGGGCCTGGGAGAGAGATGTTGAGACTGCATTCAGTGGGGATGCAATGCTCAGAGGTTAGATTGATGCCATTGCTTTAAAATTAGGGCTGCAGGACACTCCCACTGGACCTCTGGCTACAGAGTAGTCATCCACATCTGAGCCCTATTTTGATATGAGAGATGTCCAGGTAGGTGCGTTTGACCTTTGCCAGGTGTTGGGTCTCAATTACTTCCCATTAGTCAGGAGTCCTGGGTTTTAACATTTTTTTTCCTTTAATTTTCAGATAACGCATATGTTTCTGTGGTATGCCGGGCAGAAAGCCTTGAAGAGGAGTGGATGGGCTTGTTGGGGTTCCTTTCCAGAATCTCTATTTGTCAAAAGAAGAAAGGTAAGCATGGGGGTGGTGGTCACAATTGAGTTTGGGAGGCACTGTGAGTCTGGGAAGCTGGCCGCCCTACATGCTCCTGCTCCTTTGGGTGTGAAGGCCTGCCTCGGGAAATCAGCTATAGCCAAACACATGAGGACATGTGTGCCTGGCTCCTGGAAGCTCCTTGGAAAACATGGAGTGTTTTGGATTTTAAAAGTCATGGGCTGCAGACTACCTAAAGAAGTACGACTGAATAAGAGGGATTTCTGGCTATGGGCGGTGCACAAAGAATTTGCAGTTCTTCCACTCACTGTGAGTGGGAAGATTTTGCCACCCCAGATTCTCTGGGTCCCTCCATACCCTGGTGGTGGGAAGGAACCGCACCTCCCACTGCTTAGTTCCAGTCGCTACTCCCCACGGAGCGCAGGCCAGGCGGCCAGGTAGATGTGCTCGGGCTTCCCCCAACGTCAAACCTTCTGTCTCCACCTTAGATTACTGTAAGAAATACAGGAAACACGTGAGAAGCAGATTCCAGTGTATCGAAGACAGGAATGCCCGTCTGGGTGAAAGCGTGAACCTTAATAAGCGCTATACCAAGCTGCGTCTCATCAAGGAGTACCAGAGCCAGCAAGAGCGAGAGCATGAGCTTCTGGCCATTGGTGAGTCCTTGGCTGTGATGCGAGACAGCCCTGTGAGCTCCATGAGCTTGGAGCTGCTGTTCGAACCTTGAGGACCAACATGCCGAAGCCTGTTGCACAAAAAAAACGGTGGTGCTTCAGGGCTCAGCGGGCATTGGGAAGACAATCCTGGCCAGGAAGATCATGCTGGACTGGGCGTCAGAAAAGCTCTACCAGGACAGGTTCGACTACTTGTTTTACATCCACTGCCGGGAGGTGAGCCTTGGGATGCGGAGGAGCCTGGGGGACCTGATAATCAGCTGCTGCCCTGACCCCAATCCACCCATCAGCAAGATTGTGAGAAAGCCAGGCAGGATCCTGTTCCTCATGGATGGCTTTGACGAGCTGCAAGGTGCCTTCGATGAGCACACGGAGGCACTCTGCACCGACTGGAGGAAGGTGGAGAGGGGAGATGTCCTGCTGAGCAGCCTCATCAGGAAGAAATTGCTCCCTGAGGCCTCGCTCCTCATCACCACGAGGCCTGTGGCACTGGAGAAGCTGCAGCACCTGCTGGACCATCCGCGGCATGTGGAGGTCCTGGGTTTCTCAGAAGCCAAGAAGAAGGAGTACTTCTTTAAGTATTTCTCAGATGAGCAGCAAGCCAGGGAGGCCTTCAGGTTGACTCAGGAGAATGAGGTCCTGTTCACCATGTGCTTCATCCCCCTAGTCTGCTGGATTGTGTGTACTGGGCTGAAGCAGCAGATGGACAGCGGCAAGGGCCTTCCTCAGACATCCAAGACCACCACTGCTGTGTACACTTTCTTTCTCTCCACTTTGCTGCAGTCACGGGCAGGCTGCCCGAAGCGCCCCACCTCTGCTAACCTGCGGGGCCTCTGCTCGCTGGCTGCAGATGGGATCTGGAACCAGAAGATCCTGTTTGAGGAGGGGGACCTCAGGAGCCACGGCCTGCAGAAGGCGGATGCATCCGCATTCTTGAGGGTGAACCTGTTCCAGAAGGAAGTGGACTGTGAGAAGTTCTACAGCTTCATCCACATGACCTTCCAGGAATTCTTCGCTGCCATGTACTACCTGCTGGAGGAGGAGCAGCACGGGGTGGGGGATGAGTCAAAGGGGCCTTTGGAGCCTCCCAACCGGGACGTGACAGCCCTTCTTGAAAACTACGGCAAATTCGAAAAAGGCTACTTGATTTTTGTCGTCCGCTTCCTCTTTGGCCTTATAAACCAGGAGAGGACGTCCTACTTGGAGAAAAACTGAGCTGTAAGATCTCCCAGCAAATCCGACTGGAGCTGCTGAAGTGGATTGAGGCCAAAGCCAAGGCAAGGACCCCACAGGTCCAGCCCACGCAGCTGGAGCTGTTCTACTGCCTGTATGAGATGCAGGAGGAGGGCTTTGTGCGCAGGGCCATGGGCCACTTCCCCAGGGTCGAGGTCAGCCTCTCTACCAGGATGGACCACGTGGTTTCTTCCTTCTGCATAGGGAACTGTCACAACATGGAGTCGTTGTCCCTGAGGCTGCTCCATGACTCGCCCAAGGAAGAGGAGGAGGATGAGGGGGATGGGGGCTGCCCCAGTGTGGGCCAGTGCATCCTCCCAGACCCTCACTCAGCCTCCTCTTATAGGTAAGGAGATGACCCAGGCAGCGGGCCCAACTCTCCGCCTCCTGGACCTCTTCTTTCAACTCCCCGCCCTCTCCCCCTGCTCAGCCATCTTTCAGTGCAGCTGCCACAGCTACACAGTAATGCCACCCCCATTGCTAGAGTAGCCTTCATTGTCAGAATGACTAGCAGAAGAAGGGCAGGTGGAGCAGTGGCAGGAGAGAAAAGCCAATGAAACAACAAGCCAATGTGTAGTGAATGCCAACTCGGCACAAGGTGCCAAGTGGGGTAGAAAGCTGAGTGAAACATTGTGAAGCCAGGTTGCTGAAACTCCCTTGGGGTTTCTATGTGTCAACACATAGAGTGGGCCCCGGAGGTTGTCCCAGGAACAGAGGACAGAGACCCTTATTGCTGAGCCTGTGGGGTTGCCAGGGGAGTGGGTAGGAGTCTGCAGTGAGGGGCTGGCGGGATGAAGCTGAGTGCAAGGGAAGGCAGGGCGGTGGGGTCTGTGAGAATAGTGGTACCAGCATAGTCTGAGGGAAGATTGTGTGTAGGATCCACAGGAGGGACACACAGCTTCATTGGCACAACAAAACCAGAGACATCGAGGACAGTTACAGCCAGATGGTCACCCTTAGGCTCTGTTCCCTTACTCACTGGGGCTGGAAGCCAGCTGCCCTGGGGACAGTGAAGCAAGAAGTGGCTACAGGGAGCTGCCCAGCTGCAGTGGTTGAGGGAAGATGGAGTTCTGTGGGTGCATGGGTTTGACTTCTGTGAGAGATAGCAGACATGGGGCAGAAGAAAGGAGAGCAGAGGCCAGGCCTCCTGTGAGGCAGTCTTCAGTTCTCCTCTCTGCCTCCATCTGCAGGGGCGGGAGAGCCATCATGGACACCTCTGGCTTCAGTGGTGGCTAGGAAACCAGTTCAGTTGTAGGTAGGGCTGGGAACATAGGCAGAGTGCCTTGACTCATGAGGGAGCTAGTCTTGGGAATGGAGTGTGGGGTGAGGAGTGAGGGCACACGGACCAGGAGCTACAGGTTCAGGATGGGATGGGCTAGCGGGTGGGTCTCTGAGAGGAATAACCCAGAATAGCTAGAAAGCAGATGGGAGAGGCAGACAGAGAGAGGGAGTGAGAAGAGGGGGCAGACCCACTCACTGGAGCTCAAAAAGCAAGGCAACAAAAAGGGGCTGCCTAACACCCAGGCTGTGAGAGGCTCACAGAGACTCCAAATGACTCCTGATGGCAGCTGTTTCCCTGAGGACACCGCAAGTGTCCTGTGTTCTAGAGCCTTCCAGGGCCAGTGGCATGAGCGTCCACCCTATGTCTGATAGGAGAGCAGAATCAGCCCTAGTCCTGTGGCGTCAGAAACTGCATTTTAACAAGTGCTGAACATGGGACTCATAGGAGCTGCTAGAGACACAGACATGCCTGGCCCACTGTGGCCTGGCCTTGGGATTCTGGGAGTGCCTCTGCTGCCCATGAGTAGCCAAGGCGAGAACCAGTCTCTGGACTCCTTAGCAGAGTGTCCAGAGCCACGGAGGACAGAGGAGGACACCTGCAGGAGTGGCCGGAGGGTGTTTGTGGCCAGCCAAGGTTACAGGCTTATACTCCCTACCCTGGTGTGCAGGACACCTTTTCCATTTCTCAGTGGTCAGTCTGCACTTCTGTGACTCATTTCTTCATTCCTGGGGGGCCTTTGTCTCAACTGGTATCAGCCACCGCTGGCCTTTGGACCCTCGTCGTTCTAACAGACTGATGCTTCTCTCTTTCTTTCTCCCTTCCTGTTTCCAGATTGATGAACTGCTGCTACCTTCCTTCCAGCTTCTGTCAGGGCCTCCTGTCTGTCCTGAGCACCAATCAGAGCCTCACTGAGCTAAACCTCAGTGACAACACGCTGGGGGATGCAGGGATGAAGGTGTTATGTGAGATGCTCCAGAATCCTGGCTGTAGGATTCAGAGACTGCGGTAAGACCCTCAGTGTGTATGCACATGTGCACGTGTGTACATGTGTGTGTGCATATGCATACACATGTGAGTGTGTGTATGTGTTTGAGAGAGAGAGTGAGAGTGCTGGAGGAAGACCTTGTGGGTCACATCAATGGCCTCTGCATCCCAGGGCAGCCACAATGACGTATCATACCCTCGGGGCCCAAACAACAGAAATTTGCCTCACATCCAGGAGGCTGGAAGTCCAAGGTGGAGGTGTTTGCAGGGCTGGCTTCTTCTGCGGCCTCGCTTCTTAGGTGTGGATGGCCGTGTTCTCTGTACCCTCATATGGTCTTTCCATGTGTGTTGGATGTCTTCCCCTTATGAGGACATCAGTCACATTGGACCAGACCACCCTCATGGCCTCATTTTACCCTAATCCCCTCTTTAAAGGCTCCATCTCCAAATACAGCCACAGCCTCGGTCCTAGCTGTGAAGCCTTCAACATGTGAATATTTATGTGGGAGACACAGTCCTTTATCGAAGGAGTGAAAGGCAGAATGCATCATAGGCCGGCTGTTTGGGAAGCACTGGATGGGGAAGAACGAAGGAGAACTGAAATTAAGTCATTTTTCGGCGATGTGACAAAAAAAGTGTGGCTTTCAGGGCCATGCTCGTAGATAAGCCATACTGAGAGTATTGCCATACATGACGAGGGCCACCTGGGCTGGAATCCATCAGAAACCTTGGTACAGATTGAATTGTCACAGGGTAGCTTTATTACAGAAATGCTTGTTTTGAGCCACACGATGGCTGGCTGCCATCTATGGAGGGAGCTCAGTGATGGGCTCAGCAATGGTGGCCTCACTGTGAGCCGGCGAGCCTGACAGCCACCTGCCCTGTTTGCCTTCGGCTGTGTTTGGAAGTCCTGATAAGATGATACTCTCACAGAACTTTCACTGTGGCTTTCCCTCTGTAACATGTATGCACAGTGGCCTGGCCTGTGCTGAAAGCAAGCACGGGGCAGAGGGCGTGCCACACCTGCATGTTCTGACGCTTCCTGCCTCTGTGCTTGGTGCGCAGGTTGAGGCGCTGTTGTCTTCCCAATCGTGCTGCTTTGACATCTCCTCCATCCTCAGCAGCAACCAGACACTGGTGGAACTGGACCTGAGCCACAACAGCTTGGCTGACTGCGGGGTCAGACTTCTGTGTGTGGGGCTGAGGCACGTCTTTTGCAACCTGAGGAAGCTCTGGTGAGTCTGAACTGATGCCCCTCATGAGCATGAGCTGTGGCTTCAGTGAGTCCCATAGACTGGGTGTTACTGGGACAGTGGCCAGGGCTGCTCCGCATCCCACTGTCACCTTCAGGTGTTTGTTAGTAACTCTCGCAATCAGTGTGTGCTGCAGGGTAAGCCACATCCCAAGCCCTGGAGGGGACTCAGCAAAAGAAATCAGATTGCTTTAAGGTGGTCACAGCCTACCTGAAAATAAAATCAGTGTGACAAACTCTAGAAGGACCTGGGGTCTTTGTGACAAGCCTTTGTTCTCCACACAAATGGGAAAAGTGGTGCTAACTTAATGCAGACATAAAAGTCTACACAGCCCTTCACTGAATGCTTCTGGGGGACTTAAATTTTGAAAAAGAGAAGAAAACACTTGAAAACAGAAGGCCAATTACACCATTTATAATAACCATTAGGATGGTTATTATAAAACAAAACAGAAAACAACAAGTGTTAGTTAGAATGTGGAGCAAGTGGAACCATCATGCACCGCTGGTGGAAGTGTAAAATGGTGCAGCTGCTGTGGAAAACAGTTTGTCAGTTTCTCAAAAAATTAGACATAGAGTTACTATATGACCCAGCAATTCTACTGCTGGGTATGTATACGAGGAGTTGAAATCAGGCACTCTAGCACTTAACCGTGTCCACAACTGTGTTATTCACAGAAGCCAAAAAGTAGAAACGACCCAAGGGTCCATCTGTGGAAGGATGGGCTAACATATGTGATGTCTACACACATATGGCCTACGAGGCAATCCTGACATGCATGGCAGCCTGGGCAGACCATGAAGGCATTTTGCTGAAAGAAATAAACCAGATACAACAGGACGCATCATGCGTGACCCATTTACATAGACGAGGGCACTAGACGGGTCAGTTTCACAGAGACAGGGAGTGGAGGGTGGTGCAGGGGCTGGAGGGGGGGGGACAGGGTGGGAATTACTGTTTAACCAGGACAGAGTTTCAATTCCTGATGGATGCACAGCAGTGTGAATGCATTGAATAGGCTGAACTGTTCCCTTAAAACTGGCTACAATGTAAATTTTAGGTCTGTCCTGTACATTCACCACAGTACAAATCAATGTAGGGAGCAGGAAGATGCATTGCCATGGACTTAGAAGGTTTTTACTTGCTATTATTATACAAGCAGAAAAGGAAGTACAGTTAATGTAGAGCTTGTATGCACTCTTCCTGTGTGGGGACTGGACTAGAGGGGTGACAGGACAAGTGCTTCCTCGACCCATAGCAGAGAGGGTGAGAGAGGTGTGGTGACACTCTGCCATCTCTGTGGAAGGTTGGTCAACTGCTGCCTCACATCAGCATGCTGTGCGCACCTTGCATCGGTCCTGAGCACTAGCCAGTCCCTGACCAGGCTCTACTTGGGGGAAAATACCCTGGGAGACTTGGGAGTGGGAATCCTGTGTGAATCAGCAAAGCGTCCACAATGCAGCCTGCAGAAACTGGGGTAAGTCTCTTCACATCTCAGCGGAAAGATAAACAATGCCATCATTGTTCTTGGGGATGCATTGTTTGGCACGCCTGGGCAGGTGCTGCTCTGGGAAAGGTTACTCGGGTGGAGAACAAAGGGGACCATATCCCAGGGGGTCGGGAGCTACTGCCTCCTGCTAGAAGCTGCTTATGACCACTGGTTTGGGGTTTCTGTGCAGACAGAAACTGCAGACACTTGCATCCCAGCTCCCCATTGAGTAAAACTCTTGCTCCCAGATGCGACGCTCACAGGCCAGAGTTCTGCAGGGGCACTGGCAAGCTGGGCAGCACTGCGCAGAGTCCTCCGCAGTGGCAGAGTTCATACCCTGACCCGGTGCCACCTTTGGCCTCTGTGCTTAGGCACCCGCTCTGCTCCCGAGAGCTGCCGGGGAAACCTGTCCCCAGAGAAAACACCCTCAGGTCTTTTCGCCTCCTGCCTGGGCCTTGCCAAGTCCTCAGTCAGGGCGTGGCTCAGCACCTCCGCCTGTTTAGCCACCTGTCCTACGGCAGGGCTGGTCTGTCGATGTCCCCATTTGCAGTGCAGTGCCCAGACCTGAATTGGAAGCCCCTAGTGAACTCTGGTGGCATTTTGACCGTATGTGGTGGGCGCTACTGGAGCCTCTGACTTCCTCATATTTTGGCAGTCACATCAGCTCATGAGTTCATGTTGGAATTTTGCAGTAAAAAATCATAAAAATTCTGGACCGTTTTCTAACTTCAACAACTAATTCTCTGCAGACACTAGCTGGGTGTCTTACAAGTCAGTTGCATTTGGACATGAACCACCCAGAGTTAGCGCAGACACAGGTTAAATGCTCAGTCCCACAGACTGCCTTCTCCCCACCAATATCGGATGACAATCGCAAGTGTGGGTTCCCAAGTTACTCACTCTCCTTTCTCACTCTGTTACAAATTGGGGTTCTCGTGAACTTCTCCTCAATTTGAGAATTTCCTAGGATGCTTCACAGCAATCAGAGAAACATTCTATGTGTATGTTTATCGTAACTGATATAACAAAGAATACAAACAAACAGCCAGATGAAAAGACATGGGGGATGAGAGTCACAAGGGCCCACAGCACAGGAGCATCTGTCCACATGGAGCTGGGGTGTGCCACCCTGCCGGCACCATCCCAGAAAGTCTCCAAATCTTTGTTCAAGAGATTTCTTTAGAGCTTAATCTCCAGCCTTCCTCCCTGCTCCCTCTTGGAGGTGGGTGGGTGGGGCTGAGTTGTTCTAGCACTGGGCCTTTGTGGTGACTGGCCCTGTTCTGAGGCTGGCCAGGAGCCGTCTGTAATCCTGTCCATAACAAAAACTCAGCTGTGATCAAAAGGGGCTCCTTTGAGGGTTTGGGGAACTCCGTGTCTCCATGTACCCTATTTAAAACATTACTCTCCTTCAAGGGTATGGCTTCTGCTACTCTTGGTTTGTTCAACACACATGATACAGGCACTCTTGAGTCATGTCTGCGGGTGCTGACAGTCACAATGAGTAAAGCAGACTGAGAACCTGTTTTCACAAACATTCTTATAGAGGGTGACAGACACTAGACACTAGACAAACCAAGTAATATGCAGTATGTGTAAGTAGCATACTGAAAACGGGAGTGACAACAAAGGGTGCGCCCCTGCCCAAGGGTTCAGGGAACGCCTTGCACAGGTAACATGGGAGCAGGTACTGGATGAAGTGAGGATGGAACCATGCGGCCGGGGGGAGGCACTCCACGGGAAGCAGAGAGACTGGAAAGGCCGGGAGCGCAGCCCCGTTGGCCGTCCGTGGCTGTCCATGGCAGCTCCCTGGCCTTACAGAAGCTTGCAAGGCCTCATCTTAGCTGATGTCAGTTGCCTTTAGTTGTGTTCATTATCTCCTTCTTGAAGTACTTCTCCCTGTTTTGGGGCCCCACTAAGTCTTTCCTGTTAATTTTATAGCTTCCTCTTCTCTGGGTCCTGCTCTGACCCCTCTTCCTGGGGTTTGGGGATTTCACCACTGGTTTTCTTTTTTACTAAACATTTCTACACCCCTTGGAACACTTCATACACTTCTCAAAAAACAATTTGTGTGCAGATGGCACAGAAATTGGTCTCAACCCAGATATTGCACTTGAGCATTTTTCTTTTTTAATTGACTTTTATTTTTTTAGAGCACTTTTAGATTTACAGCCAAAACGAGAGGATGGTACAGAGCTCTTGCTATATGCCTTGTCCTTCCACATGCACAGCCTCCCTCACTGTCAACACCGCACCAGGTGGCATGTTAGTTATACCTGATGAACCTACATTGACACATCATCACAACCTAAAGTCCAGAGTTTACATAAATGGTTCACTCTTATGTGGTGCATTCTGAGATTTGGACAAATGGATAATGATGTGGATCTGCTACTGCAGCACTGCACAGAGTAGTTTCACTGCCCTCCCGTCCCAGTTCTGTGTTTGGCCTGTTCATACCCCGCCTCCCCCGCCCCCAATTCCCTGGTAACCACTGATCATTTTAAAGTTTTATAAAAAGTAAAATTTTTCCTTTTCCAGAATGTCATATTGTTGGAATCATACAATGTGGCCTTTCAGATCAGTTTTTTTTTTTTTTAACTTGGTCATATGTATTGGAGTTTCTTCCACATCTTTTCATGACTTAATAGCTCATTTCTTTCAAGCACTACTATTCCAATGTCTGGATGTACCGATTTATTCACCTACTGAAAGACACCTTGGTTGTGTCCAAGTTTTGATAATTATGAATGAAAGTACTAGAAACACCCATGTGCAGATTTTTATGTGGATGTAAGTTTATAGCTCCTTTGGGTAAATACCAAGGAGCATAGCTGGTAGATCGTGTGGTAAGAGCATGTTGACTTTTATGAGAAACTGCCATGTCTTCCAAAGTGGCTGCACTATTGTGCATCCCCACCAGCTGGGTGAGAGGTCCTGTCGCCGCGCTTGCATCTTCACCAGTGTTTGCTGGGTCACTGCTCCAACACTGGCCACTCCAGCAGTGTGCAGTGGTGGCTCACTGCTTGAGGACATTTGAAGTGCAGCATCTTTTCACGTGCTCATTTACCATCTGTGCATCTTCTTTGGTGTCTGACACATTTTTTTAATCAGGCTGTTTGTTTTCTTGTTGTTAGGTTTTAAGAGTTTAAAAAAAATTTTTTTTTGATAAATCCTTTATCAGATATATTTTTGCAAATATTTTCTTCCAGTGTGACTTGTCTTTTCATTCTCTTAATTTTAATGAACTCTAGCTGTCAGTTACCTAGCTCCTAGATCATGCCTTCATATCGAAAATTCATCACCAAACCCAAGGTTCACTGGGTTTTTTCTTTGGTTACCTTCTGGGAGTTTTATAGTTTTACATCTTACATTTAGGTCTTTTAATAATGTTTTTATATTTTCTTTTTTTTTCAATTAGAGTTGACATTCAATATTATTTAATATTAATTTTAGCTGTACAGGATAGTGGTTAGACATTATATAATTTATGCAGGAATCCTCCTGATAAATCTAGTCCTCACCTGGCACCATACACAGTTATTACAATATTATTGACTATATTCTCTATGCTGTGCTTCACATCCCCATGACTATTTGGTAACTGCCAATTTGTACTTCTTAATCCCTTCACCCTTTTCACCCAGCCCTCCAACCCCCATCCCATCTGGCAACCATCAAAATGTTCTCTGTATCATGAGTTTGTTTCTGCTTTGTTTGTTCATGCATTTTGTTTTGTTCTTTAGATTCCACGCATAAGTGAGATCATATGGTATTTGTCTTTCTCTGACTTATTTCACTTATCATAATACTCTATAGCTCATTCATGTTGTCACAAATGGTAAGATTTCATTCCTCATTTATGGCTGAGTAATATTCCTTTGTATGTATGTACCACCTCTTCTTTATCCATTCATCCATTGATGGACACCATGGTTGCCTCCATATCTTGGCTACTGTAAATAATGCTGCAGCAGACATAGGGACGTATAGATCTTTTTGAATTAGTATTTTGGGTTTTTTTCAGATAAATACCCAGAAGTGGAATTCCTGGGTCTTTCTTTGTCTCTTGTTATAGCCTTTATTTTAAAGTCTATTTTGTCTGGTATAAGTATTGCTACCTCTATCTCCCCCCACCCCCATTTTCATGAAATACTTTTTTCTCTTTTTACTTTCAGTCTGTGGTGTATTTTCCATCTGAAGTGAGTCTCATATAGGCAGCATTTGTAAGAGTTGTTTTCTTCTTAGCCACCCTATATTGTTTGATTGGAGAATTGAATCCATTTACATTTAAAGTAATTGCTGATAGATATGTGCTTATTGTAACTTTATTGTTTATATTCTTCTTCTTTTTTTTCTTTTTCTTCTCAAAGAAGTCCCTCTAACATTTTTTGAAATAGTGGTTTGGTGATTCAGCTTTTTCGTGTCTGGGAAGTTCTTTATCTGTCCTTCAATTCTAAATGATAGCTTTGCTGGATAGAGTAATCTTGGTTGTAGGTCCTTATTTTTCATCCCTTTGAATATTTCCTGCCAATCCCTTCTGGCTGCAAAGTTTCTGCTGAGAAATCAGCTGACAGTCTTATGGGAACACACTTGTAGGTAATTAACTGCTTTTCTCTTGCTGCTTTTAAGATGCTCCTTTTGTCTTTAAACTTTGGCATTTTAATGATGATGTGTCTTGGTGTAGGGCCTCTTTGGATTCATCTTGTTTGGGACTCTCTGCTCTTCCTGGGCATGTATGTCTATTTCTTTCACTAGGTTAGGGAACTTTTCAGTCATTATTTCTTGAAATAGGTTTTCGATTCCTTGCTCTCATTCTTCTCCTTCTGGTACCCCTATTATGCAAATGTTGGTACACTTAATGCTGTCCCAGAGGCCCCTTAGACTATCTTCATATTTTTGGATTCCTTTTTCTTGTTGCTGTTCTGATTGGGTGTTTTCTGCTATATTATCTTCTAAATCGCTGATTAAATCCTCTGCTTCATATTGTATTCATTTCTGACTGGTTCTTTTTACGTTTTCTATCTCCATTTTTATGTTTCCTATCTCTTTGTCGATGTTCTCACTAAGATAGTTCAGCATTTTTATAACCAGTGTTTTGAACTCTGCATCTAGTAGATTTCTTGTCCCCATTTTGTTTAGTTATTTTTCTGGAGCTTTGTTATGTTCTTTAATATGAGATATGTTTCTTTGTCTTCCCATTACAGCTGCCTTCTTTTGTTTGTTTCTATGTATTAAGTAGGTCTGCTATATCTTTTGGGCTTATGCAGTAGGTGTCCTGTGGGGCCCAGTGGCACAGTCTTTCCTGAGTTGGGTGCTCCTAGTGTGTCTTTTGTGTAGGTTGTGTGTGCCCTCCTGTAGTTGAGACTAGGTTGCTGTTTGCACATCAGTGGGAAGTACTGACCCTCGGGCTGATTAATTGCGATGACTGGCCATGACCAGTGGAGGAGCTGTTTTACAGGGGCTGGCCCTGTGGAGCAGGATTTCTTTCTGCAGGTCTCTGCTGCCTAGTGAGTCTGTCCTTTGGGTGTGTCATTTGTGGTGGTGATTGGGTGGTACTCTGGTTTGATCTGAAGCTGGCCACCAGGACTGTTGGTTTTTGGAGCCTCTTGGGAGGAATTCTGGTGCAGACCAAGGTCAGCTGCTGCCTACACCCTGCCTGGGGCCATTTGGTATGAGTAACAAAGGGTTCTTCAAATAGTTACCACTTGTGCTGGGCTTGGAGGTGCCTGAAAGAGGCTAAGCTGTGAACCAAGGCTGGCTGCCACTAGTGCAGGGCTTGTGGCTGCTCAACAAGAGGTACAGAGCACATTGAAGTCAGATGCTGCTTGTTTGGTTTTTGTGAACTTCTGAGAGATTTTAATTAAGTCAGCAGCATAAGTCAAGACAGGCCATTTGTATGGAAAATCCACTGGAAGTGGCTTGGATGGCTCACACTGTGGGAGGTGCAGGGTCTCATGGAATCACCAGGGAGGGGCTAATGGTGTTAACCAGGTTGATGGAGACCCAGATATGGTGCCCGCCAGTGTGCGCAGGCTGGATAGGGGGAGGGCTCAACAAAAGAGCAATGGCCTCTACCAGCACTCGTGCCTGGGAAAAAGCTGCCCTTTCAGCCTTCACCCAGAACCCAGGCAATATAGTTCCTCCCTGTATATTCCTGGCACCTTCTTAGCTGCTGCTCCAGAGCTGGAGCTCAGAGCAAGTGAGTCCCTCAGTGAGTAAGTCTGCATACTAGCTCTTTAAGAGGAATACCTGGGACTTTAGCTGTTTTTCCTCTCATTCAGCCAAGATACCCACTGGTTTTCATAGCCAGAAGTCCTGGGGACTCCTCTTTCTGGCACTGAAGCCCTGAGATGGGCAGCCTGATGTGGGGCTGGGACCCCTCACTCCTCAGGGGGGACCTCAGCAGCTGAGAGACCCCTCCTGATTCTCAAGCGCCACACATAGGTGTGGGACCAGATCATTTTGAGCCTCTGCCCCTCCTACCAATCTAGACATGATTTATGTGTATCCTTAGTTGTAGGACTTCTGGTCAGCTAGACTTCAGGTGGTTCTCAATGATGTTTGTTCTGTAGTTTATTTGTAATTCTGATGTGGTCATGGGATAGTGGTGAGCACAGCATTTACCTGCTTTACCATCTCAATTGGAACTTGTGTATAATCTTTTTAATGTATTGCTGAATTTGGTTTGCTAATAGTTGAAGATTTTTGAATATATGTTCATTAGGGATATTGGCCTATAACTTTGTTTTTCTAATGTCTTTGTCTGGTTTTGGAAGCGGGGCAATGATGGCCTTGTAAAAGGAGCTTAGGAGCTTTCTTTCCTCTTGAGTTTTTTTGTAATAGTTTGAGAAGGATAGCATTTAAGTCTGTTTTGAGTTATTTTTTTTCAAAGTTATTTTTCTGTGAACAGTATAAGATCAGTGTCCAGATTCTTCTACTTCTTTTTTGTTTGTTTGTTTGTTTGTTTGCAGGTGGATTTGTTACATCACCATTTGTTGAAAAGACTGTCATTTGTCCATTGTATTGCCCTTGCTCCTTTGTTAAAGATCAGTTGACTATATGTGGATCTATTGCTAGGCTCCCTGTTCTGTTTCATTAATCATTTTATCTATTCTTTTACCCATCCCACAGTGTCATCATTACTGTTGCTTTATAGCAAGTCTTAGTGTCAGTCCTCCAAATTCATTCTCCTTCAATAATGCGTTGGCAATTCTGTTTCTTTTGTCCTTCATTATTTTGAATGAATTTGTCAAAACACACGCACACGCACAAACTTTCTGGGATTTTGATTGTGATTGTATTAAATTACAGATCAAGTTCAGCAGTACTGACATCTTGACAATATGGTCTTCCTATTCATGAACATGGAATATCTGTCCATTTATTTACTTCTTTTTTGAATTCTTTGATCAGTTTTGTATTTTCCTCATGTAGATCTTGTACATATTTTTTTTAGATTTATACTTAAGTATTTTATGTTTTGGGGGTGCTGATAAAAATGGCATTGTGTTTTATTTCAGATTCTACTTGCTTATTGCTTATATATAAAAAGTGATTGATTTTTTGCATATAAACCTTGTATCCTACAACCTTGCTATAATAGTCTTTTTATTCTATGAACATTTTTTTGTCATTTTTTTCAGATTTTCTACATAAAAGTTCATGCCATCTTCAAAAAAAAAGACAATTTTATTTCTTCCTTACCAATCTTTATACCTTGTATTATTGTTCCTGTTTTCATCATATTGTATTAGTTAAGACTTCCAGTCTGATGAAGAAAAGAAGTGGTGAGGGCAGACTTCCTTGACTTGTTCCTGATCTTAGTGGGAAGCTTTAGGTTTCTTACCACTAAGTATTCTCTTAGCAGTAGGTTTTTTGTTGAGGTAATATTGGTTAATAAAATCATATAAGTTTCAAGTGTACGATTTAATAATATGTCATCTGTATATTATCACCCAAAGTCAAATCTCCTTCTGTCACCATATATTTGACCCCCTGTCCCCCTAACTCCTCTCACCCCCAGTTCCCTCTGGTATCCTCTAAACTATTGTCTGTATTCATGAGTCTTGTTTGTTGCCTTCAGTATTATATCCAACATATGAATGAAATCATATGGTTCTCAACTTGTTCTGACTTATTTCGCTTAACATGGTAATCTCAAGATCCATCTATATTGTCACTAATGGCAGTATTTTGTTTTTTCTAATGCCCAGCAACATTTATTGATGGACGAGGCTTTCCTTTCTCCATTGCAGGTTTTTGGCTCTTTTGTCAAAAATTATTTTCCCATGTATATGGGGGTTTTTGTTTCATTGGTCTGTGTGTCTTTGATCAGCCCACTACAACGATGTTTTGATTATTGTCACTTTGTAGTATGACTTGAAGTCAGGCAGAGTGTTACCTCTGGGCCTTGTTCTTTTTTTCAGGATAGCTTTGGGCTATTCAGGGTCTTTTTGTGATTCCATACAAATCTGATGACTTTTTTGTTTTATTTCTTTAAAAAATGCCATTGGGATTTTCATGGAGATTGTGTTAAATCTGTATATTGCTTGTGTAATATGACCATGTTAAATATGACCATGTTGATTCTTTCCAATCCATAAATATGAAATTTCTTTCTATTTCTTTGTGTCTTCTTTAATTTCTTTTAATAGTATCTTATAGTTTTCAGTGTCTAGGTCCTTCACATGCTTTGTTAGGTTTATTCTTAGGTATTTCATTCTTTTTGTTGCAATTGCAAAATAAATTTTAAATTTTCTTTTTCTGAGATTTTTATTTGTTAATGTGGTATATCATATTAATTGATTTGTAGATATTCAGCCAACCTTGCACTCCAGGAATAAATTCCACTTGATCATGGTATATGATCTTTTGACTATATTGCTGAATTCAGTTTGCTAATATTTCGTTGAGGATTTTTGCATCTATGTTTGGCGGGGTTACTGGCCTATAATTTTTAGTTTTTGTAATATCTTCATCTGGTTTGGAATCAGGGTAATTGTGGCCTCATAAAAATGAGTTTGGGAGTCTTCCCTCTTGAATTTTTTTGAATAGTTTGAGAAAAAAGAGGTGTTAATTCTTCTTTGAGTGTTTGGTAAAATTCACCTGTAAAGTCATCTTGTTAGGACTTTGTTGGGAGTTTTTTGATATTTGATTTGATTTTGTTAGTAGTAATAGGTCACTTCAGATTTTCTGTTCCTTCTTGACTCAGGGTTGGAAGATTGTATGTTACTAGTAATGAATCCATTTTTTTTTCATATTGTCCAATTTGTTGGAATGTAATTTGCTTATGGTATTTTTTTAATAATCCTTTGTATTTCTGTGGAGTCAGTTGTCACATCTCTTTCATTCCTGATTTTATTTATGTGAATCCTCTCTTTTTTTTTCTTGTAGAGTCTGGATAAAGTTTTATCATTTTATCTTTTCAAAGAACAAGCTGTTTGTTTTTATTGATCTTTTATACTGTTTTTGAGACTCTATTTTATTCATTTCCATTCTGATTTTATTATTTCCTTCCTTCAAGTCACTTTAGGCTTTGTTTGCTGTTCTTTTCTAGTTTCTTTAGATGTAAGATTATATTTTTTATTTGCGATTTTTCTTGTTTCTCGATGTAGGCCTGTATTGCCATTAATTTTCCTCTAAGGATTTCTCTCCCTATATCCCATAGATTTGAGTCATTGTGTTTTCATTTCCATTTGTCTCAAGGTATTTGGTGATTTCTTCCTTGATCTCTTTGTTTTTACCTATTCATTCTTAGTAATATGTTGTTTCACTTCTATGTGTTTGTGTCCTTTTTCAGGGTTTTTTTTTTGGTAATGGATTTTTAGTTTTATAACGTTGTGGTTCAGAGACATACTATGATATGATTGCAATCTTAAATTTATTGAGACTTGTTGTTGTGGCTCAACATGTGGTCTGCCCTGGAAAATGTTTCTGTGCACTTGAGAAGAATGTATATCTACTGCGTTGGGGTGAAAATGCTCTAAAAATATCAATTAAATCCATCTAGTCTAGTATGTCATTTAAGGCCACTATTTCTTTGTTGATTTTCCTGTCTGGAAGCTCTGTATATTGCTGTTAATGGGGTGTTAAGTCCCCACTATGAGTGTATTACTGTTGATCCTCTCCCTTTATGTTGGCCAATATTTGCTTTATCTATGTAGGTACCCCTAAGTTGAGTGTATAAACATTTTCTAGTGTTATATTCTCTTGTTCAATTGATTCCTTTATCATTATGTAGTATCCTTCTGTGTCTCCTAGTATTGCCTTTGTTTTAAAGCCATTTTGCCTAAAATATTTTTTTCCATACCTTTACTTTCAGTAAGTGTGTCTTTTGATCTAAAGTGGTTCCCTTGTAGGCCATACATGGTTTTTTTGTTGTTTTTGTTTTTGTTTTTGTTTTTTACCCATTTAGCTATGCTATGTCTTTTATTATATTATTTATTATTATTTGTGCCTACATAAATAATATGCCATCCTAGGTGGTCCCCATCCAAGTACTAATCAGGGTCTGACCCTGCTTAGCTTCCAAGATCTGACATTGGGCTTGTTCAGGGTGGCATGGCAATAGACTATGCACCATTGCTCCACTGGGGCATGAACCCAGGACCTTCTGCATATAAAGCAGACATGCTAACCACTACACTATGCAACCACATCTGCTATGCTATGTCTTTTGATTAGAGCATTTAATCCATTTCCATTTAAAGTGATTATTGATAGGTACATAGTTATTTACATTTTATTATTTATATTATGTTTTTCTTTCTTCTTCTTACAGAAGTCCCTTTAACATTTCTTGTTATACTGGTTTGGTGGTGTTGAACTTGTTTTACTTTTTCCTCTTTGAGAAAGTGTTTATCTCATCTTCAATTTTAATTGATAGCCTTGCTGGGTAGAGTAATCTTGGGTTTAGGTCCTTATTTTTCATCACTTTGAATATTTCATGCCATTCTCTTCTGGCCTGCAAAATATGTGTTGAGAAATCAGCTGACAGTCTTATGGGAGCTTCCTTGTAGGTAAATATCTTCTTTCCTCTTGCTGTTTTAAGATTCTGTCTTTATATTTAATTTTGGCATTTTAATGATGATATGTCTTGGTGTAGGGCTCTTTGATTCATCTCGTTTGGGACTTTCTATGCTTCCTGGGTTTGTATTTTATTTTCTCTCGCTAGGTTAGGGATGTTATCTATCATTATTTCTTGAAATAGTTTTCAATTCCTTACTCTCTCTCTCTCTTCTCCTTCTGGAACCCCTATATATGTGAATGGTGATATGCTTGACTCTGTTCCAGAGGCTCCTTAAACTATCCTTAGTTTTTTTTTTTTAGTTCTCTCTCTCTCTCTCTCTCTCTCTCTCTCTCTCTCTCTCTCTCTCTCTCTCTCTGTATGTGTGTGTTGCTGTCTGGGTATTTTCTATTACCTTATCTTCCAAATCACTAATTCAGTCCTCTGCTTCATCTAATTTATTGCTGATTCCTTCTAGTGCATTCTTTATTTCAGATATTGCATACTTCATTTTTGACTATTTATTATGGTTTCTTTATGCTTCCTATCCTTATGTTGAAGTTCTCACTGAGATATCTATTCTTTCCTTAAGTTCGTTATACATCTTTATAACCAGTGTTTTTGAGTTCTGTATCTAGTAGGTTGCTTACCTTCATTTTATAAAATTCGTTTTCTGGACTCTTCTCCTGTGGTTTTCTTTTGAGACTCATCTATTCTGTCTCCTGATTTTTCTGCCTCTCTGTGTTCATTTCTACATATTAGGTAGATCTGCTACATCTCCCCGTCTTGCCAGGTGGCCTTATGTAGGTGCCCTGTGTTGCTCAGTGGTGCATTCTCCCTAATAACCTGCACCTGGTGCTCCAGGTGTGTCTCTGGTGTGTGTTGTGTGTGCACTCCTGTTGTAGTTGAGCCTGGCTTGCTGTTAGCATGCCAGTAGGTGGGATTCACTCTCAGGCTGGCTGGTTGTGGGGACTGGCCCTGCCCACAGGTTATATAGCTGT
This sequence comes from Eonycteris spelaea, assembly GCA_003508835.1. Classification (NCBI taxonomy): domain Eukaryota; kingdom Metazoa; phylum Chordata; class Mammalia; order Chiroptera; family Pteropodidae; genus Eonycteris; species Eonycteris spelaea. The sequence continues at coordinate 149,825 of PUFA01000409.1, read as the reverse complement.
GGTGTGGGGCTGACCTCGCTAAATGACATTTGTCCCAGCAGGCTTGTGTGCCTGTTGAGACCACCTTTGGGTGTGTAGCTTGTGGGGCTAAACAGGTAGTGCTATGTTGTGGCCTGAAGCCAGCCTCTGTGTGTGTGTCAGTTCTGGGGCCACTTGGGAGGGGCTCCCACGCAGGCCAAGGTCACCCACCTATGAGTTACCCAGGGCTACCTGTTAGGAGCTACAAAGCCATCCATTGTCACTACCTGTGTTGGACTTACAGGCCATGCTGCTAACTGAGGCTGGCTGGCACTGGTATCAGGCCTGGGGTAGCTTAGCAAAAGGCTCAGGGTACTTTAAGGGCTGAGGATCCCTGCCAGCTGCCTGTAAGGCTCAACAGGAGAAAGAGCCTCAGGTGATATGTGAGTTGGGTGAAGAGAGTCCAGGGAGTGACCAGTGTTGTGCGAGTTGTGTCCCTCAGGTTAGTGCAGATTCAGATTTGGTGCCACTGCTGTGCCATTGGCCACTCTCAAAAGTCTCAGCTCACACCGAGGCCAGGTCCTGCCCAATTTGGTCCCAAGAACTCTGAGATTTGTTCAAGAAATACTGCAGTTCGTATCGGGGCTTGTTTGTCTGCCACTGAAAGTGACTTTGGGTGCATGGGAGCTGAGGCCTGTTGATGCTGATGATACGGAGCCTCTCTGCTGATAGTATGGGGTGGGGCAGGGTTCCAGGGAGTCACTGGGGTGGAGCGAGCATATCTCACCAGGCAAATACAGATTCATATTTGGTCAGCTGGGGAAAGGGCTCAACAGGGACATTGGTAGCTGTTACTTCTCTCATCTCATCCTGAAGCCAGACCGTCCTTGTATGATTCTGGCACCTCCCAAGCTTCTATCCATCTGCCAGAGCCCAGAGTGAATCCTGTGAATGAGTATGTCTGTGCACGGGCCCTTTAAGGGATGTCTGGGTTTTCAATTGCTCTCTGTCTCTGCCAGATTGTTGGAATCCGCACTGATTTTTACAGCCGGATTTTGTTGGGGTTCCTCTTCCTGGCACTGGAACCCTGGGCAGGTACATCCTAGTGTGGGGTTTGGGCTCCTCCTCATCTAGGGGGACCTCCACAGCTGAGTTGTCTTTGCCAGTTCTCAACCATCACTTGTGGATGCGGGGCCAGCCTGTGTGTCATCTTCACCCACTACCAGCTTCCAGGTAGCCTCTTCTTTATACTCTTATTTATAGGAGTTATGATCGGCTTAGTCTTAAGGTTGTCCTCCAGGTCGATTGTTCTATAATTAGTTGTAATTTTAATGTGGTCATGGGAGGAGGAGAGCGCCATGTTTCCCTACTCCACCATATTACCGGAAACATTTGTTTTTAGCTGTGAAATGACTTTAATTTTTATTTAATTTTTAAAATTTTTCCACTAGAGTCGATGTTAATTATTTTCTAGCAGTTTTATGTTTACAGGATAGTGGTTAGACATTTATATAATTTATGTAGTGATACTCCTGATAAATCTAGTTCCCACCTGGCACCATACACAGTTATTACAATATTATTGACTGTATTCCCTGTGCTGTACTTCACATCCCTGTGACTATTTTGTAACTACCAATTTGTACTTCTTAATCCCTTCTCCCTTTTCAACCATCCCCCAACCTTCCTCCCATCTGGCAACTAGTTTGTTCTTTGTATCTATGAGTCTGTTTTTGTTTAGTTTGTATTTATTTGTTTATTTTGTTCTTTAGATTCTACATATAAGTGAAATCATATGGCATTTCTCTTTCTCTGTGTCTGGCTTACTCCACTCAGCACAATATGCTCTAGGTACATCCATATTGTTGCAAATGGTAAGATTTCATTTTTTTCCTGGCTGACTAATATTCCATTGTATATATGTATCACCTCCACTTTATCCAGTTGTCCATTGATGGGCACTTAGGTTGCTTTCATATCTTAGCTATTGTTAAGTAGTGCTGCAGTGAATTTAAGGGTGCACATATCTTTTCAAATTAGTGTTTTGGTTTTCTATGGATAAATACCTGGAAGTGAAACTGCTGGGTCATAAGGTAGTTCCATTTTTAATTTTTTGAGGAAACTCCAAACTGTTTTCCATTGCATTCCCACCAACAGTGCACAAGGGCAAAACCTCATTTTTGATGGATAATTTCACAGGTTACAGAATTTTAGTGTTTTTTTTTTTCTCTTTCTTCTTTTTTTGATCAATTTCTTAGGGAAAGTCATGTATAATTCGTAATTAACTCCTCAATAGTTAAGGTGTTATTTTTCTCTTCCAGTTTCTCAGGATTTTTCTTTGTATTTTGTTTTTGTTACTCTAAAGATGATATACTATAGTTTCTTTTTTGTTTGTTTGGGCTTTTCTTTTTGCATTTTGCATTTCGCATTATGCACTTTTTGTTTTGTCCTGCTTGGTGTTCTCTGACCTTCCTGGATCTGTGGTTTGGAGTTTAACATTAATTTGGGGAAAATTCTTGGTCATTTTTGTTTTTACATACTTCCTCTGTTCCTTTTTCTCTTTTCCTCCTGGAATTCCCATTATGTGTATGTTAGACTCATACAAAACTTTTATAGTAATTTTGAAGTTCTTTTTATTCTGTGCTTTTTTTTTTTTTGGTTTGTTTTTTCCTGTTCACTTTTTGAGTTTTAGAAGTTTCTGTTGAAATGCCCTCGAGCTCAGAGATTTTTTTCTCAGTCATTTTCCTGTATAATCCCATCAAAGGCATTCTTTATTTCTGTTGTAGTAAGTTTGATCTCTAGCATTTGTTTTTGGTTCTTTCTTAGAATTTCCATCTCTCTGCTTACATGGTTTCTCTGTTCTTGCATGTTGTCTACTTTGTCCATTAGAACCTTAGTTTATTAATTATAGTTGTTTTAAATTCTTGGTCTGATAGTTTTAACATTCCTGTAATATTTGAGTCTGGTTCTGATGTTTTCTCTGTCTCTTCAAACTCTGGTTTTTGCATTTTAAAATGTCTTGTGATTTTTTTTCTTGATAGCTGGTTGTGCTTCACTGGGTAAACAGAAGAGCTGTAACTTGGCTATTGGGGCTATAGTAATGTGGGGTGGGACGGGAAGCCTTCTATAACCCCGAGATTAGGCCTCAGTTTTTACTGAGCCTGAGCCTCTGCTCTGCACTGTGGCTTCTCCATGCTTTGACTGTGCTGCTCAGCATTTTCCTCACCTCCGTGAGACAGGATGGCTGCGCTGCAGGGCTGGAGTCCAGGGATTCCCGCCCTGGCGTCAGTTGGGCTCTGATAATGGCTGTGCTCTGGTGTGCTTTCCCCTCCTCTGCTAAAAACATAAAGGGTTTTTCTTTGATATTTACTTTGAGGACCTGGTTGAGCTCCTGGAGGAAAAACTTGCCTCGTATAGTAACAACAAATGTTTATTTCCCTTTGATGAGAACTTTTAGGGTTACTCTCTTAACTTTCAAATATATCATGCAGCAGTAAAAACCATAGTGATCAGGCTGTATATTACATTCCTTGTACCTATTTAACTTATAATTGGAGGTTTGTACCTTCGACCACCTTCATCCAATTTCCCCACCTCCACCCCCACCTGCACCTATCTTAATCATAAATATGTTCTCTTTTTCTATTCTGTGAGTCTGGTTTAAGTGGGGTTTTTTTTTTTAATCCCACATGTAAGTGAGATCATATAATATTTGTCTTTCTTTGTCTGACTTATTTCACTTAGCATAATGCCTGCAAGGTCCATCCATGTTGTCACAGATGGCAGAGTTTTTTTCTTTTTTCTTTTTTTATGGCTGAATAGTATTTTTGTGTGTGTATATGTGTGTGTGTGAGAGATGTCTTTATCCATTCATCTATTGATGTAACTTGAGTTATTTCCATATCTCGGTTATTGTAAAAAATGTAACAATGAACATAAGGTTTCTCTTCAATATAGAAATTTTATTTCATTCAGTATATACCCAGAAGTGCAATTGCTGAATCATATGGTAGTTCTATTTTAAAATTTTGAGGAATCACCACACTGGTTTCCATTGGCTGCACTGATTTATAATCCCACTAGCAGTGCACAAGGGTACCTTTTCTCTGCATCCTCACCAGCATTTATTTTCTTCTCTTTTTGATGGCAGTCAATTTTAATAAGTGTGAGGTGATATCACATTGTAGTTTTAATTTGCTTTTTCCTAATGATTAGAAGTGTTGAACACCTTCTTATGTTACTGTTGGCTATTTAAATATCTTCTTTGGAAAGACGTCTATTTAGGACCTTTGTCCATTTTTAAATGGAATTATCTGTTTGTTTGTTTTTCTTTTTGTTATTGAGTTGTATGTCTTTGTCAGATATATAGTTTACAAATATTTTTTCCATTCCAGTGGTATAATATAGAGTCTAGTTTCATTCATTTTTTTTTTACTTTTTATATTGAAGTATAATAGATAATTAGTTGCTCATATTTACAATGTACTATTCAATGAGGTTTTTTTTTTCCTAATTATAGTTGGCATACAATAATATATTAGTTTCAGTTGTACAGCATTAATGACAAACAGAAAAAACTCATAGATACAAAGAATATTTTGAGGGTTTCTATCTTTTACATGCAAATATCTAGTTTCCCCAGCACAATTTATTGAAGAGATTGTCTCTTTTTTTCCATTGCATAATCTTGGCTCTCTTTTCAAATATTAGTTGTGGATTTATTTCTGGGCCTCTTGATTCCATTCCATTGGTCCGTATCTGTTTTTATACAGTATGATATTGTTTTAATCATTACAGTATAGCTTGGAACCAGGAAGTGTGAGGCCTTTAACTTTGTTCTTCTTTCTCAGGACTACTTTGGTTATTCAGAGTCTTCAAGAATTTTAGGATCATTTTCTACACTTCTGTGAAAAATGCCATTGGAGTCTTGTTAAGGATTGCATTGAATCTAGATTGCTTTGGGTAGAATAGACATTTTAGCAATGTTAATTCTTCCTATCCATGAACACAGTATATGTTTCTATTTGTATCTTCTTCAGTGTCTGTCATCAATGTCTTATAGTTTTCAGGGTAGAGATTTTTCACCTCCTTGGTTAAATTTATTCTAGATATTTTTTAATTTTAATGCTCTTATAAGTGGGATAATTTCCTTTATTGCATTTTCAGATAATTTATTATTTGTATAGAGAAATGCTACTAACTTTTGCATGTTGATTTAATGTCCTCCAAGTTTACTGAATTCATTGGTTAAATCTAACAGGTTTTCTTTTTAAAAATAATTTATTATTATTATTATTTTTGGTGAAATTGGTTAAAGAAATTCAATGGTTCAGGTGTACAGTTTAACAGTAAGATATATATATATATTACATTGTGTTTTCCCCTCCCATAGTTAGATCTCTTTCTGTCACCACATATTTGACCCCTTTTACCCCATCTACTTCCTTCTCCTTGCTTCCTCCCCACCCCCAGTAGTCACTAGTCTATTTTGTTTTGTCTTATTTTTGAGTCTCTGTTTGTCCTGTTCGTTTGTTGCTTTTATGTTTATATCCCACATATAAGTGATATCATGTGATTTTCAACTTTTTCTGTCTGGATTATTTTGCTTAGCATTGTTATCTCGAGGTCTATCCACATTGTCACAAATGGCAGTATTTCATCTCTTCTTATGACTGAATAATATTCCATTGTATATATGTACCACAGCTTATTTATCCATTCATCTATCGTAGGACACTTTGGTTGCTTCCATGTTCTGGCTACTGCAAATAATTCTGCTATGAACATCGGTGTGCAAATATCTTTTCAGATATGGGTTTTCAAGTCTTTGGGGTAAATACCTAGTAGAGGGATTGCTGGATTATGTAGTAGATCATTTCTTAGTTTTTTGAGGAACCTCCATACTGTTTTCTAATTTGCAGTCCTACCAGCACTGTATGAGGGTTCCTTTTTCTCTGCTTCCTATCCATCATTTGTTATTACTTGTCTAACAAGTTTTCTTTTGGTTGAGTCTTTAGGATTTTCTCTATATAAAATTCTGTCATCTGTAAATAGAGACAATTTTTTTTTATTTCTCCCAATCTGATGCCTTTTATTTTTCTTTCTTCTCTGATTGCTCTGGCTAAGACTGTCAGTACTATGTTGAATAGGAGTGGTGAGAGTAGACACTCATCATATTATTGTTCATAAAGAAAAGCTTTCAAGCTTTCACCACTGAGTATGCTGTTAACTGTGGTCTTGTCATATGTGGCTTTTATTATGTTGAGGCGTGTTCATTTTATATCAGATTTATTGATTGTTACAAATGGATGCTGAATTTATTAAATGTTTTTCTGCATCTATTGAGATGATCACATAATCTTTATCTATTGCTGTATTAATGTGATGTATTGTATTTGTATTTGCATATTTTGAAACATCCTTGCATCCCAGGGATAAATTCCACTTTATTTTGGTGAATTATCCTTTTCATGTGCTGTTAAATTTGGTTTACTAATATTTTGTTGAGAATTTTTGCATCTATATTTATCAGGGATATCAACCTATAGTTTTCTTTTAAAAAATTCTTTCTTTCTTTCTTTCTTTCTTTCTTTCTTTCTTTCTTTCTTTCTTTCTTTCTCTCATTGAAGAATAGTTTTATTTTAATGTTTTTGTCTGGGTTTGATACCAGCATAATGCTGGCTTCATAAAATAAGTTTGGGAGTGTTCCCTCCTTTTTTGATTTTTTTTTTTTGGTTGCGTTTGAGAAGGGCTTGAATTCATTTCTTTTTAAAAATTTGATAAAATTGATCATTAAAACCATCTTGTTTGGGATTTTCTTTGTTATGAGTTTTTTGATTACTGCTTCAAACTTTAAAAGAAATCTATTTTACTGGTTTCAAGTATAAAACACATTGGTTGGACATTTGTATAATTTATAAAACGATCCCTCTAATTGCTCTTTCTCTCCTCTGGCTCTCCACCTATCCATTACATTAATGCTAACTGCATTCTCTGTGCTGTGCTCCCCATCCTCATGACAATCTATCAACTACTAACTTTTACTCCTTTAACTCTTCACCCTTTTTTTCCAGCTCCCAACGTTCCTCCCCTCTGGCTATCCCCAGATTGTCCTCTGTATTTGTGAGTCTGTTTTTGATTAGTTTGTCCTTTTTGTTCCTTAGATTCTGCATTTAAGTGAAATTGTATGGTATTTATCTTCCTCTGTCTGACTTATGATTCAATTTTTTTTTCCAGTAAATTAGTCTGATCAGATTTTTTATTTATTGTTGATTAAGTCCTGGTGGACTTAATTCTAAGAATTTTTTCTATTTCTTCTTGGACGTCCAGTTTTTTGGTTCTAGTTGTTCATAGTAGTCTCTTAAAATCCTTCATATTTCTGTGGTATCAGTTGTGATGTTTGCTCTTTCATTTATATCTCTTTTTAAAAAAATATTATTATTGATTTGTCTGGCTAAACGTTTGTCAGTTTTGTTTATCTTTTCAAAAAAGTTACTCTTAGTTTTTTAATCTTTTCATTACATGCTCCATGTACCTATTAGTGGTTACCAACATTTTGCTGATTCAGGTGCGACTTATTCTTAACAACCTCTCTTTCTGCTTGTAACTGCTGCTATTTTACTGTGCTCCTCGAATGTCTGTTTCATCATCTCTCTAGTTCTTTCTGGAAAGAGTGGTGATGCTTGCCATTCTGTAACTTTCAAAATATTCTTTTTTATTTTTTCCTTTTTGATGTATGTCTCCAGTCTTCTGGAATGTTGTTCACCTTTGCCAGTGTCTCAGTCTGTTTGAGGTGCTATAACAAAAAATACCCTAGACCAGGTGGCTTAAAGAACAGACATTTCTTTCTCACAGTTCTGGAGGCTGGAAGTCCAAGATCAAGGTTCTTATAGAAGATCTAGTTCTTGGTGAGGACTGTCTTCCTGGTTTTCAGGCAGTCGCCTTTTTGCTGTGTCCTCCCATGGCAATAGGGTGAGGAGGCTCTCTGGGGTCTCTGTTATAAGGGCACTAATTCCGTGATGAGAGTTCCACCCTCAAGACCTTATTAAGACCTTCCAAAGGTTCCACCTCCTAATACCATCACATTCAGGGGTAAGATTTTAACAAATGAATTTAGGGGGTGGGAGGACACAAATGTTAGGTTCATAACAGCCAGTAATCCTGAAAATCCCTCCTGCATGTTCAGTAAGGACCCTTCTGATAAAATTCTTTGTAGCTGGAAATAAAAACTTCCTAAAAGCCACTCAGAACTTAGTTTTGTTTTTTGCTCGTCCCTCTTAGGCTTCATATCCCTCTTGGTCTTGCTAACTCTATGCTTTTCATTCTGATTCACACTTGACTGGGAAGATGGAGACGAATGGGTGACTATGTTCTCCTGCTTACTTTAGATCATATGTTCATGCTACATTGTCTGACCGACTTCTTTCTGTGTTTCTATTTTTCTTGATTTGAAGACCTTTTAGAGCTTAAAAACATGTACTTGCTAAGGATTCTGGCAGGAAGAAATGTGATTGCATGAGATGCTCTTAAATCAAGGCCTGTTGAAGGCCTAGCATGTTTACCTTTCTGTAGTCTGTGAACTATCCTCTGAAGTTCTATGTGGAGGTGACCCAGCTCTCTATTTTGGAGCTCTCTTGCTCTTGTTGGGTGAGAAAATATGCTCAACTTGGCCCAAGAATAGTATATCCAAAATTTTAATTACACTGAGTGTAATGCATAGCTGGGGCTCTATGCTCTGAGAGGTGACTTACAGTTGGGGTGCAAGAGTCAGAAGGAAGTACAGAAGGAAGAATGACATGGACAGAAGGGACAGCAGAGGGGGTGACAAAGGCTTAAGTCTGGGTCCCTGCTGCACTATATACTTTTCCTTTGGCCTTAAGAAAAACACATAATTTGGTGTGCCTCAGATTTCTAATCTGTAAAAGGTGTGTCATGGTTACAATTGCACTGTCCCTTGCTTGGTGGTGTAAGGATTAAATAAGGCAGGTTCCTGCAATATTGTGGGAGTTATTGGTCAGGAACAACCTGGGTGTCTTTCTGGAAGAAGTGGTTGAGAGGGGTGTGCATGTCCAGAGAGAATACATGTCGAAGGAGGAGGACCATGGAGGGAGTCTTGGTTCTATTCTGCCTTGTCTCCTGGTCCCAGCAAAGCATCTACTGAGGCCATCGTTTGTCTCTCTCTTGGGGCCAGAGACAGGGAATTATGATCTTAGGTTTCTGGCTCCTGACTTTTGAGTTGAAGGGTGCAGCTTTCAGGTAAGATGAGGTCTCTGCAGTTAGATAGCTGTGCTGTGTCTGAGGCAGGCTGGACACTGAGGACTCTTTGCTCTGTTCCTTTCTACAGGTTGGTGAGTTCTGGCCTCACGTCAGATTGTTGTTCAGCTCTGTCCTCAGTGCTCAGTGCTAACCAGAATCTCACGCACCTTTACCTACGCGGCAATGCTCTGGGAGACATGGGGGTCAAGCTGCTCTGTAAGGGACTCTTGCACCCCAACTGCAAGCTTCAGATGTTGGAGTAAGTCCCCTCACTTATTATGGTGATGGGAATACATGGTGGCCAGGGGTGGAGGGAAGACTGGGGAAGTGATGATGACATAATCTGTATCAAAGAAGTGATGGTGTCCTCCGAGGGTTTGGCTTATTTTAGGGTCACGCAACTGGGAAGAGTCTACTTCTAGATGGTATAAAGGTGAACATAGGAGGCTCTGTCACCAAAAATCTCTCTCCCACACAAGTGAGGGTGGTATGGCTCTTGTGTTCTAAAGAAATTTAGAGGGAGATGTAGAATTTGGGAAAAAAATCAGTTCACAAACTGCTATTACTAATTTCATCTGCATAACTCAGTAGACTGCACAAAATCATTCTCATCTGCACCATGATCCTGTCACTCCCGTGCTTTTCTGCAGTTGAAGTGTTACAGGCTAAAATCTGGGAGACCTAGGGGAATGGGAGGGGAGCATTTTCTTTAAATCACCCTCCTTCTTGCAGACTAGACAACTGCAGTCTCACCTCACACTGCTGCTGGGACCTGTCCAGGCTTCTGACCTCCAGCCAGAGCCTGCGGCAACTGAGCCTGGACAGCAACGACCTGGGTGACCTGGGGGTCATGCTTTTCTGCGAGGTGCTGAAGGAGCAGGGCTGCCTCCTTAGAAGCCTGCAGTAAGTGTGTTCTGCAGAGGTGTGGGTGGCGGGGCTCAGAGTTCTAGGGAAAAGGAGGCCAGTGACTAAAATCCAAGATGAGTCTTTGCACTCAGAGTGAGAATGGGTCTGGGTGAAGTGTTGCAGATTTGTTTTAGTATGGTAGATGAATCATGAGTTATACATTCAACTTCATCCAGACATGTAGAATTTTTAAGTTTCAGCTGGGTGTGAAAAGATTTTTCATGCATATTTCTAAAATAAACGTTAGTTCCAATGACAGTAGCCAAGCGGAATACTATTTCTGTGTGAGGGCTTGTAGTTTGTAGAACTAGACCAGGTTCATTTGATTGCAAAGGTCTTGGCATTGCGGGGGGGGGGGGGTCATTGGTCTTCTATTTGAGGGTTTCTAAATGGAAAGGTAGTACTCTAGAGACCCCAGGATAAGAAATTAATGAGTCAGCTAGTGCAGCATGTTGGGACTACTGGCTCCCTTCTGCCATCAGCGATGCTACTGAGGTATCCCATGTCTCATGGCTTCAGCCTGCCCAGGGACCACACTCTGCAATGTGCTCTTCTCTAGAGCTTCTCCTACTTAATCAGTTGTTTCTGCTTGGTCTCCTTTCTGCTTCTCATTGTCCAGTCTTTTCATACTGAGTCTCTACACTCTCTCCCCTGTTTATATTGTCTGCCTTCCGGCTTTACCAGGTATATATCATGCCCCTCAACTCATGTCCCTGTGAATCTCACATCCAGATGCTTCTCTACCTCTCCTCGTGGATGTCTCACAAGCCTCAAGCTTTATAAGTCCAAGTCCAAACTTGTGCTGTCCCCACTCTGTCTGAATCCTACTTCTTCTTCATCTCAATGAGTGGTGACTATCTGATTTGCTCAGGCCAAAAAACCCTGGTCTCACCCTGGTGCCTCCCCTTCCTTTTGCATACAACTAACACATTGCATGCCCTGCTGGCTCTGCTTTCACAGCAGGCCCACTCACCAACCACTTCTTGCCAGCCTCATGGCTTTTCTCTTGTTTTAAGCCACTGTCACCTCTTATCTGTTTTTTTTTTTTTTTTGGTGGCATTCTGCCAGACTACTCTGCATCTACTTTTCTTGCCATAAAAGATATGAGGGTGCAACTAAAACATGAGCCAGAGCATGTCACTCCCACCAGCATGCTCCTGTGATTTCCCATCACATTCAGAGTTGGAGCTATAATGCTCACAGCAGAGTCAAAACCCCATGTGATAATCCCTGCTGCTTCTGCAAATCCATCTTCTACCAAATTTGCTCTTTTTGCTCTACTCATATTGGTCTCCTTGTTTCACAAAAAACACTGTCATCTCTGAAACTTTGTACTTGCTGTTTGCTCTGCCTGAAATTCTCTCCTCTTTAATATCTGCCTGTTTTGTTCCTGCATATTCTTAAATTATCTGCGTGAAGATCTTCTGTGTGAGTGTCTTACCGTTCCACTGAAAAGTGTGCTCTTTCCTCTTCTCTTCTTATTTCCCTCCATACCGTTGGCCACTGTTGTACATGCTGTGTCATTTTCTTGCTTATTTGTTATCTATAGCCTACCCCAAGAATATAAATTCTGTTAGCCTTGGGACTTCTGTCCTTGTCTATGTCAAGGCTGAGAACCAACTAGAATGGAGGTTTGAACAAATAAAAAGTTGAATCAATATTGCATCCTTGTGCAGACACAGTGGAGTGTATTTGCTGCAGGAAAAGCCCAAATTCCCAGAGCTAGGAGAAATAGAGGAACAAAAGAAGGGATTGGTCAGGATGAAGCTGGAGACACCGCTGTATGAGGGGTCACTGACATGGCCTTGAAGAGCACTCTGGAGATGAAGGACAGGCTCACAGCAGACTGGGGGTCCATGGAGGCAGCCATAATGTCCTGTTGGCTTGGCTACTGCAACATGACAGCACAGATTAGGTACCCTGCCCAAGAGACATTTATTTCTCACAGTTCTGGAAGATGGAAAGTCTGAGATCACAGTGCCAGCTGATTTGGTTTCTGGTGAAATTCTCTTCTGAGCTAGCAGAAGAGCTGACCCATGTCCTCACATGTCTCTAGAGGTATACAGAGTGTGCACTCTGGGTCTTCCTATGAGAACTCCAATCCCAACATGAGTACCCCCTTCCCCCTCCCTGCCATGACCCCATCTCAGCCCAACTACTTCCCAAAGGCCTTGCCTCCAAATGCCAGCACACAAAAGGCTGGGCCTTCAACACAGGAATTGTGGAGGAAGATAAACTTTAAATCCATAATACAATCAAGTCAAGTTTCTTAGAAATTATTCAGGACAAATAATGCGATTTCTCAGTTAAGTTGGAAGGGAAACTTTTTAAAAAGGGAAAGAGGAAGAACATATATCAAAGAAGACTTGAGAGACATACAAAGCAATCTCACTGTGTGGACCTCATGTGGCTCTTGAGTAAATGAACATAATATTAAAAAACATCAGATGGTTGAAGAAATTTAAATGTCCAATTAAACATTGATTGGACATTTTTTGATATTGAGAAATTGTTCATTTCTTCAGCTGTAATAATGGCATTGTGGTAACACTTTTTAAAAAGCTTAATTTAGATTCATACAGTGAAATATTTATAGACATATGACATGCTGTGTTTAAAACAATCCATTGATGTGAGGCTTGTGTGGGGGATAGATAACATAAGAATGACCATGAGCTACAGTGCATACATACAACGGGTTACTACTCAGCCATAAGAAGAGATGAAATACTGCCATTTGTGATAACATGGATGGATCTTGAGATAATCATGCTGAGCAAAATAAATCAGATGGAAAAGTTGAGAACCATATGATTTCACTCAATGTGGTATATAAAACTGAAAGTAACAAATGAACATGACAAACAGAGACTCATGGACCTGGGCAGTGGATTAGTGGTTATCAGAGGGAAGGAAAGGGGGAAGGTAGATAGGGGTAAAAGGGTCAAATATGTGATGACATAAGGAAATTTAACTTTGAGTGGTGAATGCACAATGCAATATACATATGATGTGTTATTGAATTGTGCACCTGAAACCTATAAGATTTTATTAAACAATAAATTTAATAAGAAATGGTCAAACCTGAGAATGCACATTTGGGAGTTCATTACACCAATAAATTTAATAAGAAATGGTCAAACCTGAGAATGCACATTTGGGAGTTCATTACACCATTCTCTCCATATTTACATATATTTAAACATGTTTTCAAACTTATCCGTTAGAACATAACAGAAACCACATTCTGGATGAAGGCAGTCAGGGGCTTAGAAGAGGGGAGGACAAGGGAGTGAGATAGCTTCCCAAGGCTGACATCTTTGGTGTTGGTGGAGTGTAACCCAAGGCCCTTTATTTGCTTTTATAGGTTGTGTAAAATGTATTTTAATTACGATACAATCTGCGCATTAGAAGCACTTCAAGAAGAAAAGCCGGAGCTGACCATTGTCTTTGAGCGCGCCCAGCCAGTGATGGAAGCCCGGCGCCAGACCCCTCTGCTGTGCGGTCCCACCACCAGGTGCAGACGCTGAGAGCGCCCCACCCTGCCGGTGTGCATAGGGAAGGTCGCTTGCAGGAGGCGCTTCGGAGACTGGCTGGGGGCCAGGGCACAGAGGCCACCCATGCAGCACAGGTCTCCTCAGAGGATGAGTTCCTCTAGGCGACCTCATGTAACTAACTCTTTATTGAAGTACTTTCTTGATTTCTGTTTTTTCTTTTTACTCTCTCTAAATTTCTTTTCCTTCATACCTTTTCTCCTTCTTTGCTCTGTTTTCTCCCGCTGGTCTGTCTCTTAACTGACCGTAACAGAATGTGTTAACTATATATTATGTTGCAATTTTGTGGCAGTAACTTATTTATTTCTAATTTTTGTAAGAGTTGTATTTTCTAATAAAATAATTCCTGTTGTACCTTGTTGTAAATTCAGAGAATATAAAAGCTCTGCTATATTTATTGAGTTAAATTGTTTTCTTTCATTAATTTTTTTTAAAAGTGCGTCTAGAACTATTTTTACTTATTTATCTAAACCACTAAAGATAAATTAAATTGCTTTATGCGTTTAAAAAAATTTCTTTGCCAAATGATTCAATTGTAATGAATGGAGGGGAAAATCGCCTCACCCTAAGGGTTGAAATATCAGCTGTGATAGGACAGAAGTTTGAAAATAACACAAAGGCAGATTTTTGGAGTAGAGGAGCCTATACCTACAAACAGAAGTATTATGCAGAAAATGCGTTTTGCCTTCAGTTATAAAAATTATCTTTGATTTATCTCATCCCAGGAGCATTTCAGTTCCCGCACTTCACATAGTATTTAATCATTAATGAGTATTGATTAACTGCCTCTCTACACGTGGGACAACTCTTCCACCACATGCAAGCATTTAGGGTAGAAATACTATTTCCTCTGTCAGATGAACCATTTAGACCCCTGCTGCTCAAGTGTGGCTTTGGGACTACCTACATAAAGAGCTTGTGAAGAATGTAAGTCAATCACATGCTAGGTATGCTTTTCAGATGAGCTGATTTTCACCATGGTAAGGTTTTCTCAGTAAAAAAAAACTGTATGTAATTTACATTCTTGTGCAAACTCTTTGTTTTGTCTGCCACTATCACTTTGAGTAACTCTGATCTAGATATTGCTTTCTGCATATTGGTGAAGTAAGTGATTGCAGCCTGCCCCCTGGTACAAACACCTTTACATGCAGGATAAAATGTAATTAAAAACACATAGCTGTGCTGCAAAGAGAGAAAGAAAACTCCTGGGCACTAGGAACTTAAAAATAGGAGTAAGAATTTCTCCCTCAGTGACCCAGAGGAATATCTAAATAGATAAAGACCCCACAATGTAAATATTAATATGGAAAGGTTGATGAAGTTTTCCACACTAGTAGAACTAAAAATTGAATGAAGTTGATGGATAGAAGATCAATACACAAATGTCAGTGGAATGCAGTTGGAAAAGAAATCATTTATTTCAACTAGCTCATCAAAGATTGGGTTGGGGGAGGAGAAAGGGTTGCTAAAACCTAGAGGGGAATTTAAGTGAAGAGCTGGATATTAGTCTAGTCTGAAAGTCTCCACAGTTGGATCATCAGTTGCAGAAGAAAAATAGTAACTACACAAAGAGCAGAAATTGGACAGTACCCTTACTATCTAGTAAAAATATCAGTGGAGGCAGATAGATATCTGCTTTCAGGTAAGATGACTTGAGAAGGAACCAACATCATATATGCACCCCTGAATCTCATCACCAGGAAGCAACAGGCAAACTCCATAAGAGGAAATTCTATTAAAAGAGGGAGAAAATGTCAAAGTCAAAGTCACTGTCGGTGCTGGGTGACTCCGAAGTGGGGTGGGGCACAGAATGCTCTTACCTGTTCTTATCCTTGTATTTTTACTGTACATGTGGTAACATGTGCAAATCAGTCAAGTTGATATGCCACATGGACAAAAAGGATAAAAATCATATCCTAGATGCAGAAAGAACATTTGACAAGATACAGCATTCACTTATGATTAAAACACATAATAAAATGGGTATAGAAAGAAAGTGCCTCATAAATGTCATATGTGACAAACCCTCAACCAGCATCATACTTAATAGTGAAAAACTAATAAACAATCTTCTCTCTAAGATCAAGAACAAGACCCGCTGTCTGCTATTACCACTGTTATTCAGTATACTGTTGGAAGTTCTAGCCAAGCAATCAGACAAGAGAAAGAAATGAAAAGCATCCAAACTGCGAATGAAGGAGTCAAACTATCACTTTTTGGCAATGACATGATTTTCTATATAGGAAACCCTAAAGACTTCACTAAAGAACTATTAGAAACAATAAAAAAATAAAGTTTCAGGATAAAAAATATCAACATACAAAAATCCATAACATATCTATACATTAACAATTAATTTTCAGAAAAAGAAATGAAAGAGACAATTCCTTTGCAAATGTAACAAAAAGAATGAAATACCTAGGAATAAACCTAACAAAGTATGCGAGGGACCTATACATTGAAAACTATATGACATTATTAAAATAAATTGAAGAAGACACAAAAAATGGAAAGATAGTCTATGTTCATGGATTGGAAGAATCAACATAGTTAAAATGACCTAAAACAATATACAGATTTAATGCAATCACCATCAAAATCTGAAAGGCATTTTTTAAGAAATAGAACAAAAAGTCATCAGATTTGTATGGAATCACAAAAGACCCTGAATCACCAAAGCCAACCTGAGAAAAAAGAACAAGGGTGGAGTATCACTCTGTCTGACTTCAAATTATACTACAAAGTGACAATAATTAAAACAGTATGACATTGGCAGAAAAACAGACACGTAGACCAGTGGAACAGAATAAAGAGTCCATATGTATGGGCAAATAATTTTTGACAAAGGAGCCGAAAACATACAGTGGAGAAAGAAAAGCCTCTTTAATAAATGGTGCTGGGAAAACTGGAAAGCCATTTACCAAAGAATGAAACTAGACTGTTGTCTATCACCACACACCAAAATTAACTCAAAATGAATTAGAGACCTGAATATAAGACCTGAAACAATAACTTGCATAGAAGAAAAGTACTAAATTTATGAACCTTGGATTCAGAGAGAATTTTATGAATTTGGCCTCAATGATAAGGGAAATAAAGGTAAAAATAAATGAATGGAACTGTATTAAACTAAAAGCTTCTGCACAGCAAAAGTAACCTTCAGCAAGACAAAGAGACAGCCAACTAAATGAGAGAAGATATTTGTGAACAGTGCCTATGAAAGGGGCTAATATACAAATATACAAAAAAACCTCATACAACTCAACAACAAAATCCGAACAATCCAATTGAAAAATGGGCTGAGGATCTGAACAGATACTTCTCCCAAGAAGACATACAAATGGCCAACAGACATATGAAAAGATGCGCAACTTTGCTAGCTATTAGGGAAATGCAGATCAAAACCACAATGAGATACCATCTCGGACCTGTTGGAATAGCTATAATCAACAAGACAAGTAATAGCAAGTTTTGGAGATGATGTGGAAATAAAGGAGCCCTCATACACTGCTGGTGAGACTGCAAGTTGGTACAGCCACTATGCATTACAGTATGGAGATTCCTCAAAAAACTAAGAATAAAATTACCATATGACCCAGTAGTCCCTCTTCTGGGTATTTACCCCCCAAATTTGAAAACATTTATTCGTAAAGATATATGCACCCCAATGTCCATGCAGCATTATTCATGGTGGCCAAGACATTGAAATAACTCAAGTGTCCTTCAACAGATGATTGGATAAAGAAGATGTGTTACATACATACAATGGAAAATTCCTCAGACATAGGAAAAGATGAAATACTGTCATTTGTAACAACATGGATAGATCTTGAGAATGTCATGCTAAGCGAAATAAGTGAGAAAGAAAAAGTTGAGAATCATATGATTTCACTCATATGTGGGATATAAAACTAAAAGCAACAAACTAGACTAACAAACAGACTTATGGGCACGGACAACAGTTTAGTGGTTACCAGAAGGAAGGTATGAGGGGAGAAACAGAGAAATAAAGGGGTAAAATGTTTAGTGACAGAAAGATACATAACTTGGGGGGTGAACACACAATATACATATGACGTTCGTTGAATTGTACACTGGAAACATATAACTTTATTAACCAATGTCACTCCAATAATTAATTAAAAATCAAAATAGTTAACAACATTTCTAACCACCTGCAATTTAAAATGTCATAAAATGCTATTAATGGTGGTAATAAAATATACCAGGTACCTGAAATAAATCTATAAGAAATTGTACAAAAATCATAAAAAGACCCAAATGGGTGGAGATATGTCATACTAGTGGATGGGAAGCTTCACTAGCTGGCAATACAAATCTTCTGTTCACCCCCACCATCCTCCAGTACACTAAAACCCAGCACAATTGCAATTGATATACTAAGAGGAATTTTCATAGAAGTGAGTTGTGGACTTCGTTGTCATCACTGTGTATGTTCATATCCCTATTGTAATGGGGGTGTGTTACAAATCTCTATGTGCTAGCACCGTGCTTGCACTGTGTTCTCTACGGTGGTGTTACAGATGAATTGTATGCCCACTCCCAGTTTCTATGTTGAAGCCCTAACCTCCAGGACTGCAGAATGTGACTGCATTTGAAGATGGCATCTTTAGAAAGGTAATTAAGTTAAAAGGAGGTCACTAGGGTGAACCCTAATCTTACTGGTGTCCTTCTAAGAAGAGGACACTGAGTTATATACCGGTACAGAGGGATAATCACAGGGAGAAGATGGCTGTCCACAGTGCCAGGTAGAGGCCTCAAGAAAAGCCAATGCCTTCCTCTTAGTCCCCAGAGCTGTGGGAAAACAGTTGTTGTTGCTTAAGCCACCCAGACTGAGGCGCTTATTATGGCAGCCCTGCACCTCGGTGTTGTCTAAGTGCTCAGCAGAAGTGCGGGTTGGCAGCAGGCATGCCCTGCAATGCTGATCTTGGTGTCAAAAAATACAGATATCCCAGTGAGCATGGGGCAAACAGACACACCTAATGGCCAAACACAGATTCACGAAATCTTAGTATCAAGCATATATAGTGAATAATTGGGGTTATAAGGCTCAAGTAAGCTATGAAGCCTTCCTCCCTTTCTCAAGGCAGACTTCACTTGTATGGGGTCTAGGATTCAACATAGGAAGGGGCGTGTCTATGAACTGGGTTTCTTGGGTGCCGACTGAGGTACCTTATAGCTATATTCCAAGTCTGCTGCTTATTTAGCTGATTTTTGAGGTGGGCAGGAAGCTAGGGGTAGAGACAGGGTAAGAATAAGGCATCCCCACTGCGGGCAAGCAGGAACACTGACTTTCTTTATTCGAGACTAGATTGTCACTCTTTCCTTAAGTGTCCTGGTGCTACTGACAGTACACTTCGGAAGGAGCTTGGGAACAGGGATTGCTGCTGGAACATCATGCATACCAGAGGCTCTGGTCAGCAGGACACATAGCAGGGACAAGAGGCTATGCAGCTACAGAGCAGTGTAAAGTGAAACTCTGACAGGGAAATAATGGGGCCAATAGGAAGAAAAGTACTTGGCCTAAAGTCTGGACCTCCTCAGCAGTAGCCCGGTGGCCTGGAACACAGCCTCTAGAGGGAACAGTTTCCACTTCAGAACCTTTAAATGGAGATAACAACAATGACTGACATCACAGTTTGTTGTGAGGATTAAATGAGCCAGTGGATACACTGCACCTTACAAAGTGTCTGGCCCATAATAGATGGTCTGCACAATCATATTTATTTAATGCTTTACCAGAACTTTCATGGGCAACAAGCCCTCAAACAGTGCTCAGGTACATGCACCACAGGGCAAGGAGACTGTTTCTGGGGCTGTACCATCAAACAAGCCTTCCTGACATCACCATTCTGCCTCTCCACCTCTGTCTCAGGACAAGTTAATATCTGTTTGTTTGTCTGTTTATTTGATTTTGATATTTTTGCTTTTTTTCAATTATAATTGGCATACAATATTATATTAGTTTCAGGTGTGCAACACAGTGATTAGACATTTATATAACTTATGAAGTGATCACCCCAATAAACCTAGTCCCCATCTGATGCCATATAGTTATTACAAGACTACTGACTATATTCCCCATGCTATACTCTACATCCAGGTGACTATTTTGTAACTACCAATTTGTGCCTCTTAATTCCCTCCCTCTTCTGCTGTCCTCTAATACCCCAATCTGACAACCATCAAAATACTCTCCGTATCTATGAACTTGTTTCTGTTGTTTGTTTGTTTATCCTGTTCTCTAGATTCCACTTACGACATTTGTCTTTCTCTGTCTGACTTACTCCACTAGCACAATACCCTCTAAGTCCATCCATGTTGCTGCAGATGGCAAGATTTCATTATTTTAATGGCCAAGTAATATTTTATTGTGTATATGTACCATCTGTCTTTATACATTCATTTGGGGTGTTGATGGACACCCAGGATGCCTCTACATCTTGGTTACCATAAATAATGCTGCAATGAACATATGAATTCACATGTCCCTTCAAAGTGATGTTTTGGGTTTCTTTTGATGAATATCCAGAAGTGAGATTACTGGGTCCCTCTTTGTCTCTTGTTATAGCCTTCGTTTTAAAGTCTATTTTGTCTGATATAAGTATTACCACCTCAGATTTTTTGTTATTGTTTGCTTTTTCATGAAATATCTTCTTCTATTTCTTTACTTTCAGTCTGTGTGTGCCTTTCTATCTGAAGTGAGTCTCTGTAGGCAGCATATGTAAGGGACTTTTTCTTATCTATTTAGACACCCTATGCCTTTTGAGTGGAGCATTTAATCCATTTACATTTTAACTAGTTTTCACTAGACATATAGTTATTGCGATTTTATTATTCATATTTTTTATTGTGTTTTTTTTTTCCTCTCCTTATTCTTAAAGAAATCCTTCCAACATTTCCTGTATACTGGCTTGATTGTGATGAACTTCTTTATCATTTTCTTGTCTAGGGAGTTCTTTATCTCTCTTTTGATTCTAAATGAGAGCTTTGTTGGATAGAATCATCTTGGGTGTAGATCTTTACTTTTCATCATTTTGAATCTCTTCCAGCCTGCAAAGTTTCTGTTGAGAAATCAGCTGACAGTCTTGTGGGAGTTCCCTTATAGGTAACTAACTACTTTTCTCTTGCGGTTTTTAAGATTCTCTCTTTCTCTTTAACCTTTGTCATTTTAATGATGCCGTGTCTTTGTGTGGGCCTCGTTGGGTTCATCTTGTTTGGGACTCTCTGCTCTTCTTGGATGTGTATGTCTATTCCCTTCACCAGGTTAAGGAAGTTTTCCATCATTATTTCTTGAAATTGATTTTTGATTCCTTGCTCTCTATCTTCTCCTTCTGGTACCCCTATGATGTAAATGTTGTTATGTTTGATGTAAGGTAAGAACAACATACCACACAAAATATCCGAAGTCTTGGGTTTCATTATGAAAATGTATCCACATTTTTCTGTTTATGATGTCAGTTTATTAAAATAGAAGCATACTTTAATTAGCGTATTTATATTTAAATAAATATTTAAATAGAAAACACCGAATAATATTGATGCTTCTGCAAAATTCACCATGTTTATCTTGTGGTTTTACATAACTCTGTTATTGAATAATTTAAGAGTTCCTGGTGTTCCAGCTACCTGTTGCTACATGCCAAAGCACCTCAAAACAGTAGTTTAAATAAACATTTTATTACATTTCATCATTTTGTGGATTAGAAATTTGGGCAGAGCTCAGTTCAGAGTTTCTTCTGTTCCATGTTGTATTTACAGAGGTCACTGGGTGGTAATGGACTAGTAGGTAGGCTTGTCAGGAGGGCCTAGGATAGCTCCAGGTGGGACTGTGGATGCCGGCAACCACCAGATGTCTCTCTAGTGTGGTTGTCTAGGGTAGTTGGAGTTCCTCCTTGGTGACTTGGGAACCCAGAAGGAGTGTGACTAGCACGAGGCTGCCAGATTGCTCATGACCTTGGCTTGGGAGATCCAGAATATCACTTCCCTTCATTCCCATGATCTCTATCTCTCACTGCAAGGAGCAGAATAGACTTCAAGATCATCTTTAGTCTAGAACATCTCTTTTGAGAAACACAGTCCTCAATACTCTCAAATGTGTCCTAGAATTAAACCAGATTATTACACAGCTATATGAATGGATTGGCTTTCTTTGGATCCATGTCACATTGCTTCCATTGAATCATGTTTTGGACATCTGCTATTAGGAAAAGTTAGAAGAAAAAGCTCACATACATCATCATATGCTCACTATGGCAGCTGTAAAGACTTTTAGCTATTACCCAGGGAACGTTTCATGATAGCCCAGGAGGAAATCACTTGTGGTCTTGGCACCAGGCATGATCACTGTTCTTTCACATTTCTTAAATCCTGCAACTTTGTAATTCATATTTCATTTTTGCCTTTACTGTCAGAAAAACTTCACTTTTTCCTTTTGTCCTGTCATAGTGCATTTATTACACATTTTATTTTCTATGCTTGCTTAATATTTCATGTGTGTGGCAGGGAGATAAAAACAAACAACTATAAATAAAACTAGAATATGAAAAACAAAGCATGCAAATATAAGGCCCTAGCGTTCTGGCTTTGTTCTACTGAAGGAGGCAGTCATATAGACTGCAGTATTGGTCTCAGTCCCTCGGTCACCAGAGGGACCTTGGCCAAGTTATCACAACCTCTCTAAGAACCCAATCTTATATGGCAAAGGAATATCACAAAAGTGATTACATCATGAGGCTGAGGTTCAAACAAGGTTGTACGTACATAAATGTACTTCATTGAGTATCTGTATCTTGGAATCCTTCTACAAACACTAGCTATTACAATTACCTGAACTTGTTTAAAGTTGTGTTATCCTTAACTCTGATTATGTTTACATTTTGTGTTTTCAACTAGAATGTATTCATTTTTTAGATAACAGGGTATGCTGTTTTGATTTCTACCCAAAGAATCTAATACAGAGTCTTGCATGTCCACAGGCAATGTGCTTGTCTTGTTTCCTAGTCAGTGATGGGTAAACTGTCTATAGAAGAAAGTTGAAACTACAGAAAAAAGTCATCATCTTAGGCCACAGGAAAAAGAGAGTAATCTACTTCATTTTGGGATTTTTTTCCGGTCACATAAAATTTATGGAGGTTTACATATATGAAAAACAACATAAATTGATTGTAAGTAATAATAAGATTATGTTTCAGTTTTACACTGTGTATACTTAGGAGTAATGAGAAAGGAAAAGAAAAGATTAAAAAGAGACAAATGGGAGAAACAGAAAAAAAAATGGAAGATTAGAAGGGAAAAAATCAGGAAATTAAAAATTTAACAATTCGGCAAATACTTATTTAATGCTAATTCTCTTTAAACAAATCCTAAAAACATATGGCTCCTTAGAAGTAAAGACTGTGGAAGAGGTGGGATTTTAGGTGCTGTGGCAATGTAGGGGGCGAGATTTTGGATGGGGGATTTAGGGGAATCCTGAAATTTCTCAAAACATTTCCACTGTTTGCTAATTGACTCTTTAAACGAAAGGTTCTCTGGGTCTGGTGCTCTGTGACCAGTGGGGGTTGGCAGGTCTTCATCCCCTGCAGAGCCTCCAGACCCTTGCCAGAAGTCTTCTCAGCGCTCCCTTCACTTCCTTATTCCTCAGGGTGTAGATGAAGGGATTGAGGGTGGGAGTGATTATGGAATAGAAGAGGGAGATAAACTTGCCCTGCTCTTGGGAGTAGCTGGAAGGGGGCTGCAGGTACATGTAGATGGCAGGGAGGTAGAAGAGGGAGACCACCACCAGGTGGGAGGAGCAGGTCCCGAAGGCCTTGTGCCGTCCCTTGGAGGACTGGATCCTGAGTACCGCACGGGCAATGAAGCCATAAGAGAGAAGAATGAGAGCTAGGGGGACCAGCACGAAGAAGGCCACCAGCACAGCCAGCGTGGCGTTATTCACAGCTGTGTCAGCACATGAGAGTTTGATCATAGCTGGTACCTCACAGAAGAAGTTGTTTAGCACCTGCCGCCCACAGAAAGGCAACTGCACAGTCAAGACTACCTGAACTAGGGAGTTTCCAAAGCCACTGAGCCAGGCCACAGCCACGAGCTGCTGGCAGAGAGGGCGGTGCATGATGAGGACATAGCGCAGTGGCTCGCAGATGGCCACGTAGCGGTCTAGGGCCATGGCGGCCAAGATGATGCACTCGGTGCAACCCAACCAGTGAAAAATTGAGTATTGCACCGTGCAGCCACCATAGCTGATGGTCTTCCTGGAGCTGCCCATATTGACCAGCATCTGAGGGACAGTGGTGGTAGTGTAGCAGAGGTCTAGGAAGGAGAGGTGGCTGAGGAAGATGTACATGGGGCCATGCATCTGGGGATCCAGGCGGGACAGTAGGATGATGGCAATGTTCCCAGCATGGCAAGGACATAGGACACCAGGAGCACTGCAAAGAGAGGGAGTTCCAGCCATGGCCTGTCGGAAACTCCTAGAAGGATGAAATCTGCAGGAGCTCCCCACAGGAAGCTCTGGTTGTTAGTTCTCATGCCGAAGCATTTCCTGGCACCTGTCATGAATCAAGAAAGCCAAAATGAATGGAACCTGAGAGGAGGAATTAGTTCTTCTTCAATTTGTGTTTGTGCTTTCCTGTATAGGTTTCACCCATCTTACCTCTGTGAGGACACTGTGTCGCGCGAGAGTCAGGACCAGGAGGCAGAGCAGCTGCACATGTGTCTAGCTCTCCCTCCTACTCTATGCCATTGACTATGCCATTAATCTTTCAAAACTTCGATTTCTGCATCTGTGAGGAGAGGAGAGAATATCTGCCTCAACTACAGAGTCTTGGGGATGTTAAAGGGGCATTACATTTTTGAAAGCATTCCATATTTTCCATTTAGAATTTGGTCTAAGCCTGCCATACCTCCTATCACATTAAAAAGTCTGACTTCTCTCTACAAACTCATTGACAAGAAATTGAGCACTTTCTTAGGTTTTCTGTTTTGCATTTTGGAGAAGGAGGTGGGAGGGAGATGAGAGGGGCACAAAGCAAGCATAAGGGCTTTGTAAGCAGCTGGGGAGGTCATTCATACAAACACACCTACTCACTTTCTACGGCTCCCTGGGTCTCTGCACCAGTGCTGGTCTCCCCTCTTCTCATGGCTACTCACACACAGACAGTGCTAGGAGGAGCACAATCCAGCACTCTTCATGGGCCTGGGATCAAGGAGCTAAGTCACTCCACCCATGACTTGATCATGGTGCCCAATGTGGCCTCGGAGCATAGGATTTGAGCATGGGGACAAAGATCTTGACCTGAGTAAGAAACAGAGCCCCTGGTGCTGCCCACCAAAGGGTCAAGCTGCCACCAGGGCTGATACATATTGGGCAGTTTGAATGACAGCTGAATTTTCTGTACAAGTTTTCCAAGCAGCTGTTTCCTCTTGGAGTTGAAAAATACAGTGCTTTGATTTCTGGATCCCTCTGCTGTTAGAGAACAACTGGGTTGTCTCCTGCTGATTCACAGGGCCTCTACACTGAGCCCATCAGCCTTCACCTCCTATCCTTTCCCCAGGATGGACAGTCTCAAGTTCATGATGGGATGATGCAGTCCACATAGGGCTGGACTGGAAATAAGTTAAAAAAAATAAGTCACTGGCCAAGAATTCATTTTTCATTTTTAGTTTCTTATTTGGTGTTTTATGAATAAACTATAAAATTCATGGTGATTTGTTCAGGTTGGATGTTGCACCAAAGAATCACCCCTCCACCCCACCAAAGTCTTACAAAATGAAATAAACTAATGAAATATGGTATTATTGAAAACAACTCAAACTCTGGGGTTTAAATAGGTAAATAAGCACAAATCACCTTTCTTCCTTTGCCATTTCAGAAGTATGTACTATTTGCTCTGAATTTCCTAATATTTTTGCGGAACACCCAATTATTAAACTTCTTCACACTATTCTATCAAAAATATGTCTAGGATAAATCTTACAGAATTTGGTTATTTTACTTCTAATGGGAGCTCAGGACCCCAGGTTTGATGCCATGAGCTGGGCAGGGCAAAATAGCTCACACACTTTTTAAAATAAAAACAGAATTATGCCACTTTTCTTTCTTAGGTTTCTGATTCTAAGATTTCTTCCCAGAGTCTAAACTGGACAAGAAAGAATAACTTTCAGGGATAGTGAAGAAAGATTTAAACAAAATGAAATAAACTAAGAAAAAGAGAGGGGTAGATAGGGGCTGCACTTAGTCTATACAGATTGTTAAGCACTCGCCATGAGTCAGGTGCTGTGATAACTCTATATGACAGCACCTTAGAGCCTTGATGCCGGAGCAAGTGTATGTCTGTACCTGTTTCACCATGAGCAGAATGGCGTGGAGGATGGCTGATCTACCTCCGATTGCCTAGCTGCACGTGGAAAGCAAAACTGAAACCTGGAGTCTTGCTCAGGCCTTTATTCTCTCCAGCACTTTGCTGGTGACTTGGGAGGCAGTAAAGCATTAGTGCAAATGACTGAGACAGAAAAGAAGGATGGAGAAAGGATGGTAATGTCAGAGGGAAAGGGGTGAGGGGATTGAGAGGCAAGACAAGCTTTTTGGAATTTCCAGTTCAGTGCACTGAACACACATGGGTGTGTGTGAACATACACATGCATGCACACACATGCACACACATGCACACACAGACATGTGAATGAACACACACACACACACTCGCTGCACTCCCTAATGGCTTGACCAGTCCAGCTTTGCATCTGACCTTGCTGAGCAGTGCTTTCTGTTGGGAGCTTTGGTTCAGCTAGCCCTCTGCATCTCCCTACCCCAACCCTCTTTCATCTTCCTCTTTCCCAACAGATGCCTCCTCACTCTTCCTGTGAGGAGTCTGCCACAATGACCCTTGGCAGTGCCCTTCCAGACCTGTGTCTCCAGCTACCAACCCTCATTGACTTCCCCTTAACTTTCTGATCTTAACAAAAGCTTCTATGTTTCACCTGCCAGCCCCTCCTCCAGCCTCCAGCCAGCCCCTCTCTCTAATCCCTACTGCCTCTGCTCACTCTCCTTGACTCGGAGTATTCAGGTGATTTCTAACCATACTCTGTTGCCCACTCACCTCATTTCATCCATGACCATGTCCTCCTGGTTGTGCCAGCACACTGTCACAGGCATGGGGCTGTCCACATCCTCGTCACCGCCACCCTGGTCCAGCGCAGGCATCCCGTCCTCTTAGAGGTCGCTAACCGCCCTCCCGCGGCAGTCCCTTCCCTGCCCAGCCCGTCACTCATACTCACACAGAGTCATCTTTCTGAGACTCAGATATTAAGAACAGACGTATCTTTAGTTCTTCCAGTTACCTGAAAAATAAGAATGAGCTCCTTAAAGTTGTCACCTGGTAAGAGTAGGGTTGTATTCTCACACCAAGTCCCCGCAGTGTGTTCTGACCGCCATCACACCCCATGCAGTAGTTCAGTGATTGTCCCTGTGCCAGGCCCACTGGCAGGTAGGCCCAAAATATGTGCGTGACCCTGCTATATGCACCAGTCACTGTGCAGTACACAACCCTTGTGATGCATGCGACACGTCATCAAATGCCTGACATGCCTCGAGGGTCTTCCTGGGGTTGACGGAGCACGTGTCCTGCTCCAATAGCAAGAGGGACAGTCTGGGGATGAGCCCATGAAGGCGACAAAGACGAGGCCCCGCGCTTTTACTGCTAGGAGCCCAGCAGATCTCTCCCTTCTACCTAAGACCCAGCCTGAGCCTCACCTCCTGCAGGCTGGTGCACTGTAGCTGCCACTGCCCAACTGGATTGGACAATGCTTTGCTTCAGGGATTTAACAGGTGCTCTTTCATCACAAAAATAAAAAAGCACTTTCTACCAATTGCTATGCATCTCCTATCCGGAGGACTGCTCATTCATGGATGGCAGATCAGATCAGAGTAAAATCAAGAAGCAGAGTGGGGTGGTAGGGTCGGGTGGTGGTTGTGGTGGTGGGGGGGGTGGGGGGGACTCCGAAAGAACTTTCTGCTGTGTTCTTTTCCCCTTGCCCTGTGCCAGGTTGTGCCTGCTGGTCCTCTTGCCAGGGGGCTGCCACCCCGCCAAGCACCTCGGGCCACCAGCACATCTGTCCCCTTCATGCCTGCCCTTGTGTGTGCTGACTGTTGATGTCCTGTGAGCTCAACGTGGGCTCCCAAGGTTTGGGGAGCACTGCTAATCACCTCTTCACAAGGGGCTGAGCTATACTTCTTCAAAATGCTTTAATTTCAGAGATTAAAAAGTATTTCCTAACAAGTAGTGAGAGAAGGTAAGTGCATCATCAGCACTAGGTGGGCGCAGCCACTGCATACCAGGCCCTGGGGGCCTGCTGTCCTCTGATCCCTTTCTGCAAGGACAGACTCAGCTGCTTATCAGGGTTAAGGACGTCCTCCTCCTAAAGTCACATGACCTGGTGCTTCAAGCCCCTGACTGCTGGCTCACACAGAGGGTCACTACATCTTGACAGACCCCCAGATGTTGTGAACCCTGACCCAGGACCCCCTGCCCCTGAGTATCCATGGCCCCATATTTGGCATGACTCTGTACTGGGCACCCTGCAAAGCCAAAGAGCGCTAAAGACCTTGCCTCGTGGAAAACATAATGTGTTGTGTCATTTGCTGATGTCCAATATGTTAGTCTCTACTTTTTGTGGCAGTTGTCATTTCTTTAAACACAAGAAGCTATCTTGCATAGTGTGTCATTCACAGCACTTAGAAGGCATGAGTAATGCAATCAGACCTGCGCAGGGAGGATACCAGTCCTGGGTCACAGAGGAGGACACAGACCCACACAGGGAGGGCACCAGCCCTGTAACCCTTGTTATGACAGTACATGACTGTTCCCCAACATACTCCATTGCATTTTTTTGGTGTTGCTCTCTAAATATTTCAATTTGCTGCTAAAATTCAGCTGAAAGCTTGCTTTCTCTAGGGATTAGTGCTGCTTGCTTTACTTGCTCTGTCCCCCTCTTTACTCAGCCATACTGAGCTTAACATTGTTTTGTGATTATGACTTAGCACTACAAGAATACTAAGGAGCAGCAGAACAGGGCTCAGGGCCCTCACACCCTCTGGATGACACCCACCTTCATGATGAGTATTAAACAGCTGGTCTCCCTAGAGGCAAGGGCAGTCTGCTCTGTTCCTGGCTGTCACTTTTTAGCTAAGCACACAATTTTACACATGCTGTTTCATATATGGCCTTCATTCTTTGACCCACTTGTCCTCTGTCCCATGTCCCCTTGCTCTCCACATGGACCAGTGCTCACACTGCTACAGCCTGATGTACCTCTGCCGCATTCTGCAGGCTTTCGTTTCTGTGGTGTCGAGGACTCACTACTCACCTCTGTGGCTCCAGGCTTCTGAGGAGGGCTTGCTTGTTTAGGGAACAGCGGCCGGATTAGCAGACTGTGGTAATCTTAGCTGGGGAGGGACATTCAGGGTTGGAGCCACTGGAAGACATGACCTGCTCTCTCTGACAAGACTGCTAAGACCTTGCCCTTCCTGGGTCTCACCTTCTGAGGAGGTGTGGAAAGAGTCTGCATTCCATCACAACACGCTCGCTGGGGAGACTCAGTGCTGTCTGGACTTTGTCGGGGCAATGGGCAAGCCCTGCAGCCTGCCCTAGCCTTGGTCCCTGGAGCACCTGCAGAGACTGACGGGCTGAGTGAGCTTATGTGCTTATGCAGTAGAGGTTACTTCTGAGGTTAAGTTTCTTGGGCCACAAGCCATCCTCCTGTCATGATTCCTGGTCCTTGCAAGTTTATACCTCAGATTAAACTTGACCTCATTCTCTCCATTCATTTCTATAAAGGCTCTGATCTGTGTCCCCAGACGTTGAAAGTAAAATCTTGTTCTCCTCTGGCTGGGAAGTTATCCCTGATGTTTTGTTTAATTAGTGTCTGAGGGTTAGCTGGTAATTAATGTGTGAGCCCGAAGTACTTGCAATTAATGGTGAATCCTAGAAGAGCAGGAAAAATAGACCAATAATGGGGAATGAAGGCTCTGTACTTTTAACTCTCTGGGTTAGGTGGGGATTGCCACAAAGTCAGAGTGGAACAGCAACTTACCTAGCAAGTGATTCAGAGTGTGGACACTGCACAGACTCAGCATCAAGCTCAGCCATGCGTGTCTGTGTCTCTGAGGGAGTTACCTATCCTCTCTGTGCCTCACTCACTCCTTTATCTCCAGCGCAGACCAGGGAAGTATAGTCCTGCCCTCCATAGGCTTTTATGACTGCAAAATGGGTGTTTTTGTAAAGTGCTCAGAATAGTGACTGGCACAGAATAATAGCCTAATATTTTTTCCTGACCACATGGTCTCAATTGTCTGTTCTGTGTGTCACATGGAAAGGATAGACAGAAGAATCTTCTAGTAAACAGCTGGCATGAATGGTACAGGTCTTAAGTGGTGAACTGTGATTCAAGTGATCAAAGCTAGTCCCAGGAACACACATGGATGCTGCGTCTCAGGACAGTTCCCTTTCTCTCCAGGGTTGAACCTGGCCGTCTTTGGTCTCTCTCTAGTTCCAGATGTCTGAGTGGGCATGGGCTGATATCCCAGGAGCAGTGGTTTGATTTTTTATATTCTGGGAGATTAAGAAGACTTTCATGTGGGGTGAGGGAGGAGAGAGGGCCTGGGTGATGCTTGGGTAATGATGTGGGAAAATCCTCTGATTCTAAGCCCTGCTCTGCTCTGTTGTCTCCCACTAAGCCAGATGTAGGACATAGGACATCTCAGGAACTGTTCTGACATCCAGCTGGGATAATTTTCAAAGGTGTAGAGGCTTAAATATCTTGAAGGGTTTTTTTTTTTTTAATGGAATCAGCAGTTGCACGTTGAGAAATTGCTGGTTTATTGTAGATGGAAACTCTCACACTGAAAATGACACAGGGCCTCTTTTGTGTTGTGCCAGTCATCACCTTCTTCATACCTGCCAGATGCTCATTCTGTCACTCTTACTGTCTGCAGTCTCTGTGACTCTAGGCAACAAGTCTCCCATGAGCTTTATTTTGCCATTTCCCTGACAGATAGGGAAAGAGGATGAATGAGATACTGAGAGAGCTTGCAGAATTATGTGTCCATCCTCCTTTCTCCATTTTCATTGTGCCACATAGACTGGATGGCTGGAGCTCCAGCAGCCACATTCAACCTGGAAGCAAACTTGAAGATGAAAGCTGCACACTGGGAGTGGTGGGACACCCAGAGGAGGCAGGGTACCTGATAGTCATGGAGGTAACCTGAACTGTCAGCTTCCAGCTGCTTTGATGTGATAGTGATCACTTTCTATCTTGGTCATAGTACTGATTTGGGTTTTATGTTTTAAGAAGCTGAACTTAATCCCAACAGAACTTTCAAGAAAATTTTCTGAAATTTCTTGCTTAAAATTACTATATCACGGGCTGTAATAAAGCTGTTGACATGAGTAACAGCCCCTGGGAGAATGCAACCTGAAGCGGTCTTTGTTGGTGTCGACATGAGATAGATAAATGAACTAACTGTGAGCAAATAAATACATTTAATGATCAAATAAATGATAATGAATACTTAATGTGGGGAATAGAGAGGACGTTTTGCTTAAAATAAACTGGAAGATTTTCTTGTAAAAGGGGAGTGTGTGATTTGGATTGTTTATATTTCTCCAATTCATGTTATTTCAGCTGTGGTTAAGATTAAAGGAGGGAAAGATTTATGCTGATAACTATAAGAAACATCTCTAGAAAATATTTCTTTAACATGAGACCAGTAGAAGGTGGTGGTTTGAAATGGACTTTTGTAGTCAAATGAACTGGGTTTAAATCCCAGCACCCACTTATTAACCATTAGACCTTGAATGTGTTGCATAAGTTTTCTGAGGCTCAGTCTCCCATCTGTAAAATAGAAATAACAATATTTGACCATTAGGTTTTTATGGGAAAAATTGAAATGATATATGCAAATACCTCAGTATAGTTCCTGGTACAAAATTAAATAGATGGTAGCTTACACGTTCCTCCCTTCCTTCCTGCTTTCCTTCCTTCCATTGACCAATCGCTAAATATTGAAGGAATACTTATTATGTGTCATGCAGTATGAGAGTGGTGATAAATGAAGTGTGAATAGAATTATTTGGCCTTCAAGAAAACTTTTGGGGTGCTGGCCTTGTTCTGTGTATAGATAGGGATGGTAGCCATGCAACTGTCTACGTTTAAGAAAACTCGTCAGACTGCATATTAAAATGTGTGAATTTTGTTGTCTGTGAATTATGCCTTGACAAAACTAAAAATTTATGTGGGCTCATGTGACACCACCAGAATGGTGTAAGAAAACAGACCTTAAGCAAATAATTAATTGTGTGATGATAAAAACACAATTGTGAGAAGTTTGGGGATGGGAGAGAGAGGACACCGAAACGATGCTTTGAAAAGACCGAACTGGGACGGGGAGATGTGCTGGGCGGAGAGTACCTCTCCTGGACTTGACGCTCACCCTGCCAAGTGCAGGCAGGCCAAAAGCCTCTGAGGTACTCTCTGCTAATGCTGACTAGGACAGCGTGTGGCCGCTTCTCCAAGCCGGAGGCACGTCTGCCTTGAGCAGAGGATGATGCAGTCAGCACTGACCACTTCGGCAGGGCTGCTTTGGCAGGGCTGCTACAGCGCGGCCATGGTGTGCTGTTGCCCTTGGGTGTCGTTACCTGCCCTTGTGAGTGGCAGTGCCTGTGTCCCTATGACATAGTCCAAGGTTGGTAAAATGAAACTTTGACTAGATGTGTGGACATTATCTTTGATTAGGAATAAGTGGAAGATGATTCGATTGCAATAGAATAGCGTCGATGATTTGTCTCTTCAGTGTTTACATTAATCAATTAAAAAAATAATAGAGGTTTCCCTTTCATATTACTTGTGTTTCAATAAAAACCACATAATTACTAAAGTCATTAGATATCATGCATAGATTAGTAATCATTTTTCAGGCCATCCCATGCCAATCACTTGGACATGAATCAGTGGCTATGTTTACATTTCTGCAAGGTATTGTAAACATGAAATGGTTAGCTACTAATGAGAGAAAAATAAAGGATTGTTTAAGTGGAAAAACATTGCAAAGATTTAGTTTGATTTATAAGGCCTCTATTTTCAGATTAATCAAACAGGGAAAACCAAATGGAAAAAAAATAAAGGCTTACAATGTAAAATTTGGAAATGAAGAAATACAAATTTTAAAAAGGTAACTACTCAGACTGAAAATAAAGAAGGGAAGAAGAGAAGACCGATAGAAAAGAAATGAGAATAATTAAATAGCACTCTTCAGAAGAAACACATTGTGAAAGATACCTTATCTAACTGATTTAATTTGTCAGCGAAATATGAAACTTTTAGAAAGATTTTTAGATCATTGGAGAGTATGACCCTGAATTATGACACTTTGTTTGCTGACAGGTTACACCTACTAGATGTTTTTCTGGAATAATTTATTTATAACTGTTTCCAGATAGTTGCTGCAATTTTTAGCCAAACTGACAAAGTCCCGAGCTAACAGGCTGCATAGATACAATCAAATGCTTTATGAGAACTTTAGGAGAAGAAAAATGCAGATGATGACCATCTTATTCACTTTAGGGTGCAGTTACTGGACCAGATGGTCTGTCATTTTTCCTGCTGAGAAGCAAATTAAATAGGGCACCAAATTAAAATAAAAATGTCAGATAGGTGAAAAATCCTTTAAATAAGAAGCTCTATTTTTACCATGTGCTTGTTCTGGCTTCAGTGAGAGGCAAGAAGCAATGAGGGGTGCTGTAGTGGGGCTGGACAAAGAGCAGGAAGAGCTCTGAGCAAAATCAGGGGCTCTCCAGACCCTCAGATTAGTCTTCCTCCATCACAGCACACCTTCCACCTCTCTAAAACATTTTGCCCTCTGTGGCCCTAACAATCTGCATGTACTGGCATGTTCTTCACTATCATTCTCTGTGCTCATGGAATTCTAGACATATGCACATGTAAAATATATACTTGTTCATATTACACATTATATTATGCATTATAAATATACATTACATAAATATATACATATACTATATAAAAGGTTTAGTTGTCCTCTGTTATCTCTTTGCAATATCTACTTCAGGATTAGAATCCAGACTGAGAAGGCATATTTAATGTGTGTATTTAATCAAAAAGACTCTTCAAATAAAAAGTAAATTATGTAGTTATGTAAGTTATATGACTATATGCTATACATATCAGGGCCAGAAATTTCTGTGGATGCACACTGCTGGTTTCACAAATGAGCTGTGGCTTGTGGTGAAAAACTGGACAGAGGTGAACCCTACTGATAGGTGAGTTTACACTTCACTGTTAATTTTTTTGCCAATAGGAGCAAG
The DNA here is from genome assembly GCA_003508835.1 of Eonycteris spelaea. NCBI lineage: Eukaryota > Metazoa > Chordata > Mammalia > Chiroptera > Pteropodidae > Eonycteris > Eonycteris spelaea. Next base: position 115,753 of record PUFA01000409.1, on the reverse strand, counting down.
ACAAATACACTTTTTTAGTCTCAGAAAGGGATCATTTTCAGTCAACGCCAGGATTTATCAAGAAGTGGTGTAAGTTTTATAATTATATCATTTATATAGCTTACGTTATATAAATAACATAAACTTATGTTATATAACATAAGCAAGTGTATATAACATAAGTTATATAAATGATATAATTTATATAACTTGACCCTTGACCCTTGAACAGCATGGGTTTGAACTGTGTGGGTCCACTTATAGGTGGAGTTTTTTCAATAAATACCATGCCGTTTTCATCAGCCTTTATTGCCCGCGGGTGTGGGAATTGGCCACGTGTACTGACCTAGGAATTTCACGTGGGCCGCACGAGGTTCTAGGAGCCTCCCCACCCCCACCCCAACGCACACCCCGCCATGGATACCGAGGGACGACTAAGTTTTGAGGAGTCAAAAGTTACACGTGGGTTTCCCACTATGCGGGGTCATCATCCCAACCCCCGCTGTTCAAGGATCGGCTGCACACCATGTATTTTTGTCAGCATGTTGACAAACTGTCTCCGCCCTGCGGTTTCTGTGTGCTATGCTTCACCGCCAAGCTCATGGCATGGGAATTCCTTCACGTGGGCTGGTAACGATCTCTTTTTTCCGTGCGCGTTGGGGTGCAGGTGACACACTACGGCGACTATGCTGCAGCGCGCAGGTAGGCTGGGCCTGTTCATCGTCCCTGCCCTCTCTTCTGGGGGCTGGACCCCTCTCCCTCAGCACCCCGCAGCAGGGACGACTTGCGGGTTCCGTGGGCAGCAGCGATCGGCTGGGACGCGCCGCCAGCGAGCCATCAGTGCTGCTTCAGGCCGCTGGCTTTAGCTCTGGCTGTCCAGTCCGACCGCGGTTTCCGTTTAGAGTCATTTGTTGTGGGCCTTGCTCCTGTTTGTGCTGTCCCAGGGAACACGCTCATATTCGGGGGAGCAAGGAAGACTTGCTCACTGGGCGCCGGTTTCTCTTTCGGGAGCGTTGTTTGCAGTTTCCAACCTCAGGAAACAGAGACCAGCGTCTGCCCCACGCTCCATTCTTAATTCAGAGCTGAGGGACTGTGCCTGCAGCTTCACACGCTCTCCGTCCCGGGGTGTGTCAGTCTGAGAGCCGCAAGCGACAGCCCTGCTCTTGCCCTTTGCACAGCCTTCCTCCCTCTACCTCGTCACAACATCCTGGACGTTTCTACCAGGCGTCGCTCTGAGGTGCAAACGAAGGGCTTCGTAAAGCAAAGGAATAATTAAAAAGTACCATGTACCGCAGAGTCCCAAGAGAGCATAGGAGGCAACACTGGTGGCAGCGGCACCTGATTTCTAGGAGGTGGAAGAGGGCTAGGGACTGTCGCTCCAGCCAGGCGTGTCCCTCCAGCTGGGCCTGTCTTTTCCGCGGTTTCCCCGTCGCCTGCTGCCCATCTCTCTGTACATATCTTTTTCAGGATTAGAATCCAGACTTGACAAGGATGTCACAGGCATGCATTTTTAACACACTTGCTTAATAAAAAAAAGAAATAAAGCAGATTTTTCAAATGAAAAGTAAATAAAATTAGCCTGGTTGTTTTAAAAAATGAGGACCAACTCATAGAGTTAGACTGGGAAAAGTTTTCAAAAAATGGAATAAATTAAACCTACAGCTTCAAAATTTGATAAAATATTTAAGGCAAACACATGGTAAATAATATACCATAAAATATTCCTTTGCAACAGTCTAAACCAATAAAAAAAATTGACTAATATTAATTTAAAAATGTGCAAGAAAGTATACTTTTCCAAGTTCTTTTAGGGGACATATGAGCACACGTGTTCAAGGGTCGCTGTTCTGTTTTACTTGCCTGTTATTTACTCCTAAATAATCATGATTTTGGGGAGAAAACTTCTGGGTTTTGCTTCCTGGTATGTCTTCTGTGCTAGCATGGTCACCTGAATATACAAATATCCATTACATTGGCTTAAAAAAAAGAAAAAAAAAAAAGCCCTCCTCCAAGTGGTCTCAGCCTGAGTGGAGGCTCACTTCCTTTCACTGTCCCTAAAATGCCTGATACATGCAGTAAAGTTCTGATGGTTCTTTAGGACAAGCCAGTGTTTTGTTTTGCTTTTTCCCCTTTCAATGCGATGTCTTTTCAGGTTTGTTTTCTTTACTTTAAAGAAACATCCTTCCCACCTCCTTCCTCATCTGGAAAATTCCACCAGTACCTGCAGAACCTAAGTGTCTGGTTGGAGAACCTGCCTGCAGAGCCCTGTGCCTCCTAATCTGCCTTGAGCACCCACAGACCCCAGCAGCCTGGAGAAGCTAAGAGGCTCCTGAGCTCACTGGCGCAGAGTGGCCTCTTTGCGGTACCAGTCCCCTCCCATCGCTTTGTCTGAGCCCCCCTTTCCTCTATGCATCATTGGATTAGGGCTGTGGTGTTTGAGATAGGAAATTCCAGAGAAATTAACCTGCCTTTTGTTAAAACTTTATTTTTGTGGGTAGGTTTTCAAGACTGCAGGGTGAAATCAGCAGAGGTAGAAATGGATAAAACTAACTCATTATTAATGTTGTGGGTTGCTGTGGAGACTGACTTCATTAGTATTGTTTGGAGGTTATCTAGGGAGTAGGGGTATGTGGAGTATGAGCTGGTGATTTTCCACAAGACATGTTTTTCTATAGATTTACACACCCAAGTAAACTAATTAAAAATGCATAAGCATATGAACAAATCAAAATGTGGATCACTGCAGCTATGTCAGTGTCTGCTTGTCATCGAGATGTTGAACAATCTGTCACACAGGCTCCTGTCCTCTTGTTTATTTCTCATGGTGTCACACTATCCTCTGATGCACTACTCAGTCCCCAAAGGTTTATGGTAGGACTTTATGTTATCTTTTGAAACTTCCTTTTATCCCAAGTGGGAGTGGTGGACCTGCCTGATCCTCTGTGGGTATGGGCTTTTCAAATCCTTCACATCTCATCATATGCCAGACTTTGCATTCCCATTGTGAGGGAGAGAGGCATCTGTAGTCCCTGCCTAGAGTGCCTTAGTCTGTTCCTGCTGCCATCACAAATAGCACAGACTGGTTGGCTTAAACAACTATCATTTATTTCTCATGGTTCTGGAGGCTGGGAAGTCCAAGATTAAGTTACTGGCCTAGGTTACAGATGGCCACCTTCTCACTGTGTGTTCACGTGGCAGGGAGAGAAAGACAGACAGACAGACAGACAGATGGGGAGTGGAGGAGGAAAAGGAAAGGGAGAGGAGTTACCTTCCTTCTGTCTCTCCTTAAAACAGCACTGATCCCATCTCAGGGCTCCACTCTCATGACCTGTCATCTCCCAAAGTCCCCTCTTCCAGTACCATTACAGTAAGCGGTAGAGTTTCAACAGACACCTTCAGTCCATAACAGGGAGCCCTGGTAAGTCACCTCAAGACTTTGTAGATCAAGCGAAAACAAGCTCGTCCCCTGAGGATCATTCTAGAAAAGTCACCAGCAGCTGAGAGGAGTCATGAGCAGCCGTAATCCATTTTTAGTACAAGTTATAAACATGTTTCTATTACGAAGACCGAGCAAAGCACCCTGTGAAAGTTCTTTTACTTGGAATATAACCAAGGAGAGCTAAGAAAGGGATCATGGGCTCTTCAGAGCAGAACGGCAACTAAACAATCAAAGTGCAGTGCCCTGAGCTCTTATCACAAACAGAAACACTCGTGGTGCTGTGGAAATGGGTATAGCTGGACGAAAATGACTCTTGCAGGTGGTGACGACATCCATCGAGGCACTGCTGTTTTTGGTTTTTGATTCTTCATGGATCAAGGATGTTTGACATTTTGGAAGATTTTGCAAAGGCAGAGAGCATGTTGACCTGTGGACGTGAGAATTATACTCCAACCATCTATTGCCTTTCCTAATCTCTTAATTTCTGTAGAAGTAAGTTTCTCATTGGGCTTTTAAAACTGTTTCACAGACCCTGCGTATATGAGTTTCTGGTTTATACTCAAGATGCAAGTGTGTCCCTAACAGTTGTCTGTCACTCTCGGAGCAGTCAATGGGCTCCACGACCTGATACCTCCCGTTGTAAACCAAGGTCGCCATCCCCCAAAATTCCTCATCAGGGAATCTCTGAGGGTTCCCTCTGAGAAACTATTCTCTCGGTTTCCCAGGAAGTGTCTTAAGCTGCCTTAATGCTCAATATGACGCTTTCTCCTTATCTCAGAAAGACAAGTTAGAGTTAATAAACTGTGACAGTGAGAACTTCACAGCAGGTAATTTTCAGTATTCTTCCTGCCAGAAAGATAAATTTCAAAAGTTACAACAAATGGGATATGTCATGTTTTCAGAATTTCTGGGAAAATGGTGTTCCTGCTTGCTCTTTGAAATTATATAGATAAGAGACTAATTTCCCATCAAGCCTGATTCAAATGGGCTGATAAGGTTCTGATTAGATGCCATCCTGGGTTCTTCTCTGCCCAGGAGAAGGTCACAAAGGGTTCAGAGGTTCAAAGCCATTGCCACTTAGAAACAGACACTTCATTAAGACCAAAACTTTTTTCTTCTTCTTCAAAATGTTGGGCTGAGGAGTCAGTTTCTGCTCAGATACATAGTAAGAAGAGAGAATTTCAGAAAGGATAGGCTTGAATCTAGTTGGGCAATATCTACTTTCAGATAATATCATCGGACAAGAATAAAGTGGCAGTATAAAATTGTTTGCTTCAAATCTCTTACTGAACTAAAATTTCTACTCCTTTCTTTGTTACAAGAGATCATAAGTAGGCATCAGTCAGCAAAGCGAGTCACCCATGGCCTTGGCAGGTGTTGAGGACAAACTCAATGGGAACAGTATATGCTTCTTGATTTTCAATAAATGGCGATCACCTTTGTGTTTAATTAACTCTCAGTTCAAACCTCTATCCAATAACTGCTCTGTTAGATACATCTTAGGCATTTAGAGCCTAATATTTATTGATCAACATACAGTAGAAGTGGGAGGTCTCTAATTTTTAAAAGCACACAGTGTATAGAGAAATTAGACAAATGTGGGTGTTGGCTCACACATATGTAAGAAATATGAAAACCAATTGGATAGTTTGTCATAAATTAATTATAATAAGTGAAAGAAATTTGTTATTGGAAGATTGAAATTATTATCTTGAATGAATGACCAAGGACAGATGGTGAGGGCATTGATGAAATAAGAATATGATAAATTATAGGGAGATAAGATGTTTGAGATAGAAGACAACATCTGAGACTCTCAGAGACAGGACAGGTCAAAATCTGTGGGTAGGAGATGTGATAAATCCGAAGAAGTCATTTAAATGCTTGTTGGGATTTGCACAAAAGTTTATCAGCAAAATTTTGTGGTGGCTGTTGGGTAAAGGGGGCTGTTAGAAAGAGACTGAAAAGGTGGAGTTGTTCACCCTTCTGCAGATGTGCGGACTATTTTTTTTTCCACTGAGAACAAGATGTTTGGGTTGAGAAGGGGCAGGTGGCTCTCTGTGAGGTTCAGAACAAGCACTTCAGAGGTGGAAGATTTCTCTAGACATCAAGGTGGTTGAGGTTGCTAGATGAGACAGGAACTCTGTGCTCAGAGCTCATAGTCAATCGTGGGGAAGCACAGACCTGCGGCTTTCTTGAAGCTGTGCTGCTCCAGGAGTCAGCAGAGGCTACCTGCCATTTCACAATTTCCACACTTTTTAGGACTTCACCTCCCCTGGGGGTTGAAGGATCCTCTTCCAGGCTCTCTTCACATCCTGTTCCTCAGGGTGCAGATGAGCGGGTTGAGCAGTTGGGGAGGACACAGTGGAAAAAGGACATGAACTTGGCTTGAGTGCCATTGGCAATGTGCTAGAGATACATGTAGTTGGGTCCAGAGCATATGATGATCACCACCAAATGGGAACTGCAGGTGCTGGGTGTCTTATACCTTCCTTCAGCTGAAGATAACTTCAACACAGCTCTGGCAATGAATGTGTAGAAGAGCCCAAGCTATGGAGCCACAAGGGCCAAAGGGGTGGCTCCCACAGCCAGGGACACATCATTAGCAGCGGTGCCACCACAGGCCAGTTTGATCAGAATAAACACCTCACAAAAAAAGTGGTCAAATGTGTGGCGACCACAGCAGGGGAGCTGCTGTGTAAATGTGGCTTAGAGCACCAAATTGGCCAGGCCACAGGACCAGTGGCAGATAGCCACACAGAGATCACAGGCCCTGACCCCAGTGGGTGCATTGGTCCACTCATTTAGGGGAAGAGGTATGCCTGTGCGATGCAGCCCCAGGAAGCAATTGTTTCCTCTGGTCCCAGAGGCTAGCGAGCAGCTGGGGAATGACAGAACAGGTGACTCGAAGACCCAGCACAGAGATTGTCCAGGAAGAAGCACAGGGGCGTCTGAGGCCCAGCTCCAGGATGGAGAGAAAGAGGGTTCAGCTGTTTCCCATCACAGTAGGGTATAGGAGACCAGACCAGTGCAAAAGGTGCCTCTCCAGCCACGGGCAATCTGAGAAGCCAATCAAGACAACACTACTGGGAAACTCACATTTCCTCCTTCCATGGCATCCGTCTTACATAGGTCGTGGGAGGAGAGAGACAAGGTTCGGAGGATAAGCACAGCTTTTGTGTTCCAACACTCCACGGCAACATCTCCAAAACTCCAGCTGTGTTGGTGGGATAATCCTCATGGCTGGTATTAGGCGAAGAACCTGGAGAAGAATGCTGAGTCTGAATTTCAGTCACTTAGGACATGGCCACATCACTCAACTCTTCTGTGTCTCAGTTTCCTCATTTTAAAAGTGAGAATGTAAACAGTCTTTATGTTACATAGTTATTTGAAATTTAAAATAAAATTTTATCTATCTCTCTGTAATCTATCATCTATCATCTATCATCTATCACCAATCTATCCTATCTATCTATCTATCTATCTATCTATCTATCTATCTATCGATCTATCTATCTATCATCATTTATCTATCATCTATCACCTGTCATCTATCTACTACCTTTATATCTATCACAGGGTAACATTAGCTATATCTAAGTACACCTATATCTATACCCACTCTCCCTCCATTTCTCTCTATTTCTTCCCATTTCTCTCTCCTATCTCTCCCTCTCATTTCCCCCTTCTCCCCTCTTGGTCTCTCTCTTTCTTACTCACCCCTGTTCTCTCTCCTAGTCCCTTCATCAGACATACTGCCCTCATGTCATAAAGAAAGGAACATGGAATCCTTTGAGTCTGGCACATTTTCTGTAAAGTTTATAAAAGGAAACACTACCTACTGTTTCCTTTCAGTCCAGTTACATTAAGGACAGTTGGGTACTCAGACAGGACAGAGGTCCAGTGTGCTATTACAACCATGTAACAGTATGGACTCTTGTTTGAGGAAGAGGCCATCTAGTGCTAGCTTATTTTGTGCAATCCTTTCTTCCTTTATTTTTCATCTAACTCTTGTCTTCTTAGTTTTCACTGACTGGTTTCTTCTTATTCTTTTACTTCTTTCTTCCTTGTTTCACCCTTCATTCCTTTTTATCTCATCTAAAATATTTTCCTTGTATTCCCCCCAATTTTTTTCCCAAAACGGTTCTTTCTCTTATCTATTAGCTATGAATTTTCAAAATGTCTTATTTCATGTCTGTCTTAGATCCCTACCTCTTACAGGAGATTTCTTCTGGAGTGCTCTGCCAATATCTCAAACTTAGCCCCTCCCAAGTTCAGCTCAATGTCTCTCAGTTGTGAGGTTTCCCCTGAATTCCTTTATCATGCTCAATGCAATCACCATCATTCTGCCCCCAACAATGCTGAGTTTTCCTCAAATAGAGATTATAGTGTGGTTTTTAAAAGCTCTGCATATCAGCATGAAGATGCCTTTCTCTCACTAATCTGTTTGTATTTTTCATATTTTCTCATTTTAATTTTATACTGCAAAATTTTACCAAGATGGGTATTGATACGGAGTAGTCACATGATAACTGCAAGTGTTACAGATGTTTATCAGACTAACTTTTTTAGGAAGACTCATTGCATTTTTTATTTTTTATTTTTATTTTTTGGAAATAGGATAAATAAGATTGATTGAAGAGGGGAAGAGACCCTGAGAATCAGAGTGATTGTCTTTAGTTACATCCTGAATTAACCTTTTAATTACAGTTCCAGGCTCGGTACTTAAATAGGAACCTTCTACCCAAGAGAGTGTTTGATATTAGTGAAGGATATTAAAAACGAATGATAGCGACTGCATATAATTAGAAATAATACATATTTTTGTGTATCTGTTTCCTCCCAGCCCTGGGTTCTATTTATTTATGTTTTAAGTTACCATTTTTCTGGTGTGTGGTGAGATCTTTTAAGATCTATTCTCTTACAAACTTTTAAGCACATAGCACACCATTATTAGGTATACTGACAATGTCGTGCATCAGATCCCCAGAAATTATTTATCTTCCAACTGGCAATTTGTACTTTCTAACCAGCATCTCCTAATTTTCCCCACCCATAAGCCCCTGTGACCACCATTCTATTCTATTTCTATGAATTTGACATTTTAAAGTGAAATAATTAATATTTTTTTGTTTGACTTATTTCACTTTGCCTGATGCCCTGAAGATACGTCTATGTTGCCTAAAATGGCAAGATTTTCTTATTTTTCATTGCTGAATGATATTCTCTTATATATAAATCTCAATATATACATTTTCTTTAGTTACTCATCCATTAATGAACACTCAGGGTGTTTCCATACCTTGGCTACTGTGAATAATGCTGCAATAAATATGAGAGCGTAGATATCTCTTTAAGATAGTGATTTTATTTCCTTTGGATAAATATTCAGAAGTGGAATTGCTGGGTCATAAGGTAGTTCTATTTTTAATTTTTTGAGAAACTTGCACGCTGTTTCCAATACTGGTGGTGCCAATTGACATTTCCACCAACAAGGTGCAAGGGCTCCCTTTTCTCCACATCCTCGTCAACACTTCTTATCTCTTATCTTTTTTATCAGAGACGTTCTGATAGGTGTGAAGGGATATTGTAGTTTTGATTTGCATTTCCCTGATGAATAGTGATATTGAGCACCTATATTTTATTTTTGATATGGCAGATTTGTTCTTTTACTGCCGGAGCCAGCCGGCTAAAGTCGAATAGCACCTAAAAGAGGGGGGTGAAGCCTAAGGAAAAAAGAAGAAGACAGGAAAGCGCTTCGGGAGGGCATACAGTCAATGCTGCAGCCCCGTCTTTATTTAGCTCAGCCTTTATATATGTTTTAGGATACAATAGCCAAGTACAAGGTATATCATTTGAGTGCTAACATACACACAAGCTTACGTAACATTCTTGTTATCTGGGAAGGAACAGATTCCATTATCTTAAAAGGATTTCTTTTAGGAGGCAGACCACCCCTCCTGGGTCAGTACTGATAAAAATCAACCATCTGCTTTCTGTAGCCATTGATAACATAGTCTCAGCAACTGCTTTAGGGCTTCAAACAGTCTCAGCAACTGTCTTATGGCTCCCAAACTACGTGACACCTTCAGTGCCTTGCAATGGCTCCCGACATCTCCCCCTTTTTTATTTTTTAAAATGCCAAAGCTTTCCCAGCTATGGCGCAGATAGACTGTGCCTGTCTTAGGCGACCCTCCACAGGTCTGGGCCTTACCCGTCATTGGCACATGAAAGTCTTGCAATCATGCCCTGTCTTAGGTTGGTCCCAGCCCTGAAGGATTCTTACCCGTCTCTGACTACCAGCCTCTGCAAATGGGAGATGTAAATTAGCTTAAACCTGAGCCTGGAGCCTGAGACCATGCATCTCTGCTCGAATCTTTAGCAGGGAATTGAAGAAGTATTTCATCAAAGGAGGAAGCAGACATAGGCCTATAGTTATACAAAGGCCCAAGGCTAAAACTGAAATAAGCAAATGACCCAAAGGAGACCAAGATGGTAAAAACTTTTTAGATGTTGTAAAAATTTTGAGGCCTCTTCAGCTGCATCAAACTGAAGGGGTCCGCTTCCTGCAGTCCCTGAATTTCTCTATGCAGTCGTATTAAATCTAAGGACATGTTAGCATCATGCCAGACACCTTGGAGATGAGAGCACGCGATCCCATCCATGTTGACTTTCATTATAAATTTTTGAGGTAACACAAATCCACTGATATGCTGCATGACATTCCAAATGAGATCTCACTTTTAGACCTTGGATTTCATCTCCTAAATACATAACTAGACTATATAATGCATCAAGCTTCTGTTCTAACTTGTCATCAATATTTTCCTGGGTCCCTAAAGCCATCGTAACATTTTTAGACAAATTATTAGCATTTTGCACAGTATGAGACTAACACCTGGAGACCCTGGTCAGCATACCAAGGCCCAGTAACATAAACATGAATCATCACAAAAAAGGTTTGATGAAAAACCATTATAGTAGTTCCTTCCAGAACAAAAGAAATACAGTTAGTTAAATTGCAGTTATAACATGTAACATTAAATCTCCTTCTATGTTGATATTAATTTCACCAACCAACAGCACATGCGGTGGAGCAACACATGCTGTTACATTCGTGTCTGCTATCTGAGGAGTCCATCCCACAGGGTGCAGCTCATCGCTGCGCCCAACTTCCACACAAGTTTGAGGAAACTCCTCATCAGTCCACCATAGTCCCAACTGTCCAACTGGTGTTCAATCTATAACTCCAATGTGTCGTTGGTTCCACCTGACCAATCCAGGATTTGTGTTGTCCTTACTAAAGCAGATGGGCAATCCTTCTCCCGTTCCAGTATAATTAAATCCTGGTTCATTTACTCCTTAGATCAGTCATCTTTGGGGCAGATGCAACAGCTGTGTGTCATTTACTCTCACCACAATTTCTGGGCCTTCCCAAATGGACGGATGCAAAATTGGTGGATCCGGTACATAGGTCCAATACAGCTCTCCTTCAACCATCAGAAGATGGCCTATCAGCATCATTCAGGAGCAGCTTTCTCTGTTCCTGTAGAGATATAAGCAAAACCTCGGCCCCATTTCAGTATCTCAGCAGGCACCCAATCCCCTGTTAGATCCTTGTAGTATACTGGCTGCTGCAAAGGCTCACCGGCCTGTTTCACCCAATGCCGATGAGCTGCTGTGCTACCTTGTTCATCTAGATTTAAAAAATTTAAAAAGTATAATGCTCTATTAAGCCTTTGTCTGGGGTATACCATATTCCCCCTTTTTTTTTATAAGCTTATCCTTCTTAGAAATGTTGCAGGAGACACCCCAAGGGTGTCTTCTGTGAACTCTGGTTTTTCCCCTCTCGCTTGCGCAGAAAACACAAAACAAAACACAAAACAGACACTCAGACAAGGACAATTACTGGGTGTAGGGCCTAGAGAAATTTGCCACCTACCACTTAGACAAGACTAAAGACAATAAACAGACTTTGACAACAGGGCACAGGAGGCGGCGTCCCGCTGCCTGGCCATGGTTGGGAGATATGACTGCGTCCAGTCTCTCCACGGACCCCTGGTGACCGGTCAACAGAAACAGGAACAGAAAGGTACCTTTAAAAGCACTGAAATTTGTAATTTAGTCATTACTTTTCTCATTTCCAATACAAAATCAAGTTATCTTCACTGTTGACTCCATGCTAAAATGTCCTAAGTTTTAGACTAATTAACCAATAAAAGAAAAAGAAAATCATAAAAAGTTTTTAAATTTCAAGTTAGAGAAAGACCCTTTACCACACAATAATGAAACCTGAGCAATGCAAGTTTGTGACTACAAGAGTGTCTTTCAAAATACAGTATTTAAAATTCCTTTTCCACCAGCGGTGTTAGTTTCCAATGACTATCCAATGCAGTGGGCCCTTCTAAAATAGAGAACAAATTAGTTAAAGCACATGTGAGGTAAAGGGAAGGACAGAGCCAATTAATATCTCTCAATAATTTTTGAAAATTATTAACAGTATTGAGAGCTCCTCTCCTAATTTCTATTTTTTGAGGAGTAAGTTTCTGTTGCAAAATTTCGTAACATCCCTTCCCACATTGAGGACAGTCCTGGTGAGAGGAGGTGGAGGCTTCTGTGGGGACCGCGTTCGAGGACAATTTCGAGCAAAATGCCCAGGTTGCTGACATTCAAAACAACGGCCAGGGCTGCGGAGAGATCTGCCTCGATTGTTTCTAGTTTGTTGAAATAGCACTTCTTTTACTGTTTTCCCTTGTAATGCTGCGGCCATGGCTAGACCCTGCGTATATGCTGGTCCAATATCAGAACATAATCGAATATAGTCCGCAAGATTTCCTTTCTTCCTATGAGGTCTGAGAGCGCCTGACATGCGGAATTAGCATTCTCATAAGCCAGTTGTTTTACTAAGATAAGTCCTGCATCTGATTCTCCTATTAGCCTTTTAGCTGTCTCCATGAGCCTGGCCACAAAATCCTGAAACGGCTCGTCAGGCCCTTGCCTTATCTTAGATAAATCTTCAGTTTGCCTTCCATTAGCAGGTAATTTACACCAAGCCCTTTTTCGCAGCAGCACTTATTTGTGCATAAGCTCCTCCTTCGTACCCTAATTGCTGATCATTCGCACAATATTGGCCTTCTCCTGCCAACATCTCATATGTGGTTAGTATTGGGGGATTCTGATTTCTATTCAATTCTGCTGTTTTTTCACATAGATCACAATATTCTGATTTCCATAGCAAAAAATCCCCAGGTGTGAGACAAGCTCGAGCCAAATTCTTCCAATCAGCTGGAGTTAGGGCTTCTAAAGATAACGTTTCCAACATAGCCTGAGTATAAGGAGCAGTAGGGCCATACTGTGCACAAGCCAATTTCAATTCTTTAATAGATTTAAAAGGGATGGGGTTATACCGTTTCAGACGAACTGGCTGACCCTCCTCATCTCGAGCCTCTTGTTCTGTTACAGGGCACATTAAGTGAAATCCCTGTGTATCCTCACCTCTTTCTATAGCCTGATGTAACGTAGTTTGTAAAGGTGAAAGAGGCTTAGGTCCTCGAGGTTGCTTAACAACCGCAATGACCGGCTGTTCTTCCGAACGGAGGCGGGGGATACGGTCTTTGCTAGGCACTTTAAGGTTTTTCTCCAGCCCCAGCCGTAAGGTTAATTGTTGCACAGCAGTTTGCAAACCCTGAACAACTTTCTCTAATTCCTTAGATTATGCTCAGAGCAACAGCCTCGAAATGGGAAATAGCCTCCATTGTTATGGAACCTGGTGGCTTCTTCCTCCAACTGTTTTGCATCTCTGGGGCTCAAAGCTCCTCTCTATCTTTATTAGCATCAGATCAAAAGGTTTCCCCTAGTCTCCTCGGGCGGGGCAGTAGGTCTAGTCTCATTCTCCTTTTCAAATGGCGGGACATCTCCTATTTGTCCCTTTTCTTCCCCTTTCTGGCTTTCCCCAAGCCTTAACCCTCTCATGCCTGGGATCTAAACTATCTCTAATTAAAGTCCACAAGCAAAAGTATCTGCAGGTACCTTGCCAGGCCGTGGATATCATAATAATCTTGTAGTTTTTCTCCCACCTTTTTCCATATTTCCTAAATTACCTTTCCCTCCTCAGGAAACCAAGGACAAACTTTCTTACAAACTCTAAAAAATTACACAATTGTTGATGCCCTACCTTAGCTCCTCTAGCCCGGAGCATATTCTTAAGCATATGTACAAAAAGCATGCGGCCGTTTCCATCTCCCATTTTTCTTTATTTAAGTCGACTTTCCTCTCTTTCTATCTATTTACAAACACCGCAACCCTTACTTTTCTGAGCGCTCACTTCACGCGGTGTCTTTCTTACTCCCGGACTGTTCCACCGCACTCACCTCTGCCGATCACTCGGCTTTAAACTCGGGGGGCCCCCCTTTCTCCTGCGGTGGCGGTCTTCACCTCAACGTTCGTCAACGTTCCGTCCCAAATTCAGGTCCCTGTTCGGGCGCCACTTGCCGGAGCCAGCCGGCTAAAGTCGAACAGCACCTAAAAGAGGGGGGTGAAGCCTAAGGAAAAAAGAAGAAGACAGGAAAGCGCTTCGGGAGGGCATACAGTCAATGCTGCAGCCCCGTCTTTATTTAGCTCAGCCTTTATATATGTTTTAGGATACAATAGCCAAGTACAAGGTATATCATTTGAGTGCTAACATACACACAAGCTTACGTAACATTCTTGTTATCTGGGAAGGAACAGATTCCATTATCTTAAAAGGATTTCTTTAGGAGGCAGACCACCCCTCCTGGGTCAGTACTGATAAAAATCAACCATCTGCTTTCTGTAGCCATTGATAACATAGTCTCAGCAACTGCTTTAGGGCTTCAAACAGTCTCAGCAACTGTCTTATGGCTCCCAAACTACGTGACACCTTCAGTGCCTTGCAATGGCTCCCGACATTTTACTCTCTTCTTTTAAACTGTTAGCCACATAACATAAATTATGTGTGCCCCTTCTGCTTTCACATAATTTGTTTTACTAACTAACTAACCAACTAACTAACTAACTAACTAACTAACTAAATAACTAACTAACTAACTAAATGCAAGCTGGCTTTTGTGAATTTCTCAAACTTCCATGGAGATAAACATTTTCTTGTATTTTGATTAAGACAATGTCTTAAAGAAGCAATAATTACCTTCCATGCTTAGAAGTAAAGATTGCCTGCACAGAAGGTGGTTCTCCATAGACATAGGCAGACACATTTTACAACCCCGGTCAATGTTTCTATTTGACAACAGTACTATTGTCATAATTGTTTGGCACTCCCTATGACACTTTTGTCTTTTGCATGAAAACTTGTCTGGCATGAGCAGTAGATTGGCTTTTTTAAATACTACATTATCACCTTTATTGTATTGTCTTTCTCTCTTTCCCTTACTCTTTTTTTCTATTCTTTTCATCTCAGTTTTTTGTTTTTGTTTTTTTACCTTTTTCTGTAAAATATGAAGTTTGGCTACACTGTAAATGCTTCAAATTTTGAAGGATATTTTATCTCCCAAATAAGAAAATGGGTTTAATACAACTAATACCAGAAATTGGAAAAATACTTTCATAGAGGCTGAGAAAAAAGCTGAGTTAAAGTTTTTGAAAATGCTAAAAGTTATAATATTATTTATATTTATCTTTAACATAAAAATATACAATGAAGTAATAGAATCACTTTTAAATACAATCAATCTTTTTTGGAAAAAAATGAGTTTGAGGAGGGACAATTTCAGCACCTTATTTTCAAACAACTAGGAATGAGTACCTTGCATTTTGGCATGTTTGATTTTTTAGAATCATAGATATTATAGCACAGTATATTGGATTATCTTGAAAAAGTCCACAATTGTGGACAATTCTTGAGGATCAGAAAAAGTACTACTAGGTAAGGGACAATTATACCAAGTTTCAAAATGATAGAAAGCAGAATCCCAGTATTGGATATTATTGATCTTGATGACCAACCCTGGAAATACCTAAAGGAGATTATTAAATAGTTTGTAAGCATTTTGAGAAAATGTGATCAGTAGTAGTAAATACAGGTTAATTTTAATAAAACATGAAAAAATAGCATGATTTTGGATGTTGGTTAGGAGGTGGGCATGGGTGGCACATCTGGGGTAGGGAGGTGAAAAAAGTATTTTTGAGTAGAGTAAATATTTCTGAATCTGCATTCTGTCAGTCATAGACTCTGTGAAATGAGGACTTTGGGTGAGGAATATTAGCACTTGGAACCTCAGTCTTCTTGTGTAAGAATGCAAGAAATAATGTTGACCTCTTAGGGTTTGGAGAGGAACAAATGCCCTAAAAATATGTATGGGAATAGAAGGCGTACTGAAAACGATAATTTCTTCATTTTTGAAATGGTTGTCTTACTAAATGATAATGATAAACAAACCAATAAAAAGCAAAACACAATAGCACACAAGAGTCAGGATGGAAAAATCAGCAGTTTTGTTGTCATGGTGCAAATCCTGCCTCTTTAACGGTTATAGAGCACTATACAGGTTGGTTAGCTTCCATTTCCTCATCTCTAGGTCAGGAATTATCACACTTAATTTATCATTATTTGCAGAGTAAATTGGTGCTAAATAAATGGTTAATATATATAGCCTGGCCTCTCCCACACATTTTACCTTGAGGTGAAAGAAAAGGATATGTGGAGAGGCAAAGAGCTGGCACTTGGAGTGTTAAGACCCAGGTTGGAAAGATGCAGTTTCTTTATTCAGGGGGTCTCAGGTTCCTTAGAGAGAGGGGCAGAACCCACCTGAGGTCAGCCACAAAAAGAGAGCTTGCTTACATTGAAAGGACCACCTGTCCTTTATTCTCTGGAGTCCTCTGAGACCTGAGATACTTCATGTAGATAATTAATTCAGGGGTTAAGTGTGTAGAAAGGAATATTATAGAGGGATTTCTACTCCTTCTAATTGATCATCTTTAGAATATTTTTTGCCCCAGGGTAATGTGCCTGCATGAGCCCAGGGAAAGGTCCTGAGACAATGAAATTATCGTAGAACAGGATTAGAGTCTCTGGCCACATGAGGTTGTTTTCATGATCTTTCTATAAAAAAAAAAATGTGCAAAAGGACAGACTGATGTCCATTATAGGGAAGTTTTTATTAAAAAAAAAAAGCGTGTGGCTAATTACATGTGAAGCAGTATATATTAAATATAAACTCATTACTTCCATAGAAAATTGAGCAGCTCTTTAGGTGAATTGATTTATATTTTCTTGTCCTGGGGAAGATTTACAGTAGCTCTATGGAATATGTATTTCACAATACTGTCCTTCTTGAAATTTTCTCTTCCCATACCATAAAACCATTTTATTCTTTGCATGTTGCTATCATCAGTACTCTCAAAGAACTTCAGAGAAGATAAAGCTGACTGGCTTGGTTTTGGACACTTTGCTGATTGCAGAGACTTGGGGGCTTGGTGACAAGTTGATGCAAGCCCAGCTGGAAGAGAGGACTGTCACAATGCTTTTACAGTTGAGCCTCAGCACACATTTAAAAAATTTGCTGAGAGACATCCGTTCAGTTGAAGGGCTAAAGATATCAGGTAGGTAAACATTGTGTTTACCTCCTCCCATGACACCAAAATTTCAACTAAATTATAGGACAATCAGGCTGAAGAACTATCTGAAGTCTAGCTGAACAGAAATCCTACAACTGGGATGTCCAAAGAAGCCACCATAAGACTGGTAGGAGGGACAGAGACACAAAATGTGCTGGCCCCACACCTGCGTGTGGTGGTTTAGAATTGGGAGGAATATCTCAGTTATGGAAGTACCCCCAAGGAGTGAGGGGTCCCAGACCCACACCAGGCTCCCTGGAACATCAACTCCAGGAAAAGAAGGCCCCACAACTGCTGGCTATGAAAATCAGAGAGGATTCTATTTCTCTGGTTGAGATGAAGACTGAGGGAAAGCCAGGCATCCTCTTAAAGGGCTCGCACAGAGACATTCTCACTTACAGACCTTTACACTGTGCTATGTTGAAGGTATGGCAGCTTGGAAGATGCCAGACAAATACAGGGAGAATTTGAGTTGTGCGGCTTCATGGTGAGGGCCGAAGGAAGACCTGCCATGGTCCCTGTGTTGATACCACCTCCACACGGCCAAATCTGAGCCTGCACTGGCCTGTAAACTCCACTTGCTACACCTGGTGACTCCCTGGGATGCTACCTTCACAACCGATGAAATGCCAGAGGCTTTTTTGGTGGCAGGGAGCAATCTACTAGATGCAGAGTTCAAAACACTGGTTATAAAAATGCTCATGAACTTAGGGGAAGAGTGGATGAACTCAGTGAGAACTTTAACAGAAAGATAGAAAACATAAAAAAGAATCAGTCAGAAATAAAGAATACCTTAAGTGGAATTAACAGTAAATTAGATGAATAAGGGGATCGAATCAGCTATTTAGAAGATAAGGTAGCAGAACACACCCCATTAGAAAGCAACAAGATAAAAGAATCCAAAAAAAGTGAAGATAGTTTAAGGGGCATCTGAGACAACATCAAGCATAACAACATTTGCATCATAGGGGTACCAGAAGAAGAAAAGAGAGAGAAGAAGGAATTGAAAACCTGTTTGAAGAAACAATAACTAAAAACTTCCCTAACCAGGAGAAAAAAATAGACATACAAGCCCAAAAAAGATGAACCCAAAGAGGCCCACACTGAGACACATCATAATTAAAATGCCAAAGGTTAAAGACAAAGAGAGAATATTAAAAGCAGCAAGAACGAAGCAATTAGTTACTTACAACGGAGCTCTCATAAAACTTTAGGCGATTCTCATTTAGCATTATTCTGTAGTTAAGTTGTAATTTTAATGTGGTCAAGTGTTAACTGTAATACCTGAAACTGTAGAACTTCTGTAAAAAAATACAGAGGTATTCATTGGTCTTGGCAATGAATTTTTAGATGTGACACCAAAAACATAGACAACAAAGGCAAAAATCAACAAGTGGGACTATATCAAACTAACAAAATATCTGCATAAAAAGGAACAATTAAAAAATGAAGAAGCAATTTATGTAATGGAATAAAATATTTGCAAACTATGTATCTGATAAGGGGTTAATATTCAAAATATATAAGGAACTCATATCACTCAATAGTAAAATGTAAAAATTTGATTAAAACATGGGCAGAGTACTTAAATAGACATTTTTCCAAAGAACATAACTAAATGGCAAACAAGTGTATGGAAAGATGTTCAACATCAATAATCCTTGGGGAAATAAAATTCAAAATAAAACAGAAACAAAGTCATAGATATAAAGAACATTTCAATGGTTTCCAAATGAGAGGAGGGTTATGGGTGAAAGAGTAAAAAAGGGAAAGGAATTAAGTTGTGCAAATTGCCAGTTATAAAAATAGTCATGGGAATGTAAAGTATAGCACAGGGAATATAGTCAATAATATCGCAATAAATTTGGGGTCAGTTGCGTGCTACACTTATTGAGGTGATCACTTCATAAGTTATATATATATACCTAATCACTATGCTATACAACTGAAACTAATATAATATTGTACATCAACTGTAATTGAAAAATACAAAATTATTTAATGAAATAGTGAGATATCATTTCACACCTGTTCAAATGGCTGTTATCAAAGTCAAGAGATAATAAGTATTGTCAAGGCTGTGAAGAAATGGGAACCCTTGTGAACTGTTGATGGGGCTTTAAATTTGTTTGGTCTCTATGAAAAAGTGTGTGGAGATTCCTTTAAAAAATTGAACATAAGACTACCACACAATCTAGTAATTCCATACCTGTGTATATATCTGAAAGAAACGAAGTCACTCTTTCAAAGAGATATCTACATGCTCGTATTTATTGCAGCATTATTTATGATAGCCAAGACATGGAAACAACTTAAGTGTCTATCAATGGATGAATGGAGATTATATATATATATATATATATATATATATATATATATATATGCAACGTCCAGCAAGTAGTAAATCCTGCCATGTCCAGCATGGCTCTGGAAAATATACCTGAGTGGAATGGTGGGAGATGAATGGAAAAAAAGAAGACAGAAAGCTGGGATCAGGAGGTCCACTGTCCACTGATGGTGGAGCAGTGGTATAGTTTTATTTTTCCAAGCTCCTTTTACACAAGAGCATACAATTGCTGGCTAAGATAAGATTTGCATAATCATCCAACTCACATCCTGCTATGATCTATTGCAGTTTCCTCTGCTTGAGAATATGAGCGTAATTCCCTGTCTCTGAGCAATACCGCATTGTCCCCTGCCTCCCCCTACACCCTCTGCCAACAGTTCATACTTCCCCATTCTTAGGAGGGTTCGTTGAGGCGAGGGGGGGTTGGTTGACCTCACAGATCACAAGGATCTTGTCAGCTTACAATCTGTTCTCTCTTTCTCTCTCTCTCACTCTCCGTCATATGTATATATATGCAGCCATGTGAAAGAAGGAAATACTGCCATTTGAAACAGCATAGATAGATCTTGAGGGAATTATGGTCAGTTAAATAAGTCAGATGAGAAAGAAATAATGTATGATCTCACCTATATGTGGAATATAAAAATAGAGAAAAATCCATATTTATGGAAACAGAGAACTGGAGGGTGGCGGAAATGGGGAGAGGTTGGTAACAGGATGTGAACTTTTTGTCAGAAGATGAGTAAGTTTTGGGGGTTCAATGTACAATGTGGTGATTGCAGTTAACAATCCTATGTTGTACTTTAAAGTTGCCAAGAGAGTAAATCTTCACTGTTCTCATGACAAAAGAAGTAGTGGTTATATGAGGTAACAGAGGAGTTAACTGACCCTACTGCAGTAGTCATTTCATAATATATATGTATATCAAATCATCCTGTATATACCTGCATCTCACACAGTATTATGTATCAATCAAATCTCATAAATCTGGAAAAAATGAAGGCACTTGTAAAAGAAAATAATTTGGAATTCTAATAATTCCCCATTTGATGTGGATATTGCTAGGCCTAGGGCCACGCTCTGGGGACTGCTGGTTGGAACTATAAGTGGCTTGCCCACATGTAGTGGCTCATTATAGGGAGAGATGGGGCCAGGTGTCAGTCACTTCTCTGGCTGTCTTTTCCTTTGTTTCATCATTGCTATTACTTTCAAAGACTGAGTTATTTAAAAAATTCCTTGAAATTCTAAATATGTATAGGAGTTTGTTGCTAAGAATTTTACATTCTGTAGTGGGAATCTTAAATACTTCCTCGCCAAGAGCTCACACTTATCCCTAAACTCAGAAAAGTTGAAGTTGTAAATTTGTGTGTACATGTTTAAGTGTAATTATATTTTTTCCTTGAAGACTCTTCGCATGTGTATTTCTTTGTGCCTACTTGTAAATATATCGAAATTCACATAAAAGAGCTTAAATTGGGGTAGCAACAATTTTTATATAGTATTGTAATCATTAGTGATTTTCCCTAATTCCTATGAAGTGGGTGATAAAAGAGAAGGATTAAGAAGTACTAATTGGCAGTTATAAAACAGTAATGGGGATGTGGAAGCACAGCACAGGGAATACAGTCAATAATATTGTAATACCTGTGTGTGGTGCCAGATGGGTCTTGACTCGTTAGGGGGATCACTTTGTAAGTCATGTAAATGTCTAATCTTCAAGTTGTACACTTGAAACTCATATAATATTGAATGTCAACTGTAATTGAAAAAAGGTAAATAAATAACAAATTGATCTA
Source organism: Eonycteris spelaea (assembly GCA_003508835.1). Classification (NCBI taxonomy): domain Eukaryota; kingdom Metazoa; phylum Chordata; class Mammalia; order Chiroptera; family Pteropodidae; genus Eonycteris; species Eonycteris spelaea. Next base: position 94,599 of record PUFA01000409.1, on the reverse strand, counting down.
CTTTTAGTTTTCCATATAACCCTAGTGCCATGTTTGGGAACTTTCCAAGAAGCCTCCCTGGTGAGTTCTGCATGGGGCCTGGGTGGGTCCCTGGATGAGAACACCAGTCCATGAGGTATTGTAAAAAAATGGATGTCTCTGTAAAAAAAAAAAAAAAAAAAAAAAAAAAAAAAAAAAAAAAAAAAGGATGTCTCTCCTTGGGCCCCCAGAGTATTCCAAATTCCCTAGGTGACAAGGTGTATACCAATAAAATGGCACTGTGTGTGAACTGAGTGTGCCCCCCTTGTCCCCATGGGCCCTCTGCCCTCTCCCTGACCTGGGCACCTGCCTCGTATGGGTGTGAGATAAATACTGGGTTGTACTGTGTGTGCTGTGCCACTTCCCCCACTCAGTTTCAGAGGAGACGCCACCTGACTGGGCCCAATGATGACTGCCCACAACTATTTATTTTCTTAGCTGTGATACTTGAAGTTCATTAACACTCGGATAGGGCAGACGTTATTTTTGTGCTTAATCCCCCATCAGAATTTTTGCTAGGACTTCCTTCAGGAGCTCCAGAAACAAATAGGATGGAATTTGCTGTCTCATCCCTGAGAAAACTGCTGGCTGGTCTCTGGACTGATGTAAGGGGGGCTGATGGGCTCTTAGGTCTTCTCTCTTCTGGAAAGAACCAGAGTGAGGATTTTGCTCTGAGCTTCAGGGTAGCAAAGAACCTTGTATCTGCACCTTCATCCCCTTGTATATAAATGTGTAATTGTCTCCCTGATAGTGCAATTAGGGTTTGGACCTGTTAGGGCACCAGAGCGACAGGGTTCCCAGCACTCAGGGGCATCTTACCTGCATTTGGGAGCAGAGCCACTATATCCAAGTCAGAAGCAATTGAACGCACCAACTCTAACGACGTGGATGTGAGACAGGTGGGTTAGGAGAGGTTTCGGCCCACTTGCCCCCCACCTCATTCCTAGCTGGGCCAGTCCTGGGATCCCCCACCCATGATTCATACTCATCAGGTCACCCTTTCTAAGCTCCCCCATGAACCCATAGGCAATCTGAATAGGAAATGGTGTGTTCTCCTTCCGAAAGGTGACAAAGCAAGCACTGCGAGCCCCCCACCTCCCAACACCCAACCCTCTCGCCGCACCTCCCCACCACATTGAGAGTGACGGCCAGCTACCCTCACAGGCACTCAGCTGGTTGGGTTTACTGTTAGGCCTGTGTGCGCACATTAAGGGTGATGCTAATGGTCACCTTTAAACCAGAGCACATAGATGGGAGCAGATGAGAAGGACAGGTGAACCCAGCACTGAGGCAGTGGCTAGGATGGCCTTTATGAGGCTCACTGGGGCCTAAAGCTGCCACGCCAGGCTGGGCTGAGCTTCTATCGCTCTGTCCCTGAGCCTGTCCATCTCCAACCTGGAGACCTGCGTGCTCGGCCACTGCAAGGTTGTCTCTAACTGCAGGTTCCAGAACCCCGCAGAAAGTTTAATGTTTTGTAAATGCATAGAGGGATGGTTTAGATATGCTGTACACCTGAGATGGACACAAAATAGCCCTACACCTGGCGTTGTTAAACTTTTTTGGGGAGCCCTTCAGCAGATTCTCTGTGTGGCTCAGTGTGAGTTTGGGCACCACCCTCAGCCAAAATGACACCCATGCACCAGCCTGACTGCAGGCCTCAGGCCAGGGTTTCCACAATCAGTGCACGCCGTGTCCAGCGTTGCGTGGAAGTCACTGCAGAGGTTCGAATGGCTCCATTCCTTTTCAATTTCCATTTTCAATAGCTCTATTCCTTGCAATTTCCTTCCTTTGACCAAGGGCATGAGCTGAAATACATGAAAAACAAAAGCAATGATTTGAACTTGAAATGCTTGTTGGGTGAATGGGGGAGGGACCCTGGGTGCCAGACATGAGACTGACCATCTGACCATTGAGTTCACTTGGAAAAAGAAAGGCATGGTGAGGAAATATCACTTAGAATAGATAGATTATAAACATGTAAATGTGATAAATGTGCAATTTTGGCAGAGGAGTCAGGGCGTAAGTGGTGCTCATGCGTTACTGAGCAATTTGTGTAGCCCTTGCTGCTGCTGCTTATGGGGCCCTTTCTTTGATTCTCTTAAACTTGAGTGAAAGTCCTTGACAGGCCTGTGGGTAAAGGGCAGCTGTTCTTCACAGCCAACTCCAGTGAGTCTGTGTGTAGGTGGCTCCCTTTCTAGGGTTCTGTTGAACTAGCAAGATTGGACAATCTATGGAACTTGGCTGGCCACTTCTGGCCACTCCCTGCCCCCTTTGTCATTTTTGGGCTCTGCTGAGGGTCCTGTGCCTGGAGCAGTGAAAAGGAATACACAGAATTTCCTCCTGTAATTCCAGCTGGACAGAGTTCAGGCTAATGTGCGGTGACAGCAGCCACACAGAGATGCATGTACTCTTGTATGTTGCCATAATGCTTCCTGCTATCACCACAGCTGACACAAGCCTGCATAAGCACTGATGCAGCAGAGCAGAGCCCTGCAGAAGCTTTTGGCATACACTGCAGACTGTGCAGTGCTGCAAATGTCCAGGGCATGTACCCAATGTCTCAGTCACACAGACACGCAAGGCCAAGGTGGGCTGCCCAGAGAATCTAGCCACCTCTCCAACTTGTGCAAGAAAAAGGCAGGATACAGGCAGATAAACTGTATTTCAGGCCATATGTCTATAGATGTTTCTTTAATAGAGGCAGAACCATCACTGAGATCAACTCTTTCTTTTCTAATCAAGAGGTATTATATTCAATCTCAATAAATTCACATATCATTAATGAATGGCATGACATCATGTACATTTGTAGATTCCCTGAGCATCACATGAATTTAGTCCTTTGTGCCTTTGCATGCACTACTTCCCTTTCTTGAAACATATTTTGCTCAATCTACCACTGCTAAAATTCTTACTTATTTGGAAAACAGCCAAAAAAAAAAAAAAACCTGCAGTTTTCCCTAATACAAGCTCTTCTATATATAAGCTCTTCCCTAATATAAGAGAGGAGAATAGGCATCTGAAAAATGCAAAGGCAAGGACTTGCAGAAATGACCAACTCAGTTGGTTATAGATTAACTACACCATATAGATCTCTAAATGGCCTTCTGGAAACTTTTGCAACACCTACAAGATAAATGATCTGTAAATAGATAGGACCAGTAGTTTTGGAATTCCTTCCCTCTTGCAGTCTGCACTGAAACTCCCCCTGCCCATCCTGAGTCATGAAGAGCACGAAAAACCTCAGACAAAGGAATCACACGCCCCTTGCATGGACACTGCAAAGGTATATAAACAGTAAGAAATCTAACCAGGGTGAGCTTGTGCTTTGGTGCTGTTAAGCCCGTGTGCTCCGCCGGCTAATAAATTCTCCTTCCTCTAACAAAGTTGTCTGAGTTTCCAGTTTTCTCCCTCAGATGTCGCTTCTTGCAACAGATTTCTGGTGCATTCGCCAGAAAGCATGGAGGAACCATGCTCACGTTTTGCAGACTTTGGGTACCCCACTGGAGAAACCCTAACCTGCTCTGTAGACACAACGACTGACTGTGCACCAGGGATTACCCCATGTGGATGTCTCACAGGATGGAAGGGGAAACCCCATCTGCCAGTCCCTGCAAGGATCAGACAATGGAGGAACCAGAAAACTAGGACATGTCAGGGCCACAGTAAGGAAAAATCAGGCAAAGGGTAGCTAGCTGAGGTCCTGGCCCATAGGGTCGAAAGGGAGCCTGATCATTTCCCAAGGTCACCCAAGTACTCCACATATGTTAGAGGAAACTCCCCCTGCCCATCCTGAGTCATGAACAGCACAAAAAACCTCAGACAAAGGAATCACAAGTGACCTCTCAGGTATATAAGGCGGAGGGTGGAATGTGTTTGGTTAACACTGGGCAAAAGGGAGGCCCGATTATCCTCCGGAGAGTAACCGAGAGTCCTCCACAGGTTAAGAGGAGTGACTGCTTACTCTCCACAGAACAGGTTAAGGAATGGTGGGAGGTTGTATGAAAGAGAGTGAGTGCTGCGTGACTGAGACATGGCCTTGCTACATAGTGAGAGTTGAGCCTCTGTTCATGGTTCTATGGTGAACCTCATATGGCTCAGGGTGGTGTCACTGGATCTCCATGAGGAGTCAACTCCAGTAATCTGAGTCAGGGGTTTATACCGACCCACCAATTGCTAAGAGGCACCTGAAAGATCTCCACGAAGGGATCGGCCAGAGATGGGCAAAGCAAGTGATGTTCCCCTCCAAAGTTTCCCCGACCTTATTCCGCAACCCTCCAGGTGGCGTGATTGTTGTCTGCCATGAAAGTCATGGGTGGTACACAAGGAAAGCCTACTACCCTGGCCACAATAGTCAAGAATTTCAAAAAGAGTTATTCAGGAGATTATGGAGTTAAACTCACCCTAAAGAAACTCCACACCATTTGTGAGATTAATTGGCCCTCTTTTGGTATTACATGGCCAGTAGAGGAAGCTCCTAGTCTTCAGTTAGAAGACACAGGTCAGGGTCTTCCCAGTGGAGGAAGCAATCAGGGTCTTCCCAGTGGGGGAAAACAAAGGTCAGGGCCTTCCAAAAAGGGGGAAGGCAATGTTTTAACCTGGTGTGTGAATGAGCGACCTGACCAACTTCACTCGGTCAGGTATGAATTTGTGGCTCCACGGCTGGGCACCCCTAAGTTCTCCTAAAGGCTACTGAGTCCAAGTGGGCTCATCTGTGGTTCCATAGTGTACAGCATACGGTCTATGGTGGCATTGGATTAGTGTCTGATCATAAGTCACAAAGCTGAGTCTGCTACAGCCAAGCATCACCTAAGCTCCTTCAGGACGTGGCCAGATGAAGACCTGAATGGTCTCCTCTCTGGAGGAGGCACCCACCCTTGTTTATTCTTGTGTCACTGACACAGGGTGGGATATACGGGGGGGGGGGTGGCAATTAATTACTGATTCGGCTTAAGAATTGTCTATCTCCAAATGACCTTTTTGACGTAGGGGCCTTCTGTCAAATTGTTTTCTTCAAATTTTAAGGTTTATTTCCCCGCTCCATTACAAAGCTCCTTAAGGCAAACATGGAGGCAGGTTTCTCTAAGCCAACTGTCTTAAATTGTATGTTGAACAATTTTAAGACAGGTTTCTCAAGGTATTATAGGGTCAAGTTGACCCTAGGAAAACTTCATACTCTGTGAGCTTGAGTGGCCTGCCTATGGGGTAGGATGGCCTTCGGAAGGAGCCCTGGACCTCCCCACTGTTAGAGCTGTGTACTGGGTAGTGACAGGCACCCCTGGACATCCAGTCCAGTTTCCATACACAGACTTTCAAATCGCTACTGTAGTGCCCCCTTGGGTCTGGTTCTGCACAAATAGGCAGGGACAGAGTAAAGTACTTGTGGCCCAACTGACTTGGGAAAAAAAACAAGGAAGAGCCAGCAAAAAAATATCCAGTTTATTTAGTCACCTGCTGTACAATCATTGAAAAGGACCGCATGCTAGCAGCAGCCGTCAGGAGGCAGATGAGGCCTTTGTTAGGAACCCCAGGGCCAAGCCCCTCCAATAGAGGTAGTAACTTTAGCTGATCCTGATTGGAATTATAATACCCAAGAGGAAATGTCCAGATGCACCAAATTTCTAGAGGCCCTCATGGAGGGAATGAAAAAAAAGGAATACGAAAGCCATGAACTATGAGAAGCTTAGAACCATTACTCAAGAAAAAGATGAGAACCCTGCCAGCTTTTAACTGGCTGGAAGAATCCTTTAGGAGATGTAAGATCTCACTTCTCCTGCAGGGTTAGCTTTGTTAGGCTGGCATTTTATTAGCCAGTCAGCCCCTGATATCAGACTCAAGCTTCAAAAGCTGTAAATTGGGCTACACACTAACCAAAATCAACACTATAGATGGCCTTCATGGTCTATAACACTCTAGATCTTGGCCCTTAATACCCGACAAGCATATTTTAAGAGACCAGGGAATGAGGAGACATTGAGTTCTTGCTTCAAATGCAAGAAAGTAGGACATTGGGCAAAGGACTGTACCAAAAAGCCCTCAAGCCCCTGATGCACATGAAAAGAAACCGGCACTAATCTCTGGCATTGGAGAATTTACTGTCCACACTCCCAGAGAGAAGGGTGGCCAGGCAACACTCTAGTAGCACAGGTCCGGGAACTGTGTGACTGAAAGGGCCCAGGGCCATCCTTGCCACCTCTGTCCAGGAATACAGTCATCACTACTGAAGAACCCAGGTAACTGGACATAATGGGTAAGCAAATTATGTTTCTTTTAGATATAGGAGCAGCTGATTCTGTTCTTCCTGCATTTGTAGGAAAACCCTCCTCATAAACAACGATTATCACAGGAATAGAAGGGGAAGGCAAGGTCAACCATTTTACTCCAACACTGACCTGCCAATTTGAAGATTAGATCTTTCAGCAGGAGTTTTTAATAGTTCCAAGCTGCTCAGCTCTCTTGTTAATACAGGATATTTTAACTAAATTAGGAACAATATTACAACTCAGGTGTAGACCGCCCCACTCCCAGTCTTTTAATGCTTCAAGAAACAGCTAATATACCAGAAAACATTGACCAACAAGTTAATCCAGTGGCTTTGTATAATAGCAAGCCAGGGCAAGCCAGGACTGCTGTGCCAGTAAAAGTTTAGCTTCTATGCTCCTTCACCAAGACCCAGACTTATTAGCTGATCCAATGATAGGAATGCCTTTCCAAAGATCTCAGTAATCAGTCTTCACCCTTAGACTCTGAGGGGGGACAAGTTCTCTTGGGACTCCATCTATTTCATCGCTCCTTGAGGAAACTAGATATGCACCCTCAGAGAAGTTACAAATACTGATGATGGGAGAAAAAATGAGTAAGTGCATGATCTCTGATCTACATTTGTCTGTGTTACATGTAATATGGTGGTTCAGTTAAGAATTCTAATTATGATGGAAAGGAAAATACGTATTTGGTAACAGAGGATATAAAGTGTGGAGATCGATTTTAAAGGGAATTGAAGGAAAGGTGTTTGTCTTAAAGTTGGTCATTTCTGAATAAGTGAGAAGAGGCAAACTGAAGGAATGAGGAAAGTGGTAGAAGGTTTGTAAAGAGAAATCTTGAGAGGAAATTTTATGTGATTAAGCTAAATGAGATTGGAAATTTAAATGTCAAAAGTAAGCTAATGCAAAATTAGAATTGTGTTTAAATGTTTCGTAGACTATTGTTCTGCAACTGATGTTGAGGAAAAGTTTTCTGAGTGGAAAATGATGGTTCTGTACTTCACCAAAATAATTTCTGTGTTTTATGTTGCTTCAACCAGTTTTCTGAGGTTTTAAGAGAGTATAATAACATTGGCCCAAAGTCTGAGGGCCAGACACTCCTGGTGTTATGGGTGGAAAATTTTCCAGTAAGCCAGCATTAAGGAGTTACTTCTGATTCTATTAACCAGGGTGCGGTAATCTGATCAAAGATATGCTAAGGGCTAACTTCTGATTCTGTTAACCAGGGTGTGGTAATCTGTGTGCTTGATTGATGTTAACCAGATCTGCTAATGGTCATCTTCTGCTTCTGTAATCGGCTGACTTGTTCTAGGCTTTATAAACTGCCTCTTTTGGGAGCTTGGGGCAGATCTCTTCTAACCCTGCCTGGTAGAGAGTCAGTCGCTGGCTGGCTAATGGAAGCTCACAATTCATCACAATTGGTTCTGTGGGTCTTCGATTTGATTGCACCACAACACTGGCTACATTTTAAAACTTGGTCTGTGCCAAATATTAAAAAGAAGCTCCAAAAGTTGGGGCTTAGACCCCGATCCTGCAGACTGCCTTGATGGCAGAGGTCTTTAATGTTCAATAACTGGGACTGGGCAGAGAAGGAAGCAGAGTACAAAAAGGGTGCAAATTTTAGCTGCCATTATGCAGGGACCATCTTGAGGTGACCCTATGGAATAAAAACCTTGCAGGCCTGGAGGACCTCGATTTTAGTTGGACATGAGTGGTATCATCAGGACTGAGGCATAATCAATGCACAAACTGCCAAAGGAAGGGCACTGGAAGGGCAAATGTCCATCCAGCCCAGGGAAGCCAGGGAGGGGTGGACCTCATAAGCCCCACACAACAAGCCTCCCATGAAGGGATCTGGTTTCGTCTTCAACAATGAAGGCCCAAGGGCTTTCCAGCTCCAGTCCTAGAGAAATCCACCATGATCACAACAGTGGAGCCTCAGATCACCCTCGACATGGTGTTGTGGTTCGCTCAAATCTAAGACCCATGGAGCCAATTGAGATGAATTGTGAGCCTTTTTTAGCCAGCCGTTGACTGACTCTCTACCATGCAGGGTTAGAAGAGATCAGCCCCGAGCTCCCAGAAGAGGCAGTTTATATAGCCACCAGCACAGCCTGAGCAGATCACCACACCCTGGTTAACAGTTGCCGTTAGCATATCCTTGATCAGATTACCCTGGTTAACAGCATATCCTTGATCAGATTACCACACCCTGGTTAACAGAATCAGAAATAAATCCTTAATGCTTGCTTACTAAAATTGCCCACCCATAATATTTCCCACTGGTTTTCTAGGGGAATTCAAATCATTGAACAGTAGGTCTAGGCCTCATCTAAAGCCATACGAAGACCCCCTCACTTTAGGATGGAGAGAATCAAGACGGTCCAGACTGGACAATTGACAGTCTTAATTTTAGTGGGTCCTCTGTCTGACGCAGGGTCCATTGTTCTGATGTCTGTGGTGGATGCACAGCCTTGATTCTGATAGGGTGAATCAATGACGGCGTCCAGCTACCTCGACGGTGGTGGGTGTTGTGAGGATGACAGGAAAAGGTCCGTCTCAGCAGGACTCGAGAGAAGCAAGCTGTACCTTTCTCACCCAGATCCAATAGCCTGCAGCATGGTTGTGTGGCTGGACTGGATGCTGAGCAGCTGTTCTGGTGGCAGAGACCAGTTGGTGGGTCTCCTGCCATGCGAGAGAGAGAGCTTGCAAAGATTTAAGCAGTGGAAACTTATGAATTTCTGTTAGCTTTTCTTCCCCTAACTTGGGGAGGAGAGGTGGGGGTCTTCCAAACATTATTTCACAAGGCGTGAAGCCCTTACAACAGGGTGCGTACCGTGCCCTTAAAAGGGCAAAGGGGAGGAGACTCACCCAGTTTTCGCTGGCTTCCAGCTTGAACTTAGTTAAGGTTTCTTTCGAGGTTCTATTCATCTTTCTACCTGTCCTGAACTTTGAGGCCTATAAATGCAATGCAATTTCCAATTGATCCCTAACGCCTTTGCTAGAGATTGGCTGGTCTGGGCGATGAACCCCGGGCCATTGTCGGACCCCAGGGTTATGGGCAGGCCAAATCGAGGCTCTATTTCTGAGACTAATTTTTTGCTACTACCTGAGTGGTCTCCTGCTCGGTGGGGAAGGCTTCAGTCCATCCTGAAAAAGTGTCAATGAACACAAGCAAGTATTTGAATCAAAAGTTCCCGAGCTGACCTCAGTGAAATCTAACTCCCAATGTTCCCCCAATGCTTGTCCACGAAGTCTCGTCCCTTGTTGTATTTCCTTGAAGGGCCCTGGATTCACTTGTAGGCAGATGTGGCACCAGACTGATATCTGTTTGGCCATTCTTGCAGCTCCAGAATTAATAGTCTCTTTTTAATAGTTCAGTTAACTTGGTTCTTCCCAAGTGAGTGCTCTGGTGAACCTGGGTTATAAGGTCTCGGCTCAAGGCCTCAGGTACTACAATGCGGCCGTCCGGGAGCCTAACCCACCCAGCAGATTCTTCTTTGCCTCCCAGCTTGTTGCATAGTTCAACTTCCCCTGGAGTGTAGGTAGGAGTGTCTGTTAGCACTCTGGGCGGTAGGGTCGGCAGAATGTCAATGGGCCCCACTGGTTTTCAGGCAACCTCTTTTGCTGTCTGATCAGCGAAGGAATTGTCCTGTGCTGTCTCAGAGCTTGAGTTCTGGTGCCCTGGGCAATGGATGTTTGCCACTTGGCAGCCAAATTGCCTCAAGGGCCAGTATTTTCTCTTTATTCTTAATTTCTTAATTTCTTTTCCTCCCAAGGTCAGTAGCCCTGTCTTTATAATGCCCCATGTACGTGTGCCGTGGTAAAGGCATACCTGCTGTCCGTGTAGATGTTAACAGTCTTGTTTCTACCCCACTGTGGAGCTTGAGTCACTGCTACTAGTTCAGCCCTCTGAGCTGAAGTGCCATGGCTTAGGGCTTATGCCCAGATGACAGTCTTAGCAGTAACCACTGCAGCCCCGGCATACCTGAATCCTTCTGAGATGAAGCTACTCTCATTCGTAAATAGAGTAGCGTCTGGATTTGGCCAAGGGCTGTCTGTCAGGTCCGGTCTGGTGCAGGTGATGTCCTCTAGGACCTCCAGGCAGTCACGCAAGGGTTGGCATTGTCGATCAGTAGGGTAGTGCAGTAGTTTTCAGGAATCATATGTGAGGTGGGTTGAGAAGCATGGCCTGATACTGGGTGATCTGAGTGTTGGAAATCCATTGGTCCAGTGGGCTGCAAAGCATTGACTCAACTGCGTTTGGGGCGGTAATCTGCAGAGTCTGCCCTGCTTTCAAATTTAGGGCTTCCTTAGAGAGGATTGCAGTGGCAGCAATTGCCCTCAAACAGTTGGGCCATCCTGCTGCCACATAGTCCAATCTTTTGGAGAGGTACGCAACTGGTTGCTTCCAGGGCCCTAGGTCTGTGTCAGGAGCCCTTTAAAGTTATCCTGGGCTCCTGGGGGCTCATAATGTAAGAGCCCTGACCTCCTCATTCTGCGTCCTCGAAAAGGATGAGGGGGGCCTTCTTTTGGGGGGCTTGTCCTTTTTCAGGGCACTCAATTTTTCCAATGTCCCTTTTTCTTGCAATATGCGCACTGGTCCTTTTCTAACCCGACTCTTCTGGGTCTATTGTTCACCCTGGGTGTCTGTTCTTGGCCTCTGCCTTTTCCTGGCAGTCCCTTTGGCTGGGCTTCTTGCATGGCTGCAAGCAGGACCTTGGTCATCTTCTTAGTCTGTGCTATATCTACCTCATCTCTATTGTTGAACACTCGTTGGGCTATCTCGACCAACTCAGATAGGTTCTTTCCTTCAAACCCTAATATCCTCTGCAATTTCTTTCTAACATCTGGGGCCGACTGACTGACAAAGGCTAAATTCACAGCCGTCCTATTATTAGGGTCCTCTGGGTCAATAGGGTATATAACCGGCACGACTCTAAGAGTCGTTTCAAGAACGCCGCCGGTGACTCATCCTTAGTTTGGATGACCTCGCTTACCTTAGATGAGTTAGTGGGTCATCGGGCGACAGACTGGAGGCTCTGTAGTAGAAGCTGGCGATACCGTTGGAGAGCCTCCTTACCTTGGTTGGTGTTGGGGTCCCAAGGCAGACGGGTGTTTGGGAGAACACGTTGGATGCGGGTAGGGTCTGTGGAAGGCTGCCTGTTGGGCTCTAATACCATCTTTGCAGCCTCCCTCTGGACCACTCCCGTGCCTCTGAGGTAAACAGGACCTGGAGGAGTTTCTGACAGTTGTCCCAAGTCAGCTGGTGGGTAAAGAAAATAGTCTCTAGGAGAGAGGTTAATTCCTGGGGTTTCTCTGAGAATGAGGGGTTCTGGTGTTTCCAATTGTACAGATCGCTGGTGGAGAAAGGGACATAGACCATGAATTGCCTCTGAGTTTCTCCCCTAACTAGGAGAGCCAATTGCCTGAGTGGGGCCAGGACTGCTGTCCGGTTCGATGCGTCAGGGACAGTATCAGAGTATTGTGGAGGTTGGTACACAACCCCAGTGCAGGTGTGGGGAGGACTCAGGAGGGGTTCTGCCTCCCTGTTAGATGGAGATAGGACCGGGTCATAAGGGTGTAAGGGGGAGGATTCGTGATCTCAGGGTCCTCAGGGGCACCTGTAAGACAAGGTAAAGAGGGTTAGGTCTTTGTCTGGACGGTTTCTCTTTTTGCTCCTTTGGTGTAGAGAGAAGAACAGACTTGGGAGTCGTCTTTGATTCTTTTCCGCTGCGGCAGTCCTTCGATACTTGGGGGCATCAGAAACAATATCGATCCACACATTGATATATGGAACCTGATCACAGTGGCCAGGTTTTCCGTAGATAATATTCCATACCAGAAAGGCTGTTTGCAGGTCAAGTGACCCGTCTGATGGCCACCCTGTTCCAAATGTGGGCCAATCTAACTGGCAGAACCTCTGAAGGTCAAAGGGAGTGACACTGGCTCTGTAGGCATGGGCTTGTCTCCTGAAATCCTTAAAATGATTAAGGAGGCACTGAAGAGGCGTAGGACAATTCGAGGAAGAAGCTTGACTCATGTTAATAAAAACAGGCAAGACACCCACAAAAGCCAAATAAGCCAGGGCCAGGATCAGCTTCTGACCTACTGTCCAATCGGATGGGGCCACAGAGGCCAGATCTAAGGAAAGAATTAAAATACCACACATAGTTATATGGAGTACGCTTATGAAAGCCAAGGCAATAAGAAGGTAACAGTGCATTTTGACCAGTCCAGACAAACACAATACAGACAGACAAGAACAGTAACAGACTAAGGTAGACAGACAGACAGATAGAATACAGACAGACAAAACAGACTACAAGTAACACAAAACGCTAGCATATCAGGCAGGTACTGGGTCAGGATCTGACGTCTCAGACCTGACCATACTAGGGAAGTTGTGCCGTGTCCAGCCTTCCACTAGTTCTTAGGGCCCACAGACAGGAACCAGTCTAAGCTGAAACTTAGACATACCCTAGAGCTCACAGACAGGTCTAAGCTGAGACTTAGATGTACCCTAGGGCTCACAGACAGACAGATACTCGGAAACCTGAATACCTGTAATACCAGAAGTCAAGTCTGATGTCTCAGACCTTGACCAAACTAGGGAAGTATTGCTGTGTCCAGCTTTCCACTAGTTGCCCAACAGACACCCAGAAACCTGGATACCTGTAGTGCAGTCTGACTCACTGGTGAAGCTGCTCCAGATGGCTCATACCCAATTGTTACAGAATTGGACCTTTTTTCTGGCTGCCCTCCTGGGTGAGTCCGCCTGGCATCTGGGGCTGAAGAACATCTCTCAGCGGCCGTCCTCTAGATGCAGCAGGTCCTCGCCCAAGGTGGCCGGGTTTGTGGGTCTTAGGCGATTTCCCCCCTTGGAGGTATCTTGCTGGGGCCTCCAAATGTTGTGGTTCACTCAAATCTAAGACCCATGTAGCCAATTGAGATGAACTGTGAGCCTTTTTTAGCCAGCTGTTGACTGACTCTCTACCATGCAGGGTTAGAAGAGATCAGCCCCGAGCTCCCAGAAGAGGCAGTTTATATAGCCACCAGCACAGCCCTGAGCAGATCACCACACCCTGGTTAACAGTTGTCCATTAGCATATCCTTGATCAAAATACCCTGGTTAACATCATCTCCTTGATCAGATTACCACACCCTGGTTAACAGAATCCTTGATCAGATTACCACACCCAGTTAAACAGAATCAGAAGTAAATATTTAACACTGGCTTACTGGAAAATTGCCCACCCATAACAATGGCAGGAAGGAAAAACTGAATTTTTGCTAGATACTAGAGCTACCTACTCTGTCCTGTCCCATCCCATCGACCTCTCTCCAATGCTAACTGCACAGTGACAGGAATAAACATTCAGCCTAATGTAATTTTCTTTTTCCATTGGGAGACCTGGACTAAAATGAAGTTCTCTGCCACACATTAGGGCCAGGGTCCAGTGCACTCGAGAGCACCTCGTCTGGAAAACTGAGACACAGCAAAAAAGAGGGGCAACCCCATTGCCATCACACAAAGCACATTTGTGGGGAACCTAAGGTTAAACCATTTATAGAAAACTCGCCTCTATGTCAGGATTTCCTACTCGCAGAGCAGCTACCTCTCCGCAATCCATTGAGTCAGCCCTCAACGCAAACAAAAAGGGACCTCACCCAAATCTCAGGAAGTGATAAGGGACATCTCTTGCAGAGTTCTTAATCTTTTTAAGTAAACCTAATTAAGTTTTCTTCCCTTCTTTCTTTGGGGGAGGAGGGACCTTCTCCCTCAAATCCCAATAATTGCCCAAAACTGGTGACTCAGATCTTCTGATTATTGATAAGGGTCATCGGCCCATTGTTAGCAGAAATGGTTGTTGGGCCAGACATGGCTCTTAGAGTCCGAGAGGTGAGGGGCTTTAAGCCAAAGGTCTTTTTTACTCTTTAAGAAATATATTAACCAAGGCTATTTCCCTTTACTCACTTAATAGGCAAATCAATAATAGAAATTAGTAGATATATAATTTAAATAACTAATTCATATCTTCTTTTCCTTGTGTATGGACTGAGGCAGCACTTCAGTAAGAAATCCAAGACCCTGCCCTGATTAAATCAGAAAGGGAAAGAGCTCCATGAAACCCCAGTAGGCAGGGATTATGACCCTTCTCAGCAGGAAGCAGATACAGAAGAAGAGACATCCATACTAATAAGGGGTTCATGGCTCTTAGAATAGAGTTAGGCAGGAAAATTAGAGGATTTCTGAGTCTGCCTGCAAAGACACTGAGGTTATCCTATCCTAGAAGGGGTCTGAGACTGGATAGCCCCACTTGGGCTTTACTAGATTTATAGAAACAAGGCCTACATCTGCCTCCCCAGATGTAAGGGAGCTGTATAATTGGCATGATAAAGTCATCCTTCTTCCTATTACCTCTGGAAACAGGGGAACTGTTTGGTTACCAGCCCTGCAACCCTTACAATGGGTAAAAAGGTAACTCCAAATAAGGGACTGGGAGGATGACGAATCGCACCCAGAATGGATAATCCAATAATATGGGTCTGCCACTTGGACAGAAGATGGATCTTGGGGATACCGTACCCCTATTTACATGTTAAAACAGGATTATCCCACTGCAGGCAGTCTTAGAAATCATTACCAACGAGACTAGGAGAGCCCTGACCCTCCTTGCACATCAACAAACTCAGATGAGAAATGCCATCTACCAAAACAGGTTGGCACTAGACTATCTATTAGCAGAAGGAGGCATGTGTGGAAAATTCAATCTCACCAACTGTTGCCTACAGATAGGTGACAAGGGCCTGGCAGTTGAGGACTTATCAAGAAGATGACAAAACTGGCACATATGCCTGTACAAGTATAGCATGGATAGAACCCCAGCAGCCTTTTTAGGGGATAGTTTTCAGCCTTTAGTAGGTTTAAAACCTTGATAGGAGCAGTTTTACTACTCCTAGGAATCTGCCTAATAGGGCCATGTCTGCTGCCCTGCTGATAAAAAGCTTTAAAAGCATGGTAGAAGCCACAGTACAGCAGTGAGCTGCAGCCCACATATACTTTACAAGCTATTATCAGGAAATCCCCAGGATGGTTTAGATGGAGAATCTGAGACTCTAGCATAAAAATAGAATGTCTAGAGTCTCAAAGCAGAGACTAAGACTGGAAGCATTTGAAAAATGCAAAAGGATGGGCTTGCAGAAATGACCAATTCAGCCGGTTTTAGATTAACTACACCATATAGATCTCTAAATGGCTTTCTACAAGATAAACAACATGTAAATAAATAGGACCAGTGGTCTTGGAATTCCTTCCCTCTTGCAGCCCCTACCTGAAACTCCCCCTGCCTATCCTGAGTCATGAGGTGCACGTAAAACCTCAGACAAAGGAATCACACACCCCTTGCATGGACACTGCAAAGGTATATAAACTGTAAGAAATCTAACCAGGGTGAGCTCATACTTTGGTGTTGTTAAGCCCCGTGTGCTCCACCGGCTAATAAATTCTCGTTCCTCTAACGAAGTTGTCTGAGTGTCCAATTTTCTTCCTTGGATGTCGCTTCTTGCCACAATATAAGCTCTTAAATTGGGAATACTTTGCAAAATGCTCAGCTTTTTAACAGACCTTCTTTTACAGAGCTATCATAGTCTTCTTTTTTGTCATGATTTACCTGCACTATTCACCACAGAGGGCAACTCCTTAGTCAACTTGCTCACTGCCTCTCAGGGGTGTCAGGCACACTGCTTTGTATACAGCAAGTGGCAGTGTGTGCACTAAACAATGACTGCTACGTGGCCATCTACCAGCTCCTGTACTACACTGTGGTTATGTACCCATGTCTCTTCCTACAGCTAGTGGCCATGGCTTGGTGCTGTGGCTTTCTAAACTCCTTTGTCATGTGTCCCCAGACAAGGCAGCTTTGCAATGCAGGTGTCGTGGGGTGGACCACTTCCTGTGTGAGATGCTGGCTCACATCACCATGTCCTGTGAGGACACTGTGCTGGTGGAAGCATTTGCCTTTGTCCTGAGGGATGCCCTGCTCCTTGTGTCCCTCAGCCTGATCCTCATCTTCTACAGTGTGATGACTGCCCTGTACTGAGGATCAAGTCAGCAGCAGGGTTCAAGAAGGCTTTCAGCACCTGCTCCTCTCACCTAGCAGTGGTCTCCCTCTTCTACGGGACCATCATCTACATGCAGCTGGCCAGCAGCTACTCCTAGGACAAGGGTAAGTTCCTCACCCTCTTTTATACCATTGTCACTCCCAGCATCAACCCCCTCATCTACACTTTGAGGAACAAGGACATGAAGGGAATGATAAGGAAGCTTCTGGGGTGAGAGTGGTCTGGGGCAGCCTAAGGACAGGGAGGGATTCTTAGGTGATACAGATGACAGTGTGCAGTTAATGCAGAGAGGAGGCAAGAGAATTAAAATGTTAATCAAGCCACAATCAGAGGCTACAACCTGCTGGCCAGCCCTGCAGAAAGGCCAGGAGGACACCTTCAGAACAAAGAAAGATTTCTGCTGGATTACTACCAACTCATTCACCACACCTGTGAAGGGGAAACAGGAACCAAGAGTCATTCCCTATGGCTAAAACCATGGGGAACCTAAGGATTAAAAACAGAACTGCCAGCAACCTTTCACTTTACGTATTCTTACTTTTTCATGCTATGTACTCTTCCCCTTCCTCACTGTATACCCATATCAAAGGAAATTGGAACTAAAGAATGACATATAAATTGAATTCCCTGAATATTCTGAGTTCCTCTCAGTGCCTTTTCTCTGTCTCTCACTGTCCCACTCTGTCTCTGAGAGGAGACCACGCTCTGTGGAGTGTTAGCCTTTTTCTAATAAACTTCCCCTTTGACTCCAATTTTGACGTGTGTGTTGAATTCTTTCCACATTCTCTGCCAAAGGACCCTCTTCTCTCATTGCAGGGCTTGGTCTTCCCCCACCAACTCAGGGAAATTTTTCCTGTCCTGCATTTGTCTTGTCCTGTCCTGTCCCTTTGTCTTGTTTCAGAGCCAAGACATTTGTAAGATAATTGACAAGAGTTAAGAATCTAAGCCTTTGGGAAGAACAGAGCAAATAAAAGACATTGGGATAGAATATATGACTTTGTTCTCTTTAGCAGATTGCTTTAATCAGTTGTAAATATCCCTCTTTAAAGGGAACAGTCTGAAATACACCCTCCCTACAATAAAAGCTCCATGAACAAAGTTGAAGCAATTGAATGTTATTAACAGCAGTATTTCCAAAACTTGGTTTTGCATCAGAACTTCTAAGATGCAAATTTCTAAGAACTTCTTAGATTTCTTGCATCAAAAATTTCAGGTGTAGAGAGTTCAGGCACCTCTATTTTGAAGAAGTTCTCTAGGTATGACTGATGACAGCATGAGGAAATCATTGTTTTAGAGGTGATCTAAATTCAGCTCCCAACATCAACCAAAAATCCTCCTTTCTGATATGTGGCCACAACCACTGGAGAGGTGTGATGGCTGTGAATTGAGCCAGGGGATAGGGGTTCAATATTGCACATGAGAGATACTGTGAACCAGGTACGGGGTTTGGAACTGTCATCCATGTCTGGTTTGGAACTGATTAATCTCTTACTGTTACAGGAGAGTGGGGATCCTCTCCCAGAGTGTTGTCTAGGTTCTTGATGTCTCAAACAAAGTGTGGCCTGACCCTGCCTGACCATTTCCTGCTCAAATGAATTAGTTTCTAACTGTACCTCCTTCCCAGGACTCTCCGACAGATGCGGCAGTCCGAAAAGCTGCTTAAATGATTAAGCTGGATTCCTTATAGTTTGGCAGCAATCACTGTTCTCCTTATGTTCTCTTCTTACCTGGAATATCTGTAGCTGTGTAGGAATGCATGCCGGTGCCAGCCGGCTAAAGTCGAACAGCACCTAGAAGAGAGGGGGGTGAAGCCTAAGGAAAAAAGAAGAAGCCAGGAAAGCGCTTTGGGAGGGCATACAGTCAATGCTGCAGCCTCGAGTTTATTTAGCATAGCCCTTATATTTCTTTTCGAACACAATAGCAAGGCACAGAGTACATTACCATAGGAATGCTGACATTTACATAAGTTCCTATACATCCTTCCTTCAGGGTATAAACATCCTAGCTATTTGTAAAACATTCCACTATCTTATAAAGATTACTTTAGGAGGCATACTTCTCCTTCGGGTCAGTAATGTTTAACTCAAATCCCTGCTTCCTTGAACCATTGGTTTAAGCAGTCTCAGTAACTGCTTTATGGCCTGTAAGCTATGTGACTTCTTCAGCATCTCAAAATGGCTCCCGACAAATGCAGAAGTACAAGATTGTATAAAACTGCCCTCTATTTTACAATTGGGGCTCAGCCTTTGGATAAGAATCCTCTGAGCCATTATGAGCATCAATAAACGCTTTTCCTGCTTATAGCCTAAGTGTCCCATGTCTCTGTTAGAGAATCCCGCAACGTTTCTAGAGGTTTGTCTGGGATCCGGAACAGCAGTTTTTTACCTCCCTTGTCTTCAGGGTCTAGCCCCCAAGACACTGGGAGAAGTGGACTTCACCTCGTGTGTCAGCGGACCTATTGTCTGCATGTGAAGATAACTCATCCAGCACACCAGTGTGGTGGCTCCGAGAGCTCAATGGTACCCAGAGAAACACAGGAACCAGCCCAGGATCACCATCCAACTGTGTGGTAAGTACCCAAAACAGCCTGTCCACTAGAGGACAGAGAGGGAGTCTGATCAACTCCCGAGGTCACTTGAGTACTTCTCATTTGTTAGACGAAACCGTGACTTCTCAGGTACATAGGGTGGAGAGTGGAATGTGTTTGGTGTGTGATTGCATGTGATTGAGATGTGACCTTTCTACAAAGCAAGAGTTGAGCCCCTATCCGCGGTTCCATGGCTTAGGGAGGTGTCACTAGATCTCTGTGAGGTGTCTACTCCAGTGATCCGAGTCAGGGGTTTATGCCGATCCATCAATTGCCAAGAGGCGCCTGAAAGAGTCCCATGAAGGAAGGGGCCAGAGATGGGCAAAGCGAATCTCTAAGCGCATGTGCAACTCAGATCTTGGGAGGATGCCAAGGCATGGGCTAGAAGAACCTTACAGTTGACCATGGGTGGAAGGATGGGTGGACAACAGAGTAAACAGAAATCTTTATGTTGTATACTTAAGAATTTCAAAAAAGGTTACTGAGGAGATTATGGAGTTAAACTCATTCCACAGAAACTCTACACTTTTTGTGAGATTGACTGGCCTGCCTTTGGTATTTGGTGGTCCACAGAGGGAGCTCTCAATAGGGAAGTCATTGCAAAGGTCTCTCAAGTCAT
The DNA here is from genome assembly GCA_003508835.1 of Eonycteris spelaea. NCBI lineage: Eukaryota > Metazoa > Chordata > Mammalia > Chiroptera > Pteropodidae > Eonycteris > Eonycteris spelaea. The sequence continues at coordinate 74,987 of PUFA01000409.1, read as the reverse complement.
TATAGGTCAACCTGGCCACCCAGACCAATTCCCTTATATTGATTCTTGGGAGGCAATAGTTCACACCCGTCCCCCTTAGTTGAGAGTCTGCTTATAGGAGAACTGTAGGGTTCTCCTAGTCCATGCCTTGGCATCCTCCCAAGGTCAGTTGAAAGAAAAGAATCCTGTGTTGCCAGCACTAGGCCAGACCAGGCTCCATTCTACTAGGCCAGACCAGGCTCCATTCTACTAGGCCCCACGAGCCCATGGTCCAAATGACTGTTAGGGGGCCAGCCTATTGACTTGATGGTTGACACCAGAGTCAGTTGTAACTTGACCTCTGGGCCCCCTTTCTCAAAGACAAGCTAACATTATGGAAGCAACCGGGGAACAAGTCCATTGTTCCTTCCTGCAGCCCCACTGGTTCAACCTAGGAGAACAAGAAGTCATCCATGAATTCCTATATCTGCCTGACTTTCCTGTGGTACTGATGAGACAAAGTCTGTTAAGAGAACTACAGGCTCTAATTACATTTGACACACGTGGCCAAGCAGCTTTAAACTTGGGAAGGCCAGAAGCAAAGATCATGTCACTCACGGTTCCCCAAGGAAAAGAGTGGTGCCTCTATAGTCCCATAGAAGGGTCTCAACAGAGACCCAAGCTCCCCTTCAAGGTGCCCGGAGTGTGGGCTGAAGACAATCTTTCAGGACTGGCCTGACACATTCCTCCAGCGGTGGTAGAGTTAAAACTAGGAGCCAAGCCAGCCCGCCAGAAACAGTATTTCATCCCCCATAAGGCGCAAGTGGGGATCCAAAAATATTTAGAGAGACTTCTGAAGTATGGAATTCTTCGTCCCTGTCAGTAATCCTGGAATATCCCTTCCTGCCAGTTCAGAAGCCAGGGGCGAATGAATACCAGCTGGTCCAAGATTTACAAGCAGTCAACCAGGTGACTGTCACCGTGCTCCCTGTTGTCCCCAACCCATATACCCTCCTAGGCCTCATCCCCACTGAGGCAGCTTATTTCACTAGTCTGGACCTCAAGGATGCCTTCTTCTGCATTTGTTTGGCTCCTCAGAGTCAACCATCTTCGCTATCCAATTGGAGAGCCCTGAAAGCGGAGACAAGGGCCAGTTGACGTGGACACAACTGTCTCAGGAGTTCAAAAACTCCCCAACCATCTTTAGGACAGCTCTTGCCTCAGAATTAAAGGCCTTCTCAGCAAACCAACACAATTGTACGTTACTCCATTATATAGATGACTGACTCTTAGCAGGAGAAACTGATGAGGAATGCATGGAAGGAACACATCTACTTCTCAATTTCCTCTGGTAAGTGGGTTATAGGGTCTCTAAAAGGAAGGCTCAAATCTGCTAAGAAAGAGTGAAATACCTCAGCTTCCACCTGTCACAGGGACAATGCAACTTGGCCCAGAAACTAAACAAACAGTCTGTTCAATTCCCATCCCTACTGAAGAGGAAATTTCAGAAATTTTCCACTCAGTATTAGGATCGCGCCTATGAATGATTGCGTCACTGCATTCCATCTTGGGCAATATAGCGAGATCCTGTCTATATCACAGCGGGTAAAAAGATAGTTCAAATAAGGGACTAACGGGATAATGAATAGCCCCCAGAATGAGTAATCCAATACCATAGGCCTACCCCTTGGGCAAAAGATAAATCTTGGAGATACTGTACTCCCATTTACATGTTAAATCGAATTATCCTACTGCAGGCAGTTTTAGAGATCATTACTAATGATACTGGGAGAGCCCTAACTCTCTTGCACATCAACAGACTCAGATGAGAAATGCCATCTACCAAAATAAGTTGACACTAGATTATCTATTAGCTACAGAAGGAGGCATATGTGGGAAATTCAATCTTACCAATTGTTGTATATAGATAGATGACCAGGGCCAGGCAGTTTTGTCAAACAGATGACAAAACTGAAAACATGTGCCCATCCAAACATGGCATGGATGGGACCCCAATAACCTCTTTGGAGGTTAGTTGTCCACTTTCAGGGGCTTTAAGACCTTAATTGGAGTAGTCTCCACTCCTTGGTACCTTCCTACTTCTGCCTTGCCTATTGCCTCTTATAGTCCGGATAATTACCTCCCTTACAGAAGCAACAATGGAAAGAAAGACTACAGTGAAGATCCTTATGCAATGAAATTATTGGTCCCTGGTCCAGGGAGACCAAGAGGGGATTAGGAAGATAGTCAAAAAGGTGATGCCCTATATACAATTTAGACAGGTATCAAAAGTGGGGAATGAAGAGGAAATTTCAGGAATTTTCCATTCAAATGACTAACCTTATAATCATCTCTTTGTTCTGCTTTTGTAAACATGCTTGCTGCATAGGCCAACAGGCAGAGTGGTCTCAAAATCAACTAAAGACTCACCACCCCCCCTTGGATTATTCTGTCTAGATAACAACTGTATTGCCTAAGTACCTGTTTGAACTCCCTGTAACCCATAGCAACTCCCATTGTCTGTAACCAGCTGAAAACAAATCAAATTATCGGCTAACTGTAATGACATGGATACAAAAGCAAAATGACTCAGAGCTCGGGGCCCAGATCTTCAGAGCACTAGTTCCTCTGGGACCTTGTGTAATAAAACCTGGGTTCTCTTTCTCTCAGAGTAACTGCTTGGTTTTTCACTGGTCTGATTTTGGAGCTTTTGGGAATTTTCCGCAACACTACCACCCAATGACAAGTCCAAGAATTCCTTGGAGCAGCTGGCTTCAGCCGAATCTGGATACCTAATTTCTTCATTCGGGACAAATCCCTCTGATAACCCATAAAGTGAGGAGAATGGGAGCCCCTGTCCTGGAAATCTACACAACAGAAGGCCTTTGAAATCAAATGGGCACTCACTAACTCTCCCAGACTAGGACTCCCAGACTTAACCAAATCTTTCTTTCTGTACGTACATGAGCACACAGGTGTGGCAGTAGGGGTCTTAACCCAACTGCTAGGATCTTGGCATCTTCCTGTGGCTTATCTCTCCAAATACTTAGACTGTGTTGCTCAGGGCTGGCCACCCTGCTTGCGGGCACTCGCAGCCATGGACCTCCTTGTGTCAGAGGCTGACAAACTGACTACGGGGCAAGAACTTACAGTTCAAGGACCACATTCAGTAATAACATTACTGGAGTACAAGGGACAATATTGGCTAACTAATCCCCAGATGGTCAGGTACTAAGGAATGCTGTGCAAGAATCCATACATCCACCTAGACGTAGTACAAACCTTGAATCCAGCCACCTTGTTGCCCATTGGGCCTGGCCAGCCAGACCATAATTGCATTGAAGTCATGGATGAAGTATTTTCCAGCTGACCCGACTTGACAGACCAGCCCGTCAAAGACCCTGATGTAGACTATTACACTGATGGTAGCAGTTTTGTGAGGGGAGGAGAACATGTTGCAGGATACACTGTGGTGACCCTACATTCCACATTGAGGCAAAACCTCTGCCTAGGGGAACCTCAGCACACAAAGCAGAGCTCATTGCCTTGACCCACATGCTTCAGCTGGCAGCAGGAGTGTGTGCTAACATAGACACTGACTCTAAGTATTCCTTCACCACCCTCCATGTACATGGAGCCCTATACAAAGAGAAGAGTCTAATCAATTTGGGAGGAAAAGGTATAAAATATGAAAAGGAAATTCTAGAACTCTTAGATGCCATGTGCGCCCACCAAAAAGTAGCAGCCATGCACTGCAGAGGACATCAAAAAGAGGATGCCATAACGGCCCATGGCAACTGCAGGGCAACCATGTTACCAAATTGGCAGTAGCTGATGCAATGACCAGCCCTACGGCTCTTACTCCTTCCCTGGTTCCCAGTCCCCAAGTACGCGCCTCAAGAAGAAACCTGATTTAAGACTGAACATGGGAGCCTCACCCTGGTGGATGGTGGAAGTTCAAGGACAGGTGAATTGCAGTCTCTGGGACCCTAGCCCCAGCCTTTGCCAAGCAGTTTCACCAGAGGACTCATCTTGGTCACACTGTCCTAGAAACCATTCTGGGCTGGTACTTCTACATCCCCCAGCTATCTAGAATCCCCTGAGCGATGTATGAGTGATGCAAAGTCTGTGCCTGCAACAACCGCAGGCTATGGTTGCGTGCCCCACCGTGGGTCCAAAGTGTTAGTGGCACCCCTTTGAGGAACTCGAAGTAGACTTCACTGAAATGCCTCAATCATGGGGCCTCATCTCTTTTTTATTTTATGCACCTATTCCAGTTGGGTAGAGGCTTACTCTACCTTACTGAGAAGGCCTGAGAAGTAACTAGACTACTCCTCCAAGAAATTATTCCATGGTTTGGCCTACCAATTTCAATTGGCTCAGATAATGAGCCAGCCTTTGTAGCAGAAATAGTGCAGCTATTAGCCAAGAATTTCAATATTAAATGGAAATTGCATACCATCTATCGACCACAAAGTTCAGGGCAGGTGGAATGTATGAACAGGACCTTTCAGACTCAGTTAGGAAAACTATGTCAGGAGACACATCTACATTGGGATGAAGTCTTCCCCATGGCACTATTAAGAATCAGGTCTGCCCCAACCAAGAAGATTGAATTCTTCTGAAAGGCTGGAATGATTCCATTTTTCTGAGTGAACCCAAGATGAATTGTATGAAAAGTTCCCCAAAGGCCAGTGGTCAAGAACAATGCCTTACCACCTGGCCAAACCAGCCAAGCCAGCTAATCGGTGGCCCATAAGGCACCCCCACCCTTATTTCCTCCTGCACATATTCTGATTACTGCACCTGGCACCTTCTGCACTCGGCCCTTTCTGCGCACGGCCCCCTCTATACGCAGCCCCAACTGCACACGACCCCCTTTTGCACGCAGACCTAACAACCTACCACCCAATCCCTTTAAAGGTCAACCTAACCCCCAATCAGGTAACGCCAAGGCATCTCCCCAAGGCTTGCGGTTTTACCCTTTAAATTAGGTCCCAACCCCTCGGTCGGGGCTCCTCTCAACCACTGCTGCGTCAGTGAATGAGTGGAGTCCAAACTCGAGTTTGTCAATAAACTCCCTCTTGCGCTTGCATCGGTGTCAGTTTCCTTCTTGGCTCGTGGAGTTCCAAACCAGGGCATTACATTTTGGGGGCTCGTCCGGGATCTCCACAGCCTTAAGGGACACACCGGAGGGAACCTCCCGGCCTGGCCACCCGTAAGTGTTCCTTTTGTATTTGTGTGTTACTTCTCCAGGAGATTTTGACCCGGGTATTATTCTAAACCTGTAAACTCTGAAAAACTCTGACATTCTGTGCAGCATATAGTGGTATTGGGTGGACGCACCCACGGGCCACGGCTGCAGGGGCTTAGGAGACGTCCTAAACCCCATCGGGGTTCCACTACTAGGTAGAGGAACCATCTGGGTCTTTGGACCGCCTGAACAGAGTCTTTGAAATTTTGTTGTGTCCTGTCTGTCCAGTCTTGCGTCAGTCCGGACCTCTCTGATGTACTGCTATCCTGTCTTGGCTATAATTTTCTTTTGCTTTTTAGCCTCGCTCTTTGCCTCTGGACTAGCAGCAGCTGCACCTTCTGAGTGGACTCTTGGTCAACGACTCATCCTGGCTCTCGCCTATCTTGCCTTTGTTGGCCTATTTTCCATTTTTCTTTGTGTCTAACATGGGTCAGACTACTTCTTCTCCCCTAGATCTCCTGACCAGCTACTTCAAAGATGTTTGCGAGCGTGCTCATAGGCTCTCAGTAGAGATCCGAAGAACAAATTAGTCACTTTTTGCAGTGCGGAATGGCCATCCTTCAACGTCGGATGGCCCCCTGAAGGTTCCTTTGACCTGTCCCTCGTTTCAGCCATAGAAAACACATCTTTTGAGGCTGCCTTTCCAGTAACCCGGCCTGACTGGGACTATAACACAGCAGGAGGTAAGGAGAGACTCCAAGTGTACCGCCAGGCTCTATTGGCAGGTCTCAAAGTGGCCGCTAGAAGGCCCACTAATTTGACTAAGGTATATGATCTAAGACAGGGACAAGATGAGAGTCCGGCTGCCTTTCTAGAGAAAATGATAGATGCTTTCCGCCAATATACCCCTATTGATCCTGAGAAGCCTGAAAACTTGGGGACGGTGGCGTTAGCATACATCAATCAGTCGGCACCAGACATTAAGAAAAAGTTACAAAAGATAGAGAGATTAGGTGAAAAGCAGCTTAGGGACCTAGTTGAGGCAGCAGAAAAAGTTTATAATAATAGAGATACTCCTGAGGAAAAACAGATCAAGGCAGAGAAGAGACAGAATCGTGACCTGGCCCGGATCCTGTTGGCTGCCACGGCTGAACCCAGGGAATGCCAACGACAGCTCAAACAACTGACATCAAAAGAAAAAAAAAAAAAAACCCAGGTAAAGGTAGGCCGCCCCTGGGCAAAAACCAATGTGCCTATTGCAAGGAAGAAGGACACTGGGATTCTGTGGCAGCAGGATGGCCTGCTTGCCTCCGCATCATAGCGGCAACCACCTTGCTAGTCAAGGATGCAGATAAAATAACTCTGGGACAGTCCCTTTACATCACCACCCCTCATGCCATGAGGGAATCCTTAAACAACCCCCTGACCGGTGGTTAAGCAATGCCAGACTCACTCATTACCAAAGCCTACTTCTCAACCCCACCAGGATTGTTTTTCAGCCGCCTACAGCTCTCAACCCAGCTACTTTGCTGCCTAACCCGGATCTAGACGCCCCACTCCATGACTGTGCAGACATCTTGGCCCAGGTCCACGGAGTACGAGCAGACTAAAGGACCAACCCATACCTGGAGCCTGCACCTGGTACACTGACGGGAGCAGCTTCGTCCGGAACGGCCAAAGGTATGCGGGAGCGGCTGTAGTCTCAGAAACAGAAGTTATATGGGCGGAGCCCTTGCCGCCCGGGACTTCGGCCCAACGGGCTGAACTCATTGCCCTAACTAAGGCATTAACTCTAGGAAAGGACAAAACTTTGAACATTTATACTGACAGCAGATATGCCTTTGCTACTGCTCATATTCACGGAGCTATATACAGAGAACGGGGCATGTTAACTGCTGAAGGAAAAGCCATTAAGAACAAAGATGAAATCCTGGCCTTGCTCGCCGCCCTCTGGCTGCCAAAGAAACTAGCTATTATACATTGTCCGGGACATCAGAAAGCCAACGACCCAGTGTCCAGGGGAAACTCGTTAGCAGACCAAGCGGCTAGAGAAGTAGCCCAATCTGAAGTTATCTTAACTGCCAACCTCCCAGACCCAGGGGGCCCTACCTTGCCTGACAATCCCACATATACCCAAGAAGACTTAAATTGGATATCAAAACAGCCCACAGCTACAGAACACCTAGGCTGGTGGCACACCGAAACAGGACAAATAATTCTCCCTAAAAAGCTAGGGGAACAACTCTTGTACAAGGTTCATCGGACTACCCACATGGGTGTACAGAAAATGCAAGACCTCATCAGGTGGACTAATATCAGGTTCCAAGGTGCCAACGCTAAAATTGAAGACATTGTAGCCCAGTGCCGAGCATGCCAGATGAAACGCCAAGCGAACACGGCACAACCTGGTTCCAGGTTACGAGGAACCAGACCAGGTGCTTATTGGGAAACTGATTTCACAGAACTTAAAAAGGGGACTTTTGGCTATAAGTACTTACTGTTTTTATAGACACTTTTTCAGGTTGGGTAGAAGCCTTCCCTACTAAACATGAGACTGCCAACATAGTAGCTAAGAAGATTCTAGAAGACATCCTACCCAGGTACGGTTTTCCTGCTATGATAGGATCAGACAATAGACCAGCCTTTACTTCCAAGGTAATTCAAGGGTTAGCATCTATAATTGGGGCAAATTAAAAATTACATTGTGCATATAGACCCCAAAGTTCAGGTCAGGTAGAAAGAATGAATAGAACCCTAAAAGAGACCTTAACTAAATTAGCCCAGAGACTGGCGGGGACTGGGTGACTCTCCTACCTTATGCCCTCTACAGGGTGTGTAACACCCCCTATAGACTTGGTCTGACCCCCTTCGAAATAATGTTCGGGAGACCTCCCCCAATAATCCCTGCTCTCCAGACTGAAATAATTAATAATCTTGATATTGATGACAATCTGCTTATTCGATCTCTCCAAACCCTACAACGTGCTCATAGGGACACCTGGACCAGATTAAGAAGTCTGTACGAGGCTGAACGCCTCCACAGCCTCATACTTTTCAGCCGGGCGACTGGGTTTTCATCAGAAACATCACCGAGACCCTTGAACCTCGCTGGAAAGGACCTTACCTAGTCATCCTGACAACACCCACCGCTCTCAAGGTTGACGGCCTCACCGCTTGGATTCATCACGCCCACGCCCGGCCTGCAGACCTCCACGCTCTCCAGGACCAAATCCACCCCCCTGTCACAATGGACAGTCTCCAGAGACTCTGGCAACCCTCTAAAAATCCACATACAAAAACTGTAAGACTATTAATTTTTCTCTTTTACATATGCTCTGTCACTGCCGAGTACAACCGCCACCAACCTAAGGTATGGGAGCTTATAGCAACTGAGACAGGCAAAGTTGTTGCCAAAAATACTACCAGTCACAGTGCTCCAGAGATCAGGGTTGACTTATGCTGGCTTGCCAAAGACCCACTCAATGTAGTATTACCATCCAGTCCCATGACCGGACGTTATAAGGGTGGACCCGGCTGTGGCACATTATCAGCTAAAAAAAACCTCTTAAGGCTAGCACTCTATGTCTGTCCTAATGGAAAATCTAGAAAATGCGAGGGCAATGGACAATTTTCTTGTGCTAATTGAGGATGTGAAACTATCTCCACTATAATAACTATAAAAACAAAATGACAATCATATCAAGCTAATAAGGGGACCAAAACCCTCTACCTGTTCTCCAGGGTCATGCAATCCCCTTATAATTACCATCAAGACAGGAAACCCTGCGGGACAACACTATTGGTTGACAGGACAGACGTGGGGTATTAGATTATACCAGACTGGATACGATTTAGGATTATATTTTACTGTCCAGGCTAAAGATCTTCCTAGAAAGCCTCACCCTATAGGACCCAACAGCCCCCTCCAAATTCCGGGGCCACCTCAAATTCCTCCGGCCCACAAACCCGAGGTAACTGTTTCTACAAACACCGGTCCTGCTCCAACTCTAGCTTCCCTAATACCACGACATTTGAACAGCAGCCAGAACCGGAAGAAGAATGGATAACTATGTTAACAAAGGTACATAAGGTCCTAAATAAGACCTCCCCAGATATAGGACAAGATTGTTGGTTATGCCTAAACCCTAAACCCCCTTATTATGTCGGGGAGGAGCTTCCCTTAACCTGTTCCAACTTAACAATGAAAAGGAATGTGAATGGGAATCCCCTCGACTCACTTTAGGGGATATACAAGGAAGTAGAACATGTCTTATTTCACAAAACTATTCCACCATATGGAAACAATCGCCTTATTTTGATAATTGTAATAACACAATTACAGTGCCTCTTTTAAGGCAATCAATATTACAAGGCACCAACTGATACCTGGCTAGCATGCGATAGCGGGCTCACTCACTGTGCTGCCTCAGTCCTTTTCAACTCAGGAGAAGCTCACATCTGTATTCTAGTATTTGTACTTCCCCAAGTGTCCCTATACAATGGGCCGGAAGGCAGACTCCATTTCTTCCATCAAAACAGGTTACAAAAACGGGCTGTGCCGGTCCTAGTGCCCCTCCTTGTTGGCCTTGGGCTTGCAGGGTCGGCAGCTGTAGGTACTACGGCCATCATCAAAGGAGAACATGATTTACATGAACTAGGAATGCAGATCGATGCTGACATCAGAACTTTAAAGGATACTATTAGTAGGCTAGAACTACAGGTAGACTCTCTCGCTGAAGTAGCTCTCCAAAATAGAAGGGGACTCAACCTACTGTTCTTAGAACAAGATGGTCTCTGTATGGCCTTAGGAGAGACCTGCTGTTTTTATGCCAATAATTCTGGCGTAATCAGAGAAAGCCTTCGGCTCATATAAAGAAACCTAGATGAAAGGGAGAAACAAAGAACTGAATCCCAGAATTAGTATTCCAAAATGTTCAATTGGTCCCCCTGGCTAACCACCCTACTCTCGGCCCTGGCGGGACCACTTATCCTCTTCCTCCTAATAATTACATTTGGGCCTTGTATCCTAAGTCGTCTTTTAAGCCTTATCTGGGATAAATTTAACACCATCAAGCTATTTGTACTCCATCAACAGGGATATAATCTCTCTCAAAATAAAAACGAAACCCCTTTTTTAACCTGCTAATTTTTTGCTTCTGTATATACACTTGCTTGCTTAAGATTAAGCACTTTTGGTATCTTAAGAAGGGGGAATGAAAGACTGGAATGATTCCATTTTTCTGAGTGATCCCAAGATGAATTGTACGAAAAGTTCCCCAAAGGCCAGTGGTCAAGAACAATGCCTTACCACCTGGCCAAACCAGCCAAGCCAGCTAATCGGTGGGCCCTTAAGGCACCCCCACCCTTATTTCCTCCTGCACATATTCTGATTACTGCACCCGGCACCTTCTGCACTCGGCCCTACCTTCTGCACTTGGCCCTTTCTGCGCACGGCCCCCTCTATACGCAGCCCCAACTGCACACGACCCCCTTTTGCACGCAGACCTAACAACCTACCACCCAATCCCTTTAAAGGTCAACCTAACCCCCCAATCAGGTAACGCCAAGGCATCTCCCCAAGGCTTGCGGTTTTACCCTTTAAATTAGGTCCCAACCCCTCAGTCGGGGCTCCTCTCAACCACTGCTGCGTCAGTGAATGAGTGGAGTCCAAACTCGAGTTTGTCAATAAACTCCTCTTGCGCTTGCATCGGTGTCAGTTTCCTTCTTGGCTCGTGGAGTTCCAAACCAGGGCATTACACTTCCCTGATGACATCCTGTATGGGCAGCCATCACCATTCATCAAAGAACTAAAAGGCGACTTCAAGGAAATAGGTGAAGCGACCCCGAGAAAACAGTTTCCGGCCCTTGAGACCACCTTTCAGACTCTCAACCAATGGATTAGAGAAAGGCTCCCTGTTAGTTTAACCACTGAAGTTTATCTCTTTAAGCCAGGAGACTCTGGTAAAAGAGTGGAACATTCAGTCCCTAAAATCCCTGTGGAGAGGCCCCTCTACTGTCATTTCGTCTACCCCCACTGCAGTTAAGGTTTTTGTAATAATGGCGTGGATACATCACAGCAAACTTAAACCCACAGTTGCAGAGTGGAAATGTGTTCCAGAATTTTCTGAGCATCTCAAGGCAACTCTTTTGAAGAAAACACTGACTGCGCAGACAAAGATAAGATATTGTCCCTGCTTTGGTCACACCCAAAGCTGACCAATCTACGTGAAGCCTAAGAACAACATTTTGTCAGGATAGGGCCCCTAAATACTCTTTTCTTTTTCCTCCTACTCCGCCACTAGTGTCTCCCCACTTCTTCTTCCCCTTGTACCATTGCATGCTAAGTTACAGGTAGGGTTCAACATTGTCATCAGCTTCACTTCCGTAACCTTCCTACCCAAAGGATGTACCCTTAAATGCCACACTCAGAACTCAATGGGAATCCAATATTGGATGGGGTACATAAAGGTTAGATCTGAGACTGGCCAACCCTGTCAAAAGCTTGAAAATTAGGGGAAACTTGGGCATATTGGTGATGAACTTCAAGCAGGAGAAAGTTCCATAACCATGCAGAGGGCCCAGCAGTTGGAAAAATTGTCCAGTGCCTACATAATCCAACTTCCTCTAAGTCTACACTATTTCCTAGGCCCCCAAGCCCACAAATACATGATCAGCTAAAGGCTACCTTGGGCTAAAACCTAGAGAAGAACCTTTTTGTTGACCTAGCTGAGAGGATAGCCCATGAACTTGGTGTCACTAAATGCTGGGTTTGTGGAGGAACACTCATGAGTGAATATTGGCCTTATAAGGGAACTATCCTAGATGCCTTTTACCTCCTCCAGTGGAACCACACAGTGGCTTGTCTCAAAGAGAGTCAACCCCAGAGCTGAGTCCTCTCCTCAGAAGTAGTAGGGGAAGAATGTCTTGGCCGATGGGTTCAGAATATACTCAGTGAGTTGGAGAAACCCATGTAAAAGAACGCTATTTTTTAATCACGCAGACCTAAACTAGTGGCCCAAGGCTCCTTCATGGTATCAGGCCAATAATGCTGCAGCAAATGTCTTCAGGCTATGGAGGTACCAGCCTCTAAACCAAAAATTAGAAGAAGGAGATGATACTCTCTGACCCAGTCCTGGGTCCGAGCACAAAGCGGGGAATGTGGCATCCTGACCCTGACTGGTCATTTCCTGCTCGAATGAGTTTGTTCCTGAGTGCCTTTCCCCCACCTCAAGGACTCTCCAACTAACATCAGTTTTCTCATAGCTACCTTCCCAGCTCAAGGATTCCCAGCTAACATCAGTCTTTTCATAGCTTGCCAACCAATAAATGTTCTTCCTTATATCTGTAGCTGTGTAGGAATGACAAGACTGCATACAACTGCCTATTATGTTACAACTGGGGCTCAGCCTTTGGATAAGAATCTGCTGAGCTGGTGCTGGCATCAGTAAGTGCAGCTTCCTGCTTATAGCCTTGGTGTCCTGTCTCTCTGTTCAAGAATCCCACAACAGTATCGTTTTAATTGATTCTCAGATATTAAATTAACTTTGCTATCTAGGGATAAATTTCACTCAGTTGTGATGTGTAATCCTTCTTATACTTTGTTGGACATAATTTTCTACTATTTTTGTGAGTATTTTGAATCTATATTAGTGAAAAATATTTGTAGTTTTCTTTTTGTTCTATTTTTTTGAGTGTGAAAAGCTGATGAACTTTTTTAAAAAAAAATTCAATTCATTGAGGTAAAATTGGTTAATAACATTATTTAAAAAAATAATTCAAAAAAAAATGAGCAGAGGACCTGAATAGACATTACTCCAAAGAGGACATACAGATGGCCAACAGACATATGAAAAGAAGCTTGGCATCACTAATCATAAGGGAAATGCAAATTATAACCACAAGGAAATATCACCTCACACCAGTCAGAATGGCCATCATCAGTAAATTTTAGAAAACAAACAAATAAGTATTGGTGAAAATGTGGAAAAAAGGGAACCCTAGTGCATTGTTGGTGGGTTTGCAAATTGGTGCCACTGCTATGGAAAACAGTATGAAGAGTCCTCAAAAGATTAAGAATGGAATTGCCATATGACCGAGCAATCCCTCTTTTGGATATCTGCCCCCAAATATCAAACATTCTTTATGCACCCCTATGCATTTTTATGGTGATGAGGACATGGAAACAACCGAAGTGCCTTTCAATAAATGATTGGATAAGGACGATGTGGTACATATATACAGAGGAATATTACACAGCCATAAAAAGGATAAAATACTGCCATTTACAACAACATAGATGGATCTTGAGAGTATCATGCTAAGTGAAATAAGTCAGATGAAAAGGACAAAACTGTATCTTTGGTTTTTGATATCGGGATAATCCTGGCATCATAAAATGAATTAGGATGTGTTCTACTACTCTACACACACACACACACACACACACACACAACACACATCTGTGTAAAATTGGTATTATTAAAATTTGCACTTAGTTTCTCTATGTCTTTTTTTGCTGAATCTTTCTATTTTTTTTCATTTATTTAAATTGATTATTGGCACATATTTATTATTAGCTGCTTTATATTTTTGCCAGAATAGTCCGTCATGTCAGCTTTGCAGAGGCTTCTATTAAGTGTCTTTTTCCCATGCAAAACGAGATTTTATGGTTCTTGGAAAGCAGTTTCTAAGTGTATATGAGACATTTTGAATGAATATTGTGTTATAAGTCCCTGGGTTGCAAATGTCTGCCTGCTGTTTGTGGACTGTGCCTCCAATGCCAGTGCAGTGTTGATGTGCTTTGCAGTGAGATTTGCACCCATCCAGGTGTGTACTGCCAGTGACCTGTCTGGGACCTGGATTGTGGTCTGTCTTTTAGGTCATTTTTTAAAGTCTTTGGATAAGGTAATAAAGACTGGCTCATGCATGCACTGGCTGGTAGGGAGAGAGTCCTTGAGTCGGAAACAGGTTCATGGAGCTTGGCTAAGTTCTTCCCTTTCTGCCATCTGCTTTATAATTTCCAGTTTTGGGGTGCCCCATTTTGGTCTTCTGGTTGAAAATCTGGCAGGTTAATTATCACATGCTGCTGTGCACTTCTATAACTCTGTCCAGGAGTCTGAAGGTCTGGAGGGAAAAAATCATAATAAACTTGTCATCTGTTCGTTGTTATTTTTATTCTGGTTGTCATCAAACTGGCTACCGTGATTTACATTTACAGTCTTTGGACAGCTCCTCTCGGCTTTCTGTTCGGATTTGACAGCAACATTCAGTGGAAGACACAGGGTGGGGTGTGCTGCTGCACTGTCTCCAGCTCCAGAGCATTCCATTCAGACTCGGAATTTAGGACTAGGAAGAGCACACAGACATATGTATTCTTGGTGTTTTTAAATTATGTTTGCCCCATGTGGCTTATGGCTACAAATGCAGAGCACTTTGTTACACACTCTAAACTCTTTCTATTTCTCCATCCAGTTTAATAAACAACAGAATGTGCCAGACAGTGATGTACATCCAGGTGATGGTCATTAAGAGTGAGAGCAGAAGGTGAAAATGAGGGCTGCCGACAGCAGGGCTGTGCCCTGTGAGGCTGTCATTCCGAGGGCAGCAAGTGGGCTCGTTCCCTTTAGCAGAATGAGTAGATCTGCTCAGGAAATGTCACCAGCTAGGCCGGTCTCCAGAGTGGCAATCCCTCACCCTTTTCAGACCTTCAGAGACAGTGGGAGATTTTGGAATCCAGCTTCACTTGATAAATGAGGTGGAGAGACATGTTCCGATCCACACACCTCATTCTCTTCCCAGTGAGGAGCAGAAACATGCCTTCTGGAGGCCTGGTCTTGCTGTCTTTCCCACCAGCAAAGCTGAGCTGACTCCAGGCCCCACGATGCTACCGGTGCAGTGGCATCTAAGGGATGACAGCCCACAGGAGCACTGCCACTGAGGCAGGCAGTCTTCGCCTCTGCATGGACCTTCTCTTACCTTTTAAAACTGAGAATGCAGGTAAACCATCTCCACATTTCGTTTTCTCACCTGTAAAAGAACTTCACCAGCTTTTCTTCGAATTTCAGTTATTGATCTTTTGACTATAGGCTATTCACATAATTTTAAAAAGTAGGTGCAACAATCTGACCAGGTTTTTCTTATTATCGTTAACACTTCATTCTTAGTGATTTTTATCATATTGTAGATTCTCTGATAGAAATATTCCTTTTGAATTTTTTGGACATTTACCCTTACTTAGTTACTTAAGATGTTTATTAATTCATTCTCATCAAACAGGAGTTACATAATAATTTTGGTTTAATTAAATGGTTTTACATTCTCCAAAAGGACTTGAGGATGAGGAGAGCTAGACATAGAGGCCATATCTGGTCCTGAGAGGGAATGTAACTGACTCTCAGAGGAAGCTGGGGATAGACATCTAAGGGTGAGAACTAAGCATAGCCGATTTATCCATGGTCAGAGCGCTTCTCATTGGAAGAGTCTGGAACTAAGTGGAAAACCACTTAGGACCAATGCCTGCTCCTTTTACTTCCCACCATTGGATGAAAATGTAATCATTTCTTTTAATTAAATGGTAAATAAATAGCTTAGAATAGTGCCTAAGACAGAAAAGGCTACATGCCCCGGCCAGCGGGGCGCAGTTATTTAATGGAACCCGAGGAGGACTTCACCTGAAAAGGAAACATGGGCGAGAGAAAGGAGTGGAGGCAAGACAGTGTTCTGATCAAGCCTCGTTTATTAAGGCTTGCTGCGGGCTTCTGTAGGGCGTGATCAGGTGATGTTGCATTGGCGGGGCTGATTGGCCAGGGGCAGTCAGGCGATATTGCATAACTAAAAGGGGCTGGACAGAAAGTCCCGCCGAAAATCTTTGGGCAAGTCCTTTGGCGGGAAGCAAAGCGGAGATATCCGGGAGGCTTACGTGGGCCTTAGAGAGAAGCCTTTAAGTATTTGCTGAGCGACCATTTTGGTCAGGCAGCCATTTTAGCCGAGCAGCCCCCAACAGCTACACAACCATTAGGTGTACAAATACTATATTGTTTTCTTGTAAAAAGCAAAGAATTAAGAGTGTTTACATTGTTTGCCAATTAGGATTTATTTACAAGCATAGCTTCCTTTTTCTTATTTAATGACCCACTCTTGCCAATTTCTATGACCTTCTTCAAGGTCCAACTAAAAATCTACCTCCTCTCACCATTGTTTCAATCAGATTATGATTATATTCTCTTCATTATTTCAGCAATATGAACCAAGTTTACAAAACGTAATTCACTTTTTTGGCAATCTCTTGTACTCGATGCCAATGACTGGGCAGGGCATGAGTTTTGTATGCTGAGCACTGGCAAGGTGCTGAGTACTGAGCAAGGGTGAAAGTTCGTTGACATAACTGAGTTTGTACCTTTTATATTCCCCCCATAAATGCAATGTAACCTTCTCAAATGCAAGTAATACAAGTACAAATACAACAGAGACACTGGTGAAATTATTTTGTGATTCCAGTTAAAGTGCTGTCAGTGTTTTATAATTAACTAGTTCATGCTCAGGAGGAATTCTTCCTGTTTTTTCTCATCTGTGAGTCTAAGTCACTTAGTGATCCGTCTGATGTGAAATAATGTTTATACTACTTGGCTTCCTGCACATAAAGCTCTTGACAGCTGTTTCCTTTGCGATATCCCTGTACCTCTAGGAACAGAAGGAGACCAAGGAATCAGGCAACCCAACAGCATACCCAACTTAAACCTTTACTAAGAAATCTGTAGGGGCTTAATGAAAATTTTCTAGCAATTTGAAAAGCTTTAAAATTTCCTCCAGTGTAATGTGTGAAAGGAACATCGGGCTGGGCAGTGCAGGTAGAGTTTTGTTGCCTGGCTTTCTATGATCACAGTGAATTCACTGCACCTTGTAACAGCCTGTCAAACACACTTGATTCCTCCTTGGGTCAGAGTTTCAGAGAAAGTTCATGTCCCTTCCTGCCTCACTTCAGGTTAAATTTGGAAGGTGGTATTAATCCAGTGCAAGCACTGAACTGGTCAAACAGTTCAATCATGTAACTAGTCTGGCCATTTTCATCTTTGTTCTGTAAGTATTTGCTGTTTTAACAAAAACAAGGTTTCCCAGTTAATATGTCATCATTTTTTCAGAAAAATCTACTCATGCAATGTTACCCACGTCTGTTTCTCCAATACTAACTTTGGGAAGGGCCTTTGGGTACACCTGCTCAGGTTACACTAGATGGTGCTACAAAATGATTTCTGTATGTGCTGATGCTACTAGCAACAAATTAAATTCATTACTTTTATTCACATAGCAATTATTTTAAAAACTGCTTTGTGCAATGTATGGCATGTTATGAAATCCTACCTTACATGATTTTACACATTTTTTATTCCCGAGAGAACTATAGAGCAGAGAATTTTTTTGATCAGAGCATACATTTATTTTGGCCACCTCTAGTTGAGGATAGCTAATTAAAGGGTTCAGGATCTCTTTTTGCTCTTTGTTTGTTTTATTTTAGTATCTATGGGCCAATCACACCTATCTTCTACCTCATCTGCTTTCTATTCATTATGTCTTCAGGTTTCTCCTCTAAAAATTGGAACAAGGCATGGTTTTGTGTTTTTTGTTATTGTTGTTTTTACTTTTTTACATTGTTATTTTTATTTTTTCTTATTGAGATACAATTGAAATTAGTTTTGGGTGTATAACATAATGATTTGATATAAGGTATATATTATGAAATGATTACCACAATAAACTTAGTAAACCACCACCATGCATAGTCACAAATATTTTTTCCTATGAAGATAAATTTTAAGTTCAACTCTCTTAACAACTTTCAAATAGGTAAGAGAGTATTGTTAACTACAGGGAATGCACTATACATTATGTCCCCAGGACTTACTTCTCACATGAAATCACATAATTCTTGTTTATTATTTTCTTCAATTACAGTCAACATTCAATATTATTTTATATTAATTTCAGGTGTACAACACAGTGATTAGACATTTATATAATTTACAAACAGATCCCTCCAATTAGCCCAGTACCCACCTGTGCTATACATTAGTTATTACAATATTATTGACCATATTCCCTGTGCTGTACTTCACATCTCTACGACTGTTTTTAACTATCGATTTGTACTTCTTAATACCTTCACCTTTTTTACTCCGTCTCCCAACCCCACTTCCATCTGGCAACCATCAATTTGTTCTCTGTATCTATGAGTTTGTCTCTATTTTGTTTGTTTATTTATTTTGTTTTTTAGATTCCACATATAAATGAGATCATATCATGTTTTTCTTTTTCTGTCTGACTTATTTCGCTTAGCATGATAATCTCAAATTCCATCCATGTTGTCGCAAATGACGTTATTTCACTTTTTCTATGGCTGAGTAACATTCCATTGTATATATGTATCAATTCTTTATCCAATAATCTATTGATGGACACTGAGGTTGCTTCCATATCTTGGCTATTGTGAATAATGCCCCAATGAACACAGGGGTACATATATCTTCTCAAATTAATGTTTTAGATATCTTCAGATAAATACCCAGAAGTAGGATTGCCGGATCATATGGTAATTCAATTCTTAATTTTTTGAGGAACCTCCATACTGTTTTCCATAGTGGCTGCACCCATTCGCAATCCCACCCATAGTGTGTGAGGGTGGAACCAGGATATCGTTCCAATAGAGAAGTGGAATGGGTAACAGGCTGTTGCTAGTCTGCCAATGTAGCAGGATGAACATGAGGTTAGGTACTGGCTATCGTAGCCCAGAAACCTAGTTGGTGCTCTTCTTCAAGATTTTGGTGAGGATGAGGGCTGTGGGCCATGAACCCCGAACCTGGTACAGGCCAGTTTGAGGGCATGATACTCCTGCACTAATGGGGGAGTGTTACCTGCAAAGACTTGCTGGCTGATGTGCCATTTGAAGTCATGGGCTTCTGGAGCAATGTCCCATAATACCAGTGCTTTTGTAAGTTTAGCATAAGCCAATGAGTCTTATACTTTTAGAATTATTTTGTTATTTTTTCCTAATATATATTCCAACTTTCATTAAAAATTTGAGTGCTCTAAAAACCAGTATTTCAAGGACTACTCTGGAAAGCACTGTGATACAGTCCTTAATGTCTCCTTGTATGATGTAACCATTCCTCGTGAGTGACTTGCACTCGGGTCCTGGGGCATGCAGTCCTACATCCCAGACGTTGTATCGGGCTCCAGGCCCGGTTGCAGTCTCACAGACCTGACTGGCAGGCCAGCTGCAGCAGGTTGCCGATGAGGCCTACGGTCAGGCAAAGGTACTTCACAGGTGTGTGCCAAATTTCTAGATCTCCTCACAATTTTCTCAATAGTTATTGTCTCTATTTGAACATAAATTCCAAAAAACTCAGGAGTGTTCAGAACAACCCATGCAAACTGATGTGGCATTCAGAAGCCTAGTCCATGAGCAAATCGGATATCGTTACCCTGTTCTGTGGAGAGGAAATGGAGGGGTAGAGGGCTAAAATCTGTTCAGGGGCCTTCCAAATAGGTGTAATTGCTGCGTCACTTGGACTTGCAGCTCTGCCTCCAGCGCCCCATCCACATCAGCAAATGCCTGGGGCCCCACACTACCATAGCCAGCCTTTCAGAAGCTGTCATCTAGGAAATGTTCAGGTCGCTCCCTTCAGACACTGTACTTCTCCTGAGTTCACAAACGTTCCTCCTGCCATTTAATTCACCCATTCTATTTTCTACACCATCATCACTATTAAAATATGCTGCCACTAGCTATGATAGAATGAAAATATCAGACCATGAACCAGATGGAAGCCAAGGGCCACTGGATGAGGCAGCCAGATGGAAAGAGAAAATAATGAGGGCACATGAGAGGATAAGTCTTCTTAAATGTTTGCCAAAGTGCTTGTGTAAAGGCCCCTCCCCTGTGTGAGGCTTGTGGCAGAGACCTCAAGGTACTGCAGTACATTTGTAAGAGCACCCTTATAGCATTGATCGGCTACAAACTGGATCAGTACTGACATAAGGACCCTGCCTGACAAGACTGTTGTAGGCCCAACAACTTTTTGTATTCATGGACTCATTTTCAGGTGACCCAGCAGTGGCTGGACTCAGGAAGCCTATTTCTACTGACCAAACCCACTTGGTCGACAAGACTGAATGCTGTTTATCAGCAGAGGGGAAAATGCCCCAAGTAGGGCCAGAATACTGTCACTCAGCACAAGGTACTCAGGCCAAGGGCAGAGACACGAAGACAACGGAGCAGGTGGAGGGGGTGAGGACTGTTAGATGACCCAAAGCATACACTATGCCCGTGACTTCCAAGGCATCTAACACGTATTTGCCGCCTGTAATAAGGACCCCACACCAGTGCGGTGGGGCTACTTTGTTCTTGTATATTCTGAAAATGCACATGGGGATCCTTAAGCTTCCATGTCTCTTTTCTAAATTCTGTGGAGACTGGTAGTGTGATGCTATTGGCATCATGTATTTGATGTAGCATCTTGAGATGCCAGGTGCTGACAGGGGCAGAGCGGCTAGCAAAGGCGTGGGCAAGTGCTAAATAATGAGTGAGAGGCTGGGTCCCAGACTGGGGCCCTTTCAGATACAGATGCATATCAAATGCTTGTTGTCATGATGCACATTTTAAACACTTCACAGTTTTGTGTATCTGCTATACCGTGCCTAAGCTGGAATTATATATATTTTATACAAATAATATTAATATATATGCTTGAAAAATCTGGAAGAAATCCAAAAATAGTATATACAAGAAGTTATTAAAATTATCTATGAATGAATGTGATTATGGAATTCTTTTTGACTTTGATTTTTTAATTTTTTTGTAACAAACATGTATTACTCTTACGATAAGAGTTGTTTTTAAGTAACTAAGTAACTAAATAAAAAGCCCTATCTTTAGGGGGCCATTCTTCAGCAAATAAAAAAAATAAAATAGCTGTTTTTTTGTGTGGCGATTATGACTGCGAGTTAGGTTCACATTATAATCATGAAAGCCGATTTTAATTAAAGTTATTTTTTCCACAAATTTTAAGGGGAAATTATCAGTAAGCAGAGAAATAGATCAGAGTTAGTGGATTCTAACAGAAGTGTGTTTGCTTTTTTTTTTTTTAACACTTTGATTATATCAATGAAAGCTTTTTCAATTATTATTTTATTTTTTAGAGCTCGATTTAGTTATCTCAGTTAACCATATTAGAGACAATTGTGGCAAAAGTTATAGCTTTCATTGCTATAAAGCCAAATGTTTTTCTTAACACCTTGTCCTGCAATTCCAGGCAACCAGCAGGCAAGATGCCCAGTTAAATGGTGTGGGTGGTGCAGTGAAACACCTCCCTGCTTTGGGGACAAAAGAAGGTACAAGATTTTCCACAGGGGACGGCACGTGTTAACCTTTTAAAGTAGATCTGTTCAGCCAAGCATACTGGAGAGGCATGGAGGTCACTGGCGAATCATTGCACTGGCTTCTCTGACCCCGGAAGCTGGAGATGGCACTGTTTTTTGTCAGCACAGATTTTGGTTTCCTGTTCATCAGGGCAAATCAAGCATTACCTCCTCTCAGTGCTGGACCTGAGACTGCACAGGCCTACATGCCCCTTCCTCACCCACTGCTCCCTTTCAGATGCAGGCCGACCCTGGTGATGCACAAGCAACCACTTGTGTGCGTCCTGTCATCCGACTGCCGCACTCTTGTCCCCAGGGACACTGGGTGCATCCTCCTCCCAGCCACGTCCTGTGACCACTCTGTGGCCCTCTGTGCCTGCCCCGGTGCATGGCCACCACGCACCTGCAGCTGTGGTCAGGGGGATTGCCAGCCCCATCCTGCTGTCCCCACAGACAGTGTCCCACCACTTTGTGTGCGAGGTGCCACCAGTCACCTGCATTTTCTACATCACTACTCCCTGAGTCTTAGACCTGGCCTTCTTTCCGGCCACCCCCTCATTCTTGCACTTCTCACCCTGACTCCAGTGTCCCACACTGGGGTCCAGTCTGCAACGAGAGCCCCAGCCTCATGTCTGTGCCTCCCACAGAGGTGCTTTCCATTCTACGTCACCTGCATGCACATGCAGCCTGGGACATGGAGAGCCAGGCCCAGGGCAAGGGCCCATGTCCACTCTCTGCATCCCTTCATCCGCACATGGGAAATGAAGGTGTGACAGCTGTGGGGCAGGTTCTCAGAAAGGGGTTCACTGATGGAGGCAGCCTTACCACTGGCCCTCTCTGCCAGAGGCCACTGTGCTCCGGCCCTGAGCCTGTGCAACCTCTTATGTTGAGGGCTGGGGCAATGGTGTCTCTCCCCTCTGCCCCACACTCAAGAACTTGTACCTTTGCTTCCAGGTGGACAGACCTTCTGTGCCTTTGACGTGACAGAGTTAGCGACAAAAGGTAATGTGGTGATGGAAAGATTAGCTGCTTCCCTTTTGCTCCGTGGGTTTTCCAGGAAGCTAATGATTTCTTTGCAGCTAACTTGTGACTCTGACCCCATAGAGCTGTGCTGTGGGCGTTATCTGAGACACAGGAGAAGGCACCATGGCAGGAAAGTGTGCGTGGGGGGGGGGCGGGGAGCAGTAGGGGATATTTTTGTTACCAGCTCTACTCAGTATACTCTTTAGTTCTGAGTTTTCTAGACTCCCACAGAGATGACACTTTCTTCTTCCTGTCTGCCTTCTTCTATCTTGTGTAAGTAATATGAAACTGCTTCACTCAAAGAACTGTTCCTTTTTAGTTTCAGGTCATGTGTTACTTACTGATTATGAAATCAATCTAATGGATGCAACGAGCATTTAAAAGTGAGTTTGGTTAGCATGAAATTAAATGTAAAATTTGAGAGAAGATTATACCCAGAAAGGTGAGTCCGTTGTGTATGTGTGTCAAACATGTATCTTAGAGCAAAGTGTGGATACAGATGTTGGTGGTCACTGCTTCGAGAGTCTCTATTGGAACAATATCATAAGCAAGCAGCACATCTGCTCTGAGAAAACATTAGGGATGCAATTGCTAGTTCAAGAACAGAGGGTCATAGAAGGAGAACAGTGGTGGTGTGGCACATAGCCTGGAAGAAAGTGGAGGGCAGGAAGTTCACGCCATTCAAGCATGGGCGTGTCTGCCAGGGTGAATGATGACGGTGACGATAACATGATGCTAATTATGTTGAAAGCAAAACTATTTCATCAACTCATATTTCCACCTTTTGACAATTCTTAAGTAGTAATGATTCAAGATTTAATGGCAAGTCGTAGTTTACTTCACATTACTTCTTTCTTAGAATTTACAGTAGAAAGTGAAAATGAAAATCTTCGATTACATTGTAAAAATTTACAAAATTTTCAATAATTAGTCTCTGTAATGGTGAACTTCATACATCAACTTGGCTGGGTCATAGTGCCCAGGCATTTGGTCAAACACCAATCTGGAATATAAAGGCATTTTTAAGATGAGACTAACATTTGAATTAGTAGCCTTTGAGTAAAACAGGTTGTCCTATGTCACGTGGGTGGGCTTTGTCCAATCAGTAGAAAGTCATAAGAAAAAAGACTGAGGTCCTTGGAGAGAAGGGCATTCTGCCTTTAGACTGCCTTTGAACACCAGCTATAATTTCAACTCTTCTCTAGGTCTACAGGTGGCCCTGCAGATTAAACTCACCATCCCCAAAAACTTCATAAGCCAATTCTTTAAAATCTCTCTCTTTGTCTGTCTTTTATCTATCATTGCTTTATCTATCTATAATCTATCTATATGTATGCATCCTACTGAGTCTATTTTTCTGAAGAATGCTGACAAATACAGTCACTATTAACATTTTCCAAAAAGTAATAGGAAATTATGTCTCAGTCAACTTTTATGTTTTACTTATTTTTATGATCTTAAATTTTTTAGATTCATACTCAGTTTTCATATTTATTTCTTACGTTCAAATAGCAATTTTCTTGAACAAGGTAAGCTTTGCTTTTAATTTCAATTCAGACTTTCTCATTGGATTATTAGAATTTTGAAAATGTGGGTTTATGTCTATGCTATTTTATTTTCTGATTTTTCCAAGTAAAAGGAAGTTTGCTCCATCTTTCTGTACTTGCATCTTGTACATTTATACTTGCATCTACTAATCATTTTAAGTCACAAGTTTAGGTCTGTGCACTCTTCTGGGCGGCCTCTGGTTTAGCACCACCCAAATTCAGTGTAGGTGTTTATAATCAACTGTTAAAACAAAGGTTTATGCTATGTTGAAATAACTTAGAATTATTTGCCTACTTTATTTCAGTTTGTTTTTGGCAAAGAAACAACTCTATAGGCACATTTCTACCTGTCCAGAGAATCCACACGATTTCTACATACCTGAAATATTAATTATAATAAGATTGGTTAAGGTTGTAAGCATTTTCAACTGTTTTTGAAAAATATAATTAGTTAGTGGACATAAATGATTTTCTATAATAAATATTCTAACATATGCAGCTTCCCTTAGCTAACACACAATCAACTTTGAGGAAATAAATATTAAAATCTTTGTATTTTGCCAAAAAGTTCTTAAAAGATTTTCAGTAAGTACATATAGACAGAAATTATTCTCCATTATGACAAAACATAGAACTAGAATAGCTGAATAACTTTATGCAGCTATCCTCTAAACATATCCTCCCCTTTCTAAATGAAAGGGGGTCTGCATGCAGTCCTTGTCCTTCACAAAGACTTGTGTGCAGTCTTCTCAAAGTTAACGTTAACTATGATTCCAGCTGGTACACATGGCTGCAGGTAGAATTTGAACTGAGACATAATAACTTTATTTTGTATGACTACATCACTCTTTCTCTTTTGTTTCCTTTTCCTTAATATCTGGAACCTGACCTAAATATTGTCTAATTTAGTGTGAAGATTATCATAAAGATGCTGATAGCTGTTGCTGCTGCTGACATTGTGATTAATACCTCTTTTATATTTGGAATCACATGTTCTTCTGTTTCTTTCTGGGTTGCCCAAATCTTACCATATCCTGGACCCTGTGATAAAGGAACCCACGGGCCATGGGAACGTGGACGCCAGAGTGCATGAGATGCCAAGGTGTGTGATCCAAGCAGGGGCCCAGGTGGTCTTTTCCAGAGACCAAAAGGGAGCTGCTGGTGGTCACATCTGAGCTCACACTTCAGGGACAGGGTTAACTGCCAACTGATAGAACAACATTTGTCAGTAGTCCTTGCTCTGTGGTTGCAGCTCTCAGCCTCCTACAGCAGAGATGCCCCTGTATCAACTTTATCTTTTGAGCCACTTTCTTGTTGGTCTCTGCTACTGCAGGGCACCTTATACTGTAAATAGCAATCAAAGCCTAGATGAAGAACAATTTCCTGAGAGAATAATCACTACTGTTTGTGGTGTTTTCACTGCCATGCACTGTCTTGTTGCTTCACTCTCTGTAGTGACTATATGAGGCTGGTGCTATTTCCACACAGATAAGGAGAGGGGGCTCAGAAAGGCAGATTTGTGGACTGAGGACACAGTCACCCAGTAAGATGCCAGGTCTCACAGCACGCATTACTTGACCTAACGGGACACCCGCAAACCCTGTGCTCTGCATCCCGCCATTACTGTCCACACAGAGGTCTTGGTCCTGAAAAAAATGTGAACTTTTCTGACGTTAATTCATAAACACAGTGCAACATTAATCAAAGTCCCAATATGATATTGTTTTGGATTAGTAGGAGGGGATTCGTTGTGACATTTGATCTGGTAAAGCAAAACGTGGTGACAGCCATGAAAATTCTAAATTTGAAAAATAGAATAATGATTGCTGTCTTGTTCTAATAGATGACAAAGTATCTTATAAATCTACAATTACTAAGAGATGCTACTTATACAGAAATGAATAAATATTGAAGAAACAATTGTTTTTTGTTTATTTCTCAAATATGTGTGTGTGTGTGTGTGTGTGTGTGAATATAGCTAATGAAATAAGTTATTCTGAGACTTGAATAAACATTTGGAAAACATTAACTCACACACACAAACAGCACAATTGGAATGGATTTAAAAACTAAGTAAAAAATATCAAATCATAAAGCAAGAACATAAATGTAATCTTTGAATTAAGAGATAACTTCAGTCACCAATGCATAGAATCATGTCCTTCCCCTTGTCAAAGTAATCTGAAAACATAAAACTCAGTGTTCATTCAGAGTCTGGGAGATCTTCATTACCTAACCTCAGGCACCTGTCAGACCTCAGTCCCTCCCACTTCCCCTTACCCCACCCTCACACTGAGATCTTTCTCCTTCAAAGCATTTGCTCTGGCTACTCCTTCCCAGGCATGTGTCTCATGTCTCTGCTCTCCTTTCCTCAGGAAGAGCTGAGACAGAAGATCCCAGACTTCCTGTCACCTTCTCCAGGCTTAACTATCTCATCTCATCTTACATTCTCCATTGGCTGGCTTACTTAGTGAACTTGTACAACACATGGAAGCAGTGACATAATTTCTTTGTACTTGTATCTCCAGCCCCCAGGATAAGCCACATACATAAACTGTGTTTAAATAATAATTAATTTTACTGAATTAAATAATGAAACCAAGAGGGCATACATACATAATTAAGAGGGTTCAATACATAAAATTTAAAGCTTTTTTTGTCACAAAATAGGCAAAAAACAGCAAAAGGATAAACATCTCATTGGAAAAAATGATCTACCACTTATATAATGACAAAGGGGAATAGATTTATATATAAAGTGTTCCTTTAAATCATAAGGAAAAGTTAAAAAAAAACATGGAAATAAGGAAAAAAATCATTGAAGAAACATAACATTTCCTAAAACATTTCAGAAGCTGCCAAACTCACTATTAATCAAATAAATTGATAATTAGGTAAGACTGACAAAGAGTAAAATGTTCTATAACATCCAATGTTAGTGAATTTGTGAGACTACATGCCTTGCCACACATTGCTGGTTAAAAGTCCAAATTTATTGTTTCTGAGGAGAAATTTAAAGATGTCCATAGAATAGAAAAATGTCAACATCATTGGCTTCATTATCTAAGACCCATCTCCTAGAACTAGTAGTCAAGTTCACAAGGATTTCAATACATGTGTGTTCAATGTAGCTTCATTTGTAATAGTGAAAATGGGAAAATGTCCATGATAATTAGGTTTTCAGTATGTGTGTGTGTGTGTGTATATAGTTCACTAAGTAAGTTCACTAAGTAAGCCAGCCAATGTGTATACACACACACACATATGTATATACATGCATACATACATACATATATGTATATGTATCTATGTACACATGTATATGTACGTGTGTGTGTGTGTGTGTGTGTGTGTGTGTAGTCTTCATCCCCGGTCCCCGGTTCCTGGCATATAACTCCCCAAAACCTTATAATTCCGAAGTAATTAGATTAGAGCAATAATCTATTATTTTTTTTGCTTATGGTTCCTGAAACAGCTTTAGTGCAATAAAGATGAAATAGATGTTGTTTGTTATTCATAAAAAAGTCCTCTCAACCACATCTGAGTTTATGTTAATGAGGTGATTTTGGAAGACCCCGAGATAAGCACCACATGTGGCTAGTTGCTACAAGGGACCCGCCCTGTGGTTAGAAGGTTGGGACTCCAAGCTCATCCTTCCCCAACATCTGAGGAGAGAAGAGAATCTGGAGGTTGAATCCATTACCAACAGCTAACTTTGGGTGAACACAATGCAATGTACTTATGATGTATTACTGATTGAATTGCACAATTGAAACATGTATAATTTTATTAAAAATGTCACCCCAAATAAATTTAATTGAAAAAGAAATACCCATAAAAACTCAAAAAGAAAGGGGTTCAGGGAGCTTCTGGGTTGGTGAGCGGGAACCTGTCTGGGGGCAATTTGTACTCCTGAGTTATAGCCAGTGTTCAGAAGCACAGGTGACACCTGGACATATGAGTGGCATCTCATGGGAAGGCCTTGTGTGGAACCAAGCCCTTCTGCTAGGAGGAGATGGATCTCTGCAGGCAGGTGGTGGGCACATTGAGTTAAACAGTAACAGCCAGCTGCTCTTGGAGACTTGGTAGTGGGGGAAAATGATCCCAAATAAACACAACTGAGATGGGTTCCCTGAGAGATGGAAGGAACCCCTGGCATCTCTGTGGCCCATGTGGCTTCATTTCCAGGCCATGCATGGTTGCGTTCAGCACGTTTCTCATGGTGGGGAGCATGAGAAGAGAGCCTGAAGGGTCCTGAGTGACCCAGGGCACGTGTGCATTTGTGAAGGAGTTGTGGAAAAATCTCCAAAGCTCCAAAACCCAGTCTAACAAAAAATCAAGCAGCAACTCGGAGAGGATAATTCACATTTATTATGCGTGGTCCCAGAGGAGCTAGTGCTCTGAAGATCTGGATGGTGTGCTCAGTGGCAGCATTCCTTATATGCAAAGATTTTACACAAGCTGATTGGTCAGTTTGAACTCAAAAATTCACAAACGTCAGGAGTTACTATGGGTTACAGGCAGTTCAAACAGGAACTTGGGCAATACATCTGTTATCTAGACAGGACAATCCAAGGGGAGGGTGAGTCTTCAGTTGATTTTGAGACCATCCTGCCCTTTGGCCTATGCAGCAAGCATGTTTACAGAAGCAGAACAAAGAGCTGATTACAAGGTTAATTATTTGAGTGGAAAATTCCTGAAATTTCCTCTTCAAGGGGACATCGAGTCCACGAGCAAAGCGTTGCTGCAAGGGGGCAGGCAGGATAGGCGTAGCAATAGAGCCTGGAAGATTCTTGTGCTCTGGGCAGGAGATGGGGCCCAAACCCAAAGGCAGGCTGTCAGTTTGCAATACAACCTTGACGCAGCTTTCTTCCTCTCACTTCAACTCTAAGACTTACACCCAAATAGAGGGGTTCACTCTGTTCATGTAGACTCCCCCTCACTCTTCTTCAGGCTGCACTGCCTGCTGGTGCCTCTGTTGGAGAGTCCTCAAAAGTTCTACTGGACATGGAACTCCTGGTACTTCTCCAGTTTTGCTTGGACACCAATCTGAAGCACAAATCACACTTTAAGACTGTGCTCTTGGGTTCTGGAGAAGACATCTTCACTTTCAAGTATTTGGGTAGCGGCGAGGTAAGCAGGTGACTCATCAGCCCGGGCTTATAAAATGACTAGAGGAAAGTATGAGTAATGGCCTCTGCCTTCTCTGTGCTAGAGCTGCTGGAGGGGGAGCAGGGTGGGGCTCAGAGATGCCTGTCTGGCTGGCTGTCCTTGAGTGACCGATGAGGGCCTAATGATATCCTTAACGGCCACACAGCCTGGAGGTCCAGAGTATGCTGTGTACTTGTGGAAATCTCGGCCTTCTTCTTGCTGCTTCTCCTTATCTGGAGGCTCTAAAAGCTTGACTGCTGAGCTTAAACAAAACACAGCAGACAAAGGAAATTAACAGTATATATGAATACCAGGAGAGAGTTCTCATTCACCTTCCCCAGACCTCAAGGAAAGTTCCTCTTTCTGTATTCAGGTTGATCTTTCTCTTCAGATCCTGAAAATTTTCATCTAATAATATTATAATGACTGCACCATGACAGCTAGTCACTAGACTCAGCATGGTGGCACATCACAAGGCATGTGATTGTCGAAACACCAGGTTGTACACCGGAAACTAATATAATACATACTTAAATAAATAAAACTTGTCTTCCATTTGTCCTTTTCTCTTTGTTTTGTGGGTAGTAAACATTAAAAAGAAAAAGTCGTCTCATTCCATTTACTCCCATTCCAACTAAAGGACAATGCAGCCACGCACCTCTGGCTCCTCAGGTAAGTGCCACCCTGCTTCTTAATCTCCCTCTCTGCTCCTCAAAAGCTGTGCATCATTTAGCCACTTAGCAAAGGAGGGAAACACATGGACTAGCTTACAGCTGACTCTGCTGTTTGCATGCTACAGGGAAGGGGCACCGCCATCCTGCAGCCCCTGAGCTCCCTAAAGGGTGGCAGCCAAGGGACAGGCTTGCCCACAGGCAGACACCAGGCAGTTCATGGTCCTTAGTTTTTCAGGGAAGGATCTGTGCACTTAGGTTTGGATGTGTGACTTTAGAATGTGACTAAAGGACTGGTCTTTTGTTCAGGGACTTTAGGAGAACAAAACCAAGAAGTCTGGAGAGGAGGATGCAGATAAAGATTCTAAGGGGGCACAGGCCATGGATATATCTGAGTCCCACAAAGCCGTCTGAGGAGCAGGTGTCTCAGACATGGACCTCAGCAGTCAAGCCGATGAGGCGCTCTCCCTGCAGGCATCAGCACGCTCTTCTGCCAGTGGCCCCTCTCTTTGGCTCACAGAAGTGAACACAGGGGCAGGGGTGGAGGCTGCAAGTGGATTCAGCATTGTGGGCTTTCTCTCACTGGGGCTGGCCTCTGATTCTACACAGTCCCAGGAGTTTTGGGGGTGGCTGGTGACATATTGATGACATTAGACTACTTTGATCACAGAGTAAGTAATGTTTGTCCTCATAAGGGTAAACAAATATTCTGGGTTATTCAGTCTTGTCCTTCCTGCCGCAACCACTTACAGAAGAGAGTTACACAATGCTTTAACTGTACGGTGTCGCCTCCTACAACATCACCTGTGACCGGGGAACACATTTCATAGCAAAGGAAGAGTGGCAATAGAATCACCGCTGAAATTCATTCTTACTTCGTACTTTATCATTCAGAAGCAGAGGACTTGGTAAAACTGTGGAATGGCCTGCAGAAAGTTTAGTTCCTGTGCAAGCAGAGAAACGGTACTGTGCAAATAAGCATCTCTTTTCTTACAGGGTGGTATGTGACTAAACTCGCAGTCAGCCCACAAGGCCTTCTTTCTTGTAACATGATACATGGGTTCAGAACCATCGGGTGAGACGGGAGTGAGTGTCCCCACTCACCGTGATACATAATAATCCAGTTAAAGGGTTTTGTTCTGTGCCACTGGGAGTTTGGGCTCGCTTAGTGTGCTGGTTAATTTTGTGTCCACTTGGCTCAACTGTGATAACTAGTTTTTATCCAAACATCAATCTCGAAGTTACTGTGAAGATGTTTTTAAAGATGTGATTAACATTTAAATGAATAGACTGTGAGTATAGTAGGTTATCCTTCATATCGTGGGCGAGTCTCGCCCATCTACTGAAGGCCTTAGAGAAAAGACTGAGCTCTGGCTGGAAGAGGTGGAGCCAAGTGCAGACTGCCTCTGGATTTGCCAGCCCCCAAGTCACGTGAGCCAATTCCTTTGAGTTAATCTCTCTTCCCCCTCCCTTCCTCCCTCCCTACACACACACACACACACACACACACACACACACACACACACACACACACACACACACATGCACGCACACCAGCTCCATTTCTCTCAAGGACTCTATTTTAGTGGATTTGAAATTTCTAGCACTGAAAGAAAAAAAAATGCTTCTATTGGAAAACACAGATGGTAAAAGGGAAAGAAAAGATTTTTCTCACCCCTCTTATTCCCCTGGCTGAGTCTGACAAAGACAGATTAATGGAGAAAAAGCAGGCAAACTATTTTTTTTGTGTACTGGGCACCTTCACAAGAGAATGAAGACTTGAAGAAGTGACCAGAGCAGGAAGTTTTTATGTCTTTTAAATAAAGGGTTTGGGCTGGGCTGGTAGACAGAAAGATGACTGGGAGGTCAGGGCCAGTTTAACAGGGCTGTTGGCCCTCAGTTCCCATCTCGGTGATAAGGGTGCGTCTTCCTCCTGATGCAAGGGGGGCACCTTCCACATGGAAGGTTTATCTCCTGCTTCCGAGAAAAGGAGGAGGTGAGGTCTTCCTGCTTCTGCCCCCTCCCAGACTCCTTTAGCCTGGGCCTTTAATGTGAGATGCCATGGTTTGAGTAATATTCCAAACCCCATCACTAGCTATGTAATTCCTCTAAATTAGAAGCAAGAACTGCCACTTGGTTGATTTGGGTTTGCCTGCCTCTAAATCAGCAGACCAAAAAGGAGGCCGTTCTGTCAGCTGGGGTAATCACTCTGATTGATTACAACTGAGAACTTGGATTGCTGTCATAGAATGTCACAAGGAGAAGCACCTTGGCAGGAGAACTCCCAGTACAACCCTGCTCAGTAATCCTAGACAACAGGAAAACACAATTGCCAATTGCCCCTTCAAGGCCTCAGATCTCACATGAATTTAAAAGGATGAAGGTGTAGTTTTCTCCACCAAGTGAAGAATTCTTGTACATCCCAGATTCTGGAGGAAGCTCAGGGAAACATGGATTATGGGGTGGAGGAGGCAGCCATGATGAAAGCTAAGTAAGAGCAGAGTGGACAGTACAGCTGTGTTTTATGTTAAAGTGCTGCCCTCCTTCTGTCCTCCAGGTTTATATTGAAAACACTGGTGGTGGCATATATTTCACGTCTTGATGAGCTTATCCCCGATAAATTGACATCACTTCTTAGTGAAATGGTGGCTGATGGGAGTTTTATGGTCTTGGGCTTGGAGATGTGAACTGTCACCTAAATTAAGGACAAGGAGGGGAGACTGAGGGCTGTGAGGTGAAGCCGCTCTCTACTTTCTCCAACATGCCCTATGCCCCACACATGGACTGCACCAGCAAGCAATGAACCTTTAGTTGGTGGTTGTGTTTGGCCAGTGGGTGTAGTGCCATGGGGCAAGGAGAGTGGGGTTGAGTGAGACCACATGCTGGTCCCCATCTTAAGTACTGCATCCAGGTGTTTCTCTCCCAGAAATCATAGCTCCTACTAGGTCCCCTATGCACAGCTCTTCTGCCTTCAGGTTCCCCTGGTACCAGCCCGGGTCGGTATACTGCCCTCCAGTTCCTCTAGGGTCTGCTCAAACTTTAGGTAGTTTTCTCCTTATTAAGCATTATTTAAATTACCTACTTTGACATCTGTTTCCCAGTGTAAACATGATTAACTCAATAGCCCTGTAGCTGATGGCCAAGGCTGATGATAAACCCGGGTTCTCTAGCCAAATATCTGGACTCATTACCATCCTACCTCACAGCAAGGTGAGATGGCAGGTGTCAGGTTAGTTGGAGGGCAGTTTTGGTTTACATTATCTTATTAACTCAAATCAAAAGAGTATATGCCCTTTTGGAGGAGAGGGAAGTAGGGTTCTGTGTTCCTGGTCTGATACCTGGGAATGTTTTATAGAGAAGTGTAGGGTGACACAATATGAAATAGAGAACTGATGAAAACAAGTAGTAGGATGCAATATTTGGTATGCAGGTGGATTTCATTTTTTAGGAGATCTATAAAGTAAATCGGCTGCATCAAAATCTGTTTCTCTGTTACTATGTGGGCAATGTTGGTAAAAAATGAAAATTATTATACTATTTGCCCCAGTAATATGTATTTTAGGGAGTATCTTAAAGAAATAATTCAATACAAGAAGTAAACCTACACAGCTCATATAATATAGCAAAAAATAAAATAAAAATAGCCTGAATGTCTACAAATAAAAATAGTTGGAAACAAAAGTATATCCACTGATTGGAATGTTATGTAATACTTTCAGAAATGTTATGAAGACCATGCTGATGTGACCTTTTTATGTCATTTAATAAAGAAAATACTCCAGAAACAGCAGTGCACTCTGAAATTTACTGCCTGGGTTTCTTCATTTATAAAACAGGGATAAATATGGTATCTAATAGATTTATTGTGGAAATTAAATAAGTGAAATCAAATAAGTTTCCTAGAAATGTAGCTAGCAACACTAAGCACTCATTATATCAGATCTGATTGTTATTCTTAGTAGCAAAAGAAATAGAACGTTATGGCTGTTCTTTGCTAACCCCCACATGTCAACGAACAAACATCTAGGAACATGTAAAATTTTGCACATGTAAAATAATCAGTTTTGGGTAGAAAGTGGGTAATTTGGGGTTTCATACATTTTTAGTAATCTTACTTTTACACTAAACACATACATGTATTAATCATTGGACCTCATTTTCTACAGACTTAATTTTCGCTAGAAAGAAGCTATCTAAGAAGTTAATAGTTGACAAGGACCAAGTCTCTCAGTACCTGCTAGTATCAATCAAAAGAACAGTCTGAGAATATAAATGTGACATTTAGGGATATGTTTAAATCAGAAAAGTGTAGGCAATTTTCTGGATGGAGGAATTTGGAGGAAAAAAAGACCACTCAAGAATAACCATGCAAATTATTGTTGCAAAAGATAATTTTTTTTGCCCTCCCCCCTTCCCCGCCTTAATGTAAGTCTCAAAGACAAACAAATGTCATCTTTCCTTTCTGATCAGAATTTCCTCTCTGATCATAATTTTTTCATCTTGAAAATCAACTTAAACACTGTTTTGAGCTTTAAATCAACAAAGCCAGTGACTGCTCTGTGAATATGATTTCCCGGTCTTCGGATGGTGTTATACGCTTGTTTTAATAATCTGCAGAAGTAGGTCTCCCTTTAAGAATGCACAAATGCTTGGATGTATGAAGAAGTAAGCAAATATATTACCTAGTAAATGAAAAAGACATCTCTACATTCCCTGAAAATGAAAGTTCTGGAGCTGAATAAGAAAATTGCTGACTTGGTAGTTATAGATGACTATTATTGATGAAATCTCTAATTTTCTGTCAATTCAACTTAAAGTTTTACTCTTAAGACTTTTCTGTCTTTAGATTCCTCTTCCTAAAGGGGTATGAACTATTTATTAATAACACTTTTGACATCAAATGTGAGAGATTTTCCCACACCAATAGCCAATTCTCCAAATTTCCAGATACCCAGTGGGTATCCTACAATTCAATTCGTTCTGACACAAATACCCAGAATTAGCACACACCACAAGTTGAAGGGCCCAGGGCCACAGACCACACTCAGTTAGAAGGCATTGCAAGGTTGCCACTGCTCTTATGACCAACCAGGTATAAATCAGGGGTTCCCAAGTTTCAATAATTCGCTAGAATGGCTCACAGAACTTGGGGGAATATTTAAGTTTACTGATTCATTATAATGGATACAAATGAACAGTCAAAAGAGGAGGTACCAAAGGAGGGAGGAAGATGGCAGACTAGGTAAAAGCAGGGTTCTTCTCCCAGGTCTGCATTGAAATTACAATGAAATTATAAAATAATCAACATGGAGAATCACCTGAAGTCCAGCTGATTGTTACACCTATGTCTGATAATAGAAAGGAGCCACATTGAAGCCAGTAGGAGGGGCAAAGTCACAAATTGAGCTGGACCCGCACCCGCGGGTAGTAGAGGATCACCGAGAGGGACAGTGAGGCGGCAGAGGCTTTCCTGAAGGAGAGGGGGATCCTGGCCTCATTTGGGTGCTCCCCAGTCCAGAGTCCCAGCCCAGGGAAGAGGAGATTCCAATCACTCACTGTAAAAACCAGAGGGGATTTCGGCCATCTAGGTGAGAAGAAAGGAGACTGAAACCCTAGACTCCCCTTTGAAGGACCCTCGCATAGGCTTTCTGACCTGCAGACACTCACCTGGGACATCAGCGGTGGGTCAGAGGCTGTTCTGCAGGTTCAGGGTACCGAAGCTTGGGGTGTACCATCCTAGTAGCTGGGAGAATATGCGATGAGCAGTGGGCAGATGCAACATAGCTTTATTCAGGCATAACAGGACACAGCAAGGCACAGACACAGCTCCAGCTCCCCAGCCTGCACAGGAGGACTGTTCTTATAACAAGGTGCACAATAGTAGCTTAAGGACAGGTACTATAATCAATCACAATTACAGGTTGTATAGGACACTATCTAAGGCCACCCAGGACGCTGTAGCTAAAGCTGTCCAGAAACCTCACGGCTTGCTGGGAGGGAGCCTGACTGCACCCATTTTGTTTATCAGTCCCCTCACCCAACACTCCAACCCTTCAGGGTTGTTGATAGCCATGACAATAGGGCAGACCCTAGTACCTACATTCCACAGCAACAATACAGGGAGAACTAGCTTGTCACCAAGACACAGCCCCTACCCCAAGGACAGTGAGGACTCATCACCGTGTAGAGGAGAGGTTGGCCCACCACTCCTGTAAGGGGTCACCAGTTAGTTGTTGGATGGCCTGTATCTCTTTGTTCAGCCCTCCTAAGGCTTGGTAATATTTTTCTTATTGTCTGGGATGTATACACAGCATTGGGTGTGGAGGATGGCATGAGTTACTCCTTGAGCTGCAGTTAAGGTGTCTAAAGCCATCCAGTTCTGCAGCACCACCTTTCTTATTTGGTCTGCTTCATCAGTGAGCAGACTCAAGGCAGTGTGGGTCTGATTCAGAGCCTGAGCTGCGTGGGTGGCCAAAGCAGTGACTTGTGTTTCAACTACAATGTCACCTGCAGCAGGCAGAAAAATGGCCAAGGGATAAAACCACCAAGATGTTTGTTTCATGCAACATGGTGGGCATAATAAGCATCCCAAATGCTCAGCCATTTGGGCAAAGTCTTCTACACTTGGGCAGGGCGATATGGCAATCCTCAAACATCCAGTCCACCTGGCTGGTACATATGGCCACCCATGGTTCCCACATACCCAGAGACTA
This sequence comes from Eonycteris spelaea, assembly GCA_003508835.1. Lineage (NCBI taxonomy): Eukaryota > Metazoa > Chordata > Mammalia > Chiroptera > Pteropodidae > Eonycteris > Eonycteris spelaea. Next base: position 38,320 of record PUFA01000409.1, on the reverse strand, counting down.
CTGGGGAGTAGGGGAAAAGTGGATGCCAGCCCCTGATGTTTCAATCCCATCCACCAGTGTGTGGGGAAAGTAACAACTGTTACATTGGCACACAACCATCCAGGCACCCAGCCCAGAGGGCGGGCACTGTTTGGCCTCTCAATATAATAGTGGACCATTCCCTTTATCTCCACTCCCTCACTCATTAACCAGTTCCACCCAGTGTACATAGAATACCCCAGCCATGGCTGGCTGTGGTTGTGTCAATTCTTCGTCATGCTGTCCACTTATTGTCGAGCATCCTTCCATCCAGGGGCTGTAGGACCCCACTCAGGGCATCCAATGCTGTTTGGTTGGCAGCATATATATACCAGGGCAATTCTGCAGAAGCACTGGAAGAGAAGTCAGTGCACACCCTGCAGTTAGAGACATTGGCGACTGTGGCATAGGTGTGTGCCCAATCCACCACAGTATTGGCACACACTTGCCTAAAGGCAAGGAGAGAGAAGAGAGCGGAACCAGGAGAGGTAAGTCTCTTCTTGTTGGCAAAATACAGGCCAACATCTTATCCTTGGAGAGGACAAAAGCCACCACAGGTGGCCACCCAGGTTGGTGGTACCATACTGTCTCTTCCTTTGTTTCAAGCATCTGTCTGGTACACATGTCATAGTACTGGAGAGATCATTATAGGCCAGAGAGAGAGAACAAATGTGACCTTTAGGATGCTCTCAAGTTGTTCATTTCCAAAAGTCCCTGGGTACTTGACAATCACTTTTAATGGCCAGCTGGCTGTCACCCAAGGTGTGACTGTCAAGTTAGACGGCAAGCCTTTCCCCCAAGGAACAATCAGACCAAGCCACCGACAGTGTGGGGCTTGTATCTTCCATGGCCAAGATGATTGTCGTGTCTCCTCTGCTTGCAGACAGGTGGGAGCAGGCAGCAAAATATTGCCATTCAACCCATGCTCAGGTTTTAACAATACCTCAGATGTGGTAATCTGTAATTGGATGGGTGCTGCAAACCGGTGCAGCAGAGCTTCTACTGGGGCTGGTCCTCTGGCCCGAAGTTTCTCGTTCAGACTCCTTATCACTTCCCATAACCAGGTGGTCCATGCCCTCAAACCCGATGGGGTAGCAGAGACCCACAAGTGTCTCTTCAATAACCCATTATAAGGGGCAATCATTCCTGCAGCCTGGGGATTTTAAGGAGTATGAGAGTGCCAGTGCATATCCATCCGTTTGGCCCAGGCTTGGACTTCATGTCCTGTAAAATGGGTGCCCCTATCACTTTCAATGACTAGGGGTCTACCATCAAAGGCGCACAAGTGTGTCAGTGCTGTACTAGTGTGCCTCTGGTCAGCAGCCGTACAAGGCCAGACTAAAAGAAATCCAGTAGCAGTGTCAATAGCAGTGAGTACATACACTGCACCCTGGGCCTTTGATAATGGCCCAATGTAATCTACTTGCCATCACGTCAGAGGGGTATACTCTCTGGGAACTTGACCAAACTCCTGTTGACATTGTCAGGGATTTGGGGTGTCCCGTGCACAGATGCGGCACCATTCCAAGAATCCTATACCTGAGCCCACGTAATCGGTATGTCCCATTGTTGTCTCACAGGTCACATGGTCTCAGCTCCCTCATATTACAACCATCGATGCAACCAGTGGGCTACATCTGTGGGGGGGGGGGCCCTTCTAGCCACCTCACTTTGGCTAGAACATCTGTTTCATCAATTCCCTGGAACACTAACGGGCATGTCCAGTGACATGGTAGACAGTAACATCTTTGTCTTGACCTAAGTCCATAGGTCTTGCCATGTGGTTTCCCCACAGGAATCAGTGTCCTATCATCCACTGTTGCCACTTTCAAGTGGAGAGCCACAGGGGTAGGCCCTTAAAGACAGCCCAGCTGTCTGTGCAGATTGCAGAGGGCCATTTTCATGCGTTATCACATCCATATGGCCCTAAGTTCTGCTCATTGGCTGCTTTGCCCTCAACTCCTAGAGACATACACCTTGTAGTGGACCCTTGACTTGAGCTGTCATTATACCAAGCATTGTCTGGACAGGGGCTTCTCCTCTTTAAATGAAGATGGTCAATGTCTATAAGGCTCTTGTTGTGGTATCTCTGTACCAGTCATAAACTCTATGGGTCCTAAGACCTGTTGCAGTTCAGTTGTTGGTGGGCTGGTTGCCAACACACTTCTATGCTCTAAGTTTGCACCCCATTTGGTTAGGGTTGGTATCTGTGCTACCCCAGTCTTGGGGGAACTGATCCAAGTATAGACCCACCCTTATATGGGATATGTCTTTATTACCCACATCAGTCCAGTGAGGGCCCTGTCTCCTGTAGGGCCATATAGGCAGCAGCTAATTGTTGCTCTCTCAGTGAGTATCTGCTCCTCTGGTCTCTTCCAGAGCTGAGATCAAAACCCAATAGGAACTTGGCTCTGCTTAAAGTGTTGCCAGAACCCCCAGCCATAGCCCTCCTGGGTCACATGTACATCAACAATTCAAATGGCCATCCAAGGTCAATGACTCTCAGAGCCTGCACTTGCTGGGCAGCTCTTTGGTTCCCCAAAAGCCTTTTTCATTCCAATCTCATATTAGCTTTCTTTTTTACTAAGCCGTAAAGGGGCGGCCATTTGCACCAAATGGGGTATGAAGGCCCTCCAACACCCTAGCAAGCCCACATAACTCTGTAGTTCTTTTACTGTTATCAGGGTGGAAAGGCTTGGATTTTATCAATCACTGCCTCAGGAATAACTTTCATCTTACCTGACTAGATACCACCCAAGAATTTGACAGATAAGCCAGGGCCTATATCTTGGCATCATTCATGACCAGGCACATGTTTTCAAAGTGTTGCCCTAGTGCAGGGGTGGCTTGCTCTAAATCTGAAAGGGAAGCAGAGGTTAACATGATATCATCAATAAATGAACAGCACAACAGTCAGTGGACAATGCTATTAGACCGCCAAGTCCTTTGCTACCAAATCATGACAGATGGTTGGGCTATGCGGGTATTCCTGGAGCAGCACTAGGAAGTCCATTGTCATCCTTCACAGAGCAAATTGCTTCTGACTGGTAGGACAATCCAATGGAGAAAGAGGCGTTAGCTCAATTCCACTGCATAGCGTCATGTTCCCAATTGTACTGTTAATCTGTCCCATGAGTTCATGGATGAAGGGCATGCAGCATGCAGTGGTAGCATTATCTTGTTCAGTTCATGAATAGTCAACAGTCATTATCTAAGTGCAATCAAGCTTCCAGATAGGTCACAGGGGGGCATTGAAAGGGCTGTGTGTAGGGTGTACTATCTGTGCTTTCTAATTCCTGAATAGCAGTCCTAATCTCTACATGGCCTCCTCGTAGGCAATATTGCTTGACATTCACCACACTCCGTCAGGGCGGCACTTCTTGGTCTTGCTGAGATGTGGGACTTTTGTGGGAACATGCAAACCCATTACCAGAGTTGCTGCAAGACTGAGGCTGTATTAACCCTGCCCCACCCTACCCACAAATTGCCCAGGTGGCCCATTGACAGAGAACTGCCACAGCCTTCTTATCCCCCTGGATCTCCAATCCACACAGGCAACAAACTTTGGTTAGCACAGGGAGGGCACTGCATGGAAATTAGTAGCAGGCAGACCTCTGCTATCTATAAGAGTTGCAATAGTGTGTCTGGGGGCCGCAAGGGTCTGTGAGACCACCCCAGACTGCAGTTGGTTTCATTGTGATCTGTGACTACAGGGGGAATGCCAGACACAGAATATGCAGCAAAACTGAGGCTGTATTGGCCTGATGGAATGGTAGGCCTGGAAGGAGCTCAGCTCCTGCCCTGCAGCCCATTCACTCTCCCTCGCAGCTAGAGCTCTCACCCAGGTTCGCAGCTTTAAGTACATTTATATTCTCCGGCCAATTCATTTCTCTAGCTAGGATCTCTGCCCTGACCTCAAGCTGGGTCTACTGGGATGTCCAGTAAGCACCTCGCACAGAAGCGTTCAAACTGAACTCGTAGTCTCTGCCCACCCCAGCTTGAACCTGTTCTTCCACAGCTGTCCTCCTGGTCTTGACTAATGGCACCTCCATACTTCCAGTGGCCATGACAAACCTGAGGCATCATCCTGGACTCCACTCTTGCATTCACCTCAGCAAAGTCCATCAGCTCTACCTTCAAAATACAACCAACCACTTGTAGCCTCCGCTGCTCCCAGCCCTGTCCTACTCACCCTCATCTCCTCTCTGGATATCTCCATGATAACTAACCTCGCAGCTTGTGTGATCTCCCTGCAGCCGCTGTGCCCTCCTCGTCTACAATCGGCACGGCAGCTGGGACCTCATCTCCTTCATGTCTTTACCTGGAGGTAATGGCATGATGTACTGCGGGTCATAAGGCTCCCAATTAAATTTGAATTTTAGATAATAAATACCTTTTAAATATAAGGATATGTACTAAAAAACATCAAAGGAGCTCTTCTATTGCAACTCTTCTCATGTGTTCTGTCCATACCAAAGACATGAAAAAGAATTATTTATTCTTTTGTGTGCCGCGTTGCAGTGACTTTCCCCCTTACCAATACTCCGTACGTTTAATTTTGCATAGTATATGCTATATTGTCATACATGAATGTCATGGGCTACATTAATGTAGCATGTATTCTTGATAAGCATGTAAGCATTGTGTTCTTGATATTACATCATCCATATTATATGTAACTGTGCATATATTTATTGTCCCATGGATATTCTTTACCTATAGCAATTCTTGACTTTATACAGGACATTAAATCCTTAATCGTATGCAGTGCATCAATTGATTCAACTCTCATCAGCATGTGTGTCACCTCCAGTATCATTTCTTAACAAGCAAGTTTCGAGAAGCCAGCAACCTCTTGGTTAATGCCCTCCTCTGGCCTGGGGCCCATCCCAGTGGGAGGTGCTAGCCTGACACTAATTCTTTCTTCAGAGCCATTTTGCCTAAAATCTCCACACATTCCCTAAATAAGACACTTTGATGAGTAGCTGACTCATAAGCCCTTGTTCCATGTATTATTGTGTCATGCCTGTGGCAGGCTCCATTGCTGGGTGGGGGCTGTGGTTCTGCTCACAGATGTGGCAGCTGAAACTTAATTGAATATTATTTACCAACATTGTCAAATATAAAGTGCTATTTAGTCAATGTTTGATGGACAAGAGAATTTCTATTTGTAAAATTTCACCTTGCATGTACACATGAAATAAACTAAATAATGACATAAATAAATAAAGCTGTAAATTTAATTCCCAAAGTCACTTTCCCTGCTCAAGTACCTATAACTACATCTTTTAAAACAATTTATCAGCTCCCTAAAGCAAGATAGTATTTATAAACAAGTTATCATAAGACTTACATGACATTTGCTCACAAGATAAAAAACTTAATTTTAAGGTTTTTTTTCCAAAAATTAAAAAAAAAACTTATTTAGCCTATTTCTCAATTAAAGAGAATTTCAAAATTTGCATTTTTAGAAATGATTCTGGTGTGATCAACTGGGTTTTTTCAATTCCCGTTACATAGGATTTTCCCCCCTTTTCACCCCAAATTTAAAATTTTTTCTAAAGTTTTGACTTTTTTGTATTATTAATGTAGTTAATTCAAAGCAAGACACTGAAAATGTCTAGACAGGCTCTTAAAAATTTTGTAAATGTGCAGCCTTGGTGCTGATCTTTTTTTTTTTTTTAATTGTTTTTCACTAAAGCACCTGGTCTTCCTAGGTGGCCTCCCATCCAAGTACTAACCAGGCCCAATCCTGTTTAGCTTCTGAGATCAGAAGTCAGGCTTATTTAGGGTGACATGGCTATAGACCATGGACCATGGCTCCACTTGGGTGTGAACCCAAGACCTTCAGCATGTAAACCAGACTTGCTAACTGCTACACTATGGAACCATGTCCTATTGCTGATCTTTTAATTAATTTTTGATAAAATTACATATGCTGGCATCCACATTACAGTGAGCATGCTTCTAGATATTAAATATCTGAGGGGACAGGCAACAAGCTCACTATTTAGGTGGCTCATTATTCAGGTGGCTCATTACTCCTGGCTCAATCTGTCTCCATAGGACACAACAGTCATACAAATTAAGCAATAAAGGAAAGTTTAACCTATACAAAGCAGGACATGTGAGGGGTGGTGAGTTTCTTGTCAGTCACTGTGTCACATGATTAACTCAATAAAATTTGGCATAAAGTATGCTTAAGAGAAGCAAGAAATAAAGTAAAAATTTTAAGCAAAGCTGTAAAAAGCTTTAGCTGAAATAAAAATAAGCTACAAAAGGCGACTTTTAATATTCTGAATACATGATAACTAAGACCCAATATGCTAAGGCCTAAACTTAAGAACAAATAGATCAGCTTTTTTATTTTCTTGGCCAGAATATAAGGAGCAACAGCTTAAAACTCAAAGGCAGGATAAAGGATGTTTCTATAAGAGAGACAGAAAAGGAGAAGATAAACAAGACTTAGGGAAAAGCTATGTAGGCAGAGGCAGAGATGGGCGTGATGAACCAGAAGCCTAGGAGTGCTATGGGCGTCTGCTCTTGGATTCCGGGCCAGCCTCACATCCGCATGAGATTGGGGCTGGTCTCACATCCACAGCTGCAGTCAGGATGGTCTCATCTCAACCCCCTTACTTTTATTACATCTGCAAAAGAATCTTATTCCAAATAAGGTCATATTCTGAGGTTCTGGGTGGGTATATCTTCTGGGGGTCTTCACCATTTGAGGATGGTTAAGACCTCAAATACCATCAGCAAAGCAACTGTTTCTTTATATACATCCTTCAATATACTCTAAGGAGATAAGCCAGTTGAGGAGAAATTAGACAGGCTCATCTGGAAGACCCCGGCATGCACCTCTCCATCATCCTTCTCTTCTTTCTCTTCTCTAACTTCCATCCATCTTTCCATGACTGTCTTATTTTCCCTCTATTTTTGGTCCGATTCATTTGTCCCTTTAACCTAGACCCTCTTCCCCATATCTCTATAGTCCTTAATAGCCTACAGTGGGCACCAGGTTGGTATGCTGATTTTTTCTGGAGGGATACTAGCCTTCATTCTCAGATTCTTCCATCCACCACCTGAGCGCATTCACAAATGAAGAGCCACAGTCTCCCGCACTTGTATAGCCACATGAATAGTTATGTGCTGCTTAACGACAGGGTATGTTCAGAGAAATGTGTCGTTGGGTGATTTTGTCATTGTGCAAGCATTACAGGGTGCACGGACACAGACCTGGCCCACCACTACACACTGAGGCTTTATGGTACAGCTCCTGGGATACAACCTTGGACAGCATGTTACTGTGCAAACGACACAAGATTACATGAAATGCAGGAGAAAATGAGGCTGTACATGGCATAATGTTCTAGAGCAAACTTGCTTTTTTTTGTAAGAATACACTTAATGATAAAAAGTATAGTGAACACTAAACCATTAACAGCTGTTTATTATAATTTTTCAAGTAGTACATGCTGTAACATAATTGTACGTGCTATACTTTCCTACGATTGGCCACAGTAGGTATGCATACACCAGCATCACCACACACATACAGGAGTAGTGAGTTATGATGTCATGATGGCTCTTGCCGTCACTAGGTGATCGGCACTTTTCAGCTCCACTATAATCTTATAGGACCAGCATCATATGTGTGGGCGTCATCCACCCAGATGCAGTCCTTCCATATGCCTTTCTACTATCTGAGGACAGAAGTGGGGAGATGGGGGGAGGGCTCAGTGTAACCCCTCCTCAGGTTAAACATAACGCATCTAGAGGTTGTGACACCAATCACCCACATGGGAGCAAGGAACCTTAAATGCTGAGGGGAACAATGCTTTCATCCAAGCAAGACTACAGGTTTCCTACTGAGCACTTATGTGGGAGAAAATGGCTTAGGTTAGAATCTACCTATTATTAGGACTAAGGCAGGGTATGTGCCATATCTGTATGTCTCCATCTAGATAAGACGAGTCAGTCAGCCACCTTCATAACTTGCTAAGAAAGTCCCAAAAGAATGAGGATTCCAGGACATAGCTAACACATGCAACCCCAAAATCCTGACCTCTCACCAAACTACCTCTCCTTTCACAGCTGAAGTGCCGTTCTTTTCTACTCGTGAAGCCAAAACCTTGAGTCTTTCCAGACTTCTTTCTCCACGTCCTCCAACCAACATATGAGCAAATTCTGTCATCTCTACCTTCAAATTATAGTCAGAACCCTCCTGCCCTCTCTCCTCTCTACGTGAGAAAACCTGGTCTGAGGGCGTGTTCCTTATGTCTGGTCTGAACTAGGATTGTACCTCCTGCCCAGCTCCTTGTTTCTGCTTCACCACAGAGGTACTTGTCAAGATCACATCGACTGCATTCCCCCTCTGCTAGAGCCACGAGTGAACTTCTGTGACATACCTCCTTGACTGTCCTTGTCCACTCAGCTCCAGCCATGTTGCTTCTCAAACCTGCTAAGCTTGCTCTTTCTTACCTCAGAGCCTTTAAACATGGCTTTCTCCCTGACTCAAGTATCTTCTCCTTGGATTCTGCATGGTTTGCTCTTGAGATCTTTTGGCTTTCCCTCAAATATAGTCTTCTCAGTGAGGATCTCCCTTACCACACTGTTTAAACCTGGATTCCACTATCTCCTTCCCTGCTTCATTTTTCTCCATAGCACTGTCCATTTGGACAAACTGTATATTTTACTAGTTTGTTTGTTGTCCGTTTTTTCTCACTGGAATGTAAGTACCATAAAGACTCCGTGTGCGTGTGCGTGTATAGACGCACACGTGTTTGGAGAGGGTGGGGCAGACTAGGGTAAAGGACGGGACATTGGAGACATTTTCAGTTGTAACTGGAGGGGCAGGGCTGTGGTGCGCTACTGGCACTAGTGGTAGGGGACAGAGATGCACAATACCCTACAATTGAAGAGGAATTTTCACTCAAATGGCTAATCAGTTCTTTGTTCTGCTTCTGTAGATATGCTTGCTGCGTAGGCCGTATTCGAAATTAAACAAAGACGCATCTTCCATTTGCTTGTTCTAAGCAACGAATGTAACCGCCTGTCCCCCCTAGCAACTCCCACTTTGTAGCTCTTTGGAACTGCCTGCCACCCATAGCAACTCCAGTGCTTTATAACCATCTGAGGACAAATTAACCAATCAGCCCATGCCAAATAATTCTACATAAGCAATGTTGCAATTGAGCTCCCAGCCCAGATCTTAAGAGGGCTAGCTCTTCTGGGACTGCTGGCCTAATAAACCTGAGTTCTCCAACTCTGAGTGCTGCTTGGTTTCTCGCTGGTGTGATTTTTGCAACTTTTTCTGCAACACAATCAGGGTTGCCAGCTTTGGCAAATAAATACACGGAGTAAGAATGGTGGCCAAATGAAGCACAGGACTCCCAGTTAAATTTGAATCAGATTAACAGCGTTATTCATATGAAATGCAAATTCAATTGGGCGCCCTGTGTCTAATCTGGTGAACTCTATTTACAAAGCACAGGAGAGGCGCCCACAAAAGATTTATGCAGGCCAAACATCCAGTGTGTGGAGGTTGAAAAACCTGTCACAGGGCAGTGGTTCTGGGACAGGGGTTTGCATCACTGCCCGCCCTCGGCAAATGAATTGGTAGATCTGCGTAGGCTCCCGCATCTGCACTTCTATCAGGGTCCCAACATGAAGCTACCATGGGCCTGGGACCACGTGGGAGAACCACCATCCTGGAAAGAAATAAGCCTTCGTGCCCTCAAGAGCAAGAGCGAGGACGGTGACTAACTAGCAAACAAGGGAGCAGGGTGGCGGAGGCAACTGTAGCGAACGGGTTAGATTCCTGGTCCAGGCCAAGCATCGGCGGCACTTCCGGGGTCCCTCTAGGCGTCGCGGAGGCCTGGGTCTCTCGATGGTCGCTCGGGTCGGGGGCGTGGCCACTGCTGGGGCGTGGCCCAGGCTCAGCAAACGCTCTCGTGCCAGACGTTGCGCGGCCGCGACGCCCACGCTGGCGGGGGTGTTCGCGAAGCTCAGCCGCAGAGGCTCGCGCCGTGCCAGCGCAGGTAGGCGTAGCCGCGCTCGCGCTGCCGACTGGGCCCCGGCTTGGGTGAGGGGCGGCAGGCCCCGGCGTTGGCCCTCATTGCCACGTGCAAGCGGCGGGCGGATAGGACCCGGACAGGAACAATGGGTCTCCGGGCGCCGAGCTCCGAGGGTCTGCACGGGGGCGCTCCGGCTGCGGGGCGAGGAGGCGGGGCTGGGCGGGGCCGGCGCCTCTCAGGGGCTGGGCGTCTCTGGCGGGGGCGCGCTGCGCGCAGGATGTTTTGCGTTTGTGCCGGTTCTGCCTGCGTTCGGGGTCCCCGGGTTTGCGGAGGGTGTTTTTGGTCTTTTCTCTCTTCGTTGGCTGTGAGATGGGGAGGATAAGAGAGGGGCCCATGTCTCACAAAGGCCATCCCGGACCATTTTGCACCTGGCCCAGGGGCATTTACATTTATAAGCTGTGTTAAGAAAATTCATTTCGAAATAATTTTATGAAAGTTACAAAACCAGTACAAAGAATCCCCACATTCCATTCACCTAGGTTCCACCTTATTTAACAGGAGAGTCGGCACAGCTAGGACAGTCACGTCAAGTCTCAGAGTCGTCTGCTCTTCTTCCCTCCACCTTTCTGTGGTATAGGATCCAAATCAGTATTTAATTGTCGCATCTCATTGGATCAGTTTACATTTTAAACAAACAGTGGCGGCCCCATTCCCCAAGATTTTTCAGAGAGTCACTGGGCACCAGGCCTCTAATAAAGAGCCTTTTTTTCCTGGGTGCCAGGGCCAGTGAAGAACATGCAGCTGGGCTCTGGCAGCGATGTATATAGGTGGTTGCCCTGCCCTCTGTGTGGTGACCCACATGCTGCCCAGCCTCTCCAGGTCTGCCTCCCGCGCAGGCCCACCTTCGGCCCTCATCTTTCTGAACGCCCATCTGGGCCATCTCTTTCCGTGTGGGCCTCCTCCTGGGTAATCTCTTGCGGCCTCAAGGATCCCGTGGCTTTGGGCATTCCACAGATTCTCAGAAAACACACTCATTTGACTCTAGCCCAGGCCATTTCTCTGTCCCAGACCTATGGAGCCTGTGGCCTACCTGCTGACTTTCCAGGTCATCTCAGAAGCATTTACCTCTCAATTTGGGTAAAACTCAAATGGAGCTCACCCACGCCTGGTCCCCTTTTGGTCTCTCAGCCTCTTTGAATGGCACCCGGACCCAGTCATGCAGCCAGGACCTCAAGTGGGCTCCCCATCAGCCCTTCCCCTGCTTTTCTTCATCTCTACCATCACCTTGCCTTCCTGTCTGTCTCCCTGTTACCTCACTTAGTTAAGGTCTTCACTCAGCTGTTCACACACAGTCAGAATAAGCTTTTGAAATGCAAACCTGATTGTGGTGCTCTGCCTGCCATCTTTTTTGATTTACCTTTACTCTATGATAAAGGCAAGGCCGTGTGCAGCAGGTGCAGTCTTCTCCTGTGTCCGCTGTTCCCAGGTGACCTGCTCCAGTCCGACTGGCTTTGCTTCCCCCTTTGTTGTTCCCTCTGCAGGGAACTCTTCTCTGCCTACTCAGAATTCCTGCTCTTCTTGTAGTTCTCTGTCTGGTCATCCCTTACTTAGGGATGTGCTCTGTGACCTCCCTTACTGGGTTGAGGTCCACTCCCCTCCTTGGTAGCCCTGTTATAGTGACAATTTTGTACCAGCATCCTTGGTACCTAGTAGACACTTCCAATGTTGGCCAAGTGAATTAAGAAGTGATAGGGTACTTACTGTGGCTGCCTCGTAGCCTCTCGCTGGACATCATTGCCATTGGGAGCTGGCATGGCCCGTTAAAGCACTGCTTATTCTTGTCCCATTCCTCTGTTGGTTCCATCAGGCAGGACAAGAAGGATGGAGTAGCCACACACAAGGGAATGGAGGGCCTGGGGGCAAAGCCTGGGGACCTCTGAAAGGGAAAAGTGGCTTCTGTCACCTTCCTGCCTAGCTACCCTCTCTGTCCTGGCTGAGTCCACTGTCTTGAGTGACTCTCCACTGACACATCTTATACCACGGTTTCAGAGAATCTTTAGGAAGGTGTTGGTTAGGGTCAGCATACATCATATGTTTCTAGTTCTATTCTAAGTAGCTGACTGAAAGCCACACAGGGAGGGTGGACATGCAGGGCTTGCTGCAGGGTGATGGGGAAGGTGCCCTGAGGTGGTGCTTTTACTTAGCAGCATGAGTTACGCAGGTCAGCGAGTACCGTTGAGTGCCTGCTGCACGCCAGGAGTCCTGCTGGCTTCTGAAGGTATGAAGTGCACCCATTCTGCACCCGCCCCACCATCAGGACATGTGGTGAGGCCAGGAGCAGTGATCCAGGTGAATGCTGTGATGGGGAAGCCTTGAGCTGGAGAAGGACAGTGCAGGGCAAGGCGTGGTCTGAACTGAGGCAGGTGCTGGTTGAGGGGAAGGCTCGGGACTAGGCTGTGAGTGGTGTCAACCTTATTTGGGGCCTATGGATTGTGACCAGGGGTGGCTCTCTGCAGGCCGTGAGAATGGGCTGGTGTCAGCATGGCTGGCTGCAAGCCGTCATTGAATGTTGGTGAGTGGACGAAAGGTAGACTAGAGCACAACAGAGGGAACGGTGATGCATCTGATGAGCTGCCGAGGGTCAGAGTGACTGTGAAATGGTCACACGGGTCACACCATTCCTGACCCAAACCTGTCCAGACACAGGGAAAAAGTCAGGATGTTTGAATTTCATCAAAGTCGTATGAAGCACCCTTTAATCAAGGTATTTCTGTAGCAAAATGCAGTATTTACAATAAGTAAAGGAAATAAAGATTATAAAAAACCTCACATTATGTCAGATTTTTCTGCCAAAGAGTTTGTTGTCAAATTTTGAAAAAATGTTCAGTTTTCACAGCATTTTTGAATTCTGAGAATTGTGGGTGGGTGCGGGGGTTGTGGATCTGAAATGATAAGTGACATGTGTAGAGCAGGCCTGTTGTGTGTGTTTCACATCCACCCTGTGGGACATGGCAAAAATCCCATTCTAGGGGAAAAGCAGGTGACCACCCATGGTCACCCAGCTTGTCACTGAGCTCTGTAGAGCTGAAGGGGCAAGGCGTTTCTCCTGTTCAGACCCCTGGCACCTGCACAGTCAGCCCAAGCGCCAGCAGGGTCAGAAGACGGGGGCACCCCTCAGAGACTGTGCTCACACACCTGACTTCCATTTTCCAGATGCTGGAGCCTGTAGTCTGGCTGGGTGGTGAGCTCTTATCACAAGCTGTAGGGGAGTGACACACAGTATCAGGGAGCCAGAGGAAGAGGTCGGTGGTCAGGGCACCATGCAGACCAGCTGGGATGCATGCTGGCTGGGCTTTAGGAAATTCTGGTGAAGAATTTCATCGGGATTCCATAACAGAGTCTTCAGGACACTGTGGAGATGACGGTAATTTTAATTTTCTTGTGGTAGCTGGGCAAGATACCTGTGTTCTGGACACCTCAGATGAGCGCCTTCTGCCTGCTACTCACCCATCACCGCAGACAGTGGTCTACACCAGAGGCATTGAGGGACTCAGCTATCTCCTGTGCCTTTGCATGTATATGTATATCTGTGAGTGTGCGACGCATTCAGTGTATATAAAATGCACAGGAACAGTTTAAAGAATAATGAAACAATTTTGAATATCACACTCAGTTTAAGGAATAAATCCTTATCAAAACCTTGGCGTTCCCCTTTGTGTCTACCCTGATTGCACCGTTTCTCTTCAGAGGTAACCGCTGTCCTGAAGTTCCTCCTTGTCCTTGTGTTTCTTTACAGTTCCACCATGTGTAAGTGTGTGTCTCCAGATTCTGTATAGTTTCCCTTTAGTTTTGTTTACCTCTCGGTCCCTGTCAAGTGTAGTCATGTGGCAGGTTTCCTGGTGTATTGCTCCGTGTTCTGTTGAGGACCCTTCAGTGGTTGTGTGCGGCTGATGTTCTCCACCTTTTCTGTTGTGTTCCCCGTGTCCCTTTTGCTGGTGGCCACTTGGGCTGTCCAGTTTTTGCCCCTGAAGAGGTGGTGCTGCTGAGCGTCCTGCTCTGAGTGTCCTGGTGCACAGGTATACCGGTGCCTCTGGGGCTGCTGTTCCTTGAGCAGGGTGTGGTGGGAAGGGAGGAAGATGCTTGGTTGTCATACTGGGAGGTGGGGTGCTATTATTTCTGGCGGGTAGAGCCTGCAATATGCAGGACCCTCCCCAACGCCCCCCACTCCCACCCCGGATCCCAAAGCTCCCACAAAGGCACTTTTGCCCATGGCTGGCTGCCAGGTCACTGTGTGGAGATTTGCAGGTTGGTGCCCTCCTGTCCACCATCTTGCCAATGGACCCCCGCTCTGTTCAGGGTAGAGCAAGCATGTTTTGTGACTTTTTCAGCCGAACATTAATCACTGAAACTCGTGTGTTGGAATTTCTTACTATGGTGAGAGATTTGTCAATTTCTGTAATTCTGCTATTTCTTAAACTATTTTGAAGTTATAGTATGCATAAAGTTTAAAATTATTACAAATTTCTGGTGAGTCAAAACTTTTTTCTCTTGAAGTGACGTTCTCTGATAATGCTTCTGTTTTTTATTTTACGTTATCTTTAATGGAAAGAAAATCGCAGCACAATTTACCATCTTAACCACTTGTAAGGAGTGTTAGGTATACTCACGTTGCCATACAACCAGTCTCCAGAAATTTTCCATCTTGCAAAACTGAACCTCTACACCCGTTAAACAGCGACTTCCTGTCTCCCCCTCGACCCAACCCTGGTGACCACCATTTTGCTTTCTGTTTTTGTGAATTTAAGTACCTTACATGTTTCATAGAAGTGGAATCATACGGTATTTGTCTTTTTGTGGTGGTTTTATTTCATTTAGCATGATGTCCTCAAGGTCACCTGTGTTGTGGCACATGAAAAGATTTCCTTACCTTTTGAGGCAGCTATGAGTCCATTGTAGCTATGCTCCGTGTTCTCTTCACCCACTCACCTGTGGTGGACACTTGAGTTGCTGCCTGCTGCTCAACCATTGTGATGTTGCTGCTTTTTTTTTTTTCTTGTGGTTTTATGACCAGGGTGGGATTGCTGAACATATGGTACTTCTGTTTTTAATTTTTTGAGAAACCACCAAATACTGTTGTGCATAGTAGTTGCACCATTTCACATTCCCATAAACAGTGCAAAGCGTTCTAGTTTCTCCACATGCTGTTTCTTATCTTCTGTGTTTTTCATGGTGATCACTGTAATGGATGTGTGAGGCACTGTCTCATTGTGGTATGGATTTGCATCTCTTTAATGATGTTCAGCATCATTACATATGCTTATTGGTCATCTGTGTAGTCTTCTTTGGAGAAATGTCTATTCAGATTATTTGTCCATTTTTTAATTGGGTTACTTTTTTTTTTTGCAGTCAAGTTGTAGGAGTTCTTCATACTCTAGGTATTAACTCTATCAGATATGTGAATTGCACATATTTTCTCTCATTCTGTGAATTGTCTTTTCTTCTGTTGACTGTGTCCTTGATGCGCTTTTAAGTTTGTTGTAGTCCCGTTTGTCTATATTTGCTTTTGTTCTCTTTGCTTTTGGTATTGCAGTCAAGAAATCATCGTCACATCCAATGCTATGAGTCTTTCACCCTGTGTTTTCTTCGAAGTTTTATAATTTTAATGCTTACAGGTAGGTCTTTGATATATTTTAAATGAACTTTTGTATATGATATAATCTAAGGCGTAAGGGCCCAACTGTACAATTCTGCATATGGATGTCAAATTTTTCCAACACCATTTGTTGACGAGACTGTCCTTGCTGTATTGGCAGTCTTGGCATGCCTTTGAGGATGACCTGGTTGTGTGCATGAAGGTTCATTCCTGGCTGTTCTGATGCGCTGGTCTGTGTGTGCGACCTTACACTAGCACCACACCGTTTTGGTTTCTGTAGCTTTGTAATATGTGTTGAAATGAGGAAGTGCGAGTCCTCCAACTTTGTTCTTTTAGAAAATTGTTTTGGCTATTCGGAGTCCCTTGATATTCCATGTGAATTTTAGGATGGATTTTTCTGTTTCTCTGAAAAATGCCATTGGATTTTGACAGACACTGCATTGAATCTGTAGATCACTTCAGGTCATATGAACATATTAGGAATGTTACGTTTTACAGTCCATGAACACAACATGTGTCTCTAATTTTTGTTTTTCTAAAATTGTTTTCATTAATGTTTTGTAGTTTTCAGTGTACTGCTCCTTCATTTTCTTCATTGGGATTATTCCTAAGTATTGTATTTGTTTCAATGCTGTGGTAAATGGAGTTTTGTTTTTTTTTTTTAAATTTAAGTAACATTGGTTGATAACATTACTTAAGTTTCAGGTGTACCACATTTTAATTTGTTATCTATATACACCATAGAGTGCTCACCACCAGAAGTCAAGTTTACACCCATCACCGTACACTTGCCTACAACAAGAACATGTCTAATAGAGGAAAGTAGGCATCTAAAAAAATGCAAAGGGAAGAGCTTACAGAAATGATCAACTCAGCTAGTTAAAATTCATTCCTAACTGCCCTCTCCCCACTCCAGGACTCTCCAGCTAACGTGTTTTCCCCCATAGCTGAGGGACTCCCATCTCAAGGACTGTCCAGCTCGCATCTGTTGATTCATGCCTTGCTAACCAACTTTGTCCTTTCTTATCTCTGTAGCTGCGGAGAAATAAGAAGATTGTATAAAACTGCTTCCTATGTTACAGTTGGCGCTCAGCCTTTGGAAAGGAATCTGCTGAGCAGGTGCTGGCATTAATAAGTGTTACTTCCTACTTATAACCTCAATGTCCTGTCTCTCTGTTCAAGAGTCCTATAACAGTGCTGATAACACCAAGGTCAAAAGACTTGTAAGACCAGTGGTCTGAAAATTCCTCCCCCCTTGTAGCCCTCCACCCGAAGCTCCTCCCCATCCTGAGTCATAAGGCACACGGGAAACCTCAGACAAGGGAATCACGCATCCCTTGCATGGACAGTGCAGGGGTATATAAACTAATAAATCTAACCAAAGCGAGTTCGTGCATAGAGTTGTTAACCCCACGCCCTCCGCCGGCCAATAAATTCTCCTTCCTCTAATAAAGTTGTCTGAGCGTCCAAATTCCTCCGTTAGGTGTCGCTTCCTGCAACATAATCTTTTAATAACACGTGGAATATCTATGCCCCTCTATATTTTAAGAAAAGCTGCACTCAATTTTATGCCTAAGTACTCCTCAGCATAACCTCATTACCATAACAGAATTGACCCATTTTGCCCTCCCCCCACTCCCCTCCTCTCTGGAAATCACCAGTCTGTTGTCTGTATTATATGAATTTCTGTTTTTGTTTGTTCATTCGTTACTTTTTAAAAAAATTCCACCCTCGAGTTAAATCATAAAGTTTTTTTTCATTTTTCGCTTGACTGACTTCACTCAGCACAGTGCCTTCTAGGTCCATCTGTGTTGTTGCAGATGGTAAGATTTCATTTTTTTATGGCTGAATAACATTCTGTTGTATATACGTACCACATCTTCTTTATCCAGTTGCCTATGGATGGTAGTTGCCTTCATATCTTAGCTGTTGTAAACAATGCTGCAGTGAACATAGAGGTTCGTAGATCTTTTTGAATTAGTGTTTTGAGTTTCCACTCAGAAGTGGAATTGCTGGGTCATAAAGTAGATCTATTTTTAATTTTTTGAGGACCCTCCAGACTGTTTCCATAGTGGCTGGACTAATTTGCAATCCCACCAGCAGGGCAAGAAGATTCCCTTTTCTCCACATCCTTGCCCACTTGTCGTTTGTTGATTTATTGATGATGGCGATCTCACAGGTGTGAGGTGATATCTCATTGTGGTTTTAATGTGCATTTCCCTAATAATTAGTGATGTTGAACATCTTTTCATGTGCCTTTTGGCCATCTGTGTGTCTTGGAAAGGTGTCTGTTCATGTCCTCTGCCCATTTTTTAATTGGATTTTTTTTTCTATTGTTGAGTTGCATGAGTTCTTTATTTTGGATATTAATCCTTGATTAGAAATACTGTTTATAAATATCTTCTCCCATTTGATTGGTTGCTTTTTGTTTGTTGATGGTATCCTTTGCAGAAGCTTTTTTGTTTCATGTACTCCCATATATTTTTGTTTTTGGTTGCTTTGCTGGTGGAATCAAGTGTACAAAAACTTCACTAAGACTGATGTCCATGCTCCTGTGTTTTCTTCTTTGCATTTTGTGTTTCTTCTTTGCATTTGGTTTCAGGTCTTACATTCAAGTCTTTAATCCACTTTGACTTAATTTTTATGTATGGTGTAAGATAGTCTAGTTTCATTCTTTTGCATATGGCTGTCTAGTTTCCCCAACTCCATTTATTGAGAGTTTCCTTTCTCCATTCTATGTTCTTGCCTCCTTTGTTCTAAATTATTATTATATATATGTGTGTGTGTGTGTGTGTGTGTGTGTATATATATGGGTTTATTTCTGGGCTCTCAATTCTGTTCTATTGGTCTCTGTGTCTGTTTTTCTGTCAGTAGCATACTGTTTAGATTACTGTAAGCCTTGTAGCATAGTTTGGAGTTCAGGAGGGTGATACCTCTGGCCTTGTGCTTTTTTATGCAGGAATGCTATGACTGGGTTCTTTTATGGATCTACAGAAATTTTAGATTTTTTTGTTCTCTTTTTGTGAAAAATGCCATTGGCATTTTGATAGGGATTGCATTGCACCTGTCAATTTCTTTAGGTAATATGAACATTTTAACAGTCTTCATTTCATCTAATACTTCAATGAACATGGAATATCTTTCCATTTCTTTGTGTCTTCAGTTTCTTTCAACAGTGTCCAGTAGGTTCAGTGTACAGGTCTTTCATCTCCTTTATTAAGTTTATTCCTAGGTATTTTATTCCTTTTGTTGCAATCATAAGTTTTTTTTTTCATTTTCCCCTGAAGGTTTGTTGTTAGTGTATAGAAATGCACCAGATTTTTGCATATTGATTTTGTATCCTGAAACTTTACTCATTATTTCTAATATGTATTTTTTGTGGCATCTTTAGGGTTTTCATATATGAAATCACATCATCCACAAACAGTGACAGTTTTACTTCCTCTTTTTCAGTTTGGGTGCCTTTTATTTCTTTCTTTTGCTTGATTGCTCTAGCTACGGCTTCCAGCACTATATTGAATAAGAGTGATATTCATCCTTGTCTTGTTCCTGATCTTAGAGGGAAGGCTTTCAGTTTTTCATCAAGATGTTAGCTGTGGGTGGGTTTGTCATACATGGCCTTTATTATATTGAGATACTTTACTTTCATACTATTTTATTATGTGTTTTAATCATAAATGGATGCTGTATCTGGTGAAATGCTTTTTCTGCATCTATTAATGTGATTTGTATCCTTTATTTTGCTTGTGTGGTATATCACAATCTATTTGTGAATGTTAAACCAACCTTGTGCGGTTTTGGTACCTGGGTTGTATTGGCCTCATAAAACGAGTTAGGAAGTATTGCCTACTCTTTGATTTTTGGGAAGAGTTTGAGGATAAAGGGTATTGAATCTTCTTTGACTGTTTTGTAGAATTTCCTGGTGAAGGCATCTGGTCCTGGACTTCTACTTTTTGGTCATTGTTTCAGTTTCCATACTGCTGATTCAGTTCTTGATTGAGTCTAGGACGGTTGTATTTTTCTAAGTACTGGTCGACCTTTTCTTCCAGGTTGTTAAATTTGGTGTTATATACTTTTTCATAGTATTCTTGTATGATCCTTTGTATTTATGGAGTGTCGATTGTAATTTCCCCTCTTTCATCCCTGATTTTGTTTCTTTGTATCCTTTCTCTTTTTTCTTTCGTGAGTCTAGCCACAGGTTTTTCAATTTTATTAACCTTCTCAAATAACCAGCTCTTTGTTGCATTTCTTTTTTGTTTTGTTTTGTTTTCAATTTCATTTAATTCTGCTCTAATTATGATGGTTTCTTTCCATCTGCTGACTTTAGGCTTCACTTTTCTTCCTTTTCTAGTTTTTTAAGATAAAGAGTTAGGTTGTTTATTTGAGCTCTATCTTGTTTTTTGAGTTAAGCCTGTAATGATATGAACTTTCCTCTTATGACTGCTTTTGCCGTGCCCCAAAAGTTTTGATATATTATCCTATCATTATCATTCATTTCTATGTATCTCTTGATCTCTTTTTATTTCTCCTCTGACCCGGTTATTCTTCAGTAGCATGTTGTTCAATTTTCATGTGTTTGTGATTCTTTCCGCTTTCTTTTTACAGTTGATATCTAGCTTCAAAGCATTATGATCCGAGAATATAGTTGGTATGATTTCAACCCTCTTACATTTGTCGAGTCTTATATTTGTTGTCCCAGTATGTGGTCAGTCCTTGAGAATGATGCATGTGCACTAGAGAAGAATATAGAAGCAGCTGTTTGGGATGGAAGGCTCTGTATTGGTCAGTTATGTCCAGTTTAGCTTAATGCGCCATTTAAAGATGTTATTTCCTTATTGATTATCTGTTTGGATGATCTGTCCATATCTGACAGTGGGTTATTTAGGTCCCCTACTATGATAGTGCTTGGGTGTTTTATTCCTTTAATTGTTAGAAATTGCTTTATATATTTTGGGGCTCCCTGATTGGGAGCGTATATGTTAATAAGTGTTATGTCTTCATGGTGTATGACTCCTCTTATTATGAAGTGTCCCTCAGTATCTTTCTTTACCTTTTTATTTTGAAGTCTATTTCGTTTGATCTTAGTACTGCTGCTCCCGTTTTTCTCTGAATGCCATTTGCTTGAAATATCATTTTCCACCCTTTCACTTTGAGTCTATATTTGTCTTTGGAAATGAAGTGTGTCTCCTGGAGGCAGCATATGGTTGGGTTTTGTTTTTGATCCTATCTGCAGCTCTGCGCCTTTTCATTGGTGAGTTCATTCCATTTTAGGGTGATTATTGAAATATGAGGTTTTCCTGTAGCCGTTTTATGTTTTGCTTTCTGGTAGCTCAGGGTTTCCATTGCTTCCTTGTTCTTGTGTTTTTGTTTTTGTTTTTGTTTTTGTTTTTTTTTTGTTTTCTTTGTTTTCGGTTGAGTTTTGTGGATTTTCCCTCTGGTCCTTCTCATTTTACGTTATATAATTCAGTTCTGAATCGTTGGCATGTGGTTAACTTTACAAATGTGTGTAAAGGATAGTTTGTGTGTGTGTGTGTGTGTGTGTATGTATGTATATGTACACACACATATACACACACACACACATACATACATTCACTCATCCATTTTCTCCTGTGCATGTTTTATCTCCATTCTCCTTTCCGAATTTAGATCTTTGAATCCTCCCCTTTTCTGTCATTGTTGTCTCAGTTTGTCCCTATGTATGCTGAATGTTCATTACTGTCTTGCTATAGCAAATCTCTTTTTATTGTTTAAACTTGTAATGCCCTGTTCTTAGTAAGGGTTGCACTCCTCTGCTTCTATCTGTCTTCTAGTCGCCTTATTCCTAGTTATGTATTTTTCTGTCATTTTGTTTTAGGTGAGTTGACCCCTTTCACTATTTCCTGTAATGTAGGCCTCTCAGTGGAGAATTCCCTCATTTTTTGTATGTCTGGACAGGTCTTTATTTCTCCTTCATATCTAAAGAAGCTTAGCTGGATACATTATTCTTGATTGGTAGTTTCTTTCATTTAATAGTTTGAATATTTGATTCCACTCCTTTCTGGCTTGTAAGGTTTGTGCTGAGAAGTCCAAAGATAATCTGATGGGTTTTCCTCTATAGGTTACCGTCTTCTTTTCCCTGGCTGCCATGAGAATTCTTTCTTTGTCATTGATTTTGATAACTTTAATACAGTATGTCTTGGAAAAGGCCTTTTTGGGATGAGGTAATTGGGTGTTCTGTTGACTTCTTGAATTCCAAGCTCCAGTTCATTCCTTAGTTTTGATAAGTTCTCGTCAACTGTTTGTCTGAAATGCTTTCTAATCCCTGCTCCTTTTCCTCTCCTTCGAGAATGCCCATTATTCTTATGTTTCCTTTCCGGATGGTATCAGCTAGTTCTTGTATTTCTCTTTCATTACTTTTCATTCTTCGGTTTCTCTCTTCCTTCTGATTTGCTTCTAGATTTCTTCTTCAGTATCACTGATCCTTTCCTCCATTTGGTCGACTCTGTTTCCCAAGCTTGTTATTTCATTCCTCATCTCTTTCAGTGTGTTCTTCATCTCCAGAAGTTATGTTTTATTCTTTTTAAGGATTTCAATATTCTTGCTAAAAAAACTGATTCTGCTGATCTAGTTAGTTGTCTTTTCAACTCATTGAGTTTTTTCAGAAGTACCATCCTGAATTCTCTGTCATTTAAATTGCATATTTCTATGTCTTTCAGCTTATTTTCTGGGGATTTTTCTCTTTCTTTCTGAGCTGCCTTGTTACCTTAGGTGTTCATTGTATTTAATGGAGTGTTTCTCTGTCTGGGGATTAATGGAAGTGTATTCTGCTCCCCCCCTCCCCCCGCCCCAGAAAGAATATTTATTATGTAAAGGTCTCTCTTTAGCCTGTTGCTAAGAAGGCTTTTGTCTTTTGGTTTCCAGTAGGTGGCGTCTAAGCCTCTTGGATCCCTGCTTTTGTAAAGTCCTAATAAAGCCTTTTTTTTTCTTCTTACAAATATTCAATCATAATCACCTCATTCTCAGTCCCTGTCAGTGTTAGCAAGAGTTTCGGTATCATTTGTTCAGATTCCTTTGGGACTCCGCCATGTTCAGTCTTGGAGTATATGGGGTTGAGGGAGTGGGTGCTGTGGCTCAGCCTTGTGGCTCAGCTGCGGCTGGTAATAATCAGTTGTTACCCTCTGCCATCTCCACTTCTCTGCCTTCTACCCTGGTCCCTGGGTACTGCTGCTCTGTGGAGCTTACAGCTTTATCAGACAGGGTTGTTCAGGGAACCCTCCACACCTTCTCCATCCCCTTCTTTCTGCTGGGAGCTCCAGCTGTGAGAGGTAGCTTCTTTGTTTCTCCCAGCCTGCCACCAGACCCCTGGTGTACTGACCTGTGTTAGCTCTTATGCGCAGATCCCATGCTCAGATGTGCTGTTGTGCAGGTCGGGTGTTTTTTGCTGAGTTTTAGATTTTCAGGTTGTTGTTGTTTTAAGAGAAGAGATCTGGAGACATTTCTCACTCTGCCATGTTTCTGATGTCACTTCCATTATTTCTTTAAGTTTAAATAAACTTTTCAGCCTTGTTATCTCTTCTGTGACTCCCATACTGTATATGTGTGTGTATGTATGTTTGTGTATACCTACATACACACATACATGCATACATACATATATATGCTTAATGGTGTCTTATAAATCTTGTGGGCTTTCTTACTCTTTTTCATTCTTTGTTTTTCTGTTTCTCTTCTAACTGGCTAATTTCAGATTACCTGTCTTCAAGCTTATTGACTTCTGCGTGATAGTCTGATGCTGAAGGTCCCTGTTGAATTCTTCAGTGCAGTTATCATATTCTTCAGCTCCAGGAATTTTTCTTTTGATGGTTTATATTTCTGTGTTGAATGTCTTGTTTTATTTACACATTTTTAAAAAATTTTTCTTTTGCATTTGTATGTTTTTGTAGTTTGTTAAACGTTTTAAAGAGGATTATTCTGAATTCATTGGCATTTCATAGATCTTTATTTCTTTCTGGTCAGTTATTGTAGCTTTATTCAGTTTCTTTCATCATGTTTACCTGATCCTTTACAGTACTCACTTTCTTAGATTGGTATTTGTGCATTTGTATAAACCGTCTTTTCTTCCAGACTTCACTAATTTGCTTTGGCAGGGACAGTTCTTTTTGTTTGGGTCATCTTGGAGTCTCAGATATGCTTGTTGATAGTGTGCTTAGGCAGGTGAGGCTTGCTGTCAGGGTATGATTTTGGGTGAGGCCACTGCCTGAACTCTGAAGTCAGGTATTAAGCAGCCGTGCTGGCTGAGAATAGCTGGATAGGACAGCTGGCTTGGTTCCTTGTTCAAGCGAGGCTGACGGGTGGGCTTCGTGGTTGTCTGGGTTTTCCTGTCCAGCTTCCTAGATGCTTGGCGCTGGGTACTGTACTCAGCAGTAAGCAGGGCTGTGAATTAGCTTTCCTGCTTGAGTGAGGCACCAGAATGGGCCCCACAGCTAGCTAGGCTTGTCGTTTGGGGACCCAAGTCAGGTAGGACTGTGCGCTGAATTACTTGGCCAGATAGGGCCACTGATTTTGCTCTGCAGACAGTTGTGCTCTGTGCTGAATGCCACTGTAAGTGCAGTGGTAGGGTGGGCTGTGGGGTTTACTGTACGTATTGGGTAGGTTTTCTAAACGCTGTTTTCCACAGCCGGTGGGGCTATGAATTAGTTTCGCTGCCCAGACAGGGCCAAGATGGTTTTTTATCAGTTGAAGGTTTGTTTGGTTGCTGTAAATGTTCGTCTGCTTTCAGAGGTCCTACAGAGTTGTTTTAGACAGCCTCTTGTGGTTTTCCTCAGCACTTCTACATGGGCGAAAGCATGGAGTTTCCCAGTTCCCTGTTTTGCTGATGTCCCTCTTGTTTCTTTGAATTTTTAATTTTTTATTACATATTTTTGTTTCTATATATTCTTTTAAATTTTGTTTGTTCCTTTCTTATTTGTTTGGTATTGTTTATTTGGTATTGTGGTAGGTTTTTTTTTTTTTTTGGTTGTTCATTGTTTTAGGTCTTTTTTTTTTTCTTTCTGGTTTCCTTTAGATTTATTTTCCTTTGTGGGTTATTTATTTGTTTATTTATTTTTAATTTGCTGCTGAACTTTTTGTTTTTCAGAATTTGTGTGGTTCTTTTTAAACTCTTGTTGACCTTTTTATTTCTTTTTAAATTTCTTGTTCATGCTGTTTCTTGGCACTTATTAAACATACTTATTTCATATTTTTCTGATATGTATAGTATCTAGTTTCTGTGGGTCTGATTCTGCTGTGTGTTGTTTCTGCTGGCTCCCATTCATGGTGCTTTTGTTCCCTTGTTTATTTTGCAGCTGTCCTTTTTCTCTGATTGTCAGTTTATGCTCTTTGGAATTGTTCTCAGTGGAGGTCTTTTAAGGTCTTATTTGGGATATATTACTCCCAAGAGATTTTTGTTCGTCTCCACTATTCCCTGGGGGGCACTACCAGTGAAGTCACTTTCCATTTAAATTTTCACTTGAGGTTATTGGGACCACTAAGAAATGTGAATCGGCCTCATAAACATTCATGGTTAAAAATTTTTAGGCGATCCCTGCCCTCCCCACTCCTATGCAGTGGTGTTTGCTTGCTGGCCACTTCTGTACAGTGGGACTGTTTATCGTTTGTCCTTGTTTCCTGGTGCAGTTCTGTGCAGGGTCTTCACGCAGCCCCTGTCCTATTAGCCTGTTGTGTAGGTCTGCTTCAGTCTTCTCTGGTCTCTACATTTTATGTTGTCCTCAGAATGAAAGCTCAGTAGCCAGGAGGATGAGAGCTCCTGAGGGTAAATGCTTGCTGATGAACTAACTCCTTTTTGGGTTGCTTATCTTTTTCTCATTGTTTTGTAGGAATTCTTTATATATTCTGGACATAGCTTTTTCCTGGTTGTAAGTATTTTGAATATCTCATGACAGCTATGACTTTGTTGTTTTCAGTGCTTTGTTGTATAAATGTTAATATTAGTTACCTTTTGCTGCATCAGAAATTACCCCACAATTTAGAACCTTTAAACAACATTAGCTCTTTGTTTCTGCCAGTTAGTAATCCAGATGTGACTTAGCTGAGTTCCAGTGGCTCATCATCTCTTGAGATTGCAAATTGTCAGCAAGGGCTGTGGTCTCCTCTGAAGGTGTGATTGGGAGGGGGTGTCCCTCAGGGTTCAGTCATTGTGGTTGTTGGACTGAGGGCTCAGTGCCCTCTGGTTCCTGGCCATGGACTTCCATTGGTTCCTGTCCCCAAGGGCCACTCCCATGGGAAGCTCAGAAAATTGTAGCTGGGTGCCCATGGAGTCAGTCAATCAGGGCACAAGGTGGGGCCCATCTGTTTGTGGCCTGACCCCAGAAGAAACAGCTCACCACCTTTACCACATTGAGTTCATGAGAAGTCACAAGGCCCAGTCTCCTCAGGGGAGAAGATCACACAAGGTGTGAATACCAGGGGTCAGGGGCTTTGGGGGCATCTTAGAGACCACCTACCACAGATTTGCTGGAAGTTCCATGTAGTTCATTTTATCCAACTTCAAGTTTTTGTGTTTTCTACAAGAAAGACTTCCTTGTTCTGTGGTCATTAGTATACCTTAAACATTTAACAGTTTTGCCTTTCACAATTAGTTCTTAATACATCTAGGGCTTCATTGTCTAATATAGTAGCCACCAGGCAGCCACGTGTGACTATTTAAATTAAATTTAAGATTACATAAAGTTAAAAATCCAGTTTCTTAGTCACATCAGCCACATGTCTGTCACATGCTTAATAACCATGTGTGGCTGATGGCTGCCATGTCAGGCAGCATTGGTGACAACGTTTTCCTCCTCGAGTAGGTTCTAGTAGTGGTGCTGACTGGAGCAGTTGTCAGCCAGGGCACAGTTTGTCCCCAGGGGACACTTGGCGAAGCCTGGAGGATTTTTTGTTTTCACAGCTAGAGGGATGCATGTTCTCCTGGTATTTAGTGGGTAGAGGCCTGGGATGCTTCTACTATTAAACATCCCATAATACATGGGACAGCCTCCCACAATAGAACTCATCCAACCCCAATGCCAGCAATGCCAACGTAGAAAACCCTGCCCTAGGGTGTATCCTGTTGTGAGGCAACAGAGCTCATTCTGTTTCCCTCTGACTAGCGAATTGGCTAGACACCATTTCCTGTATATACTCGGTCCACTTCCACTGGTTGGTGGTGAACATTAAGCTAGAGATGTTTTCCCTTAAGTGGTAGAGAAGGTCTTATTGCCTTGCTAGGTAAGGTGCAATTTCTAAAAAATCGACTTCTGTTGTCTTACAGATTCTTAGATTATGCACGTCAAGGCAAACGTGTTTGTAGTTCATCATGGCTTCAGCCTCAAGGTAGGAGTGCTGTTTGATGGGAGGCTTCACACAGGTAATTACTCCTTTGTTTTTGAAAGGCCAAGCCCATGATGATTTTAGCCCTTCATCCTGCTGGTCTCACTACGTCCTTGGTGTCTAGGAAGCAAAAAGGAGGAAGAAAGAGGAGGGGTTGGAGAAGGTTAGAGGAAAGACAGGTAGACAAGGGAGTATGTGGTACTGGTGTGGCTGTGAAGCTGCTGTGTCTGCCCTCGATGGAAAAAACATGGTTTACGTTGAAGACAGAAGGCACATCTCCTCACAAGCTCTCCCACCCATGGGGCAGAACAGTTATGTGCCAAGGGCGTTTGGGGCCTGGGGGCAAGTGGCAGGTGGTAACGTGAGGCTCATAGGGACCCTGGCTGGGTTAAGCCGGAGGACGAGGGAAGGCAGCTGCTGCCCTGAGCCCCATCTCAGTGTGCATTCTGTGGTAAAGGCTTCAGCCTTCCTCCCCCTGGAAGGCGGAGCTCCCTTCCTGGCCTGTGTAGAGCTTAGAGTGCTCAGAATGGGGACTGGGCCTCAGCACAGACATGAGCTTGCAACAAGTATGTAATGCACCTCACTCCAGACATGGAGGGCAGGTCTGTGAACAGGCTCTGTGCTGAAGCCTGTGCCTCCTTCTGGGCTCTTCACGTGGAGGGGGTGCAAACAGCAGTGGGCCCGCTGTCCCCTGCAGCCCGTTTTCGTGGCCAGAGAGCCATGTCTGACCCCCAACATCCTGTGTCCCCTCACCCCCCTACGGGTTTCCTGTGACAGTCACACACACTCAGTGCTGCCAAGGGCCTCTGCAGCCCGTGGGGCCTGCTGCCACCTCAGCTCTGCTCTCCTCCCTTGCCGGAGCCAGCCGGCTGAAGTTGAACAGCACCTAAAAGAGGGGGGTGAAGCCTAAGGAAAAAAGAAGAAGACAGGAAAGCCCTTCAGGAGGGCATACAGTCAATGCTGCAGTTTATTTTGCATAGCCCTTATATTTCTTTTTGAACACAATAGCAAGGCACAGAGTACATTACCATAGGAGTGCTGGCATTTACATAAGTTCCTATACATCCTTCCCTCAGGGTGCAAACATCCTTGCTTTTTGTAAAACATTCCACTATCTTAAAAGGATTTCTTTAGGAGGCAAACCTCCCCTCCAGGGTCAGTAATGTTTAACTCAAATCCCTGCTTCCTTGAACCATTGTTTAAGCCTCTCAGCAACTGCTTTATGACCTATAAGCTGCCTGACTTCTTCAGTGTCTCATAACGCTCCAGACACTCCCTGCACTGCACCCATAGCCTCACCCGGCGTCCTTGCTGTTGGCAGGTACCATTTCTCTTCAGGCTGGGAGCCTGTGCTGCTGGTTCTTTCTCTGCTTGGGCCACCCTGTCCACAGCTGTCTGCAAGCCTCACTCCCTCACTTGCAGCCCGTTCGCCCTGCGAGCCTTCATTTACCCTCAGCCTAAGTAACACCCCAGTCCTCTCCTTGGCTGTATTTTCCATCCTCATCCAGGATGGCTGGCCCTCATCATCACCCAGTGCCATTCAGCGGGGTCACTTGCTTGTTGATCTGCCATCTGTCTCCTCCACTTAGAACAAGTCCTGAGCAGGTGGGCATGGAGGGTATCCACCCCCAACCTCTGGGCAGTGCCTGCTCATGAAATAGTATCTCTTGCCGTCCATTAAGTTCCCGCGGGTCCAGGGAGGGGGTTTCTGTGTTTTCCAGTGGTATTAGGTCTGGACTGCAGTGAGTGTGCGGTGAGACGTCTGGTGTGGATGCTTCATCTAAAGATCTGTCTGGGTCTGTTCAGATCTAGAGGTTGGGTAGCGAGAGTTCACGTAGCGAGAGTTCAGCTAGTGAGAGTTTGAGAATTTGGGGAGTGGAGACACTTGTATTTGCCAAATGAATATGAGAAAGGGAAGAGACAGGTGAAACAGCAGCATGAAGCAGAGCTGTTGGGGCCACTGAATCAGAGGACATCCGTGGGGATCACTTCTGTGGCCCAGACATCCCATTGGTGGTTCCTGTTATCCGGATGAGACCAGATGCCACCATCGTCACCCTCTATTCAGGACATTTATTTAAGAAGAAAAGAAGTGTGGAATGCCTCTTTACAAGGCCTCCCATCATTAAAATAGTTTAAATAAGTGTGCGTCTGGAAATTTACGTCCTGGGCACTGTGCCTAGGGTGCAGGTTCCAGATGCTGTTCAAGCCCAGGTGCTTTGCAGCGGGGGCGGTGTGCTAACAGGGCGTCATTCTGTTTCCTGTTACTGCAGTGGATTCACCGCTAGCGGAGGTTCCAGCCTGAAATCCACAAAGCTACTTGAGGTTCTGAGTGCTCTGGAGGATGGGTCCGGCTATCAGAGAAAGGAAATCTTCATTGCCCTGCCCGACAGTGCTGTGGGGGACTTCACTGATGAAGACTCGGGGGATGAGGATGGCCAGCCAGGCGCCCAACTGCCCGGCCATGTGCTGCATGCCTCTGTTTTGCCCGAGGATGATGGCAGCTGCGGCGAGGAGGACCCGCAGCTGCTGGTGCCCTTGAAGAGGCGGAGGGCAGCCAGGCCCAAGCGGGTCTGGACCAAGAGGGACATCCGGCCGGACTTCAGCAGTTGGCCAGCGTCAGACCCGCATATGGAGCACCTCAGGAGCCAGGAGCTGAGTCCCGTAGGCCTCTTCGAGTTGTTTTTTGATGAAGGAACGATTAATTTTATTGTTAATGAAACCAATCGTTATGCTTGGCAGAAGAATGTCCATCTGGGTCTCACGGCCCAGGAACTGAAGTGTGTTTTGGGCATTCTGATTCTGAGCGGGTACATATGCTATCCCAGGAGAAGGATGTTTTGGGAAACTTCTCCCGATTCGCATCACCATCTTGTGGCAGATGCCATCAGGAGGGACAGGTTTGAGCTGATCTTCTCGTACCTGCATTTCGTGGATGATAGCGAGCTGGACCACAGCGATAGGTTCCCCAAGGTAAGGCCTCTCCTTGTGCGGATGAACCGCAGTTTCCAGCAGCATGCACCCTTGGACGAGTTCTACAGTTTTGGCAAGTCGTCGTGTGAGTACTTTGGGCAGAGCGGGTCTCAATGGCCCTCGGGCGGTCGGGACGGCTGGGCTGCCAGGTCTGGTGTGGCACGACGAGCAGCGGCTACCTGGTGTGGTTCGAGCCCTCTCAGGCCATGCTGTTCACCAGGCCGGGTGGCGGCCTGGACCTGGGCACCAGCATGGTGTTGAGGTTCACAGATGTGCTGCAGGAGCGTGGCCGGCTTCCCTACCACATCTTTATCGACGAGGTGTTCACAAGTGTCAAACTGATGTCCATTTTGAGGAGAAGGGGGGTTAAGGCCACAGGAACTGTGCGTGACTATAGGACAGAGCGCTGTCCCCTTAAAGATCCCAAAGAACTGAAGAAAATGAAGAGGGGTTCGTTCGATTACAAAGTGGATGAGTGTGAGGAGGTAATCGTGTGCCACTGGCGTGACAGCAGTGTGGTCACCATCTGCTCCAATGCCGCCGGCATAGAGCCGGTGAGGTTGAGCAGTCGTCCGGCAGGTGCAGCTGGGGCGCGGGGCCAGGTCCGCCTGCCGTGCCTGTTGCAGCTGTACCAGGAGAAGGCGGGGGGGGGGGGGGGGCGTGGGCCGCATGGACCAGAACATGGCCAGGTACAGGGTGCGGGTCCGGGGCACCAAGTGGTACTCCAGCTTCATGGGCTATGTCCTGGACGCTGCCCTCAACAATGCGTGGCAGCTGCACCGGATCTGCTGCGGCGATGCGCAGGTGGACCTCTTGGCCTTCCGCAGGTACGTGGCCTGCGTGTACCTGGAGAGCAACGCCGACACGTCGTCTCAGGGGAGGCGTGGCCGGTGGCTGGAAACCGAGAGCCGCTTCGACATGATCGGGCACTGGATTGTGCACCAGGACAAGAAGACCCGCTGTGCCCTCTGCCACTCGCAGACCAACACCCGCTGCGAGAAGTGCCAGAAGGGCGTGCATGCCAAATGCTTCCGAGAGTACCACGTCCGGTGATGCGCGAGCAGCGGAGCCTGGTGGCTGGCGGAGAGTGAGATGTTTAGCCATTGGAGGACTTATGTTTCATTTTTGTTGGGAAAAAGAGACCCGAACCCATGACAAGAGTGGTGTATTTTCTCTCCACCTCCATGTCAGTTACCTGTTTATTATCCTCTGTTTATACCTACATGAAATATAGACAGGTATTTATATTAGTAACCACCAATGTTTGTAAATCTGTATTTTGTACTGTTATTTATTTCACCTTATGAGCCCCTTTTCAAATAAAAATCTTGCTTTGGATTATAGCTGAGTCCTAGTGAGGACAATCAAATGTAATCAAATCCTTTAGAGGAACTTTTCATGAACAGTAAAAAGGTGCCACCGTTGTGTTCTATCGATTATGGTCTAAGATAAAGGCAGTAGTATATAAAAATCATGTCAATATGATGGATATCTTAATCACATTTATTACACTTTAATCCATGCCGTCAGACTGTCCAGGCATAATCTGCCTCGAATTTATCCAGAGGGCTAGATTTGGAGTTTGTATTTTCTTGATAAAAATATTTTCACAATACATATTCTCATGTGGAATCAATTTTTATAGTGTGAGTAGGAATCTTTTTACCCAAAGTGGGTGGTTTGCATTACTTATTAAAAGTTATATATATTTCCCCACTGATTTAAATTCTATCTTTATAAGTTTCTGAAGTTTGGGGAAAGTATTGAAATACAGGAAGTAATTTAGATTGGAAAACATAGTGGAATACATTCCAGAAGAATAAAAGAAACACATGTAAAAGTTTGAACCTATCAAAAATCAAAGAAACATGTTGAATATCTTCTCTTTATATGGAAAAGAACTTTATATAAATGCAAATTTAAAAACATCAGTATATTTGACTGTATAAAACAGTTAAATTGACATTATCGGAATTAAAATGCAAGGAAATTGAGAAAACATATTCCAAGGTGAAAAACAAATGAGTGGTGAAGGTAAATATAAGAGGTTCCACTCTAGTGGCAATAAAATGCAAAGGAAAACAATTACTATACATTGTTTTCTCATCAGATGCATTTATTTATACATTATACTGTTGGTGGGGTATAGAAAGATGACGGAACAATGCAGTAACTGAAAGAGTGTAACCATTCTAAAGGCAATTTAAAGTCCCTCCAAAATCCTAAAAAATGTTTATACCCATAGAATAAAGCACATGCTTAGTTCATAGCAATATAAATAAATAAAAGGGGAGAAGGGACATAGCTTTTCTTCAGTAAAGTATCAATTAATAAATGTAGGGTGGAAATAAAATACTCTTTGGCGAACACCACACATTATACGGGTACGTTCTGAGAAATACATCACTAGGTGATTTTGTTGTGTAAACATCATAAAGTGCACTGACGCAAACCTGGATAGTGCAGCCTACTGCACCTAGTCTGTATGCTGCCAGCCTGTACAGCATGTTACTGTACAAGACAACATGAGATCTAATCACACAAGAGACAACGATGCAATGAAGAGGCATAGCAAGTATGAGATGAGGGTGCCGGCAGCGTGCACAGCTACTGTTTTACAGCGCTTTATAGGAGTATGCTCTAAAATATGACAAAAAGTATAGTATAGTAAATACATAAACCAGTAATATAGTCATTATCATTATTGTATATTATGAACTGTACGTAGTTGTACGTGCTGTTTTGATAGTATGACAGGCAACGCAGAAGGTGTGTGTTTACACTAGTATCACCACGAACACATAAGGAATGCATTGTGCTACAACATCAGGATAGCTACGATATCAGTAGGCAATAGGAATTTTTCAGCTTCATTATAATCATGGAACCACCATCATATATACAGTCCGTTGTATGTATGATTGTATATATGCAATATAGTACTATATAATATAAAATCATATGGTATATATACAATATATGTATTAGATTGTATATATACAATACATATGATTGTAACAATCTTGTAGAAAAATATTAGCGGATGCTGAAGTTCGTAGGACAAAGCATCTCAATGGTACCCGAACACTACAAAGGGAATAAAAAGTAACTCTTGGTGGAGAAATGAGGCAGAACACTTTCTTCAACATGCAATCCAAGGTAAACCACAGTAAAGACAGAAACATGTTGTGTGCTCCACCTGCTGCATGTATTGGTGCACTCTGGTATTCCTGCCAGAATGTACAGACTAAATTCCAAGTCATGAGAAGACCTAGGGCAGACCCCAATTGAGGGGCATTCCACAAAATGGTGGACTAACACTGGTGGTTCAAGGCTATATAAAACAATGAGAATAAGGACCTGTAGATGATTGGACAAGAACAGGAGGTATGACAAAGGGCGGTGTGCAATCCTGGCCTGGGTGCCACAGAAATGGTTTACAAAAGGGACATGAGTGGGAGAATTGATGAAACTTGAATAAAGTCTGTAGATTAGTGTATACTATTTTATAGACATTAATTCCCTGGCTTTGATAACTGCGTTATGCTTATGCAAAGGTGTCAGCATCTGGGGAGGGTGGGTCAAAGGAATTCTATTACTGGGGAATTTTTGTATGTTTGAAATGCTTTCAAAATGAACATTAAAATATTCATACCTTTGGTTCACTATTTCCATCTTTAGAAATCAAGCCTGGGAACTCTAAGATGTTTGTCCAAAGTTTGTTGAGCAAATTTAATTTTTTCAGTTTTTGCCTCCTGCATCATGATGATCCAAAATATTAGCAGATACTTGCCAAATTTTTTTTTTTTGCCTTACTACGGATAGTCCCAAATAAATTAATTGAAATGATTGTGAAATTAAGGCTGTAAAGCTTCCAGAAGCTACAGAATGGGCAATGGCGACTCCTTCCTTAACAGCTAGAAGAAATATTACTCCTGGGACAGACGGGTGGTCTCAGGTTGTAATAGTATCAAGAGAATGTGCAGTGTTTCCAGGTGACTACCTGAAGCCAAAACTCACATTCAGTAGAAGCCTGCATGGACTGCATCAAACATCACATCTGGCTTCCTGGTTAGATGACATTTCTTGTTGGCATATTCTGAAAGGAAGACTTTAAGGTACGAAATGAAATATGGGTGGTCACCACCCCTACAAGTGGGGAAACACTTGAATAGATTGGCTACCTTGTCTCCTCTAGTACGACAGAACCATATGCATCTTGTAAAGTGAAAAGGATATGAAAGTTGTCCTGGTATTCTGGGTACCATTTCAAACACCTTTCTAGTTGCTAGGGACTGAAACAATAAATATTTAGTACACCAGACAGGCAGGCTTGGAGAACTCCGAAGCTCTTCAAGCCATGAAAATGACGTTGTTACAAGACTTCACTGATTGCTGGGTAGGTAATTATGTTTTTAAAAATGTGGCAGAACAAAATTTATCATTTTAAATGAATAGTTCATTAGTGTTAAATACAGTCACATCCTTGTGCAAAAGATCTTAGAAATTTCTCATCTTGCAAAACTGAAAAGATATACCAAGTGAAACAACTGCCCATATATCTATCCCTCTCCCACCTGGCACTCACTATTGTACTTTCTGTTTCTATGAGTTAGATCTCTTTAGGTACCTGGTACAAGTGGAATTGTCTCTTTGTGACTAGCTTTTTTACACTTGGAATAATGTTCTCAAGTTCCATTTATTATAGCATGTGATGGGATTTTCTGTTTTAAGGCTGAATAATATATCATTGCATTTATATACTATTCTTTATCTCCGTTGATGGGCGCTTGGATTGCTTTTGTCTCTTGTCTATTGTGAATAATGCTGCAGTGAACACAAGTGTGCAATTATCTCTTCCAAATCCTGCTTTCCATTCTCTTGGATATAAAGTCTATGGAGTGGCTTTGGTCTCCTGCCAGGACCATGGACTGATGGGACTGTTGGTGAGATTGCAGTGAAGCGGGGTTGGAGCCAGTATATGACTGACGCTCTGTTGACTTTGAGACTAACGTCAACAGGCCTGCCACTGGAGGCATGGATAAGCATGTCTCCCATCAGATCCCTGAGCGGGGTTGGGGGTGGGGGTGGGGAGGGGTAGGACTGCCCCTGGACTGCAGCAGATCTGAGCTGGTGTGGGGTGGTTGTGTGGTTTCTGGGTACACAGTCAACAATTACAATAGTGTTTTTTGTTTTAAAACACTTTTCAAGTAGATTTGACATTAATATTTTATGCTAATTTTGGATGTACAGCATCGTGGTGAGACATATAATTTATGAAATGATCCCACTGATAAGTCTAGAACCCACCTGGCACAGTACTTAGCCATTACAATATTATTGTCTGTAGTCCTCTGTTGTACTTTAATGACTACTTTCTAACTGTCAGTTTGTACTTCTTAATCCCTTCACCGTTTCCATCAATTTAGAAGATAAAGTAGCAAAAAACAATCAGAATAGCAAAAAGAAAATAAAGTAAGGATTGTTTAAGGGACTTCTGGGACAACATCAAGTGTACTTCAAAAAGTTCTAGAAGAGTACTAGAAAAAGAAGAGAGAAGCAAAAGATTGAAAACCTATATTTAAAAGTGGCAGAAAATGTCCCTAATCTGGCAACGGAAGTAGACATACAATCATAGGGAGCACTAGAGTCCCCAAACAAGTTGAACCCAAAGAGGCCCACACCAAGACACTTCATAATTATGATGCCAAATATTAAAGACAATGAAAGAACCTAAAAGCAACAGAAAAGCAGTTAACTACAAAGAAACTACTATAATACTATCAATTGATTTCTCAACAGAAACTTCACAGGCCAGAGGGAATGACAAAATATTCAAAGTGAAGAAAAGCAAGGACTGACAACCAGACAATCTACCCAGCAAAGCTATCACTTAAAATCAAAGGACAGAGAGCTTTCTAGACAACAAAATGCTAAAAGAGTTCAACACCACCAAACTAGTATTACAGGAAATGTTAGAGCGATTCTTTAAGAAGAAGAAGGGGGAGGGGGAGGAGCTTATAAGTATGAAATAAACATGGCAAAAACATCATCAATAGTCACTTTAAATGTAAATGAATTAAATGCTCCAATCAAAAGACATAGGGTGTCTGAATGGATAAGGAAACAAGACCCTCACATAGACTCTACAAGGCACCCACTTCAAATCAAAAGATGTACAGACTGAAAGGGATGAATAAAAGTATTTCAAGTGACGTGACAAAACAAAAAAAGTCTGGGGTATCAATACTTAGACAAAGTAGATTTTAAAACAAAAGCTATAATAGACAAAAAAAAAGGATACTACATAATAAAAATGCAACAAGGAGATAATAAACTCTATAAACATTTGTGGACCCAGCTTGGAGCACCTAAAAATATATAGCAAATATGAACTGACATAAAAGAGATCAAAAGTAGTAGAGTCACAGCAGGGGGCTCAAACATCTCATTGATGCCAATGCACAGATCTTCCAGATAGAAAATTAACAAGGAAAAAGCTGCCTTAAGTGACACACTAGATCAGATTAATTGATATTTTTAAAGCCCTTTACACAAAAGCAGCAGAATGTACATTCTTTTCAAGTGCACATGAAACATTTCCCAAGATCACATATTAGACCAAAAAAAATCTCAAGTGACACACTAGATCAGATTAATTGATATTTTTAAAGCCCTTTACACAAACAGCAGAATGTACATTCTTTTCAAGTGCACATGAAACATTTCCCAAGATCACATATTAGACCACAAAACAAATCTCAATAAATTTAAGAGATTTGAAGTCATATCAAGCTTTTTCTCTGACCATAGTGGTATTAAATTGGCAATCAAGCACAAACACATGGAGGCTAAATGACATGCAACTAAACAATGAATGGGTTAGCAAAGAGTTCAAAGAAGAAATCAAATCATACTTTGAGACAAATGAAAACACATTGACTCAGGATCTGTGGGACGCAGCAGAAATGGTCCTGGAAAGGAGGAACTTCCTAATATTATTTTATGAGGCACAATTTCCCTGACAAAAACAAAGACGCTGTAAAAAAAAAAAAGTTACATGCCGACAACCATGATGAATAGATGCAAAATCCTCAAACACAACGTTAGCAAACTGAATTCAACAATACATTAAAAGATCAGTTACACCATGATCGAGTGAGATTGATTCCTTGGATGCAAGGTTTTTTCAATATTTCCAATCAAATAACAGGATACACCGCATGAAGAAAATGAAGATAAAAATCAAATGATCATATGAATAGATTCAGAAAAGTGTTCAACAAAATCAGCATTCATTTGCAACAAAACCTCTCAGCAATGTGGGGGTAGGGGAAACACCTCAATGTAATAAAGACCATATATGACAAACCCACAGCTAACACTATATTCATAGTGAATATCTAAAACTTTAATACCAGGCAGAAGGCAATTCTACTTTTATTGAACAAAGTAATAGAAGTCCTAGCCACAGCAATCGCAAGAGAAAAAGAAATAAAAGGCATCCGGATAGGAAAGGGAGAAGTAAATCTGTCATTATTTGCAATTGACATGATTATATAAAGAACCTTAAAGATTTCATGAAAAAACTATAAGCTGATAAATGTATTCAGTGAAGTAGTAGGATATGAAATTAGTATTCAGAAATTGGTTGCACTGTTATACACCAATAGCAAACTATCATTAAGAGAAATTAAGAAAATTCCATTTACATTTTATCAAAAAAATTAAACTTTGGAATAAATTTAACCCAAACTCAGAAAATTATAAGCCACTGAGGAAAGAAACTGAAGAAGATACAAAAAATGAAAACGCATACCAAGCTCACGGAATGAAAAAATTAACATTGTTAAAATGTCCATACTATCCAAAGCAAAAGATCTAAGAATGTATAATTCAGTGTAATTCCTATTAAAATAGCAGTGGCATTTTTCAAAGAACTCAAAGAAATAATCCTAAAATTTATATGGAGCCACAAGAGACCCCAAATAGCCACAGCCATCTTAAGAAAGAAGTACAAAGTTGGAGGTAACAAATATGTGGTATCAAATTATACACAAGGCTATAATAATCAAAACAACATGGTATAGCATAAAAACAAATGGATCAATAGAACAGAATAGAGAGTCCAGTAGTAAACTCATGCCTAAATTGTCACTTAATCTATGACAAATGAGATGAAATATACACTAAGGTAAAAACAGTCTCTTCAATAAATGGTGTTGAGAAAACTGAACAGATATAGAGAAAACTAGATCACCTTCTTATACATATATAATAAATAAGCTCAATAAATGGATTCAATACTTAA